>OV121096.1:5725349-6362414 GCA_921293015.1 Phorcus lineatus | reverse complement strand
TACGTCCTTGGGTACAGTATACTAAACTATTCATACCACTGCCTATATTTTTTGGAATATTTCCTTTTATTAAGCATTGTGTGAAAAAAACCAGCTTGAAATTCGATCACAGATACAATATAGTTACAATGTACCTGATAAAGCAGTATGTGATTATTAAGTCAGAAACAACCAGGCTGTTCATAACAGAGAAATTGTTATCCAGAAAAATCTTGCTTTTAATTTCTGTAAATTTACTTTGGAATATGTGAAGAGTATTATCAAAGTGATCTCATTTCAGTTTGTTAGTATGTTACTTGCAGTAAATCTTATACAGAAAGCCAGACAGGCCTCATAGATCCTGCCATCTTCCTAGACATAACATTACAATATATCTTTTTTATCAATTTTTTTTTTAAAAACTCGAAATTTGAATATCTGTTAGGTTTGAAATGTGACAATTTTCTCTACTTTATTAAAGACACAATGCTTTCACCACTGCTTGACATGGTAAGGAAACATGTACCGGTATGTCAATGTCCTTTAGGGACAGATTACCGGTAACCCTGATCTTTGCTGAGAGGTCAACAATCAACTGATCCGTGTCTTCTGGGATACCTGTGACTCTGACATTGTTCCTTCTGGAATATTGTTCGCTCCTGTCAACTTTTATTACTAATTTTAACATTTTCTTTTCTATCATTTACAAACATACACTGTTTTCAGTAAGAGCCATAGCAGAATACAAATCAACAGCCTCATGTTCAGTCACAAATTGCAAACACATCAGAATCACTCTGCCAGCAATCATTGTTATGTTATGTATTAGAATGTTCTGATCTGCAATGTCTCCTGAGTGAAGCTGCAAACAGAAAGTCCATACCACACTCCTGACAGTGAAAGTTCTTAGTTCCTGTAACGCGATCTGGTATCACCGATCGTCTCCTCTTTCGTTTGGGAGACTCTTCAAGAACCTCCTTGTGAACCAGCTCCATTGAGTCCTGAACAGCTTCCTTCACACAGCTCTCTTCAGTCCCCTGCCCATCCGTTTCTCCAAAAGACTTTGCCTGAATGACATCTCTCCAGTTAAACTGTACAGAACTTGCGAGTTCCGAGTCTGGATGTTCCGTCTTGAAATGACGTCTCATGGACGACACACATTTGAATGTGAGATCACATTCTGGACATACTGGACTGACTTTGGCTGGTGAGTGACTGACTGGGGTTGCCAATTTGGTCTTGTGCAATGCTGATTTATGTTTCATCAGAGTCCTTAGTGAAGTGAAAGATGCCAAGCACACTCTACAGTTGTACCTCTTTGCCTCTTTAGCTGCACTGATGACTTCTCTGAACTGGTGTCTCTCCATATGAATATCCAGGGCTGCCTTTCTTTGAAATGTTTTATTACATTTCTCGCACTGGTAATGTTGCTGTTCACTGGTATGTTCTAATTCATGAGCCCTTAGGCCATTTGGTGATATCATCTTTTTGCCACAGTACTGGCAGACATATCTGAAGCCAAAATGAACTACTTGAACATGTTCCTGACGTTGGACCCTGCTTGTAAAAAGACTTGGACATCTGTCACATTTGTAGTACTTGAAGTAAATATTGTTATGCTTGAATTCTTCATAATCTGGCCTTTGGTTTCCTTCTTCATCAACTCCAAAGTCTACAGTTGGTTCTACATGGGACTCCCATGACTCCCAACCAATGTCAGATTCTTCATATAAAAGAACTGTTGAACCTTCTTTAATGACTGTGGCAGGTGTCATTTTCTGACCATTGTTCATTATCTCAGCATTGTCCATTTCCTTATTTTCAAACCCCCCATCAGTTGGATCGTCTGAATCCCTTGACAGACCAAAGTCATCTTGAAAAGAAGCTTCTGGACTTAGCTTTCTTTGAATTCCGTTGTTACTTCCCAAAACGGTTTGTTCTTCAAGATCTTCAGCCCCTATACCTGAACGAACATTTTGTATTGTTATATCATTTACTTTGTCCAAAGGAGAATAGCCGTTGTCTTTTGAAAGATGGGTTTCCAAGATGCTACCATCTGGGAGAAGGATTGGTTTGATGTCTTTTGATGCATCAAAACTTAGTTCATGACCTCCACTTTTATCAGCATCTGAATCCTCATTCACTTGATTCTCTTCATGAGAAGGTTTGGCTGGTGACATTTCATGATGACAATCATCCTTACATTCATTCTTTTCTTGCTTTATATTTGGAATGTCTTGAATATCACTTTCATCAACTTCTGAGTCACTGTCATCAAATTCTTTCCCTGCATCAGAGGTGTCTTCAGTCTCATTAGGGACCAAAAGCCATTCTTGGTCATTGTCATCAACACAAGTTATCCTCATGGGTTCATCATTGGTTTGAACCGTTTCCATGGAAACATCCCCCTCATCACAGGGAGTATACATGTCAGTTTCATCAACACCTTCTTGAACAGGATCCTTCTCATCAACATCAATTTCAATTTTAAAGTTTGAAAGAATTGGAGGTCCAGTGACTTCCTTTTCCATTTCACTATCATCTGGACCAGCAGACTCCTTCATCAGTTTAGGCATAGTGACAGTCTCGGAGGGCCTCTGCTTTGAATGGTTTCTCTTTAGCTCTTTAACGGTGGATGCTGGATCAGACTTTGACTGCTGTGCTTTCTGGTATGTTGACAAAGCTTTGATGAAAGAATTGCAGAAATATTCAATAGATGAAAACTTGAAATATGTTCCAAGACTGAGAATTTCATAGACTGTTGTCTCAGTGATTAAAAGAGTGCCTTCGTAAAGGTAGGTCATGAAACTTTCAACTGCTTCTTTGCTGGTCACTACAGGAACTTCAACTGTCAATACAGAGTTCTCTCCCTTCCGTGTTTTTAGTCCTTGGAGGCAGAAAGGTTGTGCGACATTGAATACGAGCTGGTGGGCCTGAAAGAAAAGGTAATTTAGTTTAAAAACTGTTTCCCCTTATGAATAATTCTCAAGCAGTCATTTAGCATTAAATGTTGATGACTGACCTATTCAAAGAAAGGGCAAGGCTAGAATTTATAGATCATGTGACTAACTGAAAGTCATGGTCACAGAGTAAAAATTGTCATGATGAAAATAGAGTTATGTTACTGGATCTGTAGCACATAGGCTGTGAATTATGTTATCATTAAGATGTTGCCACAAAGTCATCAAATCTAAATTAATAATCGCTGTTGGCTGAGACGTAGTTTAGCCCCTGTGACCTAATAGGGGGCCATAGATGCACAAAATCTACAATTTACAAACTTCATGTCAAAAATCAATAACAACAATGATTTGCAGTTTATTACATGAGTGACCTTTTTAAGATGACATTATCTTACATTACATTTTTATGTTCTTAAGCTACCCACCATGACTTCGATTCCACCAATATCAAGCTTCAAATCACAGAAAAGTTTGAATTTCCAGAAATCAGTCATTTGACCTATGAATTTTTTCTCAAATCCATTCTTCACAACTTTTTTGGACAAAACTGGGCGCTTGTCTTCACCCCTGAAAAAGATGAGATACAAGGTTTAACACATGTACTGTAATAGACAATAGGTCTTTACTAATGCATAAGCAAACAAAATCATTCTCACATACTCCAATTTAAGCTGTAGGGTAATTCGATTATCTATCAGCTGTAAGCAAAGTAGAATTCAAGTACCGGGTAATGTAACTTTGCTTGAATAAAGATGGCTGTGACGGAAATAACCAGTTGTTGATGTCAATGCTACAGTCCCTATGGTATTAAGTAGAATAGAAAAAAATCAACTCCCCTTCAAGGTATTGCTCAATCCAGTCTTAATCACTAATTCAAACCTTGCTGCACTGTGTCAAAATATGTCCACCCCAAAAATGTGGATTGAAAGCAAGACTCTCTTAGACTATTGGATGTACCCACAAGGTGATTTCGATTAGATCTATTAAGATCAGCTGCAGTATGATAAAGAGCTGTCGAAGAGGAAGTGATGATATCAAATAAGCGGATGGTTGAAGCTCGTGCAAATTATGCCTTGTGGTTGCAAGGTAAGTTTCATTTTAGTGGTTGGTGATTAAAGTAACAATGAGTATGTTTCATAAAATCTTAGTGAATTTTGATACATGCCAAATTTCTACATCTACTATAAGTTCAAATCCTCACACCTTCCTGGTGATGAGCACAGGCTCTACCAACTGAGCAACATCCCAGCATTGGCTTACAACTATCTTAGCACTAAGAGAGCTTCGAAAATCTAGGCCAAGGTCAGCATGATCATTGGAGATTTCACTATTAGTCATTGATGATCAATTGTTATGCTTAGTGTTCTCTCAGTTGATAATAGCGTTCTCATCACTGTAGTTTGGTAACACTTTCTCATCACAGAGAGGATGATACAACCAACGGGACATCATTGACGTTCCTCAGTGACCTTGAATCTTTGGTATGACGTCGCAAAACGACCCTCAAGTGAAGCATTTAGGAAGTAAATCACCACATTATCAGTCAGAATATCATTTATCTCTAGTGACCTTGAATCTTTGGTATGACTTCGCAAAACGACCCTCAAGTGAAGCATTTGGGAAGTAAATCACCACATTATCAGTCAGAATATCATTTATCTCTAGTGACCTTGAATCTTTGGTATGACGTCGCAAAACGACCCTCAAGTGAAGCATTTTGGAAGTAAATCACCACATTATCAGTCAGAATATCATTTATCTCTAGTGACCTTGAATCTTTGGTATGACGTCGCAAAACGACCCTCAAGTGAAGCATTTGGGAAGTAAATCACCACATTATCAGTCAGAATATCATTTATCTCTAGTGACCTTGAAACATTGGTATAACGTCGCAAAAAGACCCTCAAGTGTAGCATTTTGGAAGTAAATCACTCCATTTTCAGTCAGAATATCATTTATCTCTAGTGACCTTGAATCATTGGTATGACGTCGCAAAAAGACCCTCAATTGAAGCATTTTGGAAGTAAATCACCACATTATCAGTCAGAATATCATTTATCTCTAGTGACCTTGAATCATTGGTATAACGTCGCAAAAAGACCCTCAAGTGAAGCATTTTGGAAGTAAATCACCACATTATCAGTCAGAATATCATTTATCTCTAGTGACCTTGAATCTTTGGTATAATGTCGCAAAAAGACCCTCAAGTGAAGCAATTTGGAAGTAAATCACCACATTATCAGTCAGAATATCATTTATCTCTAGTGACCTTGAATCTTTGGTATAATGTCGCAAAAAGACCCTCAAGTGAAGCAATTTGGAAGTAAATCACCACATTATCAGTCAGAATATCATTTATCTCTAGTGACCTTGAATCTTTGGTATAATGTCGCAAAAAGACCCTCAAGTGAAGCAATTTGGAAGTAAATCACCACATTATCAGTCAGAATATCATTTATCTCTAGTGACCTTGAATCTTTGGTATAATGTCGCAAAAAGACCCTCAAGTGAAGCAATTTGGAAGTAAATCACCACATTATCAGTCAGAATATCGGTTATCTCTAGTGACCATTTAACATTGGTATAACGTCGCAAAAAGACCCTCAAGTGAAGCATTTTGGAAGTAAATCACCACATTATCAGTCAGAATATCATTTATCTCTAGTGACCTTGAATCTTTGGTATAATGTCGCAAAAAGACCCTCAAGTGAAGCAATTTGGAAGTAAATCACCACATTATCAGTCAGAATATCATTTATCTCTAGTGACCTTGAATCTTTGGTATAATGTCGCAAAAAGACCCTCAAGTGAAGCAATTTGGAAGTAAATCACCACATTATCAGTCAGAATATCGGTTATCTCTAGTGACCATTTAACATTGGTATAACGTCGCAAAAAGACCCTCAAGTGAAGCATTTTGGAAGTAAATCACCACATTATCAGTCAGAATATCAGTTATCTCTATACTCTAGACTGGAGTGATGCCTATATATATTGGCTGCGCCACTCATGAAAATATTTCCCTGATAGCCACTTATATAAGGACCAAAGAACTTACCTGCTGTTCTCTGCATTTTTTCCTTTTTGTGATGTCTTCTTTGATTTTGATTTCTTTTTCCGTAACTTTGGTTTCGTCTTACCTGGACAAAAGATAAGAAAAAAAATCTTGATAGCTGATAAAACCACATGACATTATTTCTTAGCTTTATAGATATTCATTATTGATAAGGCGATTAGGCAGGTGCTAATAAATGCACATAACACACCCTCCGCTTGTCAACCGGGAGGCCTGGGTTTGAATCCGTGCCACGCCATACCAAAGATCTTAAAAGATGGGAGAGGTTGCTTCCTTGCTTGTCATTCAGCAATAAAGGGACAGAAGAAGCTACACTGTGGCTGCAAGGTGCTGAGAGCACACAACAAATTTACAATGTAGAATGTATTGCAGACAATTAAGAGATATTATTATTATCATTATTATCATTAATTTGATTAAAGAAGTAATTCTCAATTGAAAAGGGATAATAATCATAAATTTATGACGTGTATACAAACAGGAATTTCCCCTCAAATTTATTTCCACAAAAAAATACCCCATAATTACTCTTACTTGTGGAAAAACAAAGAAAGTGGAAAAACATAGAAATTTGGGGTGGAAAGCCAGACAAAAGCTTTTTGACTAGATAAATTTGAAGTTCAGCTCAAAGTCTTATGTGAGGCAAAATATAGATAACTAAACAATTACATATGTTATTGACCTGTTATTTTGCATAATAATGTTGAAATGAAATGAATTATGAGTCTTACTGCCAATTGGGAGAAAACTTCTTCTCTTTATAATACTTTTATCATTGCTTTTTCCATCCAATATACTGATTTTTAAACAATTCTTAAGGGATTACTGTATGTTTCTGTTATAATTATTACCCTTTCCTCATGAAATCATTTTGTAACTAAAACCGTTTACCTCATTACATATATCTGTAAAATACACATCAAGCTTAATAAGAAATCTTTACACACAAAAAATATTCAATGACACAAAGAGAGCTTATTTACAAATATTTCTCATTAAAAATCAGCAGAAACTGTCGTTCTCTTTATCTTTATCTTTCTTTTATGAGTTGATCTAAGCAATGCTGATAATTTCTGAACTTTGCTGACATTTCAGAAATGCACAAACCTTAAACAGATATACAGATAAGCTTAGTAAGGGATAAAATGAAGTTAAAGCGATAAAAAACATTCAATGACAACCCTTATAGATATAGGAATTTATTTATGAAACTAAACATATCATATTAGAATTCTATATCATTAATGCTTACATTTAACAGTGAAGAAATGTGTTACATGTGTGAAATACAATATTAAAATGCTGTTTTCTTAAAATAAATCCTTTAATGTTTTTTTAAAGATGGAAGTCATAAATGATGCTAAATATTCTTAAAAACTTCAGTGATCCCCAAATTTTCACATATTTGTACATTTATGACAACCACCGCTTGTACAGACCACACCAAGGCCTGGTGGTCGTGTGAATAAGCTGTTGGAGGTGAGGTGAGTTGGTTTTTAACGCTGCTTTCAAGATTATATCACTTATATCGCGGCTGCTAGTATTATTGCAGGGAGAAAGCCCGCAACACCATTGTGGCTATGCACTGCGGTGAAACCAGCTGGAACTAGCGAACCATGGGTGGTACTGCCCTGAAATTCGGTGTAACATTGCACCCAAACCTGACTGCGTGTAGAACAGTTCTCTACTGCAGATAAAGTTGCCGAGCCCCTGGCGGGATTCGAACACAGAGTAAGCTGTTGGGACAGACAGTGCAGGAAATTGGCACTGATGGTATTGGTTCGAATCAACAAGGGAGTCAACAAGATTATGTACAAGAGTTGTATCTATAAGTGTGAGATCAAGTATATTTTGAGAATATTTAAAAAAGAAAGAAGCTTGAAATATAGATAAACTGTCTGATTGTTAGTAATCATCGAATGTGCAGGAAATGAAAATTAAAATATATGAAATAAGCAATGTAATAATCTCAAGTATACACAGAAAATTAATAGATTTGTTCAACATCGATGAAGTTTTATACCTACTAATACATTATTTGTAGACATATCAACGAGGACTTCATCATTCATCAAGAAATCAAACTAAATTTTGAAAAATATTTGGTTGATAAATACTAAGTAATAACAACAATAATTAATATGAAAATTTGCATTCAGCAAAAATCATGTTATTCAGAAGACAAATTTCAAAATCTTGACAACCAAAACACTGAGCAACTCACCTAAATCAATAATGAAATAATTAAGAATTAATTACAGATATGCATAAACAATAATGTTGCCTCGAATTTTATAACAACAAAAAATAACCTCCAAATTACCATCCCTTTTAAGGTGAAAAGCACAGAAATCCATGCCACTTGGGGGAAATAGACAGGAATTTTGAATGGGGTGACACATCCATGAATGCAAATATAAATCAACATGGATAAGGGCATAATAAAAAGTCTCTCCCCACAGAGGTAGCTCCGTAATAAATTCCTTGACTAACCTCTGTCCAAATACAAGCTCTTTTTGGCCTTTGGACAGGTTTCCTAACATCAAAATATTAAATACAAGCTCTTTTTGGACTTTGGACAAGTTTCCTAACAGCAAAATATTGCAACACAATCTTTTCAGCAAAATTACAGGCAATGAAAAGTCTGAAAACATGGATAGTATATTTTTTGCCTCATGGAATATTCGATGATGTTGTTACCAAATAAAGTGACTGTGTTTTGTACTGAACACTCAGCTTGCACATTCCAATAAAGTTCAGCTTTCCTGGAGCATATGGAAATATCTAAGGTTTTGTTAATGATAACTTTTGAAACAGCATTGCTGATTGCACAACTGTGACTGCATCCAATCAGGCTTCTACATTTCTGGACCTAAAACCGCTCAAATTACATAAGAGGTTAGTATAGGACTTTATGACGGAGCTACCTTGTTTGAGAACAAAATTGGATAATTGATGAAGAAAAATATTTACACCGCCTGGTGAAGTTAGGTCTATCTACTGGAGCCAAGGTTTCTCTAACTGTAGATTGTTTCAATGGTCTGGCTTTTTGTCTCACTGCTTTTTTTTTCTCTCTCCATTTTCGTCTTTGTTGTTGCTTTTCAAGTTCAGTCATGTTACTTATATTTTTTCTTTTCCCTGTTTTTTTTTCCTCCTGATATCTTCTTCTTTCTGTATCTAAATATCTTTGCCGCTTCTCTGGATCTCGATTTATTTTTAAACGGTATTTGCGCTGTCTTTCAGCATTAGACAAACCCATTGTGGCACTGAAATAATCAAAATTTTCTTTGAAATAAGCTCCAATGTACACCGCAAACAGAGTTTTCTTGAATTCCTTATTACCAAAACAAAGTCTTATGTTCATATTCAAGATACCAATTGTATTCAAAAGTAACATTAACTGTAAAATAGATTATTAGGAATAAGAAATAATCAATAAAGGTGGGGGTGGGGGGGTGGGAAAGAAGGTAAAGAATTTCTTGAAACATTGTACCGCCTACTTCATCAATATCAAATGTGTCACTCTTGTAACAGAAACTGTCCTTACTGTAACAATCCACCCTGTTACATTGAAAGCTAAGGGAATATCAAATTATTCATGTTAACCTTAAAGGGACACAGAGTGATGATTCATACACTTTTTATTTGGCTGATTTAGAGGGAAAAGATCATCTGTCTTGAGTTCAATGCAAATTTTCTCCCTAAATTAGCATAATTATCTCTTAATGCCAAAATTAGGAGGTTTTCTTGTTTTTAATGAAAGAAAAACCGACATAAATATATTAACAAGTCAAAATTTTGCATCTAATTTACATGAATAGTAGTTATCTGATCTTCTTAGTAAAACACTATAATTATATATTTTTCCTTGTTATCTGCTTTAAATATGTTTCCAGAAATACGTTTGAGATATTGCCGCACGATCATAAATGTTACAACCTAAACCTCAATACTGAACATATCAGCAATATTAGGTTGTGATTTTCAGAGACAACCACTGCTTGTCGATAAAATAACACATTTTATAAAGTTTGAAATATTTGACTCCAACAACATAATCTGTGTCCCCTTAAGGCGAGACTGCGTCCACAAGTAGAAATGAGGCTCGTTGTTATTGACCCAGCCTCAGTTAGCTTGACGTTTGCAGACAAACGTTCTGACAGACAATTAAAAAAATCTGAGTGAGAGGTGTGCTATATGATAACTAACCAGCTTTGAGAATTATCCTATCTTGAAGAGTCCAATAATAACATCATATAGGGGGTATCTAATCTTAAGAAGATTTATTGATTAAATTTTGAAGTCTTAACATTCGGTTATTTGATAGAATATTTACACAATTGCCACCAAGATTATCATTCCCCACAAACTAGAAAAATAAAATTCTTGATCCCTATAACATATTCAAAACATAACCTTGAATACAAAATATCTTGTTTACAACCCAAGGGAGTTATTAGCCAGTTTTAGTTAAATGACCATTTTGCTCTTCAGTTAAATTACTCCAAATCTCACACTGGTAAATTACCTTTTTATGTTCATGAGTAAAATTTTGGTAAATTGTATAAAAGTCTTGTCTGACTTCTTATTGATTTGAGCCTCATACAAAAAAAATAATGCCATATGATTTGATGTCTTTTATTGAAAGGTTGTAAAAAATATTCAAAACATGCTTACCTAAAAATGGATATATTTGAGCTTAAACTAATTCAACAATGACTCACCACAAAACTGTGAATATTCAAGCTAAAACTATTACATTCAACAACATTCACCACAACACTGTGAATTGGTAAACAGGAAGTGTCCTCCAAGCAGAACAGGAAGTTGTGTGAAGGATGGCTTGAAGGGAGCAGTCATTATTTTGAAATTAACCAGAATCTGTTATGGGAGGGACAAGTTTTCTAAGATCATGTACATGTGGTTCTATTTCAATGCTGTTTTAGGTAAATAAAGACTGGTTTTGTATTTCAAAATAGAAATAAGACATTTATGTTCAGAATAGTGTAGATTTTAAGATTTTATTTCTATTTTAATCTTATCTTTTAATATTAATAAATGTTTTTAATGCTTTCAAACTTTGATTTTCATTCTTTTTAACACTCTGGTACAGCAAACAGTGACCCTGTGTCATCATTCATCCCATCAACATTAGTTCTTTATCAGTATACAGGGTTTTTTTAAGATAACAAAAAATCTTAAATTAAAATAATTTTCTAATAATGCCATATTTACAATAATACACATCATTTTTTTAAACAATTGTAACCAAATGTTTAAATCAAGCAAATGCAAATTTCAAATATTCAATTACATTTTCTGTTAAATTACGATTTATTTGATTGGTTTCCAGTCTATTGCAATATAAAAAGTATCACACAGAGTCTGACAGAAAAGCACTATTATATCACAAAGCTGAAGCAGGGTTGTAGGTATTCCTCATCTGCCCCAACTTTGGATATTCCGGGATAACGGTCTTGCTGTCTAGCTTTTAATGGGGAATTAACTCTAGGCAGAAGAAATCCAAAGTCCATGGAATAGTTATGCACAAGTTTATTCACAGGAACAATTTTAACAACAGAATAATAATAACATGTAGATTACAGGTGGATGATCCCTCCAGGGGCATGACAATCTAAATATATACACACAGCCCCTGGAGTCTAGATTTGAGAAGTGTTTAGATGGTATCCGAACTCTAACTCTAACTCTAACTGACTGACTCACTGAAGATTTAATTTTCTATCTTGGCTTATATAGGTAAATGAAGGTGATCTCTCATTGGTTAGATTTTTTAATCTCGTTAACAGTGTCACTAATAAAATAGCCAGTTATTGTTTTCATTGGACTTATAGATTGACATGTCTGGAAAACTTGAAGATTAATTAGATGAGGTCAATTAAGTTCTTAAGTGGATTAGCTTAATTAGCCTAAGGCTTTATCTACTAAAATCACTGTCAGTGTCAACGCTTGTAAAAAGGATTATTAATTAAAGACTCTTGTCTTAGATAGACGAGTTGTCTACTTTTAGAATGAAGATTTTACTCTGACATTTTGTATCCTTAGGTTAAAAGGTGATTATGAGAAATATGGTCTACTTGTAAAAGATTGTGACTATGTATCTTATGAATAATGATAAATTTTATATTTGAATTGTTAATGTAATTTGGATATTTCTGTGAATTAATCATACATTTTTCTAATTTCTATAAATATAAATTTAATGTAATTTGGGTAATATCTTGCCCATGACATCTACATCACAAAAATATAATATTTGTAGTCAAGTGAAGGAACACATATCCTCTAAGCACATATCTTTATAATTTTTTCATTTGAGATCTGCAATTATACAAATTCTTGAACCATGTCAATTGAAAATATCAAGCAAACATTAAAAAAAACATCGCTAGAACTGCACACTAATCTATTCATCTATGAGAAATCTTCACAGCATCTCAAAAGATCTGTGGTTCTCGAAACACCAAACTCCACCTGCTAACCGTTCCTGGTTTTTTCAACTCAATGCTTAAAAGTCTTCTGTAATGACAATATAAAATATTAGATTGGACAATAAGTCAATGTAAAAATGTAAAATCATCTTCACAAGACAAAAAGATAAATTTGGTGCAGGATTGGGGCCCAGGACATTTTCTTAAAGTTGAAATTTGATTTACTTCACTAGTCACTTTTCAATGTCAAAATAATGTTAGTTAAATCCCAACCTTGAAATTTGTTCGATATTGTTTAAAATTTACACATTGACAAAACAGTTTTAAAGCGACAAGTGTTTCCTTTTATTATTAATAACCACAAATAAGTTATGAATTGTTACAAATTATGAAATGAAACATGCAAAAATGACATTATCATTGACATAAAAAAAGGTTATATTTATTTGATTTACATCAAATAAATGAATTTCCATTCCTGTAAATTTCTCAACAAAGGGCCAATTCTGTCATTTGATATGATAAGCATATACTAGTTTATATGGTATTTTTAAAGATATTATTTTGTCAGTTATATTCACAATTGACGACATAAATTTTCAATTTGAATAAAGTCAGTAATTCTTACAAAATTGTAATTGGGCATTTGTAACAAACATTATTTTGGTAACACTCTGCTTTAAATTTTTGCAGTATCACTATAAAAATTTTACACTTGCACAAATTTATTTCAAGTAAATGGATAACCAGACATGGTTTAAGCCACCTAAGCAAACAACATTGACTCAATCAAAAGGATCACCCTTAAAAGATATCAAAATACATAAGCCTTACTAGGGCAAAGGTCAATTTCAGTGTTTAATGCAGCGGATATAATATACCCAGTTAACCAGAAGCATGTAGGGGTGATGGACAAAATGAACGGTTTGAGCGGCAGAGTTGAACACTAAAAATGTTGAATAAATTGTTTTATCACACTTCATGGTTAATCGTAAGTGGTGACATGTTTTCAATATGAGCACATGTGCACATATGACATTTGCCTAGCAAAATTTTTTTCAGTGCAAGTAACCATATTTCGAGGTCTGTGACGTCATAAATCCATTGTTTGTGACGTCACTGTAGTGGGCCATTGAAAGGGACTAGCAGCTGCTACTTCTGAATTTTATCATGCGTTTTAGATTGAATTAAGAACTGTAATATAGAAATTATTACACTTGGAATTACATCATGTATATTACTTTTACAAAACTTGTATGAATTTGTGTATTACGATCACTGTCGCTCGGGTTACATAAATTAACACTCATTTCATAAAAGTCGTATGACACACTTCCTCAGATAATAATCTTTTTGTTGGTGAGATATTGAAAAAAATGAGGCTGGAATTAGAAGTTCACAACCCTTCATTAGTAGTTGTTGATGTTTGATCTGAATTTTTGGTACAATGAATTTGGACATACAAATAATATTTCGATTCAAGTTGAGAAAAGGGCAGCTTTGGTGGAACACCCTTAAATGTCAGCGACTCGTGTTACATACGTCACCATCATAGTCTTCAATGTTGAACCAGCATTGGATCTAAAAATCACCTCAAATCCAATTATAATTCAATCTTATTTCAATGTTGGTAATAGACCTTGTTTCAACTAGGGCTCACCAGGAAGGGGTACCCAGGTACGAGGCGGATGAGAGGATTTAAAGTGGAAGCTTGCAACTTGAGCCCTTGTCAAAGTAGAGTTATCCCGCCTCTTAAACTATAAATAGTCACTACAGAGAAATCACGTTCAAACGTTTAGGCATATTTCAAACTGACTGAGGTCATCGTAAGCTTAAAGCAGAATGTTGGGTGTGTTGGCATAAAACTGTCACTCAAGGCTGGAATGACCTCTACTCTGAAAACCATCTCAAGATGAAGCACAAATTTGCCTTTGTTATGCCTGCCTCGGCATCAACACGAAAGCAGACCTGGTGACCCTCTGAAATTTTGCTAAACAGTTACATTCATAGTGTGTGTTATTCCTAAATATAATATGCAATTAATGTAAAATGCAAATACCTAACAGTAATCTCCCTTTCTCAAGTCCTATAGTCCATCTGGACGCGACTCTGGCTTCAGTGCTCGAGTACTTGTGGAAGCCCTACACACAATGTGACCTTAGTACACTTGTAACTTAAATTATAACATAGTATCGATGATCTTTAAATGAACTCACCCAAAAATATAAAAATTGGTTATTAAAACCAAAACATGATAACTGTTAAAAAAAAAGCCAGGAACACGTGTTTGCACAGGGGCGTGTATCGCCGAAAATTATAATAATAATATCTAATGATAATAAAATATGGTATCTCTTCTTTATAAATACTTATAGAAGAGATACCATTTTTTATTTTCATTATATATTAATAATTATAATATTTTTTGGCGATACACGCCCCTGTGCGTGTTTGTGAGCCAACTTTAAAACGTTTTTTTGGGGCATGCCCCTGGACCCTCCTTAGCACACTCAATTGCCTTGTGATCTCTTACTGACTCACGGCTATGCAATTGGTACTGGAGTACTCATGAGTAATTCATCCTGGTACTTAAGTGGTGAATTTTACTACCTGTTTCAGTTCTAGTTTCAACTTTTGATGATCAAATTGGCCCCTGGGTCTTACATGAAATTTATTATTAGTGTATAGATGTAAAATGTTCTTTAAAAATATCTTTTAAAAAAAAGAAGATATAAACTCTGTCTAACTAAAGGATTTCAATTTCGACATCTCCCTTTTTTAACACCCACATATGGTAAGTGTTACCGTTTTAAATGTTAAATACGAGAGGTTGATTTTTTTAGTATTTACGGTAACACTCATTGCTGAAGTGTAATTCAATATATAACCACGGTTTATAATATAAGGTCCAGTAATGATAACAATATCAAATAGATATGGACTCATTGTTTAAAACGTACCAACAGTGGTTTTTGAGCCCTTGAAGTAGGTCGGGATGCATTCCGATGTTCTCAGTCCTTTTTCAAAATGGAGGCTGCACACTCGTGAACTATGGGTTATTTTCCCCGCGGGTGTACCGCTCATGATAACATTCGCCACCCATTTTCTCGCAAGCTGGGGCTGTTTCCATGGAAATCTGTGCAAAGAGGGTCTTTCACAATCTGCTTCGTTTTCTGGCCACGTGCAAGTTGCTACGACACATTGAGACGCCATGACGTGCGTCTAGAGCATAACAAACTGGTCCAATCGCTGATTGGTCCACTTTTGAGGGGAGACAAGTTCGCATCTCAAAGGCGGGATATATGAATTAATCTTTCCTTTTCTTTAACAACACTGTATATCATTTTAGTCGCGAGATTTAAACTATGTATTACTTAAAAATGTGGCATATATATCTTAGTCGAGCTACTAATCAAAGTGTGTAAAAGGACGGTCCTAGCTACTGGGTATTTTTTGTGGAATCGACATTGAAGGGGAATAATTTAGGCTGCCACGGGTTGAAAAAAATTGACTTGAGTACTTGAGGGGTCGGTCTCCACCCGAACTTCTTACAAGAGGTCATGTGTTGCTCAGCCCTGATATTTATAGGAAGGGGTGTCAATAAGTTTTGCAAGCTGGGCATTTATTTTTACATAAGCAGTGTTAGTTAATAGCAGGTGTTATTTTATTCAAAATATAATATTAACACATGTCAAAACAATTTTAGACACAAAAGTTACTTAATGAGATATAATAGCTGCATTGACCTAGGGGTCTCCTTAATCATGGATTCTGTCAAACACGAACAGTTAACGCGCTGTGATCAAGTTCCTTATCAAGGAGGGACGCAAAGCTACAGAAATACTTAAAGGCCGGCATCCGCCACTATACATGGTGTTGGCGTGTCCAAGTTGACCTGAAAAAACTTCACATTGAAGGGAAAAATTTAGGGTACCTATATGTTCCAAGTGGAATAAATCAAAATCGTCTTACCGGAAAGTTCTCATATTTACACAATATATCCTTGACACTTCAAAGAAGGGGAATTCCTAAACATGTTTGATCAAAACTAAAAACTAAAAGAGTACTTTGACTACATTTACTACATTATTGTTGAGTAAGGTTATGAAAAGATTGTGACAGGAAATGTATTTAGATAATTTTGTATAACTATTGTCAACAATAGTAAAATAAACATTTTTTAACAAAATAAAATAAGTACATTTCCATGTTAGGCCTATAGTTAATTCTTTAATTAAAGATCTCATTAAATTAGTGTTGGTCATCTCATTAAATATATAAAACTTAATATACTGATGATATCAGCTTATCACACAAAATCAAACTTCATGTTTTATAACTTAAGGGTTGTTTTCCTGATTATTATGCACTGAATCTGAATAGTCTACCACCAGCCACAAGTTGTAGTAAAGTTTTATGACCTTTGACCCTGCTGGGCTCTCCCAGGCACCAAAAAAACCGTTACTTCCCTGTCACTCAAACGTTGATTATATCTTCTGTTTATAGAATCAACCAATCACAGTAAAGATGACAAAGATAAGAAACCCATGGGTTTTTTGGAGGTTTGGATCCCGGCCTTTAACCGCATATTATATTATGTAATGTGATGGGTAAGGATGTTCCTAACCATTCAAAGGTTTTTCGCCGGTAGTTTTAAAGGGGCAGGGAGTCCTAAGACGATGACCCACGGTAAGGCAGGCCCTCAGAAGTCACCCAACTGGAAGTTATTGCCAGTTTTTGAAAGAAGAATTTTAGTTTACCGCCGTGTGAAAGCGTCTGAACTTTCTTTGGAATTCCAGGAATCAGTTGGAAGTGTTGAAGAAATCCTTCATGATCATCTTGGTATGTTCAAGGTATCTGTAAGATAGGTACCCAGAAACCTCCGAGCACAAGATCGCCATCAAAGAACTGAAAGTTGCGTGGAGCTTCTGGATCATTATAATGCTGATGAAACCGGGTTTCTGTCTCTATTTCTGTCTCTGTCAAGGTTACTGGGACCATGAAACTGGAATCCAAGCAGTGGAAGAACCCAAGTTCTCCGCCTCCACTGAAGTTTCGCACTCAACCATCAGCTGGCAAGGTTATGACCACGATCTTTTGGGATGAAAAGGCATATTATCAATTGATCACAAGCCACCCAACATAATGAATAATCAATCGTATGCCAACCTAATGGAAGAATTGCTAAAAACAAAAACAGAAACGCCGTGGAATGCTGTCAGGTCTTGTTCTGCTTTTTCACGACAATGCTCCAGTTCACAAGACTAGATACGTGAATGTGGATTCGAACAGCTGAATCACCCACCCAACAGCCAAGACCTGAAATCCGCCCTACGTGGAAGGCACTTCCGGGATGACGAAATCGTCAAGGCTGCCACAGAGGCGTGGTTAGGGGGGCAACCCGCAAACTTCTACAAAAGTGGCACCAAAAGCCTTAAAGAGAAGTGGAATAATTAAGTGTGTTGAGATAAAGGGGTTTTATACTGAAAAATAAAAGTGAAAAATTAGTTATGCGAGTCTTTTTTTATTGAAGTTGCAAAACTTATTGAACCCCCTCGTATATATCGACTTAAAGAAGTAACCATGATCTCTTTTCGAGTCCTCGTCAACGAGAAAAATAAACTCGGGCCCATCATAATCCGACTCGGGCTCGAATACTCGAGTACCCGTGGAGGCCCTAAATGGGACACTGTGGACAGTTCATAATTTATTCTATTAGTACATGATTATTTATAACACAGTTGAAAGATGTTACTGGGGATAATATGTTCGTTTCTAAGATTTGACAACAAAATAAAATATAGTTTATTTCTACAATGTTGCCCTTTGAAAAGGGGGTCGTCCTCGGGGGGTCACCAATTTTTATTCTTACGGTTGATATCTATTTTAAGAAATCCAAAGAGGGGGGCCCTGGATCCTCCACTGCAAGTACACATAAAATATCATCATATTATGCTTTTTAAAAAGACTTGCTTTTAAACTGGGGTATTCAAGATAAATTGACTTATTTCCAATGGAACTGCTCTTGTTTTATAGTGCCATCCTCTAACAGTTTGAACAAAAGTAAAGTTTATTGCAATAATTACAGATCAATATACTTGTAGTGACTTTCTCAAAATTCGTTTAGAAAAACTAGATTTTGCTATGAATACATTCAAGGACCTGTAGTCCTTGATACATCCAAGGAAATAGCGTATAGATATGTTCGCATTCAACACTAAGCGCTTGGGACTACTGAAACATAACTTTCGTTTAATGTCTCTGGGTTTAGCTGCTGACGATCTTATGTATTGATCAATATTTCATAAAAATTGTTTTCGAAAAGAGATATCATTCCTTAGGCTGTCTTCTTTTCCTTCATTAATAAGTTATCATTTGTGCAGCTTTACATTTCATTTTTTTTTTCCAATTTCCAAACTCTGGGGTGTGAAGAAATGAATAGACAATAGATAAATGTGACAAAACCGAAATTCAAAAGTCATTTACAGTAGATTCATTACCTAATGATGTGACAGTTATAACTTAATGATGTTCATATCATATTATCAGTTAACAGATACCATTTATGAACACGTATGTAAAGCCCGAGAACATGTATTCACATTTTGCATTTCTGTCTTGGGTTATCCAGGAAGTTATATAAGAACAATTTTATGAAGTCCTTGTTTACCCAATAGTAAGGGTGACACGGGTACCCCGCCGAAATATTAAACGTCCTTGATCCGCCACTGACAATCTACATGACAGCAACACTTTTACCGTGAAGCATCATTCCATTTGTTATGAATGAAAATTGATTTGGAAAAATATAAAAATAAATAGTTCTCAGATATGTACATTGTTATATAAATGAGGCGCCCTTGCAAGTCTATAATTCTGCTCGTTCCGTCAGTCATTCAGAAAAGTTCGTTATATTCCGCTGTAAATGAACTCATGTTGATATGATAGAATCAATTTGTGTGTATGTGTGTTTCTAAAGTTAGAACCAACTGAAGAATAATATTATGAATTCATATAATTTTTCTCTTGTACTTGTTGATCTGAGTAATACTTAAAAGGAAAATAATTCGAGACAGAAACAACAGATACTACCTCTTTGATCGTTTCTCCATCATGCGCAGACACGGTGCGCGTTTAAAGAAATGAAAGATAATGGCGGACGGTGTGGACATCGATTTGTATGCGAACATTGAAGACGATTTTAATCAGGCAAGGCTTTAAATTTGACCTGTTTATAGATGAGAAGAATTATTAGATTATGTGGGTAGAAATTAGTGCAGATACATTGCTCGACATGTGAAGGAAAACTATAATTGAAACGATTCTTTGGTTTCAGTGAGTCGCGCGTCATCCACCGGCGTGCATGCGGCGTTGACCTTTGTTGTTTCGATTAAAACCTGAATGCGTTGTCATTTCTGAGTTGGACATAATATTTCACCAGCATATCTATATGTTGTGTATCATTATTAGCGTTGTGCGATGCGGTACGTCGTTTTTTAACTAGTGTAGAGATGTGTAAAATGCTATTTTTGCAAAATTTTTATTGTTTTTGGTTACTGGTTGCATATCACATCCTACTTTGAAGGGGAGGATTCTTGTTTAGATAATCTTAAAGTGCTTATGTATGATGAGTGCATGTCCTAAAAGTAGAATACTAAAAAGGAAACCACTATCTAATATAATCTTCACATTTCCATTTTAGTACAATCTTCGCCAAACTGAGGTGGTTGATGTAGGTAGTTGGATAAAAGTTAAAATCATAGAAACCTTATTTTATTTACCCTTCCTTATCATAAAACAACTTGTCAACTGTTTCCACCAAGATTCTACGGGGAAATGACTTTAATCCCCGAAAAGACATGTCCTGTTAGCTGTTGTTTTGATCTTCAAGCAGCAGCTAGACCCCAACTCCGTTGGTTGAACTATGTATTCAAGATCTGTGTCTTACATGACTTGAGTTAGGTCCTCTGAAAATGTTAAGCAAGAGTAATTTACAAGTTCTCAAGTGGTAAAGTTACAACTATCAAGCATGCTTGAAGGAAACAGCGAACTATACAGAAACTGCATTTGACTAGTGTCTTGATGATTTGTAACCTACTGTAGGCCAAGTTGAAATATCGTTAACACTGTTGAATAAAATTCTCACTCACTTTATTGTGAAAGTGAAAATAGAAACCTGAAAACGAAAGAAATTCAAGCCAATTTTAATCAATATGTTTAGCAGTGGAGCATCAAACTCAACAGTGCTGTCACAACTCCTCTTTGCATTGAGCCTTGGGGACAATTTTTTCAAATGCGGTTAATCGGCTATCACAAAAATAGGTTCCACAAAGAAATAAACCAATCAAAAACAAGGATTTGAAAATGTTATGGTAGAATAAAAAAAACGACATGGATGCAACGAGTGTTATTAAACTTCTACTGAGTCTTCTACCTGAAGACTAAGCAAAGAACCACTTACTTCTCAAACGTGTGCCTTAAAAGATGAAAATTAATGATTATTTTTACTCATTCAATTAAAGGACACAGAATACACAAATCATGGAGACGACCTGTATGATGATGTCATCACAGCTGGATCAAGCAGTGAAACTGGAGATGTAAGTTACTCAATAATTATGAGTATTCATTAGGTTTTTAAATTTATCATATCTTTGTCACCAGCAATCATTACTACAGAAAAAGAACTACCAAGAGTTACTGATTAGAAACCAAATCAGTGATAAATGCCTTAAGATTTCAACCCTATTGTACAGACATGGAGGATTTATCAACTATGGCCATAATCTTCTTGCTTAGATGAAGTTATTTGTTGGTTAAATTCTAATATATATCAAAATAGGATTTCTGGATTGTAATAGGTTATTTTGAATAAGGACGTCACCTTGCTGTTCTGTTAATAATTATTTTATCATTTCCAGCGCCATTCCTCGGAGAGCAAGTCTCACACGCCCATGTTATCCAGCTCACAATACACAGGAAAGAAATACATGTGCTATGTTGGAAATCTAACCTGGGTTAGTTCAAACTTATTTTCATCCCAGTCCCTGAAGAATTTGTTCATGTCAAAACATTAACTTAGCCCGTCTTTCTGAATTTTTAACACTAGGAAGGGAGATAATCAGATTGGGCAGAGGCTTATGATGAATAGGGCCCATAAAGTCCAAATTAATGCATAATGGATATTCAGCTGCTTACACCTACCCAATAGGTTATGGCGGTTTTACAAGTCAAAGATGGTGATTCATGTTGATAATGTTTAGTTTTTAATTTTGAATATCTAAGATTGAACAGTTGGACATATGTTGCAAAAAAGAAACCAAAAGAAAATAGGATGCTTTCATTGATTAATGTTAACAATTACCTTTATAATGGATCATCTATTTCACAGTTGATCTCTGACGATAAGCAAATATCTTAATCACAATGTTTCTCTTTAATTCTCATATTTGAAAACAACAATATTTACAGTGGACTACAGATCAAGATTTAACAGATGCTCTCTCATCCATTGGTGTACACGACTTAATTGAAATCAAGTTCTATGAAAACCGAGCAAATGGACAATCGAAAGGGTAAGTTATGTCATCAATCATTAAGCATATCATAAATTAACTTTAAAGTCCAAAAACCGATGTGTTAGAACATGTCTAATGGGTTTATTTGAAAGCTTCTACGTTTCCAAAGACCTAAATATATAATGGATTTTATTATGACATTGTAATTTTTGTTGTTCAATATTAGTACTCATTCACTTAAGTCTAGCTGGAAAAAAATGCTGAGTTAACTAATGTATATGCCTACTATGGACAAAACTTCAAGTTGATTCAACGTTAACTTGATGAAAAAGATGGATACGGTTTGAAAAAGTATTTCATTTACTGCACAGTGATGTTTGATTAAAGTTAACTTTAATGTCAATGTGTTCATGATCTTTTCAGATTTGCATTGGTAGTGGTCGGTTCTGAATCCTCCTCGAGGCTCATTTTTGAAAAGTTGCCTAAGAAAGACTTGCACGGACAGGTGCCCCAAGTGATGCCCTACAGTAGACAGGCCCTCAGTCAGTTTGAACAGGCAGCTAGAAAGGGCGGGGAGGGCCCTCCTCAAAATGGTACATGATTCTAATCTTCAGTAGTCCTTATAATTTTAGAACCCTTTCCCTGCCTTAGTCAGTTTTGTCAAGATTCACTTGCATTTGCAATAACATTCTTATGTTGAAAAGGTAATGGTGTATTTTTGAACACCTCAAATTCTTTAATTGTTATATTTACGCTGCTACATTTGAAAGTATTCATGTAACAAGCTCTACTGTCATAGAAGGGGCAAGAATTTTAATCATGTATTTTCCATTTAGACAAACACTTTCCAGGCAATCGAAACCAGCGCAATGAACAGAGGAATCGCCCCCCTCCCAACCAACAGGGCAAGCCTGGCAACAATTTCCCCCAGAGAGGCATGCAACGTCCTCAAATCCAGCAGCCACAGGGTCCCCCACCCACAGGACCACCACACGGTGGACCTCCACCAATGTTTGGAGGTTAGTGTCAGAAAGATTGACTTTGTGTAGACCTTTAAATTATATTTTGACGTGTATATCAGTTTCGGTAATGTTGCTGATGTACACTTTTCAAGAATACTTGTTCTATATGTATGTCAATTAGTAGTTTGAAATTTATTGATCCTTGTTATTTTGATATCATCCACAACGTATCACAATATCCCCTGCATTCTCATACTGTGTGTTTCAGCACCACCTCGACTGGGCCCACCCCCTCAAGGACCTCCTCCAGGGGGTCTACCACCCCCAGGCGGGCCCCCTCTTAGACCTCCTCAAGGGCCGCCTCCTCCTGGTATGGTAGAGGTGAGTGATTACTCCTGAAAAATGTCGCATTCTGTCTTGTTACTAAATACTCTCACCTTCTATGGTTCATGATTTTCTGTATGTTTTATGTATACAATAGCCTCATACGTATTTTTGCTAGGGTTCTTAAGTGTTTGTGGATTCTTTCCTGACTTTTGTGTCTGTTACAGCCTCCACGAATTGGACCCGGCCCACCTCCCCATATCAGAGGACCCCCTATGCCAGACCCAAGGGGACCCCCACCCCCTATCAGACCAGAGTGGGACCGACCCCCAGGTAAGATTCCAGCCCTTGATTTGTACTAACAAAGGGTTATGGTGTTGTAAGGCTTGTGCTCAATAGTCTGTGTACAGTGTTTGTTGTAGAATTCTTGTTTACTAAGAACAAAAAAAAGAACCCTTCAAGATGAATGTATTGTTTCGCAGTATAGATATGAAAACAATGCTTTCTATAAAAAAAATTTATTTGAAAATTTTGAAGGGATATTGCAAGCAAACCGTTTGTGAATGATTCAGTTAATGCCATAAGGCTTCCTTGTCATTTAGATTTATGAAGTAAGGACTTAAGGACACTAACACTGTATGCAGTTTCTTTTAACCTCAATACATTTTCACGGATATTTCATTATGAGTAATATTCTGCTATTCTTTCAATATTGCTCACTACATATTTACTTATACTATCATCTCACCCATCTTAAGTGGCACGTTTGTGTTAATTTTACCCTGCTTTTGTTCAATAATTAGTTTTTTTCTTGGTAACGAATAAGCCAACTTTCCCCACCATTTTGTTATTGCCTTGTAGAAACTGTGGTTGTTACGAACCAACCACCTCCTCCCGGGGGTAAGTCAGGGGGCATAACTCCTGTTTGCATTCATGTGGTTTCTCGGGCCCATTATCCTGCATTTTGTTTGTTAGTTGGTAGCATGGTAAATGTTCTATTTCGAAAACCTAAGAACGTGAGTTCAAACAACCAGAAGAAAAGAAAGGCCATTGCATGAATCGTTTTTCTTTGATTAATGCATGTTCTAATTGGGTTTTGAACACTTCTCAAGATGAGTGTTCTGTTCAAGTAACTGATTTTTTCCTTCTTTCTCAAAAAACCATTTTTCGATTATACTAAAAATTCATAGTTACATATTTTCCACTTTTCATTATAGTTTGAAATGCAATTTTGTCTTTGGTTCATGTTGTGATCAATAGAAGAGTTATTTATAATGATATTTCTTGTTATTTAGGTGAATTTTACTAGGCTGCAACTTCGATTATCACTAAATTCTGCAGGAATGATCTCATACATTTGCATGGAAATAATGGATATAAAACAAATAAAGTTTGTCAAACAGTCAAAATATTTCATGATTTTGATATATCTTTTGCTAAATGTGCACAATTATATACGACATGAGTCTTCTGAAATCTTTGATCTTTTGATAAGAGAAAATGAAGATATGTATTGGTTCATGTACATGCCTATGTTTTTAAATTAAGATACATGTTTTCTGAGCCTACCGTTTAGTTGCAGCCTAATCTTCCATTCTTTGAAAATGTTAAATTAAAAAATAGCTTTACATTATTTTTCCTGTTGCTGTTTTTTTTCATTATTTCATGTAGTGCATTAAAGTGGGGCTATTGCTTTAACCTTGGAAACATTATCTGCAATATGTATTGCAGCCTTTATTTGTTGGTTTGTTTCAAGTCAGCCATC
This sequence comes from Phorcus lineatus, assembly GCA_921293015.1. Lineage (NCBI taxonomy): Eukaryota > Metazoa > Mollusca > Gastropoda > Trochida > Trochidae > Phorcus > Phorcus lineatus. The sequence goes on along the minus strand of OV121096.1, from coordinate 6,337,375 downwards.
CACCTTTGTCAAATATATCGGTTGATGACTTACAGAATCCATTCTTTTCCCTTTTTGTTTTTCATGATATTTTTAAGTAAAAGTATCTGTTTACAGTTAAACCTTGTTTGTCAGATGTCCCAGAGTCTTGCCGCATTGGCATTTTTTACCTTTAACCAATATTACTATGCAATTTGTTCTGATAATAGAGATTTAGTTTTGAGAACATAACAGCAATTATTGTGTAACTAAAGTAAGAATGTAGAAAATTACTTTGTTTATTACAAAACAATATTTGCTTCTGCTGTTTACCTACCTACCTACCTTATCATCAGTGTTTGTCCACGTGTCCACTGTTCATTTGTCTATCACATCAAGCTAGTCAGGAGGCAGTATCTTATGTATCATTGTTTGTCTCAATGCTGTTGTTCAAGTGCTCATCTGTTTAATCTAATAATACAATGTCTTTTTTCGATTGAGCTTAAACTGATACTTGCCTCTTAGTATCTCAATTAAAGTCATCGGCTCATTTTTGCAAAGCAAATTGTAATTCACGCCAGGAAAATAGATCATCACTCGCAAAATCTTTCCCTTAGACACTTGCAACAATTTTGAGAACTCTGCGTGCAATCTAGCTCTGAATAATGAAGTTCAAAACACCCTAACTATGTCTTTGTTAAGCGTCAGTTCTTACCATTTCAGTTCACAAAAGCCATGATGTAGAACACATAAAATTTCCAAGCTGAATATGCAATGAAAATAGCCAATGCTTACCTTTTTTCAAAAACAGAAAGAACAAAAAAGAGATAATGTCAATGAAGAATGTCTGTATCTGTAAGTATCAGCGCTGCGATTACTAAAATTCTGGTATATTGTACTCGCAATGGGATGTACTTGATTGGTTGCCCTTTGGTCTGAAACAGCTGATGCCAATAAGCAGCACCACCAAAAGTGAGCATATAAAAATGAAAATCTTTGCAGACGTGACAGGGTAGATTGGTGTAGGTGATCAGATTTTTGCTCCTGAAGAATTTAAAGTTCAGTTTAGTTGTCTTACAAAAGTGATTCTATGACTTTAAGCTGTGTCCTACATTAGTGTTTAAAAGCTTTGCTGTTCTAATTCTATCAATTTTTTAGACATTTGTAATGTAATGAACTTTCCATTGGTAAATATTGGGACAATCATACATTATTAAAAATTGGTGAATGCTTTTATTAAGGTAAAATTTATAAGCCTAGCAAGAACGTCCTGATAAACAAGGCTCTAATCCGTAAAATATTCCAAACAGTTACACTTGTTTGTAGGTAAAGAAAATGGTTTAAGAGGCATCGTTAAACGGATGTGTTGACCACCCTTTAAGGCCATTGTCTTCCTATAAGGCCTCAAACCTGTTTCAGATTAATGGGAAAACAGTTCAAAATGAAATATGTCAACAATTTAAATATTGGTAAATCCAACCCCATTCTTTATTTATACTGAATGGATTCTGATAAGTCTTGGAATTGGATGGTTCCACTCTCCCTTATCTCTCCTGTGTATGTCCATTCAGGGTTGTCTCCCTTTCCTTACCTCTGGTGGTTGCATCATGACTCCTATAGCAGGTTTCAAGTAAACTTGATGGTGGCAGGTTAAGACTTTCATCTGTTAATGATTGTTTTACATCTGACATCTTTATTTCCAACTTTACTAAGTAGATTTTACTCGCTCTTAGGGCCATGTTTATTTGCCTGAAACTTTATTTCAGGTTGTGTTGTCATTTGTAGAGTTACACATCCTCATCTATTCGTGTCTTTCTAGACCTGTCTGGTAGCATTATGCTCTCACATCTCATCTTATCATTGAATGCTATCAACCCTTTGCATTCTGGTAATGAAATATTATTTAGCGTGTAATCGTAATTTTACCTAGCTTGTACAAAAATGACTTTGAATGTTGACAGGAGATATTCTTTAATATTAGGTAACAGTATAGGTAGGTAATAGGTATGTTGAATGTTTACTTGACGTGAGGTTAACAGTAAAATGTACCAGTGAAACCCTTCCAGAACTCGTTGCAGGAATTTCTCTTCAATTAAACAGGTCTATAGCTATTACTAGAGGATTTCTGCATAAGCAGGGTCCAAGTGCTAAATTGCTGAAATTTTCCCGACAGCATGTTAAACCCAACTCTCTTGCATTTTTAGTCGAACTTATTGAATGTTAAAGGGACACTGTACAAGGAGTGGTTCTATTTCTGACTTACACTGCAGGTCTGCCTATTTCAGCTCCCTTCCCCAACATGGGTGGACCCCCACCCCCTCAGCCAGTTCCTCCCCCTGGACTCCGACCTCCAGGTCCTGGAATGGGTAAGTTCTCATTCAATCTTCTGAGGACTTTCAGAAATTAAGGAAAGGTGAAATATTTTTGTCAGTTTCACCTAATTGGTCTGTTGTCATTGAGGTTAAGATGATAAACTATTAGAGCTGCATTCTTTGTACATTTCTTTCAGTTAATAAACATCAATGTTGCAGGTTTCCCTGGTGGCCCTATGAACCAGTTGCCCCCTGTTAGTGGGCCTCCTCCTGGTCACATGCCGGCCCCTGCCCCACATGTCAACCCTGCCTTCTTCCCACCCCAGCACAACCAGGCTCCACCAACTGGACCAGCCGTGAGTAAAATCAAGTCGATCAATCATGATACAAATAATGTGAAAGTGGCTGATATTAACAGAAGGCAATACAATTTTGCTGAGTGGTTATTAGCATGGCATCTGCCCATTGCAGAAAGAAAACTGTTACTGTAAAAATATTCTTTTACAGTATATCAACCTTTGGGTATCAAGACTTGCTTTTGGAAAAGATGTTTCAACTTGTTTAGTTCTTACTACATTTATAGTTGTGACATGTGTGTCTTTGCAGCCTGGAGATCCATATGGCCGACCTCCACCACAATCTTATGCAAATGATCCCTTCATAGGCAGACCTCCACCAGAAAGGTATGCAATTAATGGGGGTTTTTTTAAGGACACATTTTCAGTTTCAAAAGGACCAAAACTTTTTGTTAACTAAAAAGTGAAACAAATGATTTTTTAGTCAGCCTTATTTTTTCTCATTCATGTTTCAGCAGTTGCTGGCATTAGCCTCATGGACTTGACCATTTATTACCTACGAGGGCAATCATATTGGGGTTCATATTTTTCATATGACGCCCTAGGGCAAAATATCACTTTTTCATTGTGACATCACGTCAAAAACAATGCTTTAATGTCACAGTCCGCCTATGACGTTGTTTCAAATGCGCCTATGTCTATGCTTGGATGTTGTTTTTTATTAGTCTTTTGATTTCTCGACTTCGGTAATAAACAAAATATCAGCTTCGTGCCATGACAATATCAGTATGTCCCGAGCCAGAGTAAATACTAATATTAAGCACTTGTGTCGTAAACATTGTATGTCATGGACACTCATATAATATCCTCTATATGTTGTCATTTTGTTCCCACAGTAGCCGACACGAGCCGCCACCCCCGGCTCTGAGTGAGCAGGAGTTTGAAGAGATCTTCCAGAGGAACAAAACTGTCTCCAGCAGTGCCATCAACCGTGCTGTGCAGGATGCAAGTGCAGGTCTGTTGTCATTCCGTACCCTGCAACAAATTATTTAGGTCAGCTTACAGCCAAATGTGAAGTTGTCTTTTATCAAAGAATATTGGTTCATATCTCAAATGCAGGTCTAATTCCTTTAGAGAACAGATGCTGGATGCAGTGAGGTGCAGTAAAGGTCATGGTTGTATCCTCTCGGCATATTTCACATTTGGCGCTCTCAAGTAGACAGTGTTGTTGTATGGTTTTAACTTCATTTAATTTTCGTTAATTTTCTTATTGATTCTACTAGATTATCATATATGTCAGAACAAAATGCCAGGCATGAAGTAATACATATAGTCTTATTAGTCTATCACACATTCTAAATGTCCATTCTTCTTGCTTCTCTTCACAGGTGATTTTGCTAGTGCTATAGAAACATTGGTAACAGCGATCTCACTGATAAAGCAGTCCAAGATCGCCGCTGATGACCGGTGTAAGATCCTCATCAGCTCCCTGCAGGACACTCTTCATGGAATTGAGGAGAAATCATACGGATCCAAGTAAGTTGCATTTTATCTTTGTTTCCCCCATTATTCCTTAAAATCAACAATTTAAAAGTAACTGAAAAACTTTTCATTTTCTGGTGGCATTTGTGATTATTTTTCTGTTTTGTAATTAGTACATTCTTGCATTTTTAATGTTGCCCCTTAAACAACTCAATTATCTGTCAGAATAATGTATGCAAATGTTCATGCAACCCACAATAACTTGTAGAAGCAGCAGTAGCAGCAGTCGTCGCTCCAGATCAAGAGAACGTGATCGCGATCGGGAGCGAGAAAAACGGAGCAGACATCGATCTCGCAGTCGGGACCGAGAGTACAGAGAGAGGAGTCGGGACCGGGAACGATACCACGAAGACAGACATCGGGAGCGGGACAGGGAACGAGACCGGGAGAGAGGGGAAAGAGAATACAGCAGAAGGCACTAAGGAGAAATACAGACTGTGTTGTTGCAGGTAATGTATGCAGGCCTGGTATGAGTGTAGTTGTTGATACTTGATATTTCATACAGAAACATACTTGACAGTTTCCAAAGAAGCATGGTTCATACTTCATGCTGTAGGATGATAAGTTGATAACTTCAAGATTTTGACAAAAACATGAAGAAGTTAAGTGCTGCTGCAGAAAGCTCTCGCATGTTTAGAATTTACAAAAATGATCCCATTCGGTAAAAAGTTTATAGTCTCTTTCTCCAGTTAAAGTATTATTTTGTTACTTTGTTATATCAAAAGCAACAAAGTAGTTACTCATATAGAAAAGTAAAACAATCTAGGTTTGTTTGTTTTTTTTGATGAAAGCAATAGTGTAACAACTCTGTAAATGTAGTTGTTTGGGATATAAACTTATTACTTGAGCTTGTTGCACATTGCTATGAGGTTTCACTATAGACTTTCAGACAACTATGAAAAGACGCTAAAATAAGCTTAAATATTGTCATTATTACTCACTTCTGTAAATAGAAAGAATTGATTTAATTCTTTAGTCTTTAGTCTTCTCTAGCTTTCTGTTGCCCAAAATGAGGTGGTGAAAAAGAATTCTTATGCTCATCATAATCTCTTATCAAATTCATCATTTTGATAAAAATGAAAATATTTTGGATTGTAGCATGAGTTGAAAGATCTTTTTCAGAAAGGCTGTCCATATGTTCCTGTTCACAAAGATCCTGAGATTTGTTTTCAGAAATTAAGGTTCTGGGAATTTTTCAACAAAGAACACTTGTTGCGATTATAATTATTTTGCTATGAATTATGTCCAGGTAAATAATCTGTTTCTAGGTTTTGTGAAAAATGAATTCTTGAAATCTGAACAATTGTTTTGGTTGTCTAAAATGACATTGTGGTACTTTCTATATTAGAGAACTAGGTGAAACTGTGGGTAACCTATTATGTTTTTATGAAATTGCTTGAAAAACTCCCTAGTTGGAACCGTTTTTGTTGGGTTTGTGTTTTTTTCTGGAAAACTTCCTGACCTTCTTCACAAACTGGTTTTTTGTTTGTTTCTTTTTGTAAACACTTAATAAGAATTCACGTTTTAAAAGAGAAACTTTTGAAAAGAATGTTTTTTCTAAAGTGTCTCTTTTATTGATATGCTGCTTCCCAATTTTCAAGCATCATTTCATGATACATTGATGTTCAATCAAAGAGAATACCAAAATTTGACTCAAAAAAGCTTATTGGATTAAAAATACAAATTTTGTTACACTGAAGTAATTGAATTATGAGGAAAAACTATTTAATAAGGCCCATTCTGACTCGTCTTCAATGACTGCTCAAGAGTTTCTTATTGAAGATGAGGAAATTTGCTTGTGCGGAAGAGAATGCTTAAAAGTTGGGAAAACAATTTTTGTAAGTTATTCTGGATGAAAATATGCCTTTCCATTTTGTTATAGGTTATTGATGTCCATTGTGAATTGAACAGAGTATCTCCATGCCTCATAGACTAAGACTGTATTGACTATTGTCTGTTTAACATGAAGATTGTAAACTTAATAATCATGTCGTCACATTGTGTATCTGACACGCTTGGATGAAGACAAACCGAGGAGGAGGATACAGTCAACGCAATGGAAGCAAGATTCAAGCATCGTTCGTCATCGTCTTCAGTGTCGTTTACAGTCAAGGAACTTAAGTATCATGCCGCATTTGCGTGGATCATTTCATCGTATTCTTCGCTTTGTAGCAAGGATCAATTTTACCGCTTTTCAAGTAATACTGTTTCATTTCAGAATAAAGTTCTTAGCTCATGGTTCGTCTTGTTCTTTGCAATGTTTGTATAAATATGTGTCGTCTAAAGTACTTAATTTGTAATTAACATAGTGGACTCTATACGATGTAGTAGCGAATTAACATAGATCATTTTTGTTACGTGTTATTTGCGTTGTAAATGATAAAAGTAATTTATTGGAAAACATTAAAGGATTACAAATGTACATATTCATAAACTTGTTTACTTGAGATATAGGGTTGTGTTGGTTGTCTAGGAACTGTCGTGAGAGTTCAACTTGTTTTAATTTGATTTGTATCAAATCTGAAAAAAGTTGCAAAATGCAAACATTGAGGTAATTTGTATCAAATGTTGTCTGTAAATTTATGCACAAAACATTTAGTGATTTCATTGATGGTCTGGTTGCTTTTGTAATGAATTGAGTGAAGGTAAGTAAAATATAAGACTTTCTTTTGGACAAATATCATTAATTACATCCACGTATTTGCAACATGGTCAGGTTTGGCTGTCTTAGGTTGCAGTCTGTGTGTAAATAGCAGATAATAGTGATATCAGTTAGTTTACATTTTATCTTGTAAAACAAAACTTGCTACAACTGCTAGTTTTGTATAGGTAAGACTTAAAATTTACAAACTTCATTCGTATACTCTTGTTCATTGCCGAAAAAGGATACATATTTTAAATTTGGAATGATAGGAATGTAAATTGTGAACTTGTGGAAGCTATGGTTTTGTAGTCGTTTGGAAAATGTGAATAGAATGATATTGTTCCAGCACTAGGGTAACAATTCATAAGGTTGTGTTTGTAAGTACAAACTGCCTAACTTATGTCGAAATTCTGTCAATGATAATGTTGGCTGTTAAGTGTCACTAGGTTTTTTGTTCTACTTAAATTTATCTATTCATTTCATTGTCTTTATCAAAATTTCATGTTATGTTTTGGCAATGTTGAAACAATTAATTTCTGAGTATGATTTCAACTGTAATAGGCTACTTTAATGGCTTTGAAGTCCTGCACTATGTTATGCAAGTGTCTTTCATTCGAACCAGAACTACGGGTGCCATTCTACAAAACAAATTAAGCTTTACAATCAATCTAAACCAATTCGAAAAGAGTTGGGTTTTCATTGATGGCAGAAGTTGCTTTGTTGAATGGGTTTTTTCAGTGCTTGTTTAACATCATGTCAATATCAAATATTTAGTTTTGTCTTTGCACCTAATCTGGATCTTCATATACTCAAGAAATGTTGTCAAATGTATTTTCTACATTATGCAAACACTCATGAACACTAGTTGTATGCTAAAAATAATGTTAGTTAACTCATAACCTGCTCAGGGAGTTCTTTCACAAGAGCATGTGTCCTAAGACTTTATCTTTGAATGAAGGTGAAGTTTAAGCTTTGGACTAAATGTGGCCTTTGTGAAAGGTCTTCTCAATGTGCAATTCTGCTAATGGCTGAAGTAAAGCCCAAGCGGTCCGAAACAATAACTTGCTGACCCGCTCTCTATGTGCAAATGTCAATTTTCCTTGCTGTTGTAAAGGGGTTGATAAATAAGTAATGTTTAAAAAACTAGGAATATGGAAATATTTATATATTTATTTTGAATTCAAGGATATCACAGGATAATGGATGTGTTTGTGTAATCGTTGTGGAGGCTTATAGTCTTAATATCCGTGGAGGAAAAATATGACATACTGTTAACATTCATATGAAATTATCAGCAGAAGTTATGTTTTTATACAGTCTTCACAAGTTCTCAGATGCACTTCAGTATTACTATTAATGCACTTTAGCTGTGATAAGTAAGGTATATAATGATTTAAGTTTTACATTTATTTCATCTGGTGCTAAAGCTTTTTGTCTGTATATTATAGATAAAGGATAATCAGGTTAAATAGTTACAAGTAATCATTTGATCTACAATAAAATAACTAAAATATGCTATCTTGAAAAAAGCAGGTTGGTGATAATTTTTATCATTCACGCAGGTGGTTTGAAAATTTAAATTGTCAAGGCATTAAAGACACTTGGCACAATTGGCTCCATGTTAATGAGATCAAAATTCATGATTGATTATCCTGTTTATAGTTTAATTCATTGATAGATGCTTTATCCCAGTTCTGGAGGTTTCTTGTTTGTTATGCATGTTTCATACGTGGAGGTCAGACGGACTGATTGCAATCAGGAAGTTTTGTCTTCACTTGTTGCATTTTAACATTCTTCAGCCATGTTATAGTATAATCTCAAAGTTTCTTTTCAGCAGATAAGGGATAGAGAATGATCGTTTTACACTATCCTTGCACAATCAGTTTATCTTAATTGCCAATATGCTTACATCTTGCTTATGGAGGGTTTTTTGGGGGGGAAAGATTGCTTTGTAAACGCAAACTCATAGGTGCAGATCTTGAATCTTGCCAGGGGCTCTACAACTTAAGGATGAAATCCTAAACCTTATGATTGTGCTTGTAGTTGAAAATCATTTTTTGTAAAGTTTTTTCCGCCCATCTAGGAGTATGTAAGTTCTCATGAGAAGTGTTGACTTTCAAAAGATTTCACCTGTAGGTATCAAAATAGAACAATTTTCATTTTATAGAAAAATATAAAGTTGAATGTCTGTATCCCTCTTTGTCACGATATCCATGAAAGTCATAATTCTAATTTGTTACTCATTTTTAAAGTTCAATTTATGTCACAAATACTTTAAGCTTTAGCTTGATTCTTTATCTGAAACATATCATAGGTTCTATAATATATGCTTGAATCCTCTTCATAAATCAACCAACTTCTAAGTTTTTGTCAACATCAAATATTACTATGGTGTAACAAGTGCCTTACTGTTTACCCTTTTAGTTTTTTCTAAGCCACATTATTAGTATACACTCATAAATTTTGAGTTTTGTTTTTCTTTTTGCTCTTCTTTGCTTTGTAATTTTAGTACTTCAAAGATAATTCTGAAAGATTGAAAACTGCTGTTATCATACATTCAATAATTACATTCGGCAGTTTAGAATTCATGTTACTGTGAAATTTCTGTGAAGTTCCTTGAGGTGGGAAATGCCATCTCAAGTTAAAATCCTATAGGATAAGTAAACGCTTATGTTTTATACATTGATTAATTTTGATACCATCATTGATGTCTGTCCACCCTGTATCCAGAACATATACCCAAATCTATGTAGACCTTCACCATTTGTGATATACATGTCAACCATAACACTAGACCTGCCTATTACGGGTTAGATTTATCCTTAAACTTAATTATACTATTTCATATGTGGGGGTTTATAGCGCTCCCCCTGTCCGTTTGACCATTCTAAATCATTGTATCATTGTTGGTAGGACACTCTTCATATTCGCGATATGCAATCAGAGGACTTTCTTTGAGCCATTTGAAGTAATTTATCAACTTTGACATCATTGACTGAATTCACAAATCGATAATGATCCAATTATTTCTCTGGAGAAATCTATCATCTATGAACTTATTTGTCATTTTTTGGCGAATTTTACCCAATTTTTGTCTTCAAAGTATATATCCAAGAGCTTTTGTCAGAAATTCTTGATATTAAATATATACATTCACTAGATCATTTGATCGTAACTTTTGTAGACATTTGACATATATGACTTAGTTTGCATAGCTAATGCAAATTTTCCCAAAAATTTGCCCTTCATTGTCTTAAACACTTAAATTCAGAGACTTATATTGAAAAAATGTATTCACTATATTATTCACTTGCACCGTTTATGACAATTTTCATCAATGACTGATTCAAAGCATAGATTTTTGTCAGAATATTGATATTCCAAGAAGATATTTACTAGATGTTCTATTTATGGCTTTTAAAGACATTTATGAGCTATGAAAGTTGAATGATTCAGTGTATTATAGATCTAGAACATTAAAGTATACTTTTCATATTACTATTTTGTAATCAAGAGATTTGTTTGTTCAATAGTTTGAGATCCACTCTGTCCAGTAAGAAATACAGATGAGAGTTAAAAAGGTATTCAATATGCTCAATTAAGAATTCTTGGCTAGAAATGTTACAATGATTGACAAACTTTTCATGGGGGTATGTGAGCTCATCTCTCTGTCTTTTTACATGTAGAAGTCTTGTCAACATAACTTTAACAATGACACATCAGGTAATCATTTTGTTCACAGAATATTCTCAAACTTAACATGGTAGCTTCATTAGACTTGAATCACATGTCAACCAAGAACCTTAAATTTAAGTTTTGTTGGATTAACTTCATCAAAATGATACCTTCTGGGTGACTCGACTGTCCATGGGAATATCAATTAAATGAATATCTGTAGCATAGTCTCATGTTAATTATTAACCTTATATTTAAGTTTTGCTGTTTTAAACCATTGTTGATCAAAGTATGTAGCTGGGCTATGTAAGATGTGCTCACTGCTATAATTGTTAAGATTTCTCTTTCAATGTGTATAAATGTTCTCAAAATTTCTATATATTTATTCTTAAATGAAATTATCAGATGGAATCTAGACTTTGAAATCTGCGGCTAAATTAAACCAATGAAATTATATGTGTCAAAATTATATAGGAGAAGTGTATAATATTTTTAAGTTAATTCGGATTATCATTAATAACCTATTTGATTTTAGAAAGAAAAATAAGAATTTTTTATGTCATTTGAGTAATAATGAAGTTTTTCAGAAAGATATTAATATACTACATTTTCATACTCGTCCCATAGAAAAGATAAACTGAAAACCCAAGGTCCCTAATCATCTGTCATTCCCAATATAAGTAGGTTTAGTTGAGACAGATATCAAGGTGATTATTTAATGCTTTTGAGAGCTTTTTTAGCTTGATATGCTTTTAAGGCCTTAAGTAAAGTGTAACTGCCTTTATACTCCCATTTCATTGATAACTCAAATAATAATTTATCCTCTCAATGAGGAAAAAACTTGAAAACACCACTGACTAAATATGTTCATATCAAACCAATAAGGGCATAAGTGATCAGTTTACAGAATTATGGTAAGTCAACAGGCTCGTTGATTAAAATGTAGAAGTTAGTGTGTATGTCATAATATCAGTTTGTTTCTATGATTAATATATATTGATATATTTTGAAACAAATGATACCATATGTATCATGCTTATGGTAAAAAGTTGAAAATTTGTGCAATTGTGGCTTTGTAAAATTTATACCCAGTTATTGCTTATTGCAAAGTAATGGAATATATATCTTTTGTAAAATTTTGTGCAGATATTTATTATTTCAGCTTGTTCTTTTTTTCTGAAAGGTAGTCTTGATAATTCTATCCATTTTTTTTCAAATGTTTGATTTTCATATGGATTCAAGGTAGTTTTTGGATAGTTTTTTAGTTTGTTTTAGAGGAAATACACGTAAGATAAATCTTGAAAACTGTAAAAAAGAATGTGGAATGTGCGTGACAGGTGATAAATTGTTGAATTCATTGGAGTAATATGCATGACTGTTCCCAAAAAATTATTGAAACAAGCTTGTATTTGCATCTGAAAACATTTTGTCAAAAAGGATCACTGTTTTGATGTCTTACTGAGATTCTCAATATTGAATTAAGTCGCTGATTAGGTTTTAATATTCTTTTACAATGAATTTATCATGTAAGCATATGAAAATTCTCAGGTGGTGTTTCTGGATGTAGGTTTATGTGTTAATCCATGTAAATATTTTTCATTCATTTTGGAACTATCTTCATACTTGGTTTAACTGACATTTGATTGGTATTGCTTGTAACAACACCTCGAAAAATTTACAACTTAGTAATCAACTTAACAAATGTATATTATAGTAACAGTCTTATAATTGTGACCATTTTGACCATTGTGAAATTTTAATGAATGAACAGTAAATTGAGGAACTTTTGTTAAACGTTAAATATGTCTATTTACAAAATATGTTTTAAGACAAATATTTTCCTGATAAATTATTCTTGTTTTATTTCACTCTTAATCACATTTTGAGAATTTATTTAAACAATTGTACATCATAATGTTTATGTCATTAACCATACCATTTAAGTTCAACATGTTTCATAGATCAAAATCATCACAAAAATACTTGCATATGCTCATAACTTTTCTACATTCATCCTAATACAAGTTAATATATATTCAAAATATTCCTTATGAAACTTGAACTTACAATTTAATTATATCTGAGGTTTGTCTGATCACTTGAGGTGATAGGTTTAAGATTACAGTTAGTGTTGCATGGTTTGTTTCTGTTCTGTTTTTTTCCATCAGGATCCTCTGCAGGTTGTCTTCTAAAGGTAGGTTTTCTAAGGTAAGTATATTGTTATATTTTGTACTAATAATTGCACATTTGAAATGATACGAGCTTCAATATTGTATGGATCTTCCTTTTCAGGTAAATGTTACATGTTTGTTTAGTAGAGATTTGGTGAAAGTTTAGCTTTCTCCAAATCTTTACTCTTTAGATATGGCAATGGTGGGCTTTCTTTTGACTATTTTGTGTTTCTATTTTATATGTAAGGCCTTTCAAAGCTTTGAGATGTTTTCAAATTAGAATGATTTACACCTGATTTGAAGGTTATTAATTTTGGGATATTTTGAAGAACGCAATCAGTTCCTTGTTAAAATACAGGTTGTTGCAATTCCTGTCATGAGAAAAACCTTCATTGCCCTTCTTATCATTAGTGTCCAGAAGACTGATTAATTATCAATTATAACTTCCCCTGAAAAGGTAAATTCTGTGCTAGTTCAGTGCTTAAATACAAAAATAGAAGTTTGTTGCTCAACTAGCACATAGTTTACCTTTTGCTGGCGTTGGGATAAATCATATATGATACTGGCAATATGTCAAGCAATCATGAAGCAATGGTACTTTTAAAGATCTGTTTTGCATATTGTCATCATCAGTGTTATTGTTTAACATTAAACTTATGGTGTGTTACAAACTTTTAAGGAAAATATCATTGATATGTTGGTTCTTGGATTCGTGATCTGGTATCTCTGTTGTTGGTAGTGTCCATTTTGGGTTGTTTGATGGTAAGTTGTGTAGGCAAGTTTAACTGTTATTCTTGATTGTAACATGACATAGATATGCAATAGTTTACTTTGAAAAGGTCTAATTAGGTTGGTGTGTTCAGCATAAGGTTCTGAAAGTGGTTTATAATGTCCATCCAATACCAATGATCCTTTTAAAAGATACAGACGTCGAAGTGCAAAAGTGTCCATTTGCAAAAGACTCGACTTCCATGACAGTTGTTTGTGATTACCGGTATATGAGTTTAATATGGAAGCGTGCTTATAACATTACCCATGCCATTCCTACACAACGTCTTTATGAGGTAAACCAATCATGAATTCACTGGAGAAAGTAATCAGTTGCAATAACGTTAAAAATGCGAATGTCTCTACGCTTAATGTGTACATGCGGGCTGCACTTTACAAGATAAACCCGCCTGGCGAAGTTGGACTGATGAAAGGAAACCTGGCAGATGGAGTGTTTTCCAGTGAATAGTTAGATCTATACAGTCTATTCCAACCGTTTATTGACAACTGTTACCCACACATTGGGTCAATGTGTGTATGCGCCTTATGATGTTGATCGAAATCATGTAAGTCTGGTTACTTGCCAGCATTGATTTTCATTGAAAAGAAGATGAAGGGGGAAAAAGGACTTAAAATATGAAGAAATATATTGTCGCTGATGTCCTGTGAATGTCATTCCTCAAGGCAGCTATAGTGCTTTACCATTGCATTGCAATATTTTGTAAATTCAAACACCCAAAGCAATATTTATTATTGTTTTCCGTTCTCTTTCACAAATTACCACAAATCATTGGAAGATACGTTCTTTATGAAGTTAAAGCACTATCATTGCTTTCTGGAAAGGCAATCTCTTTTTTCACCATGGAACTATTTTAAAATGCATATAATAACCGTTAATCAACAATTTAATTACTCTTGCTCTGTTGTCCATCGATAGTATCCTGAACTCGCATTATCTACCAAGACTATTTTCGACAGAATGCTAATAGTCAGGCATGGTATTCACCACTGAAGAATGATCAAGAGTTTAACCTGATACCAAGTTAAATTCTAAAATGGGATTCGAACCTAAAATACTATTAAAAAAACCCAAGAAGTTCCAGATAGTGGAATTGTAAATTCTTAATCTATTCTTTTTACCCTGCATTTTTATTTCTTTTCAAAAATAAACTTCACATTGATTTCTTTTTTATGTATTTGTTTCGGAATGGAAGTGATGAGACCCATTCAATAGCGATAACTGGAAAATGGGTTCTTATCCAAATGTCATTGAATAGTGTCTGTTGATATTTTAATCAAATCTGTGTTTACTCAGATATTGACAAAAGTCATCACACTCAATGGAGATTACCGTTTCAAGTCATTCTCACTTCTGTGTCATTTGCCAGAATGGTTCAAACACTTTTTCTATAACAATTCATTTGAATAATATATGATCAGGCAACACTTAACATATTTTTTTCTTCCACGAGACAGAACTTTTGTCAAGAAGCATGAAGCTTTCAAATCTTAACTCAAAAGAACACACTTTTTAACTGATGGCACACGATATATTCAGAGAGTACCATGTTTCTATCATTTGACAAACTTGCATGTTTTGCCGTATTTTGCGTTTTCATTGTCTGTTGGTTTGTAATTTATGGATATATGATTAATAACTATCCAATAAATAATGAAGATAGATAAACCAACAAAGTCTTCGATAATATTTAACAAACTTCCAATATTTTTTTAAAAGTCAACTGAATTCCTGAAGTTTTTTGTTCAATGCATGATTACTACTACATGGAAAAGAATTAAAAGAAAATGAGTTGCGGTTTTTAAGATAATAATTTCACATGATCAAATTTGGGGTTTCATAGGAAGTTAATATTCTGATGCCTGCACTGTCTCCTGGAGTGTAAGTCGCTTTAAGGTCATCCTGTCTCAGGGTAAGACGTATAGCTGACGCTCCACTCTTCTTACCCTGGGTGTAAACCCCAGCAAAACCTTTGCGCCACAATCCATGATTCAGCCAATCAAATACTTTTATCGCGATGGTGTGCGATAAAATTTCAGCCAACCAAAGAGAGCCTCTCGCACAGGAGTTGGCTTTCGCTTGTACGCTAAATGGCTACGTCCATAGATAAACAAACAGGAATCGAAAGATTTTTAACCTATCGACCATGGTGATAACGTCCAATTTTGCGATTCTGGTTAGTTTATTACAACAGATCATACATTCAGTTTTAAGAGATCGGTTTGATTTTCCACAACTTAACTCAATACCTTATCGTGGTGGTTTGGGTGATCCAGAGACCCCTAGAGCTATGCAAGCCAGAGCATACATGCTCCTTGCAGGGGCACCCAAGCTTGATAGGTCGTCGGGTAGAAGTCAGATCAAATTTTAGTCGTTCTAAAACCTGTTGTCTATCTTTCACAATGCCTTTCATTCCGTCTTTCCCCTCATCCTTTCGATCCTCTTTTTGATGCTTGTCATCCTTGTGTTTAATAACTGAAATATTGTTCAAAACCCGTTCAATCCAAACTCACTCACTCGGTTTGAATTTGAAGGGATGGGCGCTGCCATATTAAATTGCCGACTCGCATTTCAAGCGCCGTCATTGGTTGATTATTTTTAGACAGTTTGTAGGGAAACGGACACGGCGCGAAGGTTTTGCTGGGGTTTACACCCAGGGTAAGAAGAGTGGAGGGTCAGCTAAACGTCTTACCCTGAGACAGGATGCTTTAAGGTGTTTATGGATAATCCCTGCCACACAAAATTGACTTGGTCAGGACCAAAAGTACAACTTTTTTATCCTCAAGGTGCAGGGTACTTCCCCATACAATTTCAGATTCGGGGGCAGAAATAGAAAATGCGAAGAGTTCATACAGATTGGCCTTGTCTTAGGCTCATGTGACCTTTTAGATGACGTAAAAAGGTGACACAGCTCGTGAATGGATTGATGGTAGACAACTACAATGGTCGATTGCCAGACAAGATGTGAATCAACAGAAGTACTGAGGAAAAGCCACCAAACAAGAAAATCAGGGTCAGTGTGGAAACTGAGCATTTCTTCCACACCGAGTTTTGTTATATTATAATATATTGAAAATGAAGAAACCGTCATTTTGATTTTCTAAAGGTGACTAGAGAACACGATTTGCCACACGACCCCCCCCCCCCCCCCCCTCAAAGCGAAATACAAAATCTTGAGTCGTATCAAGATAATTGATGAAAGAAATTGTAAGGTCTTTTCCAGACTGCTCAACACTTCCCCCTCAACACTTCCCCCTAATACTCGTATAACGTCAAGTCTTTCGTAAATAGTTAATCATTTCTTAACAAAATAGCAATAGAAGGTTATCTTAGATTTGATCCACATTAAAGACGACTCTTTACCTAACCAGAAGTTATGGGTTACGAGCTCTACGGTTGATGACTAACGCGTCAAAAAATAAAATGTAGGTCATATGAAAGTTATCAAATTGACAGTTAATCTAAATTAGTAAAAGTTTTTACAGTCGGGTCGCCATAATCCGGACACCCAATTTCTCATTAATTAATCATTCTGTTGGCATACGGAGTACTGAAATATACCTAAGAAAACCATATACGACTATAGAATACGAAGACTAGAACTTTGATTATACATGCACATAAGAACTCCGATACAATGCACAAAATTTCTGGATACATTTTAACAAAATCTTTCTGGACTGAGGGAAAAAAATGGCTATATCATGGCACACATACTAAAATTAATTTCTATACCTTCTATACCCAGGGTACATTAAATGATTTGGAACGACAGGGGGGTATGTAAACCTTAAAATGACAAGAAATAAATTGATAATTTGATAAAATAATTGTTTCTTTGAAATAGGGGTATAATGTGTCTCGCCATATGGTACAGTCGTGACGGGTAAAGATGCGCATTCGCATAAAACTTAACCTAGTAAATCAGGATGAGTGTTAGCTTATAATTGATTGATGTCTATGCACCTTTAAACAATTTAGAAGATATCATGAAGCTTTTGGAAAGGTAAAAGGGACTTGAATGTAGATCATTGGCACAAAACTGGTAAAAACTGAAAAAATTCTTAGCAAACATGTAGTCATCAAACAGTTTGCCTTCCCACATAACAATTGTCATTGGAAACCAAAATATTGTTCCGACTATTGGTTTGTCCTTGCCTAAACTTCAGAAAACAGTTTTAAAATCTATCAAAATTATAATATTGCAAATGTTAGGTGTATTCAAACCCTGCGTGCGTATCTTAAGCCTACACATGCAGACCCACGGGAATAGGGGAGTAGTCGTTGGAAAACGTTCAGTGACGCTGACTTTTCCATTTCACCATGTATATTTTACATTAAAATTATCAGTGAAGCTTTATTTTTTAACAGTGGCATGGTTTTTATCCCATATACTGTATTTTTTTCGGAAGAATGAACATGTATCTCTTAAGTGCGCAGCTTTACCCGACAGCACTGTATCACGTTACCTGCCATAGATGGGAAAAGTTAGTAAGTAGATATTTATGTAAATGGTATATTGCCGATAACTGAATGTGAAAATTGTATTGTAATCTATCAACTAAACCGTTTGTAAATTTACTAAGCTTTATTTATGTACTTGTCTTGAGCGATAAAAATTGATGTAAAATTTATAAAAGTTAGTACTACTTCCAAAATAATGATTTATTAACATTTCTTTTATTCAACAGTGAGTGACAGAAAAATATGTAGTGGAATTCATTACCAACCCTAAGATGACGCAGTTGGCAAATTCTTTCCTGATAGGAAACATGAAACCATTTTCTATACAGGCAGAATATGATTCCTATTTCAAATTCTTGATAAGAGGCCATGCAATAATTAGTGGTAGAAATATATATTCGTCTTTGCCAAAATGTGGTGTGATACAGGAATAGAAATTTCCTATTGATTTTTTTTTTTTTAAATTCGAAGTGGCAATTTTGGTTAAAGTGTTCAAAGTGATTTAACTGTAGATAGGAGCCAACCTTTAGCATTGATTATTCCAAACAAAACTAAGTCCCAGAGTAGTCTAAATACTTTTAATACACTTGATCCAGGAGAGAAGTAAATATTTCTGGATAAAGTGTAACTGATACTTGATAATTTATTTGAGAGTACAAAATCACTGATTAGATTTAAGACAGTATGAATAATCTATTTCTTAACAAAAATGTCAAATGGAAATGTCTGTTTTCCATACAACATATATAATCTGGTGTTCTTTTACGTAAATGTTAACACAAGTTAAGAAAATATTTATCAACCTTTTATAATAATGAAATGGTAATAAAACCCACACCTCTCGCCCATATAACAAAATGGGTAAAAACGTGCCATCAAATGCAATAAATAAATGCTCATTTCCAGCCTTAGATGATATTAAATGTACAGCTTTTGATTGCTGAATGCGTTTAACTTATTTTCTGGTTTTCTGAAATACAACACCTAATTACAACAATCTTCAATTTCATTATCAAACTTAAAAACTAAAAATGAGGCTTATGTTTGGTATGGCCTGAGCTCGAACCCAATATAACCTTTGTTTTTTAATATCAACCTTCAGCCTCAATGCATTACAACAATGGCTATATATATATATACATAAAATCCAGAAAAATTGTCACAATATCTCATGCATGATGTTATAGTTTGAAACAAATTTTGTTTAGAACATATAGAAATTTTCCTCGAATATCAAATAAAATAAATTTTTGCCAAAGACTCAACAAAAATCACAAAATGTTTGTATTTTTCTTTACAGATATCGATTAAAGATTTTAAAACCAATGTATTATTAATAGTTGAATTATGTTTTGTTATAATGAGCCGGCCTTAATTTGTGAAGTAAGAGAATTATCATTAACAAACAAAGAAAGGCGTTCACTTTAAACCAAAATAAATAATTAACCTAAACATGAAAAATTTTTAATTAGTATTTTTTTAATTTTTTTTTAAAGATTCCATTTCAATTCATACACATTACTTAAAAAGACCGTGTACACATCATTCGGATTTTGTAATTCTAACAGTCGAGGGTATAACGCCTTCATGGTAATCAAGGTGGTCCGATATTGATGATGATTACCTTTGTATGAGTTAGGATAAGATAAAGTTGTGGACAATGAGTTGTAAGTATTTTATGAAAT
The DNA here is from genome assembly GCA_921293015.1 of Phorcus lineatus. NCBI lineage: Eukaryota > Metazoa > Mollusca > Gastropoda > Trochida > Trochidae > Phorcus > Phorcus lineatus. Next base: position 6,317,841 of record OV121096.1, on the reverse strand, counting down.
GTGAAGACCAAAAATGAACATATATAAAGCACATTCTGACATTTCATAAACCTTGTTGTTTATTTCAATTACAGCACTGAGCCTTTTGTCAGATGCAAAAAGTTCTGTGTCATCAGCATATTGGCCAGCGGTTTGTTCGATGTCATTGAGTATTATTCCCTCATTATCAGGGTTTGATCTTATCATAATGCCTAACATTTCAGCTGCAATGTTAAAAAAATATGGTGAGATTGGATCGCCCTGTCTACATCCCTATATTGGTGAATAAAAATAAGATATGGCCATGGCAAGTATCGCTGCTGTGTTGTTACCTGTAAGAATCTTAATCCATTTGACGATATTGGGCCCAAAACTAAAAGCTTTCATGGCCTGAATACATGATTTTGAGATGGTGAAAGATTTTCTCAAAATCTAGAAGTAAAAGAAGACCAGTTTTTTTTTTCAACCTCCTTGTTTTAAAAATCATATATATATAGTAGTGTTATAGTTTTACTAATACACCTCCCTGTTATGAAGCCTGTTTGATTGTCATGAATATTATTAAAATCTAATGTTAGCTAAATCCTATAAGCAATGCATGTGCTAATCGTTTTGTGACGGGAATAAAGAAATGAAACAGGGCGACAATTTTTATAAAGTTCTCGGTTTTTGTTTGGTCTAGGTAAACAAGTTTTAATCCCCTGTGCATTGAAATTTTACAAAAGATATCTGTATAAAACTATATAAATAAGGGGTTACATCTCTTAAAAAGAACTTTTTAAAAGTCAATTGGGCATCCATCAGTCCTTGGCTTTTATCATTCTTCATGGAAAAACAGCTTTACTGATTTCTTCCAAGATTATTTGTATGTCAAATTCTTTGTTATTCATTTTCGGATGTTCAAATTGTTAATATTTCTTTCTTGACAATGATGCTGTACACCATATGTAGTACAAGGCTAAGTATTTTGCGTATATCTAGCTTGTATTACAATCATTATCACTCACCATCAAGTACACATCCAAATATATTACGTGTATCTGCTTTGCTCAGCAATAATTTTACTCAACATCAATTACGACTCCAAGTCTATTACGTATAACTTCTTTGTTAAACAATAATTTTACTCAACATCCATTACAGGCCAAAATGTGTAAATAAAAATCCTTTGTAAAGCAATCCTTTTACTCAACATCAATTACAATCCAAGTATATTACGTATAACTTCTTTGTAAAGCAATCATTTTACCCAACATCAATTACAAGTCCAAGCATATTACGTATAACTTCTTTGTTAAGCTATCATTTTACTCAACATCAATTACAAGCCCAAGTATATTACGCATAACTTCTTTGTTAAGCAATTATTTTGATTAACATCAATTACAAGTCCAAGCATATTACGTATAACTTCTTTGTTAAGCGATCATTTTACTCAACATCAATTACAAGTCCAAGTATATTACGCATAACTTCTTTGTTAAGCAATTATTTTAATTAACATCAATTACTCATCTTAGTATATTACGTGTATCTGCTTTTTAGGCAATCATTTTAAACAACACCAATTACAAATCGAAGTATGTTACGCAAAACTTCTTTGAATAGCAATAATTGTACTCAAAATCAATTACGACTCCAAGTATATTACGTATAACTTCTTTGTTAAACAATAATCTTACTCAACATCAATTACAGGTCCAAGTGTGTTACACACAACATCTTTGAAGAGCAATCATTTTAATCAACATCAATTACCAATCCCAGTGTAATACGTATAACTTCTTTTGAATAGCAATCATTTTAATCAGCAACAAAAAAGCGCTGAAGGGACATGGTTTAAGGGCCAGTAGCACATTTTTGAAAATTTGATTTCTTCAAGTTTTCCTCAATGAACGTTACTTTATGCAAAATATATTTTATGGAGATTCACCATATCTCATTACCCAACCTGACTATCCATAGCCGTAGAGGAAATAATCAAGTATAAAGAAGAACCCGCTGGTGGCCATTTTTGTGTGAACACCTTTTAACCATTTAAAGTGGGGAAATGGATGGACATTGCATGATCGATCATGTAATGTTTGTTTTAAAACTGCTGCTTTGGATCAAAAGACTTTGTCCTGCCATTGGAATCATTCATTTTCGTTGTCGTGAGATCACTTTGTTTGCCTTAAAAAATTCTACTGCTCCTTTAAATGATAATCATCTTGAACGCATTAGTTCGTATCTTGAACGCACGAGTTAATATCTTGAGTGAGTTAGTATCTTGAGCGTACGACTTAGTATATTACACATTCAAGTAAGAATTGTTAGCTTTCAAATTAGTAACTTAAGCGAATGAGTTAATCTTAAGTCTTACAAACTCGATGTTTTAAGACATCCATGCTTGCTTTTGTATCCATGATAAGAATTGACACCTGTATCCATTAGTTCGCCAGGTGAAATACATCACCAAAATTTCAAGAGTCATTACATTAGACAAGATGTCTCAACACGAAATAGAGCCATGGTTTCTGTAACTCATCAGCCTTTGTATTGTTGATGTTCAATACTATGATACAAACCTGTTATGTCTTCATGTGAAATACTTCACCCAAATTATCCAGTGTCAGTGCATTAGACAATATGTCTTAACACAAAACTAGATGAAAGTCAATAAAACCATATAATATTCCTTAAATCCATGATACAAAATAGAGAAGGGATTCTTTGAAAATATAGTAGTTAGGGACTTTATTTTGATTCACTTAATCAGATTTGTATATTTGCTCTCTTGTGAAAATTTTCATTGTAAGCACTTAAAGCATTTAAATAACTAAAACATGCTTTAAACTTGCGAAATATTGTTTCTCACTGATATCCTGCCTCCATCCTCTGACTCCCCCCTTTCTTGTCCACCCATTCATATTAACATCAACCGAATCCTTGACACTACCCGGGATCGCTAAGATATATCAGGTTTCCATCTGTCTGTCCATGGTCGCTGTGAGCCCAATGCAGTGTGCAGTTTTAACCAGCTCAGTCCTAAAGAACAGCATTGCTGATTTAATTTCATGTTAAGATTTTGCTTATTAACTGTGCTATAGACAGAATGGATTTGTGCTCATTTTAATCCTCATCAGCCAACAAAATGACCACTTTACAAAGCTTTCAAAAATAATTTGTCTTTTTTATTTGCAACTTTGCCACACCCTAATTTTTGCGGTTTGGACAATGAATTTTACACATCTTAGTCTCAATAATACACAGATGATATTCTCATAACTTGAGGTCCCTAGAATGACTGGTGTCACCAAAGTTACAAATTTGAGTCGTCATGTACAAAAAATCCTCCTGTGCCAATTGGTTTTGGAAGTTGAAATTGATGGGTCAATCAATGACACTTTGCTGGACGACATTAGAATATATGTCAAAAGAAGAATCTACGTCAAAACTAGAATCTATGTGAAAACTAGAATCTATGTCAAAACCAGGATCTATGTCAAAACTAGATTCTTTGTTAAAACTAGTATCTACGTCAAAAATAGAATCTATGTTAAAACTAGAATCTATGTCAAAACTAGAATCTACTTAAAAACTAGGATTTATGTCAAAACTAGAAGCTATGTTAAAACTAGTATCTACATCAAAAATAGGATATATGTCAAAACTAGAATCAATGTTTAAACTAGAATCTATATCAAAACTTGAATCTATTTCAAAACTAGAAATATATTTGCAAACTAGAATCTATGTCAAAATTTCAAAACTAGAATCTATTTTAAAACTAGAATTTATATCAAACCTAGAATCTATGTGTCAAAAATAGGATATATGTCAAAACTAGAATCAATGTTAAAACTACAATCTATGTCAATAGAAAAAATTTCAAACCTAGAAATCTATTTCAAAACTAGAATCTATGTCAAAATGTCAAAACTAAAATCTATGTTGAAACTAGAATATTAGGTACGTCAAAACTAGAATCTATTACAAAGCTAGAAACTATGTCAAAGCTAGAATCTATGTCAAAACTAGAATGTCAAAACGTTGCTCTCACAGAATAAAGAAGTCGCTTTCCATAAACAAATTTTCGTTATTGATCAAGGCACAGATTGCCTGCAAACTGAGTAACATGACAACTTCAAGCAGTTATGTTGATGTATGTTTATTTGTACAAAGATAAAGCTGTACAGATTTTCACAGAACTCAAGGTTAAACAAGTTCTCTGGTTTGTATGATAATACATTGTGAATATTTTAACCACTTATTCAATATTCTGGTTTTGTACATGCAAAGTTCATTTTTAATAGACTCCACAGCATAAATAAGAAAATAAATATGCTTAAATAAAACCATAAACATCACACTGAACAAATACAACACCTACTAAACTCACGCTCTAAAATATATTCAAATCTACAAATAAAACTTTGACACTGAATAGAAAAATATGACATTATAGTCAAATATGTCGTTATGAAAACATTAAAAATTTTAATGGAAGTTTGAACCAATACCAAATAAGAAGACATGTCATCAACATCCCCCGCCAAATTGGTTCTCACTTTACGAAACAACATTTTTCTGAAGCCCTAAATCACATTTATAAAACAAAACAAGGCAATAACAAAGGAAAAAATATCTGCATGCTTTCAAACTCCATTAAAGTATTGATACCCTGAAGCCTCGTACGAAATGTCTTAATCCTAACTAAAATAGTTTCTAAGAAAATTTTCCCCCTTTCATGATACCATCGGAGAAAGTGCAAACAAATGGAACAAGGGCAATAACTGCGTAAAAAATAATTCTCATTTTTTAACTCCATGAAGGTATTGATACCCTGAAGCAACATCAAATTTGGTAATCCTATCTTAAAAAGATCTGAGAAAAGCTGTCCTGATCTTTGGACTGACACACAGAGGAATGGAGCCCAGACCTATATCCCCCTTCCACTTAGTGGCGGGGGATTATAATGATGTAAGAATGATCATAATGCACATTATATTTGTAAAACTGACCGTTGAAAGACTGGAGAAAAATTGCAACATTGACTTGACCACCTACCAAAACATATACTTTACACAAGAGGCTAAAAATCATCTTGCAATTAAAACTAGAAGACGATAATTATCATAGCTGGCTTTTAAAATTATTACTTGCAACATAGATGTATCATCCACAAACAGACTCGCAAAGACATTTACCAAATTTACCAATGTATGTGTGTGAACTATGGATTCAAATGATCACAGTGCCTGAAGTATAAGAAAACAGCCTTGAAAAATTGAAACAAATATACAGAACAATTTAACTAAGAATGGACTAGAATATTAAATGTTAATGCTTGTCAAAAATCTCATTTTGTTCACTCAACACTCCTAATAATAAGAAAATATATGCTTTTTAAAAAAAGTTTTAACCTGACTTCATAATACTTTGAAAAATAGGTTTAAATATTTTCATACCCTAAGGTCATGGCTAAAAAACTTTCAATAATATATCAATACCATTTTGAATTTTGATTGAACCGAGTGTCTAAAGGACTTCATTTAACGAGAAAGTAAAACATTTGATTGACTGTATTTACCCAGCATCCAGCTCAACACAAAATTGAAAAATCTCATTTACCCCTTGCTAAAATTTGATCCTTTTCTCTGGTTTGACTTAACTGCCCTTGAAGTTAGTACCTTCTTTGTTCTTTTGGACTTTATTTTGTAAATTTTATTTTATAGTAATTTTGAAACAAAATTTCATCAGGCCTACCAGACAAAACTGCCATACTGCGCAGGAAAACGTGGAAAAGTCCTCATTAAACGTGGAAACTACAACATAAATAGATTCCCTCGTCACCAAAACATTAAAAGATGCAACCAGAAACGTAAACTCAGCGACAGATAGCCACACTCATGTGCACTTTAAAGAAGCTGGCTCTACCTTGTGTTTACATTTGAAGCGTGGACAGCATGCGAGTGCTTTTCCTTCCTCATTTATATAAAAAAAATTAACGTTTTATTTGAAATTAAAAATTGTCACACGTGTTTGTACACCTTTTTAGCCAAAGTTTATTTCGTATTTACATCATGAAAACATGTATATCTGAATTTAAACCACATTTTGTACACGAGGCAAATCATGATTTCCCGAAATAGATTTTCTAGGTCATGTGAAATACGCATGCGCGGTACAGGTCAAAGTTCGCTCAGCAATAATTGTTGCAGTCGCCTTGTTTTATTTGTCCAACTTTTCGTTGCGTATTTTAATGTTTCGGTGTCGAGGGAATTGTATTTACCCAGCATTCCACTGTCAGTCACAAACATAAATTATATATACATGTATATGAGAGAGAAAAGGAGTTATTTCCACTGAGCAAATAAAATTGTCTCTGGCTAAATATTGCATTGAAACTACACACAAAATCACAATATAGGCATAAACTAATTGTGAATGTACTAGAGATAAGAACACGTTTCATGATTGTTGATGCATATGCTTTAAAATTCTTGCACAATTTGACAATTAAGACGGGTATAAGATTTAAAACCAGTTCTATGTATAAATGAGCAATGGGTACGAGAGATATCACACACCAAGATGACCTGTACATTGATGATAATTACAGCGAGTCGAAGCTTGATTGTTTAATCTGATTAGAATACAGATCCTACTAGTTTCCAAACTTGTTTGCATATGCCATCACATCTTACCACAAAACGATTGCTCCCGATCAATCTCATTGACATCATATAAAACTTTCACTCAAACCTTAGTGTGTGTCTTGATCTGAGTATACTGGTCAATTCAGGTAAACTTTCAGCGTATCAGCCATGACGCATTGAACAGAAATTATATCTCGAAAGTCCTCCGATTGTTTGAATTCATCAAAGTCAGATAGTCTATTTTGGTCTCACCTCGACCTGAGAAGCTCTACTCAGATCATGAAACTCACGGAGGAACAAGTGAAAGGTTTTATCTCATTTCAATGAGATTTCACCCCCAATCACCCCTCTGAAAAATTTAAAGAAAATCTTACAATGCCAGAAAAATTTGGAGGTTGAGGGTGTTCACGGATAGAAAAGGAGGGGGGTTTACACTTGTTTCCTGCAAGGTTTCAACTAACCTTCCAAAATTCTCTGAATCAGCCACTGAATTTGACGCTAGTAGGATGGCATATCACAATCAAATCTTTCAGTCTCTGACATTCTATAATCCATATTCTAACCAGATTTAACACAAGCTTGCAAAATGAATCACCATGGGAACTGACAACAACAGTGGTCCTGTAAGCTGATTGGTCCAATATGAAGGTTATGCTTTGAATATTTAGATTCTACTCCTACTACTAAGTAGGTTGACTATATCATTCATTCAAAAATATCATTTAGACTAAAGTATGTTTATCACATCCTTTACATTTACTTGGAAATCTATTCCAGAAATATAGTTCTTATATTTATTTAAAAACAAAATATATTTCAAATAACTGTTATTATCTTCGAAACTAAACAAAAATCTACTAAGCAAAAACATCCAAATTTTACACTGTCTATTGCTGTAGTGTAAATGTGCAGTAATTACATAAAATTCTGGAGTAAAGAGTGAAACCTATGTACAATATTTATCAATACAACAATTCTAATGACGAAATCAGCAGCACCAATCTGATAAAATACATTTGTGATTACTCAGCAAATTCATGTAATTTGGGTATAATTTTCATTCTAACAGAAATAAAAGACTTTTTTCTTAATCTTTGTTGAAGTTAAGATAGTGATATGTTCAAAAGCTAACAATCTTTGAGCAATAATAGCTTGAAAAGTAAGTTTTATAAATAAGTGTCATGAAATTATGTGTACATGACAAATCACCACTCATTAACATAAAATTAACCAATTAATCAATAAACTTACTCCAAAAATTGTTATCACAGAAAGTAAAAGGTCTTAAACCTCTTAAAGATCAATTAAAAACCAAGTACACAAAGGTCAACAAAAGATGTAAGAAAGTTGATTCTAAGTTATGAACTTGCAATTGAAATAAAGTCAGTTGTGTAAAGCGTCCAATTTGGTTTTGAATGTAAATATTTGTACAAGATTGACAAATTCTAAAATTTCAATGTTTGATATGAAAAATTATTGTTAAATATAAAATATAATGTAATAATCCATTGATAGAGCTCATTTGATCCAGTGTTTTGAGAAATTCAATTCTAAAGGATGTCGGATGACATAAAACACTAATTTTTGGTCTTACTTTTATCCCCCTTCCCTAAGAATCCCCCCAAACCCCTCTCACGCAAGCTTAAAAAACTCTGGTACCATAATCAGGGTTGACTAATATGTATCGCAGCAGCAAATATAATTCTTTCATAACTCTACTGTAAGTCTACACATCATACAACTAAACAGATCGATTAGGGTCTGTGTACAAAAGTTGATGTCTTCTAATGTCACTTCACTACTTCATCCTACACACCATTGCCTAGATTTCAAAGCTCTCTTAGTGCTAAGATAGTCGTAGACCAATGTTAATTGATAGTACTTGAGACAATTTTAGTGCTAAGAGAGCTTAAAAAATCTAGGCCCAGCTTAATAATGTTCACCAAGCTTCTCTAATCCGCTGATATCTATCAAGCCAAATGCTTTTTTTTGCTTACGTATGGTTTTCATGGCTAATCATGTCAAGTAATTTCTTCAGCCAATGAAATGTTGTTATACTAGACGCCTGAACCAAAATATGTTATACTCCTGAGCCTAGATTTTTTAAGTTACCTTAGCACTAAGGTAGTCGTAAGAACCATCCATTTACATTGGCCTACGACTATCTTAGCACTATGATATACGACTATCTTAGCACTAAGATAGTCAAAGAACCATCCAATAACATTGGCCTACGACTATCTTAGCACTATGATATACGACTATCTTAGCACTAAAGTAGTCGTAAGAACCATCCATTTACATTGGCCTACGTCTATCTTAGCACTATGATATACGACTATCTTAGCACTAAGATAGTCGAAGAACCATCCATTTACATTGGCCTACTACTATTTTAGCACTAAGATATACGACTATCTTAGCACTAAGAGAGCTTCAGAGATCTAGACCCAGCATCCTTTCATACATCGATTGTTGCTATTGTCATTTCATTGGCTGATCATACAGAGAGCGTAACTTGGTACTTGGCCTAATAGACAGCAGGGTTTGGAAGGAGCTATGTGGATACAAGTGTTCTGATGTACAAGATTCACTAATAAGAAAATATCATCGTTGATGAAAAAATCTAATACAACTCCTTTTGTAAAACTATCTAGGCTCAGCTTAATTAATTGAGTTTGAGATCATTTGCTGTGAAAGTGTGAATTGACTAATCTTTGCAATACTCTGCAATCACTGGCAAGATTTGTTTCCTTTCATCATTTTCTACCTAACCTCTCTTTTTCAAAACTACGAGCTACTATTTGCCTCTTCAAATGTAATATATATGTAACTAAAATGGTTGTCAAAGAAGGCTTTGTATTCAACATTTCCCTAATTTTCTGCATATTGTAGAATCGGCAATTTAATGTTCAGTTCAGGCAACAGTTCCTTGGGGGGAAAGATATTTGTCTTATAGATACCCAGTACCAAATCATCATCTAAACAGTAGTTGCTACTGAACATGCTCAGTTTTTTAGATTACCTGAAAATTTGGTAACCAATAAAACGGTAAACCAACTTATTCCTTAAATTGTATTTATATACTTAATGATTCCTAGATTATATGGAACTCTCTGAAGAATTCTTGACAGGTTCACTTGGTCCCGGCATCTTTTGAAAATCTGGATGTACCAAAGAGTAAACCCTAGACAACCTCCATTAGCATCAATTGAAAATGGTCTATCAAAGCCAAATGACTATATCTGAACATCTAGGACATTCAATGATTTATGAATCTGGTCATAAAGCTTTTAAAACTGTAGATTATCTGCGTAAGGGAGAAAATCATTGACAGTTTGTATTAATAATAGATGGTCGTTCCAAACCATAATATATCTGGACACGTAGGATATTAAATGGTTTATCAATACTGTCTTTAAACATTTAAAACTGATGATCCGTATATGAGTTAAAACCATTTACAAACCCCCATAACATTAAATAAAATATAGTCGATTTAAACAGAATCATATCTTGACACCCAGAATAGTAAATGATTTAACAAAATGGTCATTAAAATTGTAAAATCTGTATATGAGAGATAACCACTGACGAACCCCCGTTAGCATTAAATCAAATATCGTCATATCATTTGTCATATCTTGACACCCAGGATGTTAAATAATTTATCAAAATGGTCTGTAAAACTGTAAAATCTGTATATGAGTGATAACCACTGACAAACCCCCGTTAGCATTAAATCATCGTCATATCATTTGTCATATCTTGACACCCAGGATATCAAATAATTCACAAAACGGTCTTTCGGCTTTTGAGACTATTGAATATCTGGCTGGTTTAGAAAGAAACCATAGATAAACCTCCATAAGCATCATAGATGGTCTTTTGAAACCATCAGAATGATCCCCGGCATCTGTAGGAGACTCCATCACATAGACATGATGACTATGGTCTATTCAGCCCATGAGACTGTTAACAATCTGGATACTGCCGAGCGGGAACCATTGACAGAGCTCCTGTGAGAGGTCGTAGTCCCTCAGTTTGAGGTAGACAGTCCCCAGCAGGTTGTTCTGTCCCAGTGCCTGGTCCCACACTGACACCTGCAGCACTCGGCACTGGATCTTCTCCAGGGGCATCTTGTACTCAATCTGGATTGATTAAATAATCATATGGTGAAACATAAGCAGTGTCAAATTTTTCATATGTGCACATATCACTTTTACCTAGCTTAGACTGTTTAACCATTTTTGTTTGCAGTCTGGTATATCACAAAAGCAGACGGTCACAAAACAAACAATTTTAAATATTGTTATGCAATCTACAATCAAAACAGTAAGAGTATTAAAAATATTTCTTATGTTTGAAACCATGTCACATGACACAGTCTCTTTAATTATGGAAAATCTTAAAAGAGCCTTTTGATGGAGACTTGTTCTTGACATCAGCCATTTCACCTTTCCCTTTCAAATTTTGTAATGCAACAAATTTTTGGTGACACTAACTCCTAACCAAACTCCTTCAAAGAGACAAGTGATGTATTCCACTCACAACTTCATTGTATGTAGGATGTGCACTGTTCTTCATCACCTTCGTCTTGCGCTTTGTCATTTTCTCCGGGTCGGGCAGCAGATACGTCTTCACATAAGGACTTGGGAAGTCGGGGCCTGGAGCCTGTGTGGAAGTGAGAATCATATTCAACACAAGCAGCTTTAGTTTGCATAAATGGTTTTTCACTTACATAAATCATTTCTGAAATCATTGTGTACAGACATATTATGACATCATCATAAGACAACTGGGAGTTATCAAATTCATACGAAAATAAGAAATCACTATCAAAAGACAGAGAGGATGCAATCTGAAATGTAAACAAATAGAAGCTTAGACTAATCCTTTCCAATACTCCCCTGCTACTCAACAATCGTAAAATTAGATATTACCATCTTCTGCATTTGCCAAATTTTACTGTTGAGCTAGGACATTTTGATAAAGATTAGGTTTCTAGAGGGCAACTCACAAGATCCTTAGCGTGCATCACAAGCACCTGGAGTGAGTCACGCTTGTACTGGATGTTGAGTTTGATCTGCCCATTGATCCCTGTTCCGGTGCTTGTTCCAGTGCCAATCACAGAGTCTGACAAAGAACATGGAATTGATGATTATAATAATTTTGGTCAGAGACCAAACATACACAGTGTACCCTGGACCTATATGTTTTTAAGCTCTCTAAGTGCTAAGATAGTCTAAATCCATTGATAATGTACGATACTCAAGACTATCTATCTCTAAGAGAGATTTGAAAATCTAGGTCCTGGGTCAGAAAATGTCACACATGAATAATATAATCGGCCCAATGAGATTATGTTAAAACTTAACTCCATTATATATCATCCAGGATCAATCAATTTCAGCACTTGTGTCTACAGGAATGCAATGACTCAATCAAACTAGTGATAAAACATTCCAAGCCTTGCTGGACATTGAAAAATTAACTATGAAGATCTACATTGACTCTAAACAAAGGAAAAAAAAATTCCACACAATGCATTACCTAAACCAGTCTCAATTATTGGCTAATTCAAAGCTTTCTGCATTTCATCAAATTTACTCTGCCAGTTTTTCAGCCAACTGCAGCTGATCTTGATAACCTAATCAGAAACCTAGATTTGCTAGTTATCGAAAATAAAGTTTTGAAAAACTATGAATTTCGGTGAAATGCAGCCAGTCCTAAATACGATAGTGATGGAGAATGGTCAGAGTTCTGCCTTGCAAGGGCAGTCAGGTTCAGTACACCTGAAGTAGATGACTCCCACCTTGTGGTCTGTTGAGGTTGTTGGTGTTGCTGTTCTCCTGTTCGTCTCTCAGCAGCGTGTGGAAGAACGTGTAGACCAGATCACACTGCAACAAATATCTCTCTTTAAAGACATTCCAGGGAGGAATGCTAATCATATTGGAAGACATACAGACATGAATAATATGAATTTGAAGTACAAGAAAAGAAGTGTAAATTTGAATATTGTTGCCTAACAGGCCAAGTTTAAATCTGGGATTGTTACTAAACAATAACAGAAACAGGAATGAAATGTTTTCTTGATGTTTATTTTGTAAATGGAATCAATGTCTTTATATGTCATACCTCAGATATCTCTGAAGCTGTATTAAAGAGAGCAGTAAGGAACTGTTGTATCTCCTGGAATCTGGTCTCTGCAACCGTTCGTATATTGCTCCTTCCCAGCACTACCCTGCAATAGCAAACACTCCGATGAATAGCTTTCATAAGAGACTCAACGTCAAAAGAAGCAACAATACTTCATGGTAAGCATCTTGCTAACAGTTTCTACACAAATGGTAAGATTTCTACAGAAGTGATCCTTGTTGACAAAAAGTGATGCTTGTTGACAAGAAGTGATGTATGTTGACAAGAAGTGATGCATGGTGACAAGAAGTGATGCATGGTGACAAGAAGTGATGCATGGTGACAAGAATTAGTGCTTGGTGACAAGTATTGACATTGGGTGACAAGAATTGATGCATGGTGACAAGAATTAACCTATCGCCACCTGTCAATCAAATATATTTTCCGACCAATCACAGAGCGTCGTTCATTCACCCCGTGAAGCGCATCACTGCAGACGCCATTATGTCCGACAAACAACAAAACGTGATTTACTTCCTTGTTTGATTTCCGCTGCATACTCAGTTACCATAAGTAATTCAAACACGAAAAGTGTTCGTGAGTTTTATTCAATACTGTCTTAATACCACGGTTAACATTCTAACGTTTGTCATCTTAGGATAGGACTGTGTCACTCAGTGCAAAAGGACGTTAAAACGGGAAAATTCAAAGCGATGACAGTCAAGGAGAATTTTCTAAATTTCTCCCCGATTTACTTGTGAATAAAAAAGAACAAAACCTATGGTAGGTAACTAAAACTGTTTCCGATATTTTCTTTTTTTGCATTGATAGATATATATTTGACTTATTATGCCGTGATGAGAATGAAACAAAGGCGTAAGCATATGATCATTAACTACTGCAGTTTAAAAACATTCAACCTAGCTACCGATTTCAAACCATACACGTTTTTCTTTATTTTACGAATTTACCGATTGAATATTATCTTAATAAAATAAAAAAACCAATTTTTTTAATATGAACTGTTATACTAGGATGTTGTAAGAAATGATATATGTTGACTGGAAACTGGATTAATTATTTTCATATGTCACCAGATACTAGAAACTATTAAACAAAAGTTAAATGAGCTATCATCTAAAACTATTATTAAACATAGCTATACCTATGTTCAACATACATTATTAAATATATATCACACAGATTTTTATAAAATACTATTTTTTTTAAATATTGGGTGACTGAAAACTTTTAGATCTCAAGAAAATATCTAATCCTACAGTTTAAATCCCTGGTTTTATTTTCATGTTTCTAGGAATATTGATCAATGATACTTATTACTAATGAGTCAGTTTGCATTCTATATTAACATATATTTTAATGTTTCTTACCACAGTATGAAGCAAATAATTTCCTTAAGATCCAATGAAGAGTTTTAAATTTGATGAAAGTTTACTAATATTTCACAATATAGAATGGCTAATTAACCTTGTGCCCATATTCTTATTTAAAATTAAAATAATATTTTATTCCATCAATTATAAAATCCCTTTCTATTGTTTTACCATATAATGGCAAATTCTGTACTATTTAAAAAACCCAGATTGTTGGTTGAACTGTCATATATTGATCAAATTTATTTCTTATTTAAAAAACTTCAAAAACTAAAAAAATAGATAATTGTTTTATTTAGCCAAGGTATGTTTGTTTTCCTCTCAATTCAAATAATTTAAAAAAAAATACTTTTGAAATAAAGGATATCTATAACTGTCGACAGCAACTTATAATGGTATTAGATTTGACAGAATTTTTTAAAAAGTTTAATGTGCATTTTGTTGCATTGCCGTGAATTGATTTAGCTGTCAAATCCAGCTGTAAGATCCAGCATTGAATATTTCTATTTGGTCCATTCAGAATATTGGCAAATAAATGACAAAGGTTATCAAGACTTTCTTTAAAATTCTATTATTTAACACATAATAATAATATATATTTCAAAGAATATGAAAATGTTTTCTTCTTCAGGACATTATGTTGATAATTCAGTTTTGAAATGAAAATAAAACAAAGTCCTTTCCCTAAATTGAAAACCAATAAACAATAAATGTTATTGAGTTATTTTAATTCATAATATTCATAATAATCCGACAACAAAAGGAAAGTCTTAAAATTTGTAATGATCATATTTAGTTGGGGTTTTTTTAAGGTTTTTATAAGATTTCATTCATCTCCCTTTTTTATTATCGTTATGTACTTTTTGTGGGGCAACGGGTTGATATATTCCTTATTTAGAATTACGGAAGATTCAAGTAATGGCAATATTTTACCAATATAGATAAGTCGGAGATGTGAACAAAACACGATATTTGCCTAAACTTAGTTACGATCCGGTATGTCCGTCATTACCCTTTACGATACTTCCGCATTCGTTTTTCTGTGAAATAATAATTATCCTTCGCCAAACTTCTTGGAAATGTAATCGAACAATCACAACAAAACCTATACTTTGACATTCAATTGATCTTTTTGTTTGGTGTTTCATTATTAAGGGGTTATACCACTCTGGATGTCAGTGTCAATAGCATTGGCGTCAATGACAACGTGCTTTTGTTTGTCGGACATAACAAGAGTTAACTCCCTTGATTTCAAGGGGCGTGGTTAACTCTCGTCTGGCGAAAGGTTAATTGATGCATGGTGACAAGAATTAGTGCTTGGTGACCAGAAGTGATGCATGGTGACAAGAAGTGATGCATGGTGACAAGAATTAGTGCTTGGTGACAAGAAGTTATGCATGGTGACAAGAATTGGTCCTTGGTGATCAGAAGTGATGCATGGTGACAAGAAGTGATGCATGGTGACAAGAATTAGTGCTTGGTCACAAGAATTGATGCATGGTGACAAGAATTGGTCCTTGGTGACAAGAAGTGATGCATGGTGACAAGAAGTGATGCATGGTGACAAGAAGTGATGCATTGTGACAAGAATTGACATTGGGTGACAAGAAGTGATGCATGGTGACAAGAAGTGATGCATGGTGACAAGATGTGACACTGGGTGACAAAAATTGACATAAGGTGACAAGAATTGACATTGGGTGGCAAGAATTGACATCGGGTGACAAGAATTGACATTGGGTGACCAGAAGTGATTAACCTTGTTAAGAAGTAATTAACCTTGTAAAGAAGTGGCTTACCTTGTAGAGCAGTTAATACAATTGTATAGTAAAGACTAACCTTTCAGAGAAGTGACTAACTTTGTAGAGAAGTGACTAACCTTGTAGAGAAATGACTAAGTGACTAACCTTGTAGAGAAATGACTAAGTGATTATTCTTGTAGGAAAGTGACTAACCTTGTAGAGAAGTGACTAACCTTGTAGGAAAGTGACAAACCTTGTAGAGAAGTGACTAAGTTACTAACCTTTTAGAGAAGTTGGGCCATGTGATGAGACGGAACACAGAGTCAAGTTTATCTCTGAACTCAACGAACTCCTGGAAGAGTCGGTATATATGTGTGTGAACTCTCTCTCGCTGTCTCTCCACTCTCATCTTGTAGATCTGGCAAATAATGTCACAACCATCAATACGTGTTAGAAAAATTCTTTCAGTGAACATGACACATTTTTTGCATTTAATTTATTCATGATTCAATTATCAATAATGCAATAGTACATATCAAAGCAATCAAAACATACTTACATAGTGTTTCTCTGGCGTGTATCGTTTTTCAAATTGCACCAACTCAACTTTAACTATCTTTCCATCAGTCTGCATACTGAAAAAAAAAAAAAATTCAATGGAAAATTTCCAAGATTTAATTCCTCTGCTTCAGAGCTAGCTGGAATGAGAGTGACATATTTTGAGGGTGTGCATTATTTAATGTATACAATCTTCTTGATGTAAGAGAATATTTTCACAAATGAGGTCAATTGAAGCAATTTGTGCATGAAAACACTCTCAGAGAGCACTTAAAATATTACCAAGACAGTTTTATTGCTTGGAGAAAATCTGAAACTTGTCTATGGAATTTGGTGAAACTTGTGAGCTGAAACTATTATACAATAGTTAGTATTTCTCTGAAATTTGAATGTAGCCTTGTAGCCAAACCAATTGGCATAAAGAATTCTTTCATTATCAAGTCAAACATGCAACAAAATAGAGGCATAATTTGGAAGGTTTACACACATTTTAATGATGGAAAGGTCAATTTGACTAAGTTCAAGTGAATAAGTGATTACTTAGCCTTCTCCTAATAGCCCAGAAGGAGAGGGCTACATGTCCGTTACAAGAATAAAGGATTTCTTTTCACGAGAGAAGCTGTATCTCAAGGCTTAGGCATGAGGAAGGGTCATACCCCATACCTGCAAGTTTTGGGTAAGAATGAATACTTACCTTGCCTGAGAAGTATTCATTCTTACTTCCTGTAAGGGATTCTTGTCTATGAATTTATGGTAATAAGAATACAGCGTCACCTATCTGTAAGTTTTGGGTAAGAATGAAAGCAGGGACATATACCTGTAAGTTTGTGGTACATAAGAATACAGTGTCACTTACCTGTAAGTTTATGGTATAAGAATCAGCGCTACCTACCTGTAAGTTTTGGGTACATAAGAATACGGTGTCACTTACCTGTAAGTTTATGGTATAAGAATCAGCGCTACCTACCTGTAAGTTTTGGGTACATAAGAATACGGTGTCACTTACCTGTAAGTTTATGGTATAAGAATCAGCGCTACCTACCTGTAAGTTTTGGGTACATAAGAATATGGTGTCACTTACCTGTAAGTTTATGGTATAAGAATCAGCGCCACCTACCTGTAAGTTTTGGGTACGAATGAGAGTAGCGCCCCCTCCTGGTGCGAGGAGAACTTGAGCTGGGCCAGGTTGTGGATGAAGAAGTTGAACTGAGTGAACACAGACTTGAGAGATTCCTCAATCATCCTGCAAGACACGAGAAAGGTAATGTTTGAAACAAAACTAGAATAGTCATCCCAAAATATGGGAACATATATGGAACATATATGGAACAAAGCCACTCCAACAACCAATAACATGGTAAAGTTGCTCTAGGAAAGGTAATTGTGATGTCTTGTTTAAACAAGCCATCTGTATTTACAAAGTGAATCTCTGAATAGGTCACATGCTGCTATAACAGCCCGATCGTTGCTAAACAATAACTCACTGAAACAGGAGATATCTTTATATAATAATTACTTGGAACATGCACAGAAAAATATGTCAGGGATATACATTAAGTGAAAAATGATAGCTTTATTTGTTGTTTTGTGAAGGATAAAATTACATTTGCTCTTGAAATGTTTGCATGTTCATTAAAAGGACCATAAAATTGAAATTGAAACACCTGGTAAATATTGATGACGGTACTTCACTTATAAACATAGAGAAATGATCTGTGTAATGATAATTAAATATTGTGAGGATTTCATCCTACACTACAGTCAGTGACAGGTTCTCAATAAAGATCTTGGTATTGTATGCTGTACCTGGTGAAGAGAGCTGCAGCCTGGGCGTCTGAGTGTCCAGGTAGAAGGGTCTGTCTCACGTACGTGGCTGCTCGCTCCGACACCCCCGGGATACCTGACCTCGCCATCTGTGCACACAGAGTTCATGTCATCATCCAAATCTTTGTTCCACAGGTGACATAGTTTGTGTGAGATAAAGCTATATCTACTAGGAGATATCGTTTTGAGAGTAGATTTTGAACCAAGCCCTGCTATTGTCAAGTACATGACATCACAATTGTTTTCCAACATTCATCAATGACATCATGACACTAAGAAGTGATAAGTGAAATATTATTTTAATTTATATACAATTTTATAATGCTTTGTCATCAGCCCATTGGGAGTCTCTGGGAGCTGATGCGCTCAGAGACTTAAAATTTATTACAAAAATGTAATGAAAAATGACTTTGGAAGATAAATAGAATATTACCCTGGTGTCTGCCAATAACAAACATATCAAGACTTGATAAAATAGTAGTATCATCAGCTTTGAGGCTCTCGGTAACATACCTCAATTCAGGCATTCAGCTATTACCCATTAAAATAGCTCCCCTCCCCCGCCCCCCCCAAGGTTTATTCTTTCATTTTTACCCCAAATTAATTATGGCCACTTAACATATCTTTTTCCAGTCAGCCCCCATAAAATATATGTTTTTACATCTTTTACTCCAATAAAATGTTTGATTTACACCCTTTTTTGTTATGTTGTTGCACAAACGGGAGATATTTGGGTGAGATGCCATTATACTCAAGCTTACTAGCTGCCATATTTGACCCCTAAATTTCTGGTTCACATTGTTTTAATGCATAACTAAATAAACAAAACTTACAATTGATTCCAATAATCTTTATCTAATAGATGGAAAGAAAAAATTCAGATGACAAAAAGTTATGTAAATCAAGCTATAACTATTTGAAATTACTGAGCAAGAGACATCACAAACAAGGTAAACAATGGCTGAACCTAAAGAAAACCTTACATTTTTAAACACAAATCATAATAAAGAGGAAAGTAGCGTGTACTGACCATGACGAAGAGACTGTGAAAGAGGTCAGCATGTTTGCGAAGAATGTTGAACGCTTGACAACACAAGTCCACAAATCTTTGGAAATTATCTCGCCGCTTACCGCCATCGTTGATGACATATGCCATATCAGACGTGAGGACAAAAGGAACCCGATCTCTGAAAAAGACATTTTTTTTCACACAATTAGCTGTTTGCAACTCTAAATGGATAAAAAATACTTGATAATGTTCATACATCAACAAGAATAGCAAAAATGTCCAAGACACCAATGGGTATCTTTCAAGAAAGAATAATCTTAGTAGCAGGTAGATTGTGAAAAGGTCTACTATGAAAACAAACAAAAGCGTCAGAAGTTAAACTTATATTTTTTGGAACGCGTTGCACAGAAAAGAAAATTGTTAAAACAATATATGCTTAGCATAATCTAGTGCACAACAGTTTTGAGTTGCCATTTTATAATAATTGACCGCATAAAGACAATTGTTTAGACACAGCTGTTAAATTAATCCCCCCCAAAAATGGTAGCCAATTTTTCAGGAACTGACCTCTTAAAGCTGCCAAACATCTGGGAGTCACCGAGGAACTTGCTGAAGTCTATATGGAACATGTGCCCGGACTGTTTGAGCATGATGTTGTCATTATGCCGGTCTCCCACGCCCAACACGTAGGTGGCCACGCAGTACCCTGCGCACGAACATATGAAGTTGTCCACAGCCTGGCGGTAGAAGGAAAGAAGTCAGAAGAAACATTATTGAAAATTCTATCGTTAGAACAATAAGCCTAGTTTTGGGTTTACATGGAAGCTTATGACCTAAGCAGATTTATAATGTCAAGGAAATGCAGTTCGATTAATTTTCCTAATCGTGTTGATACTTTGTCACATACTTGTTTTCAGATCCAAACGGGTCTTGGAGATTTTGTGTAACAATAACCCTTTTATTAACATTTTTGAAAGTTGATCAAGTGTATTAATTCTTGCGACGTACGTAGGCTACCTTGTGTCCGATAAGATATAAGATTTAATGTTTAAATTTGTGATTCTAAGAGTAATCGGCAAATAAATTTTCCAGTACTAAAGAGTAACCTCGGGTATCTTCCTAGATTCTTAACCAATCAAATCTTCAGCACCTACCATTATGCAAATTCTACTGTCTAAGCTTACTTCCTCTTGAAGTGCGCATGTCCAGCAGGGTTTCTTTGTTCGCCATTGTTACGCTCGGAACAAGTCTTTTTTATAATCATTTACACTCGTTCGACGTCACCTGGTCTTCATCTATGCAGGCGACCTAGCGTTCATACTACTACGGTATTCAGGATGCCTCCTACACGCCGTTCTCGTTGATCAAGTACCGTAGCCCGTCCAATGGTCGAGGACTCACACTCTGGCGAAGAGAACAATGACAACAATGGCGCGGTTGACAATAGGCCATATTCTCAATTTCCGAGGAATTGGTCAATTCCGAAGATTGCAAGATACATTCACTCTATCATTGGCGTACGCGTTCCGGAAGGACTAACTAGACCGCAGTTGCAGGCATTTTACACCGAAAATCTTCATCTGGCGATTTCACGCTCCCACTTGTCTCCAACCAGGGTACCGGAAGTAACGAGGCCAAATAGTCACAACGTCCACGAAGACTCTACAGCCGCTGCGCCATCCAACGCTGAGCTATCATCTATGGTGGTCAATCTCCAATCATCAGTTGATTCTTTGAGACAGTTGATAGGTCAACATTTGACAACCCCGCCAAACCACGGAGTGCAGGACGTTTCACCCCAAGGGTCGTCGACTGATCTGGCAATCGGAAATGCTAATACACTTATGACAGCCCAGTCGGGTAGTGCAACACCTTTACCCGGAAGTCTCAGATTCGATCAAGGATTGGACTTCGACCATGTAGAGACAGTGTCGGCAAGCTTAAAAAGGGCTATTTGTGAAGGTAAAGACATTAACTTAGCTTTTCTTCTATGCCCTGATGAGATAAATTCTGGTGCTCGAAAAATTCAGATTGACAATATGGAGCTTTTACTAAAATCTACTAGTGATCGCCGGCTGCAGCAGCCTCTAACTATTGACATGTTTATATTGGCCTTCACACGTTTCAAGGACATAATGCTCATGCGATGGCCACAAAGAAGTCAAGAACTCAGTCGATATCTGAGAAACGTGGTAGAAATGCACTCGATGTATCAAGATCAAAGTTTCTACCACTATCACAAACGTTTCTCAGCCAAAGCAGCAGCCATTCTAGAACAACAAAATGTCAAAATCAACTGGGCTAAAATCGACGATCAACTTTACCGGGCAATTTTCACGGGACGACGGGTTAATGCCTGTCAACTATGCCAGGATATTGGCCACACTAGTCAATTTTGCCCCCTAGTTGCTAATGCATCCTCACCAAGCCACGCATCAGTCCCAACAGCAGGGCCAACGCCAACCCGCCGCCTCACAACAGACAGACATGGGAGACAAGTCCAGTTCCACAAAGGAGTTCCGATTTGCAACAACTTCAATTCAGACAAGTGCATCCACCAGAATTGCAAATTCGAGCATGTGTGTAAAACTTGTCGAAAACCCCACTCAGCAAAAACTTGTCGACAAGGCAACAGCGAGGAAGACAGTCCTAGGCAAAATTCGAACAAACCTGCAGAGGTTTCAGATTCTTTGAAGGGGATCCTCCTTGGGGTACTTAATTAGCATAATTATCTGTTAATTTGCATATATGACAGGTTGTAACTATTTTTGAATAAAAATTTACACTCACAAAAATGTTATCGTATGTACGACCATCCCACTCGGAGCTACCCGACGCCCTAGCGGCAGTCGCCTTAGTGCAAGTCAAGGGCAGGTAACTCTAACTCCTCACTTATCAATCTAGACAAAGCCAGACAGAATAAGGGGAGGTGGGAGGCCCTACCCCAAGGAGGATCCCCTTCAAAGAATCTGAAACCTCTGCAGGTTTGTTCGATTCTTTTTCAGAAGGGTATCCTCCTTGGGGTACTTAATTAGCATAAAAACCAGACTCCCAAATAATTGCTATCGGGAGTGGAATTCTGTCGCCAATACATAGTGAATGTAATAAAAAACCTTGCAACCCACCTAGTCACGTGATTTCCCGCGTCGGGGCTTGCACACGCTCAGACCCATGGGTACTGCGATATGGTCGTAACCCGACCGTTTAACATTTTATCAAGCCAAACATCCCCCCCCCCTTCCCTTTTTTGGAAAAGATCACTAAGAGGGAATGTGGCAAAAAACCCAAAGTAGAAGCACTCCCAAGCTACTCCTCTGGAACGGCAGCCGCCGGCACAGGGGATGGGGACGTGCATAGTTCTAAACTGACTTGTTAGTATTGTTAACTAAACTCAAAACGTAAAAAACCCGCAAGACTTCACTCAGTCAGAGGCTTTACGATTCTGTCCACCGGAGAGAACTGTCTTACCAAACCGAGCACGCTCGATAGAATGCTTGTCGAGTTGGTAATGCTTAATGAACGTACTCGGTCGGCTCCAAGTAGCCGCAGAGCAGATCTCCTCAATGGGCAGAGCCGCCGCATAAGCCGTAGAGGTCGCTACTGCTCTGACTGAGTGAGCTCTCAATTGCCCAGGAGGCTCCAGGCCCTTATATACATAGCTCATACAAATGACAGAGACCAGCCACCTAGATATTGTCTGTTTGGTGGCTGGCTCACCTGCCTTACCCCCTCCGTAACAACAAAAAAGCTGCTTAGTTTTACGGATGTCCTCTGTCCGCTTCAAATAGGTTTTTAATAACCTACGGACATCGAGGATATGGGGGCCTGCCTGACCGACGCCCGAAGCTGCCGGCTGCCTTAGCGCCGGAAGTTCTATCGGGGCGGAAACATGAAAAGGCTGGTCGACCTTCGGGCGGTACGAATCCGGCAGTCTAATGCTGACTCTGTCCCTGTGAAAGACAGTCAGCTCGGGATCGGAAGACATCGCATGGATGTCTCCTACCCGCCTGCCAGACGTTACCGCCACCAAAAAAGCGGTCTTCCAGGTCAGCAACTGGATAGTTAACCCAGCTACCTTCCTAAACGATGGCCCTGACAACCAATCAAGCACTACCTATAGATCCCACGAAGGGCTAATCCGCCTCACTGGGGGTCGGATTCTGTCCACACCTGCTAAAAAACGCTGCACCAGAGGATGGTTGCCCAACAGAGCACCGTCCACTGGGATATGTATAGCCGATATCGCTGTAGAGTACCCTCTAACTGTGGATGCGGCCAAGCCAGCATCAAGTCTAGACTGCAGAAACTCTAGCACCGACACTAGATCTGCAGAAAAGGGATCGAGGATCTCTCTATCGTTACACCAGCGCGCATAACAGGCCCATCTATCGTTGTACTGAACCTTTGTCGAATCCCTCCTCGAAGCCAGTATTGTGTCTGCAACTCGTGCAGGAATACCGCTCTCCTGGAGGCGATTCCGGACAACGGCCATGCCACCCACTGAATCCGTGGATTCGGGTGTGGTGCACCCTCCTGCGACAGAAGGTCGGGCCGAAAGGGCAACAGGACTGGAGGCATCGAAAGATACCGCAGCACAGTCGGAAACCAACTCTGCGCGGCCCACAATGGTGCAAGAAGCACTAGTAGCCGCGGTGGTTGCAACGCCAGCTGCGAAAGGACCCTCGGAACCAAGGGAATTGGCGGGAACGCCCACAACACCTGGTCGGTCCAATCGAGCGCGAACGCATCCGAAGCTAGAGCTCCCGGGTCCGGGACCCTGGAGCAAAACTTCGGGAGTTGGTTCGTCGTTCCAGAGGCAAATAGATCCACCTGGAATGGTCCGAACAACTGGGAAATAATTCCGAATATCTCTCGATGGAGCATCCACTCGTGCGGGGCTAGAATCCTCCGCGACAGAGCATCCGCTCGAATGTTGTCTACACCTGGGAGATACACTGGCTTCACCTGAATGCGAAATTGGTCGCACCAGAGAATGAACTGCCAGGCTTCCTGCAGCAGGGTCGGAGAAACCGTTCCCCCCTGCTTCAGTATGTATGTCAAGGCGGTCTGGTTGTCCATCTCTACACGGACCACCTGACCCCTGATGTGCTCCAGGAAGTGTCTGAACACCAACCGAACAGCTCTCAACTCCAACACATTGATGTGCAGAGCGACCTCGTCTCTGGTCCACAGACCTGACGCCGTAAGGTGATTCAAGACTCCGCCCCACCCCGAGAGGGAAGCGTCTGTCTGAATCGTCACTGTTGGTTGAGGAGTGTCCAACTGCAACCCCCTGGAGAGGTGCGCGGTCTCCGTCCACCACCAGAGGTGCGGGTAAAGCCACTCCGGCACCGACACCCTTCTCTCCAGGCTTTCCGAGTGAGACCAAAGTCCTGCCAAGGCCTGTTGGACTGGTCTCATACGAAGCCGAGCTCTCCAGACCACGTCTACCGTTGCCGCCATGTTCCCCAGCAACTGGAGCCAAGCCCGTGCTGAATGGGAGGGGGACTGCATAAAACGTAGCGTGGTCGTCTGTACCTTCGATATTCTGTCCGGGGCAAGGGACACCAGGCCCAACCCCGACTGAAATCTGGCACCTAAGAAGATCAGATCCTGCGACGGAACCAAGTCCGACTTCTTCAGATTGACAATCCAACCCAGACCGACCAAAATATTGAGTATGTCCTGGGTGGCCTCCTGATTCAGCGTACGAGACAAAGCCCTGATCAGCCAGTCGTCTAGGTACGGGTGACAGCACCTGCCCTGTGATCTGGCTATCTGTGCCGGAATCAGCATCAGTTTGGTGAACACCCTTGGCGCCGTTGAGATGCCGAAGGGGAGCACACGAAACTGGTAGCACACCCCGTCGAAAGCAAACCGCAGGTACTGCTTGAACTGGGGGTGCATTGGAACATGCAAATAAGCGTCCTTGAGATCTATTGAGGAGAGCCAATCCCCGGTCTCTACCGACGCGATTACCGATCTCAGAGTCTCCATCTTGAAAGAAGGGACGTCCAAAAAGGTATTGAGGAACTTCAGGTTCAGAATCGGCCTGAATCCTCCGTCTTTCTTCGGAACCAGGAAGTAAGTCGAGTAAAAACCCGACTCCTCCTGGCCCTTGGGAACAACCTCGATCGCAGCCTTGTCGAGCAACGCTTTGACCTCGGCTCGTAAAACTTCTAATCTCCCCCCATCTTTGGGCACCGGCGTACATCGTACCCCGGCAAAGGATGGAGGAGCGCGCTTCCACTGTGGCCTGTGGCCTTCCCTGAGCGTGGACAGGACCCAGGGATTTGTAGTGGCCCTTTCCCATTCGTCTGCGAACAGGGCTAATCGGCCGCCAACAGGGATCTGCGGGGCTAGGCAGTGAACCGTCGAGCCCTCCGGTACTTCGACCATTGGACCCGGAGCCACCTGAGGAGGTCGGGACGTTAGGAACCCTGAGGAGGCTTCCCTCGGCCCCGAAAATGCTGGCGCTTAGGGCGCTTCGCACCCCCTCGGCTTTGCCCCTGCCGTAGCCCCCCGTAATGGGGGCGTACAGCTGATCCACCGGCGAGGATGAATGGGAAACAGAGGGAGGAGGAGGACGCTTGCGCTTGACCTGGGGCTCCTCCAAGAGGACTTGAGCCTCCTTGGTAGCAGCCGCCAGGTCCGCGGCCTCCTTCACCACCTGAGCCGCCCCCGGGAACAGCGTAGAGCCGAGCCGGAAGGGGAGGTCCAGGAGTGTCTGGATTGTGGACTGCCTGTATGTAGAAGTTGACAGCCACAATCGGCGCATCCCCATGACTGCGCCCATCACTTGGGAGGCAGAACTCCGAATAGAGTCTCTCGCCAAGTGGGAACCTACCTCGGCCAGTTGCCTCTGCAGGATCACGGCGTCCGTGTCCTTTTCCTTCGTCAGCACCTGGGCCTGCATAGCAGCAAGGTAGGCACTGTGCAAAGCGACCTTCATCTGCTGGACAGCATTCTTGTACACGGTCTTTGAAAGCCCGTGTACGCTGCCCGCAGAGAAGGCGCCTGCTGCGTGAAGGGAGGCACCCGCCGGTTGTCCTGCTTCGCCGAGGCTGAAGCCAGGTTGACCGAGGTGAGAACACATTCATCGACAACCGGAACCTCCCATAGCTGCCCCTCCCCCAGCGGGTAGCGCTTAGTGAGATCTTTGAGATCCCACACCGAGCGCCGCCCATCCAGGAGAGGGTTGACTACTTCAGATTCGATCGAAGGGAGAATGCGGAGCTGGGTCCGTGCCGCTTTGCCAGCAGCAAAAGCGTCACCGGGAAGGCGGAACCCTACCGCGTCAACGTCTTGCGACGGAGCAGCCACCCCGGGAAGTAGAGAGGCAAACCTGTCTCTCACCTTTCCGAGGAGCACATGGTACGGGAGAGGAGGGTCAACCTCCAAATCCCCCTCCTCCATGTCCTCCTCCGAATCCCGGTCATCAAGACTGCCCGAGGTCTGCACCCCTGCGGCAGGACCGAGATCCAGAGAAGGAACAAGAGGAACGGGACCCAGAGGAGTCTCCACCCGCCTACCCTGCTGCTCCGCCACCAGAGGCCGACCCGGAGGTCCGGACCACTGTCCCAATACCGCAGTACCGGGACCGGTGCTCTTGGGGAGCGAACCGACCCCCGACCCACCCGGATGAACCGGCGTGTCCGAGGGGGTTCGAACGGTGATGGCTTCAGTAACCGAGCCGGTAGGCAGCACTGTGGCTGTACCAGGCACGGCCCCTCCACCGACAGTAGCCTCCCGAGCCGGCACAAAGGCCGCGCCGGTGGCACTGTCCTGTTGATTGGCATCGGGAGCCCCCTGATATGCGAGTCCGATCTCCTTGCGAAATCCGGACAACGCAGTCTCAAGGAGCCCCTTCATTTGCCCCTGCAAAGCAAGCGTTATTTGTGTTAAGTCAAATTGTGTAGTGGGGGGTGGGGGGGGCGGCGGCAACTGTTGTTGGTGTTGCAGCTGTGGTGCCGGCGGCTGACGCTCATCCCCGTCAGAAGGCTGGCTTCTGCCGGGTGAGGGCGTAGCCTTCCCCTTCTTACCCTTCCTACGCTTTTGCTTAGAGGGGGGGTCTGTGTCCCTGATGTCCTGTCCAGCCGAGAGGAGATTCCTGTAGAACAGGACGTCCGCATGTCGTTTGGCCCTGGTGTCCGGCGTGAACCCCAGACACACGGAGCAGTCACTGTCGTCGTGGTCCTGCTCGACTAGACACTTGAGGCATTTATCATGCCCATCTGCCGGGGGCAGATTAATCCTACACCCTTGGCATTGCTTGAATGACTGTAATAAATCACCAAACAATGATAAGGGTAGGGGGAGGAATGGGAAACATGTGTATATAAAATATGCATATCATGTAAACACCACGCAGAGGCGAGAAATAATACCGGCGAAATGCGAAAGCAAGCTGATAAAATAACTCTACCTGAAAAAAACAAAGCATGTAAAAGACTAATGCTTGCCAAACCAAAAACCAATCGAACGTGAATTGCACTCTAGACCAGATTTGAACAAATCATCAGAAGTGCAATTACCGAGCGATGATAATGGAATAATAATGAATACGCGATATGAAATGCGAAATAAGAATTATAATCCACATAACCGATACGAAGAAAAGCCATTGTTGACAAAATGTCAACACGCACCTTTCCCCCGCGGCCATATTGGAATTTTTTCAATCCACCCGACTCGCTGCCAAAGTGGAATGAAAAGTCACAACCTCAAGAATTATACTGTAATGCGACCCTAATTTCGCCTCTGCGATGTATATAAAGGGGTTACCACACATACAGTAGCGAATTCTTCCATTTTTCGTCAATTCTCTTGCAAACTTTCACTGTTTCTATTTGGAACGTCTTCCTTGTTCAATGACAGATTGATAAGTGAGGAGTTAGAGTTACCTGCCCTTGACTTGCACTAAGGCGACTGCCGCTAGGGCGTCGGGTAGCTCCGAGTGGGATGGTCGTACATACGATAACATTTTTGTGAGTGTAAATTTTTATTCAAAAATAGTTACAACCTGTCATATATGCAAATTAACAGATAATTATGCTAATTAAGTACCCCAAGGAGGATACCCTTCTGAAAAAGAATCCATGCGTTCGAAACATTGACTCGGAGTAGTTCCATCTCCCATCAAAGTTGACCTCCTTGAGCAACACTTGCAAAATTATCCTGATGAAACATTCACCAGTCATTTGATAAATGGACTTCGCCATGGTTTCACCACAGGAATTGACAATCCACCAACAACATCAACTGTATGCCGCAATCTTCTGTCTGCTAGACAAAATAAGCAAGCAGTAGAGGAATTATTGGATAGCGAACTTTCAAAAGGCTACATAATTGGCCCATTCGATGTTTCTCCTTTCCCAGTACATCGCATTAGTCCCATTGGCATTGCCGAGGGGAAGTATTCCAAAAAGAAGAGGCTTATTGTAGACTTGTCTTCACCACACCATGATGAAAACAATCCAAGTTTAAATTCCCTGATTGACAAATCACTTTTCTCCCTAACTTATGTGAGAATTGATGATGCTATCAAGATTATCAAAACTCTGGGAAGTCAAGCCTATATGTGCAAAGTAGACATAACAGATGCCTTCAAGTTGATCCCTACGCATCCTACAGTGTGGCATTTACATGGAATAAGCTGGAACAGTAAACTCTTCTACTATACCAGACTGGTTTTCGGATCACGGTCTAGTCCTAAAATCTTTGATTCTCTTTCTGTGGCCTTATGCTGGATAGCGGAAAACGTTTACTCCATAAAACATATTCTACATTTGCTTGATGACTTTTTGACAATTGACCCCTCACCACAGCATGGTCAACAGACTATGACAAAGTTGTTGCATCTGTTCAAGGAGCTTGGCATTCCTCTGTCTGAAAAGAAGACAGTAGGCCCAACAACATGCCTCGAGTACCTGGGTATTATTCTAGACTCTGACAGGATGGAAGCTCGCTTGCCACGTGAAAAAGTACTCAGGATCATAGAATTCATCGGACAGATTCAGCAAAAGAGAAAGGTGACCAAGCGTACTCTATTAAGCATACTGGGTCACCTCAACTTTGCTAGTCAAGTCATCAAACCTGGGAGAGCTTTTGTAAGCTACCTACTGAAACTGGCACACTCTGTTAAGCATCTGCATTATCATGTTACCTTGAACAAAGAGTGCCAACTAGACTTTGACATGTGGAAAGACTTTTTAACTACCTGGAATGGAAAGTCTTTCTTTTATGAAGATGAAATCACAGCCCCAGACATGCATCTGTTTACAGATGCGGCAGGATCCGCCGGTTTCGGAGCATTCTTTGAAGGTCATTGGTTTGCACAACGCTGGACACCACAATGGCGGGCTGAGGCCGCCAAGGACTATTCCATTGCAGCAATGGAATTATACCCTATAGTGAAGGCTGCTGCAGTGTGGGGACACTTGTGGGGTAGAAAGAGTATCAGATTCTTATGTGATAACTGTAGCACAGTGAGTATTTTAAATAAGGGCCGCTCCAGATCCCCTTTCATTATGCGACTCATGCGCAAATTAGTGTTGCTAGCAGCTAAATACAATTTTACATTCTCAGCATCCCACTTACCTGGAAGGGATAACTTTGTAGCTGATGCTTTGTCTCGTCTGCAGATCCAGTGTTTCCGACGACTCGTCCCGGAGGCAGATACCTGTCCGACTCGGTGCCTTCAGCTATCACAGGTGACTTGGCCCCCCGTAGAAGTCTCAACAAGTTGTGGGAGCAAGCCCTAGCTTCCTCTACACGAGTTATCTACAAGTCTGGATTACAAGCATTTCTGATGTTCATGACTATGTGTGGCGTAGTGTGGTGGCCAAACGTGTTGCCTAACTTAAGTGAGCAAACTTTGTTACATTTTGTGGACCACTGTCACCATAAGCTGAGATTGAGTGCAACTACAATAAGATCTTATCTGTGCGGAGTGCGTTTTGAGTACTTAAGACAGGGAATAGCAAATCCATGGTCTTCAGGACAGTTACTACGTCTAGAAACCATTATGCGAGGCCTGAAACGAGCACCTACTGCGACTACCCTGACTCGTTTGCCTGTTACTGTAAATATTCTTCATGGAATGTGTGCAAGACTGTGTAGTGGCCTTTTTTCTACATATCTGGATACTTTGTTCAGAAGTGTGTTTTGTTTAGCTTTTTACGCCTTTCTTAGATGTGGAGAGTTTACATGTGATTAGTATGATGCCAAACAAAACTTGTCACTTAGTTCTGTGCGGTTCTGTGATGATGGTACTAGCCTTAAGTTAAAACTCAAAACATCCAAAACAGATCACTTCCACAAGGGTGTCACTATTCACATGACTTCAGTGAATGGTCCTACATGCCCCGTAGCTGCAATGAAATCTTACATGAGGTTAAGGAACCAGAAGAACAGTTCTCCACATGCTGCCTTATTTGTGACCGACTCTGGTGTTCCGCTTAATAGACTATTCTTCATCAGAATGATGCGAGAGACACTATCAGTTATTGGTGAGGACCCTAACAACTACAATGGACATTCGTTCCGGATCGGTGCAGCTACTTCAGCAGCCATGGCTCGAATCCCTGACCATCTCATAAAGACTATGGGTCGATGGAAATCTGATTGCTACGTCAGATATATTCATGTAAATACAGCTTCAATTGCCCATGCACAACGTACATTGGCAGATCTCTCGTTGCATTTGTAATTGGTTCGTTTTGGGGTATTCTCATGATATTCATTCATTATCACTTACTCAATCATATCATGTCATTGTGGCGTTTATTCATCATCATGGATGATAAATTCATCCCCTCCACTCACCTTTTGTAAGAAGTATATCTGCTTTATTTGTATTGTAACAGTAGCCATAACTGGACAAATTCTGAGGCTCAGAATGCATGCCAGTTGTGGTCCCAATGCTTGGGCATAGTCAATGCTTGGCTATGTACTACCGCTTCATTACCACCAATTTGACATCCTTATCATTTCCGGTGCCAAATTGGTCCCATGCTTGGGCTTGATCGATGCTCGATCAAGGGTAATCAAATGTCAATGAGAATTCCCCATAACGCCAAACTTTGTGTTAATTAAAGATTTGAAATATCACTGTTGCTTTGGTTGTCATTATAAATGGAAGCTTATGACCTAAGCAGATTTATAATGTCAAGGAAATGCAGTTCGATTAATTTTCCTAATCGTGTTGATACTTTGTCACATACTTGTTTTCAGATCCAAACGGGTCTTGGAGATTTTGTGTAACAATAACCCTTTTATTAACATTTTTGAAAGTTGATCAAGTGTATTAATTCTCGATACGTACGTAGGCTACCTTGTGTCCGATAAGATATAAGATTTAATGTTTAAATTTGTGATTGTAAGAGTAATCGGCAAATAAATTTTCCAGTACTAAAGAGTAACCTCGGGTATCTTCCTAGATTCTTAACCAATCAAATCTCCAGCACCTACCAATATGCAAATTCTATTGTCTAAGCTTACTTCCTCTTGAAGTGCGCATGTCCAGCAGGGTTTCTTTGTTCGCCATTGTTACGCTCGGAACAAGTCTTTTTCCCACCTCCTCCCCTACAACCACCTTTGCACGTTTTGGAAGGCAAATGTTACACCGCCTGTCTCATTTATTAAATAGCCAACACAGCAATTTCATTGTATAGCTTACACATTATTATTATTTTATTATGTTCCATCATATTTGCATGGGAATTCTCTTGTGTATTTTATGTTAAAGTTCCCCAAAGCTTGTGCTTATATCAATGTGTATTTCTTTGCCTTATGTCATGTTATGGTTGCCAAGCATGGTGTCTGATGCTCAGACGACTCATACCATGCTTCGGTCCTGATGCTCAGGCGTGGTCAATGCTTGATCATGAACCCTCTGTTTAGGTACCATTGCGGTTGTTAGTTTTATGTTTTTATGCTGGCGGTTGCCAAGCATGGTGTTCGATGCTCTGACTGCTCATACCATGTTTGGTCCTGATGCTCAGGCCTGGTCAATACTTGATCAGGCACCCTCTTGTTTTTATGAATCATCGCTTTCACAATTCGCGTCGTCTTTTTTCATGCTGGCGGTTGCCAACCATGGTGTCTGATGCTCAGACTGCTATACCGTGACTTGGTCCTGATGCTCAGGCATGGTCAATGCTTGATCATGAACACTCTATTTATGTCTCATTGTTGTGTATTTTGCATGTTAATGATAGTAGGTTGCCAACCATGGTGTCTGATGCTCAGACTGCTAATACCGTGACTTGGTCCTGATGCTCAGGCATGGTCAATGCTTAATCATGAACACCCTATTTATGTCTCATTGTTGTGTATTTTGCATGTTAATGATGGCGGTTGCCAAACATGGTGTCTGATGCTCAGACTGCTAATACCGTGACTTGGTCCTGATGCTCAGGCATGGTCAATGCTTGATCATGAACACTATTTATGTCTCATTGTTGTGTATTTGCATGTTAATGATGGCGGTTGCCAACCATGGTGTCGGCGTTTATTCATCATCATGGATGATAAATTCATCCCCTCCACTCACCTTTTGTAAGAAGTATATCTGCTTTATTTGTATTGTAACAGTAGCCATAACTGGACAAATTCTGAGGCTCGGAATGCATGCCAGTTGTGGTCCCAATGCTTGGGCATAGTCAATGCTTGGCTATGGACTACCGCTTCATTACCACCAATTTGACATCCTTATCATTTCCGGTGCCAAATTGGTCCCATGCTTGGGCTTGATCGATGCTCGATCAAGGGTAATCAAATGTCAATGAGAATTCCCCATAATGCCAAACTTTGTGTTAATTAAAGATTTGAAATGTCACTGTTGCTTTGGTTGTCATTATAAACTAACTAGTTTTGCTAAATCTTAGTGATAGATAGTTTTTCAGAAAGCACATAACAGTTCTCTCTCTTAAAGGGTTTTTCAAGAGCAGAGGTTGAGTTGGCACTAGCAACATTGACTTCAACTAGTCAAAAAGGATTTTTAAAGAAAATCTTGATAATCTTGAAAACTAGCCAAACATATTTCTTTTATCAAAACTGAAACTTTCAGAAAGACTTAAGATCAGCCCTAACAAAATGTACCAGGGCTCCTGTTGGACATGTTCATACAGTTATCATGATGTGTACGTTTCAAATTAATCATCCAAAATCAATGTTTGTTCATGAGCCAAGAATTCAATGAGATTCTTCCCACCTTCTGATACTCCAGTTCTGTTGGGTTGTGTCGCTGCAGCCACTCTTTGATTGGTCGCTCTTTGAACGACCCCGTCACGCCAAAGGAGACCTGAATCTTTCGTAATGTCTCAGCCTCAGTTATCAGTTCAACGATACCTGAAATTGAAAAAAATTATTTTTATTTCATAAAATTCCACAAAAGGGTCGATTTTTGAGTGTAAGTCAATTCATAATCATTGAAAGCAAAACCTGAGGTTTCATTTTCATACAATACCCTGACAAAATATAAGATTAAAATTTCACCGAGACAAAAACATAAAGAAATTCCTGATTTATCCATATCTGACAACTCAAGTGTAGAATACCCAGAACAAGAGTACCCATCAATAAACAGTTTTAACGTGAACTCTTCACAAAACATTGTCTCAACTGACCTTTCTTGGGCCCTGTTGCCAGACAGGAGAATGTAATCATATGAAGGTCAAGGCCGTCCTTGAGCCAGAGACGGTCCATGATTTGAATCATCTGCAGAGTGAGCATGTCCTGTCTCAGGTCGTCCCCAACCTACAGGAAGAAGGGGTACAAGTGTTACTTACAACCAAATCTTAGTGTTAGGTTGACAAGTTAAATGATTTATTCAGTCCATTACAGTTATTCATGAAAGAATTATGTTAAAATGACAAGGCATAGGAGCTAGGTACAAGTAGGTATCTAATAGATTCAAAACAATTCAAAATGATAATATTATTTATCAGTTATATATTTATCAGACTACCATAAATTTTACTGCCAATCTTGATTCATCTCAATCAAATTATTGTTAAAATGTATAGAGCGAAATTGTTACAGCTGATGACAGATAAATAGTGAAGCGAGGGTTATCCGATAGTCCAGCTACCATGAAATGTTTGTTTTTTGTGACAATTTCAATGACTGACAACGGCAGCGCATAATGGCTGACAAATATTTTCCTTGCATCATTTGATAGTGATATCATATCCATATTTTAAAGTGACTAAAAAGTCATTTACATCAGATAAAAGCTATGTTTGCCACTATGAGGGATATTGAATCCTTTCTGTTCGTGTGCTAGAATTGCAACTAATGTTTCAATGCAAAATTTTATGAAAAGGAGGGTTCCTTCTAGAAAAGAATCATATTTGCTTCATTATAAGTCATGAAGTGAGAGACCTTGAACATGACGTAGACGGGGTCAGCCTTGGTGTTGGAGTTCTTGTAGACCAGCTTCAGAGGGAAAGCGTTGGAGGTGAAGTAGGAGCACGACTGAAACACGAATAAAAACCTCGTGAATATTCTTAATGTCATTATTATTGTGTAGACATCTTGGACGAACAGGCAAATAGTATAATTTTAGAGAAGAGCTGAGAGTGTGAGGACCTTCTTAACCAAGCAACTGAACTGCTGGTAAAGATAATAAAGGTATACTGGCCACTGGCCATGCAAAAGAACAGCTATGTCATGTTTGCTGAAAGAATATCTGATTGGTATTTCAGAAATTAGTATCTATGCACAGATAATATTCTAGTTCCAATGTAGCAGAGTATGAAACCAGAACTACCAAAACAGATGAATTTACTTGCATCAAAGACATGAACTCTGAAAGGCTCATCACAAACCTTGAAGATTATGCACAATTAATGAATGATAATTTATTTCACGATGAAATCCTTTCCCAAGTGAATAAAACAGTAGTCTCCACTGCAATATGCAAAGAAAAAACCCTTACTTTAATGTCTATTCCGCACACTTCTAAACTGGGGTTGTAGGGTAAGAGTAGGCTCCCCTTGTCCTCGAACAGATCAACCTGGCACTGGAGCTCTCGTTTCAATGTGTTCTAGTAGGAAATGAACATCAAGTTATTTTTTAAGTAATGCAAAATCGTGTTCATTTCCTGTAAATGATTTGCATTTAAATTTTTACTTTACAAGCAACTTATCGCCCAGCGACCTGTTGCACAAAACACTAAGGTAACCTTAAGTCACTAAGGTAGCCTTGGTGCAATGTTAAAGGATGAAACTAAGGTTAACCTTAAAGTTGAGTTGTTTTCTGCAATGACACCCAGGAGGACGCTGCCCTCAAATTGATTACCTCAGCGCTTAGCATCGAGGTTTGAAATAACAAGTAAATAAGACTGGGGCGTATTGTTGCCTAGTAGGGTGTAACTCACGTCTCTATCCTTTGAGGTTTGGACCCTCTCTGCAGCACAGGACAACATTCGAACGAGCTCCTCTTGTTTCTTGAACTCCTGGTAGAGGGCGTCACCAGCCACGTTGGCCAGCGCTACGAACATGAGCTCGTAACGTCTCTTGAACATGGGGTCCAACGCTACGGCTCCCTTCAGTAACCTGGGGTAAACAACACCCACATTTGACAAGGTGCGAAATCAGGTAAATGTAGACAGATAATATGGTCACAAATAAAAAATAGAGCCATTGACTCTCAAGCTCATCAATCTTTGCATGATTTATCATCTGATATGGAAGACATGAATTGAAAATTAACTTAAAAGGAAGTTCCAAACTGACCTGACCTATAGAGATAGTTAACAAGTGATAAAAATTTTGGTTGATGTACACCATAAAAGTTTTGAAAAAACTGACAGTATAAATTATTTAACAATTTTTGAAAGTTTAAATCTGGCAAAGATTAAAAGAATAACTAGACGCTCACCAGAAGAAGTGGTGTGCAAAGCGAATACTCTTGCAAGACTGTTCCAGCAGCAAGCCTGCAAGAGACGAGTTGTGGTAGCTCTCGAACTTCAGGGCCTGAAGGAAATAAATGATCAACCATGTCTCATCAAGTCTCAGGAGGTTTTTGTTATTTTGAGGATGAAGCTGCTTGTCTATGATGCAAATCTGATGTCCAACTTATGACATCAAACAAACAAGTTAGCAAGTAAAATTCAATGCTGTTCATTAATTATTTTAAATCAGGTGAAAGATCCTGAAAATCCATAGGATCTTGTTGAGTTTGATAAATCAAAGAGCATCTCATATCAGCATGCTTATGGTGTGAATCTGACGTCCCACTGGGGTCATCACATAAACAAGTTTGCCAGAAACATTTTTTGCTAATCATTTTCATTTGAAATTGGGTGAACGAAATTTAAAATCTTTAAAATCTTGGTCAGTTTGATCATATAAAAAGTATGTTGGTGATTTAAAGGATTCAGCATGGATGTCACACATGTAGAAATTATCATCACCTACCTGAATAAGTTGAGGCAGAAAGTCAATGAGAGTGTCAGTCGGAACCTTGCTCAGACTCTTAACAGCAAACTCTCGCACCCGCAGGTCTGGGAACCTGGTAACAGTTTATACAAATAAGAACAGGACTGGCAATAACCTTTTGAATAGGACAAAATCTATGTCTGCTTATAATGAAAGATGTGAACCAATAAAAAGAAAATTAAAGCTAGGAAGTTGTTTATGAGTGTTACATAAAGTTCGGCAGTTGTTTTTTTAGAGGGACATGGGTATATTCTAAAATGGGTAGGCATTGAGTCATGAATCAAAACTGTTGATGCTTGTCTGCTCCAAAATACAAAAGTACAAAATTATCCAAATGCTATAGATTGAATGAAGTCTGCGGCAACTATAAAGCATGATAATGTTATTGGAAGATGGTCCTTGTCATGGATACTGAACAGAGCACTCGCTGAGAGAAGAGCAGTTTAAAGCACTGCATAGAATGTATGTAATGCCAAGAGTCAATGAGCAATGGCTAGGGCAACCTTCATTGGATCCAGGGCAAAAGTGGAGAAATATTGGAATGTTCATGCTGGATTATCAAGGATGGGGTAAATTGGGGCAGATATGAATAATAAACAAAGCGCTCACTGAGGGAGAAACAACTCAAAGGACTGCATGAGGTAAATGTTAGACAAGGAAGTCGAGGAACAATGTTACGCGGGATAATACGAATAATCAAACAACTCACTGTGGGAGAAGAAGCTCGAAGGACTGCATGGGGTGCACATTTGGCCAAGAGTCGAGGAGAGAGTAAGTGTCCGAGAGACACGCCCAGTCCCAGCTGTGGGCAGCCTGCAGTATCCGTGGTAACAGTTCTGGGCGATCGTACAGGTAGGTGCGATACGTCCACATGATCTCCATCTCCTCTGCACCGTACCTAGGGAGGAATATGTTAACTGACAACATAAGGATTCAAGGAGATGGCGATGTTCCTGGCACATAAAACATTTGTAAAAACTCTTTGCTGTTCAAAGATTGAATTGCCTAATGACACCACATATGACTTTATATAGCAGATAAGAGGAAGATCATTTACCAATTCAGCCAAAGGGACATCCCTTTTGCTGAATTGGTAGAGTGTTCGGCTCACCATAGAGAAGTCCTGGTTCGAATCCAATTGGAGGTGATCTCACAATCACAAATTACTACATTCTCTATTGTAT
Organism: Phorcus lineatus; assembly: GCA_921293015.1. Lineage (NCBI taxonomy): Eukaryota > Metazoa > Mollusca > Gastropoda > Trochida > Trochidae > Phorcus > Phorcus lineatus. The sequence goes on along the minus strand of OV121096.1, from coordinate 6,279,925 downwards.
TTATCATTTCTTCCATTTCCTTGCATATCTACTCCATACCCCTATAAAAAATATATATTCATACTCAATCAATGGGTGACTGTTTCTATTTTTCACCATGTGCTAAAACCTTCAGGACATGCTAAGGTTTAGAATGCAAAATGCTCTTTTATTTCAACTTTTAGAAACGAAAAAAACTTACGTTGATGATGAATTCTTTTCCAAAACATCCTCAATACTTTCCTTTATTTCTGGTATCAACATTGTGAAGGACTTCCTTGGACTGCAATGGAATGATATTAGAATAAGTATAGATAATCAAAGTCAACCTTTTCAACCCTTCAATATCATCTGCATTGTGCTTAAGTATCCTTAACCAAAAATTTATAAAAAGACAAATCTGAACATATACTAAACCATCATGACTTTTCTTACTTTTATATATTTATATATGATTATATCATATTAAATTTTTACTACTGAATTTCAATGTTTTATTTTAAGAAACATACCTAGACTGTTGTTTGAGGACTGTTGGGAAATATATATTCTTCTCAAAATCGGGCAAATTGACCTGCAATACGAAAAATCATCATAAGCCAAAGGCATCATGGAATAGAGGATAGCATTCTCTCCCAACAGAGGTAGCTCTGTCATAAATTCCTAGACAACCTCTGTCATAATACGAAGGTTTCTTGATCCAGGAATGTAGAATGCTGATTGGATGCAATCAAAGTTAGTTAGACGCTGTTTCAAAAATTTTCATTTAAATCGGTTAAGTAATTTCCGTAAGCTTTCCAAAAGCTTAATTTTATTAGAATATGCACCTTGCACTTTGAGTCGTTTTTACAGAACACAAATGTCTCATTTTGCGACTGTATTGCTCAGGCCTGTGTGACAACAAATATGTTATTCACGCATTCATTGTTTTCAATGGCTGAAATATTGCCAGGTAATTCAAGTTGCAATATTGTGCCGGTAGGGGAAACTGCCGGAAACCCAATAAACCTTCGTATTAAGACAGAGGTTGTATAGGAATTTGAGACGGAGTTACCTCTTTCAGGAGAGAATGAGAAGATAGTAGAATCTAGAGGACATTAAGTCATTTCTATATGTGTTGGGGGAAAACCATCAAAACACAGAAAGAACAAATATGAGAATTTCAACATTTAATGTGACTTTCGGGGGCATTCAACCCCCTTCATCAGACAAAGTCATTACAAATAGGAATACTGTCAAATTACATTGATCAGTGGCAGTGATGGCACAATGGGCTTTGCAGCACAATCATTTCAGATTTGCTGAAATCTTAACTAATCATACACTTGCCTGAATAATAAAGAGAACACTAACAGTTTCATGTGATTCCGGTTTTATCAATATTGTTGATGATTTGGTATTACTTATGCTCGAGTAATACCAATAAAAGACTTGTCAACTAAAAACGATATTACATGGAAATTTTCATAATATCCTATAGGTATAAATCACATACCTGGAGCAACACCGAGTCATGTAGCAGAGTTTTACAGGCTGGCATGATGGGGTCTGCCTTCACTCCCATCGTCAATGGCACCAGCTGACTGCCCTGGTTCAGGTTCCTGCAAAATAGTAGAATAAATTTTGTCACAAAATGTAGATTTTCTTATGAATTATTTGTTTAACTTATGTTTTTATTGGGTCACAAATTAACTGAATTTGCATAGAATCAATTGACTCATGAAAAAATGTTGCACAGTTCAGAACTGGTTATGATATCAGTCACAGGTGTCACTTTGTCACCAACAATGATATTATATTTTCTTCACTAAAAGTTCAAAGATCATGTTTTATTGATATTTGCATGGGTATGACGATGAAACAAATGATATAATATTACACTTCATCAAATGAACCTGTCCTAAAAGTCCTCAAGTATGATTTTGTCAATTATGGGAGAAAAATTAAGAAAAATTTTCAAAAGTGACCAGCCCGGCCCCCAAGTAACTAGGTTACAGGCGTACAGGCTTTTTTCATACACTGAATATGATAACTGTAAACCCACCCGTCCTGACTGTAGAGCTGTATGGTGGCTCCCCCTAAGACGATGGTGAGTTTGTGAGCGACGTCAGCTGTCCCACTAGACTGCGGACTCTTCACTCCACACAGTGTAAGACAGAGACGAGACTCTCGGGGCAGGATACACAACATGATATTCTTGAAGTCAATCCTGACGGAGATATTGAGTTCATTATTGATTCTAAAAAACATTTAATAAACTTATCAAGCAAGCTTTTTATGAACAGAATTTTTAAAATGATATTTTTTATGTCAATCCTGAGGAAATTGAGATATTGAGTTAATTATTGATTTTTTAAAACATTTGAAAAACACATCAAGCACACCTTTTATGAACAGAATTAATAAAATTATATTTTTTATGCCAATCCTGGGTAGATGGTGATCAATGATTTCATTATTGATTTTAAATTTTGTTTGATATATAAAGTCCACTAAGCAAGCTATTAATGAACAAACTGAATACAGAATATGATGTTTCTGAAGTCACTCTTATTGAGAGGGTTGTCCTAGGTTGTATTATCATATATCAAGCCCATCATTAACTAATGAATTAAAGAACTGCCATGAAAAGAAAAATATTGATCAGAAAGTCACAAACCAATAAAAGACTTTTGAATGACCAGCTTATCCAAGATATCATGGCAAAAGTTTATGAGTGAGGTTCAAGAATGCTTTTATTTACTTACCAAATGCTAACAACCAGAAAATATCTACAGTGAACTCACCACTCGTCCCAGACAATCCTCTCACACAGACCTGAGGTGACAGCAGGTTTAACCGTTGTGGACACATCCACTGCAAGCTTCCTTGTTCCATGGTACAAACTGCACACAACTTTGAATCCCTCGTAGCTGACGGAAGATGAAATCAATCATACATAAGATTCATATATCCTAATATAGAGATAGGAGGGAATATTGTAATTTGGAACTGAATCTGGTATTGAATGTCAGCAGCTGCAGATAGAACCTGGATTGTTCTAGCTGATGACAAGATTCGTAACAACAACATAAAACTCAACTGAACAACTTACACTATGTACCAAACATCATTCCAAATCAGTTTCCAAAAGCAATACTAAAACAAACACATTTTAGTTAATGATTCAACAACCATCTCCCAGAATTTCCAAATCAACCTGTCAGGTCTGAAGTGGTTAGAAGTACAAGAAGGTTTATTTAAGAAATGAATTTCATCATATGGTTGTCCACACGGTTATAACCTGTTTGAAACTTGTAAGATAAACTTGTATAACCGGCAAGCTTGCGACGCCGGTTATACAAAAGTTTATCTTACAAGTTTCAAACAGGTTATAACCGTGTGGACAACCATATGATGAAATTCATTTCTTATAAATTCAAACGTTGTATTTAAAGCGAAAATGCATTCGAAATGCAATTCTATAGCTGCTTGTCGCACTGACCTACGTACCGGTTACACCAAGACGGATCTCTACCCGTATTCAGACGCATAAACAAAATAGTTCCAAAGACTCGGTAAAAATGACACTTTTTTATTCTACAAATAATACATTTTGTGTATAAAAAAACTAACAATGATTATATTTTTGGAAAAAAGTGGAAAATGTAAAGTTTAATTTAAATAGATCAAAGTTAACAAATAACACTCGCGTATTTATACTGTCCAGAATCTAGGTGACAGTACAGCGTGTTTTGGCTAGTTCCGGCACGATATCGTATAACCTGCATTTACTGAAGGTTATTTTGTATAACCCTCAACTTTGGGTTCATTGAAATGTATACCGATCACATGACCATGTCTGATCCAATCAGAATGCAGCATATCGTTTACATCACAAAGTCTGAATTTATATTCTATTATAGATTATATAGAAACCCAAAGACCTTGATTCCCTTAGTTTTGCAATACTAAAAAAGCTTCTCCTTGAATAGCATCCAAGGTTGCATATGTAAGATGGGAGTGAATTCTGCTTTGATTAAAAGTAAGAGATTATATTTTATATATTCTCTAATGGCCAAATAGAAACTCCATAAACCCACACTCCTTCACATTAATTATGTCTCAACCCATAAACAGCCACTCACAAGGTAGGCCAGGAAGCTGGTATGCGGTGCGAGGTGGTGAGATGTATGATGATGGATTATATTTCATGTATTCCTAACTGCCATATACAAACTCCATAACCTCACCCTCCTTCGCAGTGATTATGTGTCAAACCATTAACAGCTACTCACAAGGTTAGCCAGGAAGCTGGTATGCGGTGCGAGGTGGCGAGATGTACGATGAAGGTGTCTTGAAGCCGGGTGACGTCCTGGTCCTCCTTGTGCAAGGTGAACGTGTGACCCAGCATGAAGTCCGTGTGGAACGTCTGACAGTACATGTGGACGAGGTGCTTCACCGACACAACCATCTGGTCCATGGCTTCTTGTAGCTCCTCCACGAAGGAACATCGGATAGCGACACTTGGCAACAGAGAAAAAGGTAGGTAAGAAATAGAAGAAGAAATAGAAGAAGAAATAGAAGAAGAAGTAGAAGTAAACAGTAAAACAAGACGTTTGAAATCTTCTTAAATAAGTAAATCTGACTATAATTGAGGCCTTTAGACTTATAGACAATGTATGCTGGCAAGTTGTGACGCAGTCTAAATGAAATGACCAAAACATATTCATAGCAAACTCAAAGCAAATTGCTTGGTGTTAAAAATCTAGAAATCATTAAGTAACTCCACTTTGATAACCCCGATACGTACTTAATGGCATCCATTGTGTCACGGTCTGTTTGTGTTCCACTGTCCCCCATGATAGAACTGGCTCGGTTCCCGGGATTCTGAAATAAACACAACCCACATGTCTTCAGGACACAAATAAATTAATCCCTTTAGTTAGCACAGCTGACATAATCAAACTCCTAGTTTTACAGTTTTCATATTACATCGATTTGAAAAATATGTAGTGAATATGTCAATGAGTGATGATTTCTTTCAAAGGACAAAGTTATTATTAAAATGTTAGAATAAATGAAGTTAAACATATGGGTAACTTCAATACCAAATTTGAAGTTTCCAAGTCTACAGTTTTAGAATTAAGTTCTTGAAATGATTTTGGAAGTGGAGACAAATACACAGACAGTTGGACATATGAAAAGCCATAAACCAATGACTAAGTCATTGCTGGTGATAAAAAAATTTCTTAACTATTCTATATACTTTTGACGATACAGACATATCACAATACAATAAATATCACAACATATCATAATGATATGTTATTATGATACGTTTTGATGCATGTCAAGATATAAGGGATTTTTGATAAAACCAAAGATTAATTTTTGACAAATACCTTGATTTTTTACAAAATAAACAATTTAAAAGTTTATGATACATATCACGACACAGAGACCCTATCACCATAGGTAAATTATCAGATATATCAGTATAATGATTCTCGATACTACAATACGTCATCACAACTCTATTGATTAATAACAACCTTCAACCAATTGTCAACATCAATGAAGACTAAACTCACCTTCAAGCCGTTGAGGATTCTCTCCAATCTGTCCAGAGCCTTTGTGATCTCGATCGTCTCGATCTTCGCCAGGTTTGCACAGATCGCCTTCACTGTCTGGTTGATGACTTTAGGGTGTACCTGTTCTATCTCACCCTGCATACAACATAGAGAAAGTCCTATAAAATTTCTATGGCTCTGTATGTATTGTGGACTTTAGGGTGCACCTGTTCTATCTCGCCCTGTTTATGACAGACTTGGCTAGAGCAAGCATTCCAAAAGAAGATTCACTTACATTATTTAGGCTTGTGATGATGGTTCAGACAACCCTTGATAGAACTGTCCTAAGAAGGTATATATAGTGGGTGAGGTGATTTCGGGTGTTAACTTTATTAGTATGTGATTATGACATAACAATGTTGAATCATGTTACCTTGGGTAACATTTTGGTTGATTTAGATTTGACAACTTGATAAATCAGAGCGCCCACTCCATAAAAAAAGAATGAGAAGTGAAACCATTCATCGGCACTATGAGTTAAAAAGCTTTGTTAATGCATACAAAGCATTGTTGATATATCTCACTCACTAGAACACTATCCCCCCCAAAAGGTTTATATAAGTGAACAGTTAAGAATATCAGTGATAAAGCTTAGTTTTGCACTGCAGTTAATTTCTATATATTGATTTTGCATCTGTAAGGTAAAACCCTTTCAATAGGGCATATACTTGATGTGAAGCAGGAAACAAGATGGCTGATTGAACTGACCTTGAGGACAAGGTCACTCATGCGCTCCATCTCTCCGTAGAAAGTGTCCATCAAGATCTCAAGGTCACCTCTGTGAAATGAGAATTAATACATATCATCAGATTACAAGATTTCTGGCCTTTTTCCATTACAGAAACAGTGATAAGTTGGCATCAATAGTGGCCTCATATGAATAAGACAGTCCAGATGATAAAACATTAAGCATAGACTATACAAAGTTGTGTCTGATTTCAATAAAGATACCCATTTTCCATAAAATTTCCCTTCTTATGAAGTTCACTGTTAAATAACAAAGATTCACTATCATCTTCATAAAGTATCAGTAAAGTATCAATATAAAACAGCAGATTGAAAATGCATTGCTTTCCATTCAAATTGAAGAGAAAATTCAAGATTTGAAATCTCACGAACTTGGAGACAGCTTCCTTGTCAGTGTTGATGTACTCCTTCGGGAAGTAGAGAATCTGACTGTCGTCGTCCGTCTGTAACATATAAGGTTCACATTACAAACATGTGACATACGCGATTCACTTAAGGCTTAGTTCATGGAACACTTTATATTTCTGACAAATATTTGATTTAATTTCGACTACAAAAGAATAATAAGTTTGAAATTTTTTCAAATCAGACATTTTTAATGGGTAACACGGCCTCAGAAAATCATTCTTAGCACTTCTCTTAAAATCGTTTTTTTCCACACCTGATCGGGAATGTGGGTTAAGCCAACTGAAATCGTGTAAACCCGCTGAAATCGGGTAATATGTCATGTATGCTAATGGATTACCATCAGCAAATAAGCTTGAGGACTTGTAGTCATCAAAGCTAAAGGTAAATTGTTTCTCAAAAGAAGAAAATATTTTCCAGTTATAAAGGTTGGAGTGAAGATCATTAGACAGATCATTTTCTGCTTTAATAACAAGACACAACCGGCATTTGTCAAATACAAGCTTTGCTGAGTCAACTCAGTATTGAGTTTTTAATAAACCCAAAATTAATAAAGTTTATCTGCTTGTCATGCAGTTAAATTACACATTCGGAAAAGTTTTTAGCCATTTAACCTGATTGGTCATGACATCACAGGATATGAACTTAGGTCTGAATGCAAATTTTTTTCTGCATTCATCAATAAATGATAACACTTTTTTCACATCTCTCATTAGATCAGAATCACCCAGTCAACACTCGGTAATAAGGGTAACAATCTGAGATCAGTCATGAGCTTAAAATTGGTTATTCTTCACCATGACTGCATGACAAATATCTCAGTCAGCCCTTACCCTGTAATTCCTTGACATGACTGACAATTATTTTTAGGTCATTTAATAATGACATCTAAATAGATAGCCAAAAATGCACTACAAATTATAATATAAGATTGACTTTCTCGTTTCTTACACTGACAGCAGATAATTATAAGTTCAAAAGACGAATGTGGACACCAACCGTTCTCAGGAAGGGACGCGCTACTTCCTGCTTGTTGAGCATTTGAAAGCGGATGTCGGCGTCCATCTTTATACAGTGGTGTACGTAGTCGAAGGAAGACAGTGGAAGATTACTGTGGATGAATAATGTAGACGTAACTATCAATTATTATTAATAATAGTGATGATGATGATGATGATGATGGAGATTGTGAAGATGATGATGGAGATTGTGAAGATGATGATGATGTTGATTTTGATGATGATGATGATGATGATGATGATGATGATGATGATGATGATGATGATGATGATGATGATGATGTTGATGATGATGGAAAAAATACTTGAAATTTATTTTAAGAAAAGGAACAATTAGTCAAAATCAGTAGGGACATTGACAAGCTTAAAAAAAATATTACTTAAAAACAACATCTAGTTCTAACAATGTTGAGTGAAAATATCTATGGCTTAAATATACCTTTTCACAAATATGGGAAGCAGTGAAAATAGATATCTGTTTAGTAGTTTGGCAGATGATAAATAGAATATGACCCCTTGTGTCTTCTGATATATATCGACACTTGTCGACTTGTTGACAAAAGTTAAAACATCCTCGGCAAGCCTCGCAGTGGACTTTTGTCAACAAGTGTTGATATATTTGATATCAGAAGACATTTCAGTTAGATTCTCTATATCTTCTGAGGGTCATTCATTTAAAAACTTTTTAAACTGCTTTTTTCATTGAAAAGTCATTGTCTTGAATTGGAAACAATTATTTTCATTTTCCTGATATCAATTTATTTAACGTGTCACTGCCACTTTGAGTGGATTCTCACGCTACCAGGACATTTCTTGAAGAGGACATTAAGTGCCTAAGGAAACATAGTCTACATAAATGAAGGAGAAGTGAAGACTTACTTCTGCAGGTACTCTGCGCGGTCGTACACCTTGAGGACGAAGTCTGAAGAGGACCAGCGCTGTCCGTGACTCGGGGACTCGCTGTACACCACCTGACTTATCACATGTTCCACCAGGGTGGCAGCTGAGGAGAGAGTATAAGTTAAAGAGCCAGTCCGTGAGTTGTTGGAGTCAAATATGCCAAACTTAATCAATGGTGTCATTTGATCTCGAAGTATCGACTGTTACCAAAAAGACACATTTTAAAGCTTATTGTTTTTCTACAGTGACAATATGAAGGTAGGACGTCGCAATTATGACCTAAAACCGGACAGTGGCGCACGTCAAATACTCAAAGGTAATTTTGGAGACTTATCTACAACAGCCAAGACGGCAGTTAGGAGTTGATAGTGTTTGTTAGGATATATAACTATTATCCATGTATATTGGACGTGATATCTACATTTCTGTGCATTTATAAGGATGTTTTTATATTATCATGGAAAACCAGTATTTGTCATATATATATGAATTTGGACATTAAACGTTAAGATGTTTTGATTTTATATCACCACATATGACATTTAGGTTCGTATCAAAGGTAAATAATATGTTATGAAATCACGGAGTGGCTCTTTAATATGATTCTTGGTATGACTTTTGGATATTCCAACAGAAAGAATTTTTTCATTTTCATAGAAACAATTATGTGAAGATATGAAATTTCCAAAGATACAAAAAAGGCAACAAAGATATTTCTCATCTTGATTATCATTTTCTAATCTTAAATTGAATAAACACAGAGAAAAGATTTCTCAGCACTGAAGAGGTCATTTTCTGAAGGTTACTGAATTTAAATCTTTTCATGTAATTTCTGTTGAAGTTGGGAATTCTTACAAAATCCTATTGTGGTAAACCTCACACTGTAATTACTTCATCCCCACTTAACCCATCACACATCTCCAACTGACTTCTGTATAATATGATAAAATGTGCACAAGAGAAGTAACTCTTCTTATGGGAACAGACCATATGCTTAGTTTGAGAATATATTGTTAATTTCTCAGATTACTGAAAATCTTTCTCTGTCCCTCTCTCTTGGCATAAGGAAAGGAACAGGGGTTAAGTTGGAAAGTGCACAGTTCCTGGCAGGGGGGGTGTCACTTATTGAAAAGGAGGTCACCCATTTTACGGTTGATTTGTAAAAGATATTTCCAAAGACGAATCCCTTGCATCAACCACTGAGTCTTGTACATTATTTCCAAATCCTCTCTTAAAACAATAATGTTCTCTTCACCACGTAGGTTTATATATTCAAAGTATTTAAGCAACCACGCTTTATTCTATGATGGAGGGAGTTCATGCCTTTACAGCATGAAGCACCAAGATGTTCCTACACAAAGCTACGATGACAATACAGACAAAAATTCTTCAAATGTGGATGAAGTGGTTACGTACTATCACAGGTAAAGCATATTGGCTCTTGAGAGGGCTTGAAATGAACAATGACTTTGACAGACATGGTGACGTGTTTGTTCTCAGAAACTGTCGACATGAGGATGCCGGGATTGGTTGTTTCGTCTGTCGACCTGTAGTGACTCTTCAGTCTAGAAGGAGTAAAAAAAGAGACAGAAATAATAATTATCATGCATCCATATTTGTTGAGTTGGATCTGCACATATTCAATCTAAACCCATTGTTATGATTGTAGAAAGTAATTTTTTTATTGTCAGCGTATGAAATAAGCACTTGCCAGAACAAAAGTAAGTAAGTAAGTTTAAAAGGAAAGATCTAAAAAATCCTCAAAAAGTTACCGACTCGCAACAAAATTACCAGGTCATTGGACAGCCCTTGTTTCAATCACTGGCATTGGACAAAACATTTAGAAGGTTAGAAGTGAGGACATTTTCAAAACCTTTTTTTTTCAATTTCCGTTTTTTTGGTAACATTTCCATTTACCGTAGTAAACAATTCAGAGGATGTATTCTTGTAAACTAATTACAGTTGAGTAAAAACATTTCACATTAATTTTCATCAAATACACAAGAAAAGCAAAATATTATGAAGTTTACAAAAGCATGTGGAAAGAACCCAAGAAAGCATGGAAGCATTTTCAAAATCTTGGTAAGATTGATTATAATTAATTTTTTTTTAATTCTGAAAGATTCTATGGACGTACTCAGCCACCATTGTACAGAAAGCAGTAGACTCTTCATCGATAAATACTCGGGTCCGAAGTTTCTCTCTTGAACTGGCCTGTAAAATCATAAAATAAATTGTAGTTCTGAAGAAAACATGAATATTTGTTTATGATTGGTTATCCAGAATTTGTAAAGTAATTTATCTCGATAGAAAGATAAAACATCATGATGACGAAAACAAATGAAGATTTAATTGACAGTAAGTTTAACAATAATTTCATTCTAACCAGCCTTACGATACATAAACTATGACATAATAATGATGATAATGATGTATACTTTTATAGCGGTAAACTTCAAAACACCTAGGGCATGCTAAAAGCAGTTTATTGAAAAACCCATTACACAGGTTGCCAAGTTAACCTAAGAAAATGTAACATTTAGTATGCTACAAAAGAACTTTTCAATAGTCCCTCACAGAAATATTTCAAGATGATCTCATAATGACATTTCCATAATTGTTACTGATATTCTTCATTGAATTAAAAATAAATAAATTAAATAAAAAACAGCTTGTTCCTACCTTCTCTGACACTTTCCATGACGGTGGCCTAGGCGGAGGTTTGTGTTTTGAAGATTCTCTCATCTGTCCCAGTCCATCCGTCCGGTACATCTCAGGTTCCGCTACTGGCACAGTTTGGTCAAGGTCATACACCTGTTTCACCTTTGTCTCTGACTGTTCAGGAAATGGGTCAGAGGTCATCCAATCCTGCAGCTCATCGATACACTTTTGATCCTCAGGGTTGGCGACCTCAACTTTGGTAGGCACAAAAGTTGGGAAAGCATCGCCAAATGAAAAGCTAAAAGTTGCATCTTTGCTTGCCATGGAAACAGACTCTTTCCGTGCCCGAGAGTAAAGGGGGTCAAAGTACGAAAGGGAGAGGTACTCATGTTCAACAACTGGTTCGCCTTTGAAGTGCATCAGGTCACCAGAGGGCACATCTTCCTGGGTCGGAGCTGGAGGCTGGATGAAAGATGGCTGCACGAAATCCACCCATCCACTCCCTCCAGTTGCTCCCGCGGAGGAGTCAAACACATCCCCCCAACTAGCAGGTCGAGGCAGAGTTGACCCAGGGGTCGCCCAGGCTCCAGTTCCGCCACCAAATGGGTTCCCGGGAAGTCCTGGGGTTGGGGGCACCACCTCCAGCGAGAAGCCAATCGGAGGTGGCTGAGACTGGGCCGGAAGACTTGACCCATTCAGTGGAGGAACAGCATTTGGATAACCTTGGAGCAGAACATCTTTATTCCAGCCATACTGCTGCCCCACTGGTTGCTGAGGAGGGTAGGTTGGGACAAACTGGGTGTTGTAAATGGGTGGGGGCCTGACCTCTCGGAAAGCTCCACTAATGTCAGGGTAAGATGGTTTTGAATTAGACGGAAGGTTCTCCAACGATGAGCTTCGTCTGAGTGTTGGTCCATTGTTGGTCTCTCCAGAGAAATCGATTCCATGAAGATCATCCAGAAAACCAGTCATTTCTCTTTGTGGTTGATTTTCTGGCATGTACCTTTCGACTGGCGATAAGGATATAAGCGGCATCGGGCCATTAGGGTCTCTTTCAGACTGCCCAGTAGCTGAATATCCAAAGTCAGAGTTGGTGGCTCTCACGGGCACCTTGACCGGCTCTGAGCCTTGAAGACTGGACTGGCGTGGAGGAATGGGCGGGGCGGGGCCACTCTGACCGATTGGCAGAGTTGCTGAACGTTCAAGTTCTTTTCTGGGAGGCACGGGGGGCACCTGCAGAACAGGGTACATGTTGCTACGGTTACCATCAGTTCCCGAGGCAGGAAACTCCATGCGTAGAAAATCAATCCAGGTTCTTCACAGATTTTTCATACCTGTTATTCAGAAACATAAATATTCAACTAGATTTTAGTTTGAAAATGAAAAATAGAATTTGCGCATCTCTTCCATTTACCATCAATGCGCACAATTTCTTAGGGAAAAAAGTGATCTTACAAATGAAAGAACAAAAATTGTTTAAAACCATAAAAGGAGCACTTTAAAAAAGGTACCTAGTTCTGTTAAGCTTAACATTATTCATCTCCCTAATTCAAAGAATTTAAAGATGTCCAAACTAAAATGGTAGACTTTGGCTTGATGCGGAAGATCTTATTCTACTCATAATCGTGTGAAGTAATAAGATGTTAGCATCTGAAGATTTCTATTTTGCATAAACTAACAAAGTTACCCAAATTGGGAAAGTCTTAAAGTTTACATAATCACAAACATATTTCACCATTTTCTTTGGAATATATGAATGTCTGATTACAATATTGTATAGTGCGTCAAAGGTCACTACTCAAATATGTTCAGTTTGGCAATGAAAGCTGTTTTTGTAAACCACTTTTGATGGGCTGCTTAGATCTATCTGGCCACAAACCAGTGAATGCATGACTGGTCACACGCCCTTTTTGTGACGTCATAAACAGAATCATTGCCTCGTGATTCATACATCTATCGCAACAATTACACAGAGAAAACTAAAAAATTAACGATTTTCAGAGAATGTTTTCCACTCAGTTAGATAAATCATTTGACGATGTAACACTTCTAAGTGTTTGGTGTAAAAAAGAAATCCACATCAATGGTAATGAAAAAGTTGGTGGTAAGTAAGGTGGTATTTCAGTTGAAATAATGATGTGCCACTCTGTACAGTCTGTTTATTACGTCACACCCGCGAAATTTTTAGGCCGCTAGCCCAGGTGAGTTTTTCACAGCCAATAATTACGCTGTCTTAATGAAAGGCTAATCAAAGGTGTTTATTTAAATCAAGCCCAGTTCTTATTTTGATGAAAAATCTTTGAACAAAAATCGAGAAGTGACAAAGTCGAGGTTAGCGGTTGTTTAACAAATAAGTCATGCACCATATGTGCCACGATGCCTTCGAAGCATTCAATTCGATATTTTACCATAAATAATCAATAACGACCTACAAGAAAGTTAACCACTTCAGTCGTTTCTGAAAATATGCACCATTGCAATTTTAGAATAAAATGGAAAGATCCCTTCAATATTGAATCAAATGTGCATGAATATGATAACATAATATAGATGTAATATTATAATATGAATATCTGGAGACCAAAAAGAGTAGTTCCAGAGTGTTGCAGCTGCTTTTGCCTTTCATCATAAGTACGCTATCCAGAGGGCAGAATCAAATGAGTAGCACTTTAATTGAATTGGTACAGAAATATATAATTATGTTTTGAAAATTAGTGAAACATGAGAAATCAAATCCATCAAAAATCAGAAACTTGATTAAAAATTTTTTATTTTATAATTCTTTCTGAACCCTTTTTCATTTACAAAGATATTCAACATTTTGCTCAAGTTTTTTATATACAGTTGACTTCTAAAAAATAATAAAATCAAAAACTTGATGTCACAGGAGATTTTTTGGCCTATTATTAATTATAATCATTATTTAACACACAAATCCAAGAATTCAGACTTTAAAAAAACACCTCTCCGTTCAGTATACAGGTATTTAAAATTCATCACACATGTATTGAATTTATTTAAGTGTAATAATAGAAATAATAATATTTTTACCACACATCACAGGTGTCACTTGTCCATATAACAAAATACATAATGGTGGTAACAGGAGGTCAAGGGTTTTCTTCATTGATAAGCCATTACTCAGAATGCTCAGTCAAAGGTTTAACCCATCAATTATTCCGGGAAAGCGATTATTTTTACAAAGCCAAAATAAGTGAATGCAGTTTGTTTTTAACAAAAATATTACATGTATTGTTAAATGGGGAAATTTCTCATTTTGTACATATCACAAGGCTAATTTTTGAATGAATCTGTAAAGATGCTAGAAGGAATTAATCACAAATTTTCTGTAAATTTCTAATTCTGAACCTGAGATTATTCAAGGCAGGCACTTATTTATTTTGGCAAAAAATTGTCGCATTGTACTCAAATCAGTGAATATAAAGTGAAATGTTCTTTAGTTATTAGAAATTGTTTCAAACACTGATAAAATTATTTAAAAAGCTGTTACCGTACTCCAGTGTGCGTCTTATCCAATCTGAATCATCAATGATGAACAGAAACTTAAATACATAGTTATTATTATCACAACAGTCACTCCAATTTACTTCCTACTGACACGAGATATGACTACTATTTTTATATGTCATCGTTTTCAACAGACTTTATAAAAGATTAAGCATATGGATATTTTTGATGGGATGTAGTTTATATCAGTTAGGTTGAAATTGAAGCATTTACTTCCTTGGGGGAAATATGGTCAAGTGCCTTGACAGATTTATTGAAATCAGAGGTTAGCACTTCAGAATTTGAATCTACTTGATGCATGATTTACAAAATTATACTTAATGATTTCCAGACATTTCTTTAATAAGAATAATATGACACTTATAAACATGTCTAATAGGTTCCAAAACATAAAGGATTTTTTTTTAAAACAATCACATAAAATCTAAGGTTAAATAAAAATAACTTTCAATATCAAACTCAAAGAAATTGGCTAAGTCATGTTTTTCTTTATTTGCCATGGTTCTAAACAAGTGAAAATATAGAAGACATACTTTAAAACTAACGGTTGTACATAATGGTACACAAGTTTAAAACAATCAAGTTCAATCTTGATAACAATTATTGTTAAAGTTTCGTTATGATGTGACTGTTTACTTTCTGTCCTGTCACACCGTCAGACGGTTATCTAATAAACAGTCTGTCAAATAACATTATTGGCTCTACATAGTAACACATTTTATCATTCTGCATTGTTCTGTGGAGAGAAAAGAAACTTACTCCCATAACAGTAAATATACCGATCACATCCGTTTGTTTTTGTTTTCCCCGTTATATCCATTGACAGGGGCAGCCATTTCCTCAGAAAGTGTAAGTTAGGTGATAAAATCAATTGCATGTATTTTGAAATTTCGATATTGAGATTATGTATTTCCGTGTATTTTTAGAATTATGTACATTTATATTAAGTAAATACTAGATAGTTTCAGTTGAATTAATAATTTATAAGTTTATCAAATATTATTCACTTTTATCGGTTAGTATACTACTAAGGGAGGTCACTCTATTGATCCATATTGTCAGTGGGCGTTCCCAAAGGTCTTATTTCGTCGGTTAGTTTCGTGTTCGAGCCCCCGTATTTACAACTTTTATTAATGCGATTTCCTATTGACACATAATTTTGATAAAGGTATTTGATTGATAATCACAACATTCAGTTATCACAATCAATGAACAAATATTATATATGTTATTATAATTTAGATTATTAGGATTGCTATATGTTGTTTATATATTTGTTATTATCTTCAATCTCTTAGGTATTTAGTTTTCTCAGATAAAATATCATTGCCACTATCAATAAATTATCAATTTAATCAGATCATAGACAGGTCTATCACAACTAAATGGCATTTGGAAGAAATGTTCTGCATGCTCAAGTTTAAACAATAATAACGTTAAAATCATCCTCATCTGAAAATATTTCATTACGCTGTTCAAAAGAATCCTATAAAATACTTGGCATTATTTCTAATGTTGATCTCCAAAAAAAATGACTAAGTCGAGTTATGAAAAATAATTTGAAAAAGTAAAATCCTATTTTCATTATCCACATGAATATTCAGTTTAAAGAGCCACTCCGTGAGTTGTTGGAGTCATAAATGCCAAACTTAATCAATGGTGTCATTTGATCGCGAAGTATCGACTGTTACCAAAAAGACTCATTTTAAAGCTTATTGTTTTTGTTTCAGTGACACTATGAAGGTAGAACGTCGCAATTATGATCGAAAACCGGACAGTGGCGCGCGTCAAATATTCAAACGTAATTTTGGAGACTTATCTAAAACGGTGGCGTTCACTAATGCCTACATGGAAGAATGCCTACAGTCTTATCAAAACATCTTCATGCACCAGTGGCTCTTAGTTTAGGAGTTGATGGCGTTTGTCAGGTTATATGACTAGTATCCATGTATATTGGACGTGATATCTACACCTCTGTGCATTAATGTTTTTTTTTAAATTTTCATGGAAAATCAGTATTTGTCATGTATATGTCTTTTGGACATGAACAGTTAAGATGTTTAAGATCATCAAATATGGTTTCATATCAAAGGTAAATAATATGTTATGAAAATAACAGAGTGGCTCTTTAAAATAAGAAAGGTAACGATAATAAAATCCCAAATAATCTCATTGTTGAATAGAGAACAACTTCCATGGATTTACAACTTCTTTATTGCAGGATTGCGACGTTTCGGTGGAGATACTAACACCGTTATCAAGCAACGTTTCCACTTGCTGAAATAAATGTGAAATAAAAGATCATGAACAATGAAATCCACATACGCGTAACATATTTAGCTGATTTCAAATTGCTTAAAGATCCTCCCAACGAACTGTATTTTTCAATGTGAAAATGCACACTTGTTTTACAGCTGCTGTTAAGTGCAGTTACTCGTAGAAAACTGTCAGATATGGATAAAATGACAATGTTCTTCACATAACTTTTGAAAGCTTTCTTGTCAACTACTTTTTTTTACTATGATTAAAAAGTACATCTGCAAATGTAAGTGAATGACAAAAGAATTCGAATTTAACAATTTGAATAAAATCATACGATTTAAATATATATATGGTATATGTTGGTACTTTTTACTTGATAGCAAGTACATGATCGTCGACTGAAATTGCTTCTCGACTGCCGTTTTCGACAAGACACAAAATAAAAAACATCAGAAAAAGTTTAGAACCCATTGCATGTGCACGATACGTTGCAGGATTCATATCTTAAATCATCAGATCTTAAAATATCTGATATAATTTATCCTAAAAGACATGTCAGTAGTTACAAGTTCTATAATAAAAATGTACTTATGGATGAAATTTTCTTTAAAAATGATACGCGACGTTTCAACACAGATTCGTTATTGTTCTAAAAATAAGTCTTAGAGCACTGTTGTGAAAAGCGGTGGCGTGAACAATCCTCGACATAGCTTTGTTGATGCGTAGGAACAACGGGGACGTGGGGCAGGGTTAGCCCCCACTTTATAAGATGACATTTTTTATGACAATTTACTAACTACTAAATATTGCTCGCTACAAAAAAGTTATAGAAATGAACTTCACCCGTCTATACGTGTGGGCAGGCGAGAAATCAAAACTCATAATGATTATTTGATATTTGGAACAACCATTACTTATAGTGATGCCTTTCTAGTCCTACTTTACGGGGAGCTGTTTCCATGAAAGTACAACGTAGAATTGTTTTTACGGACCAGAAATCAAAATCCAAAAGACCTAATAGAAACTTGGTATATGGAACAACCTTCAATCATGTGAATTTGCGGGTTTTCAACTTCTTCTGAATTTAAGTTTAAGTTGCTTCCATGGAAACACAGGAAAATTGGGTTTTTTTCCTACGCTGAGCAAATTGAAACTAAGGATGTTGAACTATTATCTTATCTAGTGGCGCCTTTTAAGGTTTTCAACTTTTTCCGAATTTCATTCGCAGGTGTTCCATGGATACACAAATTGCAATTCTGTTTCCAGGGCAGAAATATGAAAGCGTAATGCTGAATACAATGAAATTTAATACTGTTGAACAAGTCACAGTTTACATATGACCCCTTTATTTTGAATGCTATTATGCATCATTTAAAAATCATTAACATTGTAAAACATGTGCAGTCAGTCATATCAAAATTGAGGATCACATTCAATAGAAGATAGTATTGATATATCTACATACAGACAAAGGTAAACACGTAGGAAAGATATTGTAAAACTTTTAGGTGTGTTGGTTTTGGTAGTATTTTAACACCAAAACATGGCACCCTGGAGTTGTAACCCTAAAGTGCACTTCGTTTACACTTAAAAGATAACATTCACGCCAGATTTGATGATTCCAAGTTATTTTGCCATTTTTTTATAATGCCCAAGGTAAAAAACGTAGTAGTGAAATTTAGCTTTTTCGGCAAAAAAAAAACTAGAATTAAATTACCCCTGAGTTTTATCACCAAGAAGGCACATCAACAACATCATGGTAACTTTTATACCACAAAGTTGAAGATACAAAAACAAAATGCTTTTAAGTTAATCTCCGGAAAGAAACATAGCCCTGGAATTTAACCGTTTGTGTCAACTTTACAAAGTTTTTATACCCTTGAGTTTTAACTCTTGAAAGCCAAATCAACACCCCGTAGGTAATGTTATTACTAAATTTTGAAATTTCCAACTGAGTCATATGGTTTTCGAGAAATGCTTCGGAAACGACGACGGACGGAGAAGACGAGACGTATAGAGCGCTTTCGATAGAGGGGATATACTCATCTTTTGAAAAAATATAAATTCATTACCAATGATTGGCTAAGAACAGTTTCAACTATAAATCTGATCCATTACGGGTTGGTTAAATAAAAAAGTGTCATAATTATTTGATGACTTCAATATTACACCACTGAAAACATTAAAATAAAGGCTTTTTTGTTGTAAAATTTTCCGTTTATTTCCAATCCACATCTACGGCCCTGTGATTTGTCGCTATGACAACAGGAATGCCATTTCACATAAACCCTCACATGGCTTGATAATATCAATCACCTGGCACCGCTCTCCCCATTTACCTGAGGCGTTCATGCTTTAAGACTCCCCATTTTTCCTCCATTGTGAAATCAATAACTCATAACCACTAATAACTAATGTTTAAACACAAGCTACGAATGGGCGCACAGCAGAAAGTGAAATATTGGAAATATTAACGATCATCCGTTGTCAAAAAATTCTTCCACGGGTGATTAACGTTATGAATAATATCCCCTTTGAGATATTAAATGTCAATAGGTATGCGTTAATTAGCCTATTAATTGGGTCTGCGTGAATAGGTCGAGAATAATGGTCAGAACGCATGAAATATTATGCTTGTAATTTATTGTTGAGATATCGAATGCGTTTGCCATCTTTCTTAAAACTAAACGTTTGTAAAACCAATCCAAGACTAAGATGATACCCTGACTTAGGAATCTTTTATCTGTAAAGAAATCATTAAACATTTTTCTAAACTAGGTTTGAACGAACATTGGCATCAATTAAATTATTTGATAAATTCATACCAAAAAAAATATTGTTTTAATAAATTTAGTGCTTAACCTATTAATTTTGAAAATACAGCTCTGAGACAGGTGTATAACGAAGTCAACGCCAAATATTATCAAACATTGAAAATATAATTTTACGAGTATAAGCGAGAAAATAACACATATATGATTTCATGCTTAAAAGTGAAAACAATACCATTATTGAAGTTCCAATGATACAGTGGTCTTAACATGATATATACTATCTCGCAAAGAGGCCATTTTTTGGTTAATATAAAGGGGTAGAAGCTTTAGTGGATGTAGTTTAAAATCGCGTGTTTGTGTGCGTTCACATCAACTTCTACCTGTATCAATCACTTTGATACTTTTATTTTTTGTTTCCAAAATATAAATTGATTATTTAGACGTTTGTGATGGTACCAAAGTACCAAAATCGTGGTCATGATACTGAATAACAGAAGTTCTTGAAGGTTGACAGATACTAGGAGTAAAATTAAAACACTATAATAGCTGCATTTGCAAGCCACTTCTCCATTCTCCATCTCGGCAATATGACAGTTATTTATGGCCCATTTATATCATGTCATATTAGACTTAAAGGAATAATAGCACATTCATTATATGTTAAAATGTCCCCCACTGGATATTAGTTCATGCTTAATATATTTCCTTCAGGGGGTAAAACATTTTTTCGCTCATTTTCTTCTTGATGCCGGATACTTATTGGACACCCCTTGTAGGCGAAATGAAGACACGCATTATTGTTTCTCACAAACTGTTGTCAACTTTTCCATAATATTTCGAAAACTACTTCACATATATGGTTATGTTCTTCTTATGGTGTAACAACTATGTACAGCGTAATAGTTATTACGAGGTAAACACAGTTGATGGTATCCTTTATATGTACTTGATATAAAAATATCTAACACTACACCCATCTAAAATTTGAACTTCCACATGCGAATAAATAAAATGATATGACCTCCCTCAAGGCGAATGAGGAACAATTAATTTTTTCATGTATGCACCAACCAATTGTAATGGATATAGGAACGCTCCACACTACAAGAAAAGGCAATAAACGTAAGTGAGTATAAGTATATATATTCTAATACACCTCCTCGCGGCTACCTCTGTTTGATCTTCACTCTGCAAGGGGTAGTTAACTCTTGATGGTACTTCTGATATGGTTTTACAATAACCCTTCTATTCAGATAAATCAAGGTTTATATCCCGCTAACATTCTGTGGCCTTTCTTGTTT
This sequence comes from Phorcus lineatus, assembly GCA_921293015.1. Lineage (NCBI taxonomy): Eukaryota > Metazoa > Mollusca > Gastropoda > Trochida > Trochidae > Phorcus > Phorcus lineatus. The sequence continues at coordinate 6,258,737 of OV121096.1, read as the reverse complement.
AGACCTGTCATAACTGGCGTCCCCTTTCTGTTGTTCCTTTTACAGTTTATCATTATTTTTTTAATAGACACGTTGTTAATTTATATATAAACGACCCTGTTTGATAACTCGTATGAACATGCCTTTAACTTTTATGGGGGGAAATCTGGATATAAACTTATTCATTGGGATAAAACATGAAATTTCGGTATATATTCTTACTTATAGGCGGAACGTGAAGAATTCATTCCAAAAGATCGTATTTCACAAAAAAGAACTTGTGAAAAACTATTATTATATAAATACATAAACTAAATAGGGACAATAAACTTTTATTTTTTCCAAGCATTTTCATGCTACATGTTATCATATTGTTTTTTTAGGAAACTAATATGTGTTAGAAAGTTCTTTCCTACTTTAAGATAATTCTGTTTTGAGAGAGGGCTTTTAAAAATATACCGTTTCCGCTTGAAGTCATCTCGAGAATTGACTTATTGTCATCAAAGTTTATGTAAACATGAGTAAGAAAATTTAAAGAGATGATGGGGCGTATATCTAATTTATCAAAGAATACGTTTATTATTTCAAAAACCCCTATGAAAAATAGGGAATGACATGTAATCATTTTAATTGAATAAATTGATTAAAAATTTATTTTATTCAATTTGTTTTTAAATCAATGCAAAAAAAAAATCTTAATTCGGTGGAATGAGAGATACCTGAAAAATGTAATATTTTCTTACAGTAACAATACTTTCTTACTCTCAGTACCGTTTGAAAAGGTATGCAAGAAAACTCACAGCTTATCATTTTAAATTCAATCTTGGCCGTGAGTGTAAATATCCAGTATATAAAACTTTTTCCTAAGACGTAACGGTACATTAAACAAGTGGCGGGTATACCTCATTACTCAGGGCACCTCATGATAAACACAAATATCACTTAGTCACCATGGCAACGTCAAAACATACCCGTCTCTCATAACCAATGAAATACGACTTGATGATATCTCTTGCAAAACAAGTGCGAGTTAATGTATTGTGAACCAATCACAATGGTCGGCGGTATTTGTATGCCACGGAATATAAAAGCGTAAGGGAGAGCGAATCAGGCACACCACCTCATCTGACGCTTCAAGTCATAGTGAGCGGTCCGCCGTTGTTGATTGCAACTTCGTCAACGAATCTCAACGTTTCAAAATGGTGAGAGTTTTATAAATGAGAATTAAGTTCATGAAGTTTTAAAGACACTTTAGTCCGTTTTTTATCATTTATTTTTTCGAACCTTTGTAATCATACGTAAAGTATTTTCTACAAAAGGTAAAATATCTTATTAACTGAACCCGATTTTATATAGTTATAGATTAAGATAAGAGCGATACTGATTGGGGGTATTTTGGTTTATGCGCATTTTAATCATTTAAATTAAGGAAATCGATTTGCGTAGTCTTACCAAACATGATACGTTCGTTTGAAAAATCTTTTAATATTTCTAAAACCTTTTTTTGCAAAGGGAAGAATTTATTGTGAGACCATTTTTTTTCACTTTATTTCAAACGTGCTACGGTGAATTTAATACCATCAATTGGATAAAATCTAGCTTTAATGTTCTTTTCTTTTCTCCAATTTGATGAAGCGACTGCATTTCGTAAAATATAAATTCTTTATGCAAAGTGTAAACCTTTTTAACCCTATTTATATGTCATTACTGGTTGATGGACATTTGACTATTTAAGTTTATGTTATGAATTAATAGCTTATATTTGTAAAAGGTGTCAAGTGCATGTCTTGCTTTATATTAGTATAAAAGTCTGAACGAAATCCAAGGTTATTCATAGTTAAGCTACTTATACCCACATCATTTGAAAATAAGAAATTGAATTGATCAATGCTGCATTGTCTATATATGTGATCTGTCTTTTATTAACTAATTTAAGTCTCAAATTTATATAAATAAAGATTTTACACGTTAAATCAATCGTAGATTGATATTCGCTAAAATGGTTTGAATTTATTGAATATTTTTCTGTTTGCTATACATAAAAACGGCATCATCTTATTTTTGGTTCTATTTTCTTGGTTGGAAATTTTAAGCACTAATTTAAGGATAGCTGAACTTTAAATAATTCAAAGGTTTCTGAAATATCAATACACAGTCAAAGCATTGTAGCGTAACATACAATAGCTAAAATGTAACGGAAAACCTTTCAATGAGGTTAGAGAGCAGCTCCTGGGAAAGACCACGCTAAATTTATGGGAATACAAAGAGTTAAATCATTGTAAATAATTTGATAACTCGTTAATTAAGGATCCATATAGAACTAATATAATGTGAAATTATCATTCATCGTCGATTTGATCATGGGTTGATTTTTCACCATTTGAAATCTCTGGTCATCCATACGTTATTTTACAAATTCATTTAAACAACTTCATTAACCAAATTGAGGTAGGTGTATAAACCATGTATATGCTGTGCCAAACACAGGAAAATATAGGCATAGGCATATTCTAAAGCTATTTCCAACGACACACGTAGTAGGGTAGGGTCTATAGGCATATTCTAAAGCTATTTCCAACGATACACATAGTAGGGTAGGGTCTAAAGGCATATTCTTAAGCTATTTCTAACGATACGCGTAGTAGGGTATGGTCTATAGGCATGTTCTAAAGCTATTTCTAACGATACACGTTGTATGGTAGGGTCCATAGGCGTATATATCTTTCTAAAGCCCTTTCTGAGCGATACACGCCCCTGTGGTGCCATAAGAGTAAAATACTAAGAAAGTAAGGCTTCATGGGCAGTGTATCTGTATTTTCTTCCAGAGGGAATGTATCTCCATCCACGTGGGTCAGGCCGGATGCCAGATGGGCAATGCATGCTGGGAGTTGTACTGTCTTGAGCACGGAATCCAGCCTGATGGTCAAATGCCCTCGGACAAGACAATCGGAGGGGGAGACGACTCCTTCAACACCTTCTTCAGCGAGACTGGGGCAGGCAAACACGTCCCAAGGGCCGTATTCGTCGACCTCGAGCCTACTGTAGTTGGTGGGTGGTTTTTGAAGATTATTTTATAAAGGACGTCCCTTTATACGTTTTCAGTTAAGCATTTAGGAACGCAATAAAAAAATGTTTAAGGTGAAAATTGATCTAGGGATCAAGGGCAAATCTATAATGAGAGAAATCGGTGAAGGATAAATCCAAGTAAAACCTTTGGTTACCAACTGTCGTGTATAATTGAGGGTTTAAAAAAATTTCCTCTTCTTTAGATACCAATATGGTTGAAGCGAAAGAGTAAGGTTAAACAACGCCGGCACTGTATGTTTCAGATGAGGTTCGAACCGGCACCTACCGCCAACTGTTCCACCCCGAGCAGCTCATCACAGGCAAGGAGGACGCTGCCAACAACTACGCCCGAGGTCACTACACCATCGGCAAGGAGATCGTCGACCTCGTTCTCGACCGAATCCGGAAGTTGGCTGACCAGTGCACTGGACTTCAAGGCTTCCTCGTCTTCCACAGCTTCGGGGGAGGAACCGGATCTGGCTTCACCTCTCTTTTGATGGAGAGGCTGTCCGTCGACTACGGGAAGAAGTCGAAGCTCGAGTTCTCCGTATACCCGGCGCCCCAGGTCTCCACGGCTGTAGTCGAGCCCTACAACTCCATTCTGACCACTCACACCACCCTGGAGCACTCCGACTGCGCCTTCATGGTCGACAACGAGGCCATCTATGACATCTGTCGACGAAATCTTGACATCGAGCGTCCAACCTACACCAATCTTAACCGTCTGATTGGTCAGATCGTAAGCTCCATCACTGCTTCTCTTCGTTTTGACGGTGCCCTGAACGTGGATCTGACTGAGTTCCAGACCAACTTGGTGCCCTATCCACGTATCCACTTCCCACTGGCTACCTACGCCCCAGTTATCTCCGCAGAGAAGGCCTACCATGAGCAACTGTCTGTGTCTGAGATCACCAACGCTTGCTTCGAGCCAGCCAACCAGATGGTGAAGTGTGATCCCCGTCACGGCAAGTACATGGCTTGCTGCATGCTGTACCGTGGTGACGTCGTCCCCAAGGATGTCAACGCAGCCATCGCCACCATCAAGACCAAGAGAACAATCCAGTTCGTCGACTGGTGTCCCACCGGATTCAAGGTCGGCATCAACTACCAGCCACCAACTGTCGTCCCTGGAGGTGACTTGGCCAAGGTGCAGAGAGCGGTCTGCATGTTGAGCAACACCACTGCTATTGCAGAGGCCTGGGCTCGTCTTGACCATAAGTTCGATCTGATGTACGCTAAGCGTGCCTTCGTCCACTGGTACGTGGGTGAGGGTATGGAGGAGGGAGAGTTCTCCGAGGCCCGGGAGGATCTGGCAGCCCTGGAGAAGGATTACGAGGAGGTCGGAGTCGACTCCGTTGAAGGGGAAGAGGAGGAACAGGGCGAGGAGTACTAGAGTTCAAAGGTCATCGATAAGTGATCAGCATCGTCATGTCACCGAAAACACTAGAAAGTGTCCAACTTAGATAAAGGATTACATTAAAGGTCTTCGACTTCTTCTGTTGTTATTTCAAAGATTTCAATTTGAAATTTCCGTTTATTTTTCAGCTTTTCCTTTAACTGTACTACAATCCATAGTGACATGTTTGTCGACATCCGATATCAGAATGAAAAGCAATGGGGCCCAGTATGTATCAATGTACAAGGATATTACAATGGTTATAAAAGTTTATTCAAACGCAACTGATAAAGTCTAAACAAGTTTTAAAAACATCCAATGCGAAAATGATTAATGTGCCCTACAACAATATTTTGTTGTCAATAAAATTAGACTCTTTGGGTATTATCTCAATCCAATTTTTACCCTATCAATATCATGACAAGGGTTACAGGTGTCACAGGGCATACAAAATTTGATAGTAGAAATACCAAAAAATATATTTTAGTAAACCATGATCAATTTGTCGCAATAACATTGCAGTAATTTCTCAATAGATATTGAATTGAACTCAAGTCATTAATAACTCTTTTCTCTACACACTCCAGTTCTTAACAAATAGGATTATCAATAATCATGACATAACATGACATGCGGTGTGATGTACTAAGAAGATACACATATTCCATTAATACACATTATTTTAACCATCTTAAAGGATAAGTAAATAATCCTTACAAAGAGATAAACTCTAAAAATGAAATGTTAAGATCTTTCACAATGTTATTCAGAAACGCTTTTATACGTTTTCAGTTTTTGATCAGCAACGTTTTCTTTCAACATAAGCTTTCCTTCGTCCACTTTCGTTTGTCGCGATGTTTTCAACTCGGATAGATACGAGGCCGCTCTTGACACACAGTCGGTTGGCCACGCCTTCCAGTTGCTATTGGTAACGCACATGTAACCAATGAAAACGCACATCTGAAATATAAGATTTGTTTTGGAAAATTCTACTTTCTAGCTGTAATTCAATTTTTTTTTTTACAAGAATAGAAGTACATGTCTAATTCAAGCGATTTTATGGCTACATTATCAAATTATCTAAATATATTAAGCTGATATAATTTCAGATCAAAATGAAGTTTAATGTGACCTTCTACATTAAAGACAAAATATATATACTTATAAAAATGTATTCTACGATATACTCACTAGAGCGAGACACAGAAAACCTGCCCATGTCATCGCCCATTCAAAGCCAGCATATTCTGCAATCGCGCCGCCCATGATTGGCCCGATCATGTTTCTGCTCAGAGGGAAAGAAGTTTAAAAAAATGTTGCTAATTTTTACCATTTGGCCCAAAGGATATCTGTAACAACCAAAGTTCAACAGCTTTTAGGAATGAAATATAAAGCCACGACTATAAAAGATGTTTAACAAGTCGAGGGCATTGTTGAGTAGGGTGTTGTTAAGCGTCGTTTAGCCATTATTGTTTAGCTATTAGCGTAGCCGCGGTCATTGAGTTCAATGCACGACTATATATGGATGAATTGTAGAAAACAGCAAAGACTCCCATGAAAAGTTTTTCATTAGAGTCTCTTCTAAATGGTTAAAACATGCATGTGCCCTTCAGCATACTAAATGTTGTATGTTAATCGAATCTCATCGAAATCAGATACAACCTATCACTCGTACGCCGCTATGTTTCTGATTTGAGTACTTCTGCAATGAGGTCAATTCAGGCGGTCCTTTCTTTGACCTTTGACCTTTGATAATTCCAACTATCAGAGCCCGCTAAGATTTCAATCGTGCCGATGTTTCACTAACCTCGCCACTGATTGGCTGGAGGGAAGAGGTCACCTGATGTGACCCTTTTGGAACGGTACTCAGATCCGAAATGCAGCGAGGTACGAGTAACATGTTCAGCTCATTTCAACGATAGGGCATGCCATCCTATATTATCCATTCAATGAACTTGCAAGAAATGGTTCGGGGATAATGTGTTGTTATTAGTAAAGGAGTTATTAATCCAAAACCTTACATTGTTTTGTAGTACCAATATCATCGTAGTGTAATATAATTTCGCAACGTTTACCTCAATAAACGTTTCAAAGAAAGAAAAAGAAGTTAAAAATTGTGTTGCGTGTACATTAGCATTAAGTAGAGTGGAAATAATAAATCACATAATAGTATGATGATATATAATAATAGTCAAATAATATTTTTTCTAGTTTCGATAATAGGTATTTTCATATAATCCAAACCTAAATGAAAAACAATGTAGACAAATAAAATCAATTTCATAGAATATAATTCAAATGAACATTCACTTACAGGAAATAAATAACTATTTTTTTCATTATTTCCTTACCCGAGCGACAACATTGACATTGCGATCCCTGTCACAAGCCTGTCTGTCAGAGCATTGTCACCATTCGAGATTTTTCTGTAACATAAAATTATTGTTCTTCAATTCGTAAAAATCAAATAATGTCACCATTGTTAGTTATATGGATTTACCCATTAGATAAAACTCTGCATTTATTGATAAATAACTTCTATTTAACTTCTACATTTATATATCTGTTTTTATATTCTTTCTATTTTCCATTACCTATAAAACTTATGAATTTACTCGTTAATTTGACATTACGTGCACTCATACATGCGTGTGTGTATTCACCTATTGACTTATCTATTCACCTTTACCTATTCATCCACCTATACATTTTTCTATTCGTGACATTTACCTATTAATTTACCTCACCATTTATCATTAGATTTATCTATTTAAAATACAACAAAAACAAATTTCAAGCTATTTAATGATAGTGTATATTCCTTCTCGTGTTGTTAGCAATAACACTATCATATTTTATCTAAAGATACAAAGCAGTTCGAGGTTTACATTTAATCTAAGATTTCCCAAATTGAATACAATTACATATAAAAGGTGCTTGAACCACGTACTTGGCTCCTTGAAATAAACAGCTGACCCCACAGGAGTAGATGGAGGCAAGGCATACACCACTCAGGAAGGCGGATAAACCACTCAACCACACAGTTCTGAAACAGTGGCAATTAATCTTTGAGTAATCTCAATGTGATTTTACGGACGCTTCCGTGTAAATAATAGCTAGTCACTTAAAAAGTCCGTCCTATCGGCATTCGGTCCGGCATGTTGTGCATCAGAGGCAATGCCATTAAAGAGGGCGCTGTACTTTTAGTGATTTTACAAAATCAAAAAAATAAACTTTATTCATGGAGAGAATAGCCACACATTTACAAATGAATTATGACAAAACTCATAAAAGAATGCCTTCTAATGCCGTTTAGAGGCTTTTCATACTCGCAGCGCCGATGAATGGCTTCACCGATCTAGGTGGTATTTTTGTATGAGTATGCATTCCTATTTAGCTGTCAAATCTACATCAACCATATTGTTACCCTGAGTTACACGTTTCAACTGTGTTGTGTCATAATTATGTACTAATAACATATATGGATAATTAGGGATGTCCCTGATAAGACTGTCCTTATAATGGGCCCATTTCAAAAGAACTGTCTTTCCTACGACAGAGGTTACTCACTTTATATCTTCTTACACAAAATGACACATCCATTGATATCGTCCACCTAATTGGTTTTTAACGTAACTCACAACCTCATTCTAAATTTCCTTACATTTGAGTTAAAAAATAAACGAGGTCAAAGTTTCAATACAACATCGATTTCGTTGTTTGCAACCAATGCAACCAATCAGGATTCAGTATTTTAGCCCAGAAATTACTCCACTTGTAACAGTGTGATAATTCATTTGGAAGTATTTGGCATCCGTTTTGTCATTCTATCATTTTCAGTAAGTACATCTGACAACCTGCTCAATCAAGGACAAATTATTTATACCCTGATTGCCTTCACTGGACATGCCGTGTGTGGACTTTGTATAGCCAGCCAAAGAAATGAACCCAAATCGATCAAAACCTTGATTGGGGCCCGGTCGTCTCCGTATTATAGATAGCTATGTGTCTACAGCGGGGTTGTAGTAAGAGGAAAACTAAGTGAAGGCAATCAGGTGATTGTTGGAAGTTGTTGAAAACTGAAGGGTCGCGTACTTGTGACCCGTCGAATTTTTACTGTAAGGATAGTAAACCGAATTCGACGGATCGTCACTGTGGTTTTTAGATTTCAACTGACTTGCATAACACTGGGGCGTACCAAAGTATCACAGAGTTCATAACTTATCTAGACAGGAGTGATCTCACATTTTATCAAACTCTAAGATTAATTAATTATAAAAGATAAAATTAGATTTGTTGATGTTTGATTAGGCCTGCCTTTTGAAACCAATGCTTTTTCATAGAGATAATATATACTTCCGAAAAACTGCATCCTAAAAGTTGTTCACTTACTTATCTTACGTATCTAAACGCAAACGTTTTAATGTTCGATAACATAATATTATTTCATAATACACAGTACATTTTGTAAAGTTTTGGCAGTTAATTGAAGTGACCAGGTTTTGTTTAATTTTGTGAAAACTCAGCGACCAACATTCGTCACATATGCATCTTAAAATCATTAGGCCGTAATCTTATGGCGTAGGGTTACAACAGAACGAAGCGAGTCACCTTGGAAGAAAGGAGAAGAAAGGTGCTGGTCCGAACAGCGCCATGATGAGGAAGTACAGCACGAGACTAGCAATGGCGTAGATGTCTGCCATATCCTGTAAAGTGGACACGTGGAAATACATCATAGAACAACCATTCCCATTATAAATCAAACAAACGAAATTATTTGTAAAGACAATTGTTCCGTTGGCTTCGATGTGAAAAATGAAATAACGAGATAAAAAAAATTAATATTGATAAGTTAGTCATATTCTTTAGATTTCATCAATTGATAAGAAGTTTGTTTTCCATACATCATTGAAAGCACATGTAATACGTATTCATCACGAACATATATGTGATGTCAAAAATTAAATAAATTGAATAATTTCGATGACATATCGCTTCAAAAGGTAGTTAAGATTCAACAATGGGATGAAAGCGTTGTCTTGCAGGTCCGTAACCCCGCTTTTAGGATTGAAATCTTTATTCATGTCACTATACAAACATATAATTTTTGGTCACTGTAAGAATCACCTGCCGATCAAGCAGAATCCCGAAGACCGGAACACAAGCAGCGAATCCTACATTTGGCAAGGCAAACAGCAGGCCAATTATACCAACAGATGCACCTAACTGTCGAGAAAAATTGCAGAGAAGGTTTTAATAAATGACATCGATATGTCCTGACATTTACGTCCTCATTCCAATTTGAAAATAGATGACGTAGGAGGTGAAGGTTCTAATGCCGATGCCTATGTTGATGCTGCCTAATGATAATGATGATGACTTTGAAGATAATGATTCACCGTGGCACATTTTGATGACGAAAACGGTGATGAGGAACTTTTTCTTTTGACGCTGATGATGCTGATGATGATGATGGTCAGGATGTTGCAAATGATGATGGTGATGTAAATGATAATGATGAAGATGATGACGATGATGATAATGATGATGATGATGATGATCGGATGATAATGATGATGATGGTGATGACAACGACGATGAAACGATGATGTTGACATTGATGAGGATGAAGGTGATGGTGATGATGTTGAAGCTGTCAGCCTGAAAGTGAAAGAATCTGCTGCTGTTGAAAATAATGATGATTTCCATATAGTGATGCGACTGTTGTTATTGATTATCATAACGTTATGGTACTTGTAAAAACATGGTCGTTTGCCATATAAACATTTTCACTTTTTAATTAGGATTTCTGAAACTAGCCTTAAAGGTCAGTAAAGTGGCTGTTAGTCTGTTACATTATTACCACTGCGCCTGTTATATTCAAGTGCGTATAGACTATTCGCGCACCTTTTGTAAACGAGTGGCGTAGACAGGTTCGTACACGAAATCCAGGAGACCAGACAGTACGATGGTCAAACTCCCGATAGTCACCAATGGAATCCGGAACAGCGCCAGCACCTCACGACCGTATGTGGAATTGACGTCTTGCTCTACAGAGGAAACCGCCGATCGATATAGTACGTATCCCAGGAGACACTTATTTTAACTTTTATTCCTTAGAACTAATTTTTCAAAAAATGTTTTGTAATTGAATTAATTCTAACGTTCTTTCAGATATTTATGATAATATTGGGTGCTATCAGACATTTTATAATTTGACGTCTTCAAAGTGATTGACAATTGCTATTTTCGTCAATTTATTTACTGAACTCAACTCTTAAACTTTACAAAATATGCCCTCATTTCAACTGTCATTTGGTAACTTCAGGTTGTTTGTCATTATGAATGGCAGGTATGCATTTTCTATATTTTGAGGGAAAAGAGCGTTTAGAAGTGCCTTTTATCATATGCTTCTCATTTCAAATTTGACAAGGAGAGCTTGGACGTTGGCATCAAGTATGAAAGTCTCCAAACATCAATTAATGAAGTTTCATAAAGTGGCGTACGTCCACGAGGGTTTGATAATACATAGGGAATCATTGATGATAGATGTAGTAACCCTTTCTCATTACAAATATTTCCTTATGAACCCGAGTTACTAGTAAGTTGACCGTCACAGTACCATGTGATATAGAAGGCAGGACAATGCTGATGACGACACCACAGAGACAGACGCTGGACCCAAGAATCCAGTAGGGAGCTCCGGACCCAAGATTCTGGGGAGAGTAAGGATATGGTCAATTCTAACAATCAAACGACGTATTATTGTGATCAATCATACACTTTGACGGGTTATAGGTATGACAAACCACTCCTACTCGGACTTACCAGAGGTCGTGAACCCTGAGAGTCGGGGAAACCCTCTGACCCTTTGAGTCCTCGGGTTTCCTTCTCTCAGCGTTCACGATCTTTGGTAAACCCTCCAATATGTACACCTTTGAAAAAAAAAGAATAACAGGTTTGTGAAGACACGTGAATGCAAAAGCCATCCAATTGTTCCAAACTTTTTTTTTAAAAACGGTCACCCCGCACCCAACATGGATATATATGAGTGAAGTGGATACGTTTTACTCTGAGACAGGATGGAAAGATTACGATGATACACTTCCCGACATATAGCTTACCGCATACAACAGTGTTCCAATCATTGGACCCAGCACAGATCCAACCCCAACACCAGCTTCCAATATACTCTGAAAATAGAGACTGTTAGTATTAATTCAAGAGCATTCAAGTTCAAATGGTAGATCAACTATTCATTAAAATTATAAGGTGAGGTGAGGTTACTTGGGGTTTACCGCCGCTTTCAAGAGTATTTCACTTATAACAGCTGTAAGTATTATTTCAGGGAGAAAGCCCGCAACGCATTGCGGTGAAACCTGCGAGCATCGACTGGAACTAGCGAAACATTGGTGGTACTGCGCTGAAATATAGTGTAGAATTGCACCAAAACCTTACTGCGTGAAAAAAAGTTCTCTACTGCAGATAAGATTGCCGAGCCCCTGCCAGGATTCGAACCCCGTATTATTATGAAGAAGAGCGCTTCACACATCATTTGTGTCGTGTTAGGACTAGTGCTGTTCTTTATATTTCATTCGGAAACTATCGCGATTAAAACCTTGCTGCCAATTATGACACGTTAAATGTTACCCGTCTCTATCTTCACTTCCGGGTACCCAAGTGAATTGCTAGTTGAACAGAGGAGTGAATATCTTGAATAAAGTCAATTGCCCAAACTAACACTACACGTTTCCAAACTCACGAATTTTGTAACATAAAGGTTCTTTATATTACAAACTTGAAACTTTTTAGTTTTTAGAGAGGTATTGGATATTTTTAAATTGACCTACATATGTATTTTTACTGTTGAAACAATATGTTTTAATGTAGAAATGTGTATACATAAATAAAGGCTTTCCGAGTAGGAAATAGACCAATGGCTGCTGTGAAGATGGCGGCTTGCAAAAAAGAAACTGTTATGGCGGCAATAACCCTTAGGGTCACGCACACTGCAGTGAAACTAGGTACGGTTGGCAAGAGTTCAACCCATCTGAAAGAGAGTAGAGAACAAATTTAGTGATTTTACAGACGTTTCAAGTTTCAGGATCTTAATCGGGCAGTAATTATTTAGAATCTTGCATTATCTTTTACTCCGCATAGCTCCTTCTAGTATCCAGTCGAATGTCCCGTATCTCGCTATTTTTTAAAATCCATATTTTAAGCCAATGAATTGTCGTTATGCAAAGAGCAAATTTTCGATCTCAACGGAACTTTTATCCTGGTTTTTTTTTTTTTTGAGTTATTTGATTGGCTGGTTTTATCGAGCTTAATGAGGCATTCGGCCCGGGTATTTTATGTAAAACAATGGCCAGTGTTCACTACTCTGTATAATCCGGCTTCACAAATAGGATTTCAAAAATAGGAAAAGGATATGAAAATTATAAAAATATGCTTTCAGGGTTCGAATCTCTCATGTATGATTTCGAAAATTCAAGACTTTCCCGATCAGGCTGTCTGACGTCGTATCAACGTATTGAAAATTCATGTTGTTAGTTGCAAACATAACTAAAAAAAATAAAAACTGTTGAAAAATACCATATACCTTGTAAACTCTAATTAGATATAGAACAGAGTTACCTCCCTTTATTGTGAAATTGAAAGAAATTAACTTTTATTTATCAAAATCCAATATTAATAACACGTTTAAATGTCAGTGATAGCTGTTCATTTTTGCATTTTTCATTTCATTCTTTATAAACATCCATAACTTATTTGATGTTATTAACAATAATGAAATGTTATAAAGGTAATCACTTGTCAAGTTGTTCTGATGACGTTGAAACAACGTCAAAAACCAAGAAAATTTCAACGTCAGGAAACGTAACGTTGTTCCGACTTCGATAATTGGTTGATCGACGTCTTGACCTAAAATCAACGAAATTTCGACGTCGAAATGACGTCAGATGCCTGCTGGGTCAAGATTATGTGATTTTATGAAAAGGAATGTCACAGTCTGACTAACAGGGGGATTTTTCTCGCCTAGACTTTGCCTAGACAGATAGAGTTCGAATCTCGGTAGAGTAACATTTTGAAACTTTTATTCCTCGGAACACGGTCGATTTTAGTCAGACTGGGAATGTCACGCCACTTATTCATCATTAATTATTAATAACTATTTCTCACCCAAACATAGAAAACAATGCTCCGAACAAGATGAGGGCAGCGGATGACAGAACACGAAGACTGATTTTTGAAAACTGGAAATAAAATGGTCGTAATATTATTTGTTCATCTCACCTGAAAGAACATATATTCACTTTGTACATACATGTTAAGATAAATATCAAAACATTTCAAATTCTAAACCAACAATTTATTTTTAATAATTCCAAAACGAACCTTCAAATAACACGACCTGAGATAAGTTGAGTGATAAAAGTTCTTAAGAATTTTTAATTCATTTCAATCTTTCAAATTATATATCTACATTCTAGTGTTATGTGACAATATTTCAAGTTATTTTATTCAATTTGATTTAATAGAAAGAGCACAACGTCTAATTACTCAACTTACTGAATTTTTCATAAATTTACATTCATTTGACAACTGCAGTTCCTTTCTTAAAAGTGAAAATAATATGAAATTCCCTCATCATTGTTCCGATCAATTTTAATAAAATAACTTGAAAACACCTTTCAAATAACCCGACCTTCAAACATGTACCTGGAGTGATAAAAGGTTCTTTGCCTACATGAATTGTGATTTCATTTAAATCTTTCAAATCAGCTGCACACCGAAAGTTTGCTCACATATCTGCGTATCCCAGTGCATATATCATGTAATTTTGGATGTCTTTGAGGCATCATTGCATTACGAAAGAGAAACGGATAATGTAGAGTTTAAGAGACAGAAGTGGAGACCCATTGTACTTTGTAACAATGTTACATAATCGTATATCATACCCAACAGTTTACCACAGCAGTTTTTGCAGGTCATTTGAATTGATCAGGGGTTAAAATTCCGAAAACACTCATTTTCAATGTTCACTACAAAATCCATTTGAAGTGATCAACATCTATAAACTTAAGTCATGTTTGTTCCTATGCATTAAGTCAAGGTGGTCGTGCTGGGTTTTTTTTTGGTTTTTTTATATCTCAGATTTGAACTCGAATGTTTTAATCGCAATTTCAGGAAATCGGAATTCCGAAAATATGACCCATTCTATATATTTCATCACGCAAAATTCTTTTATTGCACGAGAGACAAGACAATTCTAATATAAGTTAAACAATGGCTATTTTACACATGGACAAGAGGTGAGTTTTTGTGTTGCTCAAGTTTTTTATTGTCGTCCAAACAAAACCCAAATAGCATGCTATTTGCACTACGATACTGTGGTATGTGAACAAACTTTTGGCATGCAGCTGTATCTATATATCAGCATTATTGAGCAATAGGCTATTTCAAGTTATTTTATTCAAACTAATCGTAAGAGGTATAAGACATAGGTTCAGTCTTTCTACTGCAGTTGAAGAAACGGAGCTCCGTGTTTTACACTGAAAGAAAGCATCCCTTATAGAAGGTTCATGAGCCTTTGCTGAGGGACCTTCATATTATTTTCACTTTAAAATGAGGCTTTGGATTGCGATGTCTTGAGGGACAAGGTGCATGAACAATTTAGATTCATGTAAGACACAAATGATAATCTTTTTAAAGGAACTTGATACTCGCAAATTTAGCCTTCAGTAAAAGACGAAATACTGATTACAATGAGGTCTTGAGAGCCGAGGCGTATGAAATGTGAAGTTTTTTGCATATATAATCTGTGCGGGGTACGTTAACAGGATACTTGCCAAGGCTCCGGTAAAGGGCGAAGTGCAGAAGATGACGAGGCCTTGAGAGCCGAGGATTAGACCGAGCCATGTTTTGCTTACCCCCTTCTCTCGTCCCTGGAGTGCAAAAGTATATAAACCTCAATGAAATAAGTTCATAATTTTGCTGTACCACGTTACAAAATCTGCGTACGATATAAAGATCTTAATCTCATATTCTCTTTATGAGATTAATATTTCAAAGGATTATTTACATTCGATTGTCCAAATGGACACAGAATTCGACAAAATTAACAAAATCACATTTTTGATACAAAAAAAACAAATAAAAATTCTGAACATCATTGTAAACCTACATTTTCCCGTATAGTTGACCTATCTTTGTTCCATTTCAAGTTTATAAGATACCTCTTTCACAACATATTTTCCCAATATTCTTATATCATATTGAAATCGTAAGACCAAGATATATACTGTGGTGGAGATGGCATCATAATTGCGCCTCTTACAAAACACTCTTTAACGCAGCAATTAAAAAATCTAAATATAACCAAATTGCAATCATTTGTTCGACATCACCTTCCGTTTGAAAGAGATTTCTAGATATATATATGTATACAAAGGTTTAACCTTTACCAATCTACAGAAGCGACAATCATGAATGACATTAACACCATAGTCGGAAACTAAAACCATTCAAATGGTCAACGATGATCCTTTTTCGATGTTCAATGTTCAGTATTGTTAAACATCTATTTGCATGTAAGTTAATTAGTTTTTTCACGTTTGATTCATTTCATTTTCATGAGGGCTAATAGAGAAGGCAAGCTGGTGCCGAAAGCGGTGTCAAAACACAACCCTTCAATTCAATTCTTTATTTCAGAAGAAGGCCTTAGCCCCACGTACAAAACATTTTTACAAAAAAGACAAAATTGAATTTGACAGAAGAGTGAAATCTTAAGGAGAGCGTAAAAATTAATTTGATGACAATAGCAATGAGCGTAAATTAAGTGCATCTCTTATGAAAGATGAGTAAACGTTGTGAAACATTTTGTAAGCAACATGTATTAACATAAACAGGTGCATTTGGGAAATACTTCGTTCTTAATTCCATTAAGGCTGGAAACACACTACGTCCGAATTTTCTTGCGATCCGTCATGCGATGCGATCCGATGCGTTTGTCATGTACACACTAGACGCGATTATATGTACGTTTACGTAAATATCATTAGCATGGAAGCATGGTACCTACCTCTATTTCCTGGTTTGTATTGGAAAAACCCCCCACGATATGCACGAAATATGACGTCAGAAGGGAATCCTTCATGCGATTCCATTTGCGATGCGTCAAAAATAGGTATAGCACCTATTTTCATCGCATCGGATCGCATCGCATTGACGCATCGGTCGTAGTGTGAGCGCTCTATGAAAAATACACGGTGTGCGTTTTTTTGACGCATCGCATGACGGATCGCAAGGATATTCGGACGTAGTGTGTTTCCAGCCTAACGTGGGAAATTTTAATAAAAGTGTTGTCCATCTTTGCAAAGCTTACAGAATCTAAAAAATCTAGGCATTCCTTCTCTTCTACCAGCTTTTTTACGTATTGGTAATTAAGGCACCTACCAATGTAATTCTATATCGTGATTCTTTCGTTTCCTCAATTGTAAGGTAAGGTTCTAAAAGTCTATTTGATAGTTGAATATAAGTTTAAGAAGAATTGGAATTTATATCAGCCTGCATGCTTTTGCAAACAACAATCATTTACTCTTAATGCATACTTACGTAACAAATCTTTTTTGTTTGTCAACACCCTGTGCTTCCCATAAAAAACCTAATTCGTACATGAATAATTTATTTTAACTGCCGAACACAGCCATGGGAAACAACAGTACAGCGATCTGTGAAATCGTTTGCGAGATTTAGCTTCAAAGTGATTAAATGAAATTTAAAATTTCAGGCATTTCATGATTTCTGGTATTTTGCTATGAAAATACATATACATATGTGTATTGTTATTATAGGGAATAACTGGTAAGAATGTGAACTAATCCAAAATCTTTTTTTAAACTGCAGGGTAACACACAGAACAGGTGACGTAAAACACGTGTGAAAATTTTAAATCAGTAAGCTTTTTCACAATTAGTCTTACCTGCACAGGTAAAATTGGTCCAAGCATTGACTCACAACCATGATAGAGGGTAATCGCCCAAAACATGGATACAATGCACACAATTCTTCTACATGTACTTGCCAATTGCTCTTTTTCCATTATAGTCTTTCGCTCCAGCCAGATTGGCGCGATGAGCTCCAGCCCCGTGAAAGGTTTTGAATATTAATTTCGATATTTTTGTAGGTTTTGATTATCAGATGTTTGGATATATGTTAATGTGTTAGTATCTGTCATTATAAGATATGCATACATCAAGTTAATTAATTCATTCCACGTTAATTACCTATTTAACAGTGGATAGTGCCTAATCGCAGTGTAAAATATTATATGTACCTCAATGCATATCGCCAAAAGGATTATATTAGTAACACATAGTATTAAGTGTCATTAATATTGTAGACAGCTGTAAGTGTGACATAACATGGCAATGCTTTATTAGTAGAGTGAACAGGAAATATATTCAGTATGCGAAATGATTGTATCATATACGATATACTTTTGCACACGGTTCCATCTCATGTAACACCGATTTCTATTCAACTTCTCGATCGATATTTGCCAGCTAACTAAACACGTGTTGCGTATTGAATATTACCGGTACATAAATAAATAATAAATGTATTTATATTTTTCAAAAATTCAATTCGTATTTTTCTCAATATATTCATTATAAAACAACAATAAGACAAAGGTATATTTATTTAAAATTTTTATCATTTTTCACTCAAGTTGGTCAAGGGGGGTGGGGGGGGGGGGGGGGGGGGGGGTTCACTCATTTTACGGTCATTTTGCAAAAAAAGGTTTCTTGCAAATGAATTTCAGGTTGCCAGATGTATCTACTCTCCGCACGGCTATTGGAGACTGCGCTGTGTTGAGAAATAGAGGGTCATTCCTTATACTTGGTTGGGGCCCCTGATCGAGTTTATGTAAGTTTTCGCGGGAAACTCTGTTACTGTTTACCAGTGGAGTGCATCTAAAGCTAAGAAATCGAGCCATTATAGGGTTGTTTTAAACAATTCCAACCGTGACAATGCCTACAACAAGACGTAGATCATCAGTTAAGAAGGTAAGAAAATTAGTCACCCTGGCAACAAATTTATGTCGATTGATTTATGAACTAGAATGTTTGTTTACAAATTATATCACTGACATTTCCGTTTCGCGTTTGTCAACAGGAAATCCCATCCCAAACTACTGTAAAGGTTGAAACACAAGAGGTCTCGCTGTCAGATTTAACTCTAAGCAGCCGTTCGAGGAGGTTAAAAACTAGTGGAAAAATCAAACAGGTGCGTTAGAGAAATCCTAAACTTGCCAGTTCGATTAAAAAACCCTCAAAGTCATAGAAACATAATACTTAACTTTACTTTTTCCTGATCCAAAAAATAACTCATCAGAAGACAGTCAACCGTTTTCCTCGAAATTCGGAGGGGAAATGAAATTTACGTAAAAAGGTGTGAACTGGCTGCTAGCTTTGATCTTCGGAAACCAGTTATATCCAGCTACCACAGGAGGTATAATATTACGAGGTTATGAGAAGTTTGTATCTTGGTAACGTAATTTTCTTACGTATCTGCGACAACGTAATTTTTCAACGTTGTGTTATACAATTGCTTATTACGTAGATGTAACGTGGTGATATCACTTTGAGTCTCACGTCCTCACAACGTCCTCAATACCTTTTTACAGAAAATTATTAATATTAAGTAATATAAAGTATATTATCTGTGAAAACACAACAAAGGAATACAAACAGTTTATGAGGGCCTATTGGTATAGAAAGTCTTTATTGTAGTACTGTAAAGTCCTGACACAATTTCGACGCCTAGAACTCACGATGAATCATATTTCATCATTGATACAAGAATGAATAATTGTTGTTTTAAACAAATCAAAAACATATTGGAGAATTGCATGAAGGTATAAAAAGAGGATATCCCTGTTTTTGAAACTTTTTTTCAGGAAATCAAGAAAAATTCATGTTATCTGATTCGATCTTTTCTCCCTGCCTACTCGCGTTCATATTTCACTCCACTCCCTCTAAATTAAATGTCAAAGGCTAGTCATCTGTACTGGCAGGCTTAGACTCCTCAGGTCTAAAACTTAGGTAATTTTATGATTCTCAATGTATTCAAGGAAATGACTTAAGATTAAAGAATATGATTGTTTATGACATGATGAACAACTTACCCAGCAGGCGTCTGACGTCATTTCGACGTCGAAATATTGTTGATTTCATGTCAGGACGTCGATCAACCAATGTTCGACGTCGGAACAACGTTAGTTTCCTGACGTTGAAATTTTGTTATTTTTTTTGACGTTGTGTCAACGTCATCAGAACAACTTACAAGTGACAACTGATTACTTTTATACAACTTCGTTATCATATTAACATTACATAAGTTATGGATTGTATTAAAGAATGAAATTAAAAAATGCAAAAACGAAAATCTATCATTGACATTTGAAAGTGTTATTTATATTGGAATTAGATAGATAAAAGTTAATCTCTTTCAATTTCACAATAAAGGGGGGTAACTCTGTCCCTATTTTAATTAGAGTTAACAAGGTATATGGTATTTTTCAACAGGTTTTATTTTTTCAGTTATGTTCACAACTGACACCATACATTTTCGATTTGATTCTTGAATAAAGTTAGTAGTTTTTACAAAACGGTAATTGCGCATTTGTAACAAACATGTTTTTGGTTACACTTTTATTTAAATGGTTGCAGTGTCATATAAACATGAATGCCCACTCGGCCAAAGTAATATCCCATACATGGATAACCACACATGAGCAGCTACTCAACTCATGCATCAAGGTCTAAGAAAGAGCTGCAGAAAAGTGCATAGCCTCACAGAATATGCATTGCATGAAATTTTATAACGTAATAAAACTAACACAACGAGAATGAGCTACATGTCTTGACATCGAAATGACGTCTTTTCAACGTCGATACGACAAATGACATTTGGTGCAGTATTACACTCACCTGTTGTATGGTGGTTCCCTTTGTCCCATCATTCTTTCAAGTCTGGATGCATTGACAATATGCTATGACACAGAATTACTGGGAACATTATATCCCAGGGTATTTACGAATCAGGGCATTTCTTTAAATATAGCGAAATGTAAATCCATTATACTGAAATGTGTTTGATGAAGAGAAACTTCTGCCTTTTTTTGTTACAGACTGGGGAGAGCAATTTTTTACTTTTTTATTTCTTATTTTTACAAAAAGTTTGTGAGTATAATTCATTATCTCTTGTTTTCATATTTGGACAATAAAGGGGGCTTTAAATCTGCAAAGTTTCATGTTGTTTGTCTTCATAGATTAAGAACAAACAGGGAAAAAATTTTTTTTGTCCCAATGTGCCCCAGTCTCCCCTTAGTGAATACATACATGACATTGTATGTTCCTAACCCCGTATCTGTGAATTGACATTGATTGATATATTGATATTGACTGATGTATATATTTGACTTCAGTGACAAAAATAGTAATCAGTATCTTGATTCGTCTGACATCTTTGTGTACAATGGTTTCTTCAACAGGAGAATGTGAAAGAAAATCAGGATGAAACAGCACAAGATTTTGGTCCCAGCAACCATGGTCGCACCTCAAGAACTAGCAGACTACTCAAACAGGTATATGTAGCTCCAGGGAGGACTCCCAGGGTGAGGAGACTATAGTTCAGAAAATCTAAACTTCGGTTCAGGTGTGATGACTGCGCACCCAAAGTTTAGAGTCCGAGTCTATTTTATCTGTAGCAGCTGAAGTCATTGTTGCTGAATAAAAAGGAAAATTTTCTAAGATGTGACAGTAGTTTAATTAATAATCAAAGGGTTAATGTTAAACTTTCCATCCCTGTATCGATTGAAGTTAGATGTTTCGTTTTTATTGACTTGGACTTCAAAATCCTTCCCAATCAAAATCGTCAGGAAGCTGCTACAGATACAATAGACTTCATATGCTAGACGTTTACGAAGGAAGACGTCTATCATGCTCGATAAGAGAGACTGCATATAAGAGTATGAAATAAGCTTAGACGGTGATATAGTGTTTCCTTTGGACTGGCAGCTTTTTAGGCTTTTTACAATTCTTATCATAACAATTTAAATTAACAAATTACAATTGAAATTGAGACTGGGCAAAGCTTCCATTTTAGAAAGCAGTGGTCATGGTTTGAGAGAGAGATGGTAAAAAATTGTTAAAGATCAATATTTTCAGATAAAGATAAATTATGCATGGTAAATTGAAGATTCTACAATATCAATTGTTTATACTCTGACCTAAAAGAAGGTTTATTGATGTACTTGAATTTTGAGAAAGCTCTTTTATTTAAATCATTTTTTCAAAATTTAGAAAAGATGAAAATCTTCTGTATCTGTTTTGACAGTTTGAACCAAACCTTCGCCAGGACGAGGTTGATTCCAAACCACCAAGTCGCAAAAGAACTGTCAAGATGGAGGTCTCACCACAGAGAAGTTCGTCCCCGGCTAAGATCCCATCGACATTGAAAAGAGAAATAAAACAAGAATCGGCAGAGAATGAAACAGAGGATTCAGGGGAGGAGGTTAGAGATAATCTGATAATCCAAAATGAAGGAGATGTTAGATAAGAAAAATCTATGGAATATTTTTATCATTTATTCAGATTTCAATTAAAGGAATTTTCATGTCAGAGGAATGTTTAAGAAGAAAAATCTATTTTATGTATGAAATATTGTTATTATTATTTCAAATCTAGAACAAAAGAATTTCTTTTATTTGATAATGTTTTACTGTCAGTGTTATATTTATATGCAATTTCATAGAAAAAATTCCTTTTGATACCGTACCTCTGTTGATAATAATTAAGGCTGACATTTATGTGGCAATGTATCCAGATACCAGTTCCTGCTAAAGTGGACTGTGTACAGTTGTAATCTATTTTTAAAAGTTTATTGAAAGAACAATCAAATCAACAAATCACAAATATTTGAGGATTTAATTATAGAAATCAATTTGAAAATTTTCAGACGGAAGAGGACCAGATAAACTATGAGAAGATGCGTGAACAGAACCTGAGGGCGAATGCAGAGTTCATTGCATCCCTCGGGATTCTTGAGGTGAGGTCATAGGTCAAATGTACGTTTTTAACATAAATGTTCCTAGGTGATCAACTGAGGAATCATCCTGATGGGAATGGACTCCTACAATTGTGTCCTTATGTAAAGATTTAAATGGACGCTGATAGAAAAAGGTAGGAAGATTTCCCCATCGCCCCTGCTAAGAAAACCAGAACTTGAATTTAGAATGTTATTGCCTCCTGCAGTCCTTCAATTCAACAAAGAAATCTGAATGTCTAAATAAATACCAAATGCAAATTTGTCTGATGTTACCCCTACAGCATTCTCTCCCAACAGAGGTAGCTCTGTCATAAATTCCTATACAACAAATATACTTATTCTTAATACAAAGGTTTCTCGGGCATGAAATGTAGAACTTGATTGGATGCATTCAAAGTTAGTTGTGCAATCAGGGACGCCGTTTCAAAAGTCATCATTCAAATCGGAGTAAGTTATAAACAGAAGCTTTGCAAAATCTATACTTTATTCGAACATGCACCTTGCACTTTGCACATAGGCCTCATTTTGTGACTGCATCATTGCATAGGCCTATGTGACTACAAATATGTTATTCATGCATTCATTGTTTTCATTGGCTGAAATATTGCCTGGTAGTTTAAGTTGCAATATATCGCCGGTAGGGGAAACTGCCCGAGAAACCTTCGTATGAAGACAGAGGTTGTATGTTACCCCTACAGATCCTATATAATTTCTAACACTCGAAAGATCAAATAAAAAATAAATGGCACTCAGGTTTGGAGAAGTAACAATTTAAAAGTTTTTCTCCGCAGTAGTGGTGGTTTATACTCTTTCTTCTCTGCAAATGAAACACTACTGAAACATGATTTGTTATTTTCTCCTCAGGCAAAACAACAATTAGCCGACTCACAGAAGAAGAAATCAAAACCATCCCAGCGAGGTTTGAAAAGGTAAACCAAAAATTGCTTTTTTTGATAGTATTTCGTCTGTACACAAGTGCTCTCAAATGCTGTTGACAAACTCACTTTATCTCATAACTTTTGCCACCTTGCTATGTATTGTCTTGTTTTTAGATTTAGAGATATATGCTTTGGCACTCTTTTCACAAAGCACTTTGTTGATCTTAAGTGAAATTACCCTAGTGTTATGTGCCATGTCTGCTATAAATGAATTTCAAAACTATATCTGAGTCTTTGGCACACGCCATTGTACAGTTTTTTATTATAAATCTAGACTTTTGTCCTGTAAATTGTCAATATGCTAACTTATAAGCATTGACATGTTAATTTTCAGAATTTTCTATATTAATGTATACTTTACAGAGAATCTCACCCAAGTGTCTTCTGATATCACATGTATCAAAATGAGTTGTGTTTCCATGAAAAATGTATATATCCTTTAACACTGCTCTTAGACTTCTAAATGCAGTGATGTCAATACATTGTGATGTGGTCATGTCAAACATAACATAGTATTGTGATGTCATTGCTTGATGATGTAAAATAATTGTGATGTCATGTACTTAATGACGGCAGGCCATTGTTCAAAATCTACTATCAAAAGGATATTTCATAGGAGTAATATACCAATCTCCCAATAGCAATATTTCTTTTTGAACACTGTTTTTGATGAAGTATTATGGTTAACAAAGAACTTTGTTTTTCCGTCAGAGAGAAGATTCCAGTACAGATCCTGCCACAGAGGAGGAGTCTTCGGATACAGAATGTCGGACCGCCGACCCCGATATATGTTCCTGAAGAGTTGACTCAAACTTATGATGAACATGTAGGTCTTTTCATTTCTATATCCATCTTCACCTATTAAATTCATTTCAGTGCGTGAGTTCCTGATAAACACCTCTTTGCCAATGACTGAAGTTTGTATGACATAGGGTTAAAGACATGACAAAGAAAGAGTGTGAAGGAAGAAAAGGGAATCAAAATGAAGAAATGAAATAATATGAACTGAAAGTAGCATGACCTGAAGATGTCTGTTTTTTCTTTTCAGTAGTGATATACTAAGCTTTCAATTGAATTCAATTTGTCCTTCATGTGAGGGGGTGGGATAGCGCAGTGGTTAACGCGCTCGGCTTCAGATTAAGAGGTCCGTGGTTCGAATCACGCCAGGGGCTTGGCAACTTTGTCTGCAGTAGACAACTGTTCTACACACAGTCAGGTTTGGGTGCAATGCTACACTGAGTTTCAGCGCAGTACCACCCATAGTTAGCTAGTTCCAGCCGATGCTTGCAGGTTTCACCGCAATGCATTGCCACAATGTGACCCTGAAAGTTCAATCTGGAACATCTTCATTCTTCAATATATTTTGGAATGGCATACATGCATTTGAATCCTGACTTTCCAAACGGTTCTTGTCAAATCTGAAACCAACCACATTGGTGAAGTTTAGAAAGGGAAAGGGGTTTGACATTTTAAATGTTTATATTCTATTTTTTAAAATCAAAAGGGGGATTGAACCCCTGAAATTCACCCAAACCTCCCCAAACCTTGCCAATCCCATTCCCACCTGTCTTGCTACTGAATTATTAAACAAAGGGAGGTAATGATTTGTTTTCTTACTGCAGCCTCGTCCTCCCCCTGGTGCCCTGAACATGGAGGAATATCTGATAGATCAGCAGAAACCTGAAGTTCATCAAGAATTCATGAAAGTAATGAGCACGGACAAAAAACATTCGAAAATCAAAACTCATTCATTATCCCTTCAAAGGTGAGTCATCAAATAGTCGACAGAAAAAGTTATATTTCCTTTTAAACCTGTACCATATTTTGTAGACGCTGTTAAATTCAAAATTCTTCTTTGAGGAATTCACTTGTGTCCACTTTTGTCTGCAGTTTATGGCTGAGATATTGCCATAAAGGTGCTAAACAATAACTCACTCTCTCATCTCTTGTAGCTTCGAGAAGGAGTTCTCTAAAGTCAGGCTAACGGAAGAAGGTGTTGCTAAAGTAGTGAAGAACCGAATCTTCTCTATCGCAATACATCCGATGCGTGAGAAGGTGCTGGTTGCCGCTGGAGACAAGTGGGGACAAGTTGGATTCTGGGATGTGGTTAGTTCAATTTTACAGAGCGTTTGAAATAAAAATATATTGATGATAGTTTTCTTACTTCAGCATAGTGTTTCAAACAATTTCCACATTTCAATGTATAAGCACATGTTCTGACATAAAGTCAGTTACCCATCACAATGCTTCAGGCAACAGCCTTAAATGTCGGTAACTAGGGTCAAATAACTCCTGTGAACCTTGTTTGCAATATGATCCCCTCTTTCTCTTTAATGAAATACTGACTAGGTACAAAACTGGACCTATACAGGCTGTAATAAGACCCTTGTAGAGAGGAAACCTCTGATGTAACGAGTTCCTATCCATTAAAGGGATCATTTTGAAGGTTCTGTTCCTTGGAACATCAAGTCGCAAATGACTGAAATATTGCTTATGAATTATGCCTTGTCTGTTATGAATATCTTCTAAAGGAGACTTTTAATTTGATTGCAATTTTTCCCGCGCAGACAAGTAAAGCTGAAAATGATGGTGTGGTTGTCTACTGTCCCCACTCCAGACCCGTCAACTGTCTGACTCTCCCCGACTGGGACCCACTGAAGACGTTCTCCTGCAGCTATGACGGCACTCTTCGACGTGGCGACTTTGAGAAGGGAGTCTTTGATGAGGTAAATATTTGTGACCTTTAATTTTTATTATATTATTATATTTAATTACTTTTTAACTGTTATTCAGACTCCTTGGGTAATTAAAAAGATCTCAGATCTCTCTCAGTTGAAAGCCCAAGGAAAGTAAATATGCATGTTTTGATTATTATGTCTGTATTTTCAGTTATATTTCCTAGGAATGTTTTAGTCATTAAGAAAGTTTATTTTGTCGGTAAACTTTTAACACTAATTTCAATTATCATTGATGGGAAGTAGAGCATCCTAATTGACAAATCAAATAATTTTACCAATTTATGGACTTAAGAAAATCTAAGAAAATATCAGTGTAGAAATTATGCATGAAGAGTAGCTATGCTGGGCAGGTTGCCGGCGGCATGGAGATGGTTAAGGACGCTGTTTTGACTTTGTTAAGAATTGATATTAGAATTGAACTGTTGATGAGGGACAATAAAATGTTATTGAATAATCTTTTAGATCTACTCAATTCCTGAAGATGAGGATGTTCTACTGAGGAACTTTGACTTTCACTCTGAACACTCTCTAGTTGTCTCCCAGTCGGACGGTTGTGTTGCCGTAGTTGATATGAGGACATCTCGGTATGTGTTTATGTTTAGCCTTTAAGGTGGTAGGCGTTTGAGCTTGACTATCTTCCACAAAATGTACCCTTTTTGCCTTCTCCAGATGTGATGTATCCCCAAAATTTTTAGTTTTGTTGAGAGGTTTCTTGTACCAAGGGTTATAAAAGCTTATACATTAGATCTTTACCATCACCCAACCCCTTTGAATATTTGAAGAGGCAACTATTTTTGTATGACTTCTTCCTAAACAGTTTCGCACAAGAAGTTCAAATCTTGAAATAATCTTGGACTTTGGGTCTGTAATAAGTGAATTTGGTCGTAAGCAAATAGAAGGATGTCAACTTTTACCCTTCTCCTGACTATTCTTTAGAATGCCCAAAATTTTGAGAATGTCATCTTTGTTATATAGAGCCTTAAATTTTCAAATTTTTAGTGTCATACTCTGAACAGTAGATGCGACCGGGACGCTTCTTTAATTGGTTGTTTTGTAAAAGAGATCAAATGTTGATTGAAAACATTAAAATCTGGTAAGTTATCAACAATGCTTAATTTTAAGTATGTGGCTTGAATATGAGTGAACATATATATTGGATAAAATTTTAATGAAAATGTTTTATCATTTGATCTCAACACCCCTTTCAGAAGGTTTTTGTTGTTTGATCTGTCCCTTTGTTTCTTTACTCAATCAATGACTTGTTGAATTAAGGACAACTCCAGAGCAGGTCTACCCCTGCCACCCGAAGCCTCTGAGAACCGTCAGCATTCACCCTCTACAGAAGAATTACTTTATCACTGCCTCAGTCGATAGGTAAGTGAGAACTCAAATTCAATGTCTCAAGTTTAGGTCTTGCAATTTTGGTATTCAAGATTCAGCCTAATATGATCCAGTTTGTGGCCTATAGAAGCAATTTTACCATAATTGTAAGCAAATAATGTTGTTGCTACCTTTTCAGGGCACTGAAGTCTTGTGAAAAGAGTTTTAAAAAAGTGTAATTTTCATGCCTTCTTTACAGTTTGGCAACAAAACTTGGTTATAGATATAGTAGTGTCGTCGGGTCAGATTGGATCGGGTCTTTTTATGCACCTTTCCATGCCCGTCTGATCACATGTTGCCACAAATTCACACGTATATGAGTGCATTTACCAGCATTTGGTCACGTCTCATATCTTAACAGTCACATCAATATTAAGTAACTTGCATGCGATTTGTATTTTGCATATGAATGATTGAGTTATCTCGAAACAGCTCATTAAAACTTACATCTCAGGATATGCAGTAAAATGTTCCCTAATTCATCTATCTACAGGACAGTGCGTCTTTGGGATCTGCGCAAGATGAACGAGAAAAGAAACTTCGATATGGTTGAGCTGGTACATGGGA
The DNA here is from genome assembly GCA_921293015.1 of Phorcus lineatus. NCBI lineage: Eukaryota > Metazoa > Mollusca > Gastropoda > Trochida > Trochidae > Phorcus > Phorcus lineatus. The sequence goes on along the minus strand of OV121096.1, from coordinate 6,230,556 downwards.
AGTCAGTTGACAGTGCCTACTTCTCCCCCGTCACCGGGAAACACATTCTCACAGCTTCAGCGGACAACACACTGAAGTATGGGACTCTAGATGATATATACCCACAACATGTCTTCGGATATTCAATATAAATGCTAGTTTACTTACGTTGCAAGTTTTAGAGGCTTGCAGTGTCCAATCAAATCATCAGTTACAGAGTTAGAATTTCTGCTTAGGTCATCTCGTCTCCAGTGTTTTGCCTTGGTTGTGTGGAGGAGGAAAATGAAGCAAGTTATTTTGTAACATTTGCTTTCTGGAATGGAAACGTGAGAAGCAACGTCCTAAAGAATTTCTATACTCTGATACCTCATGGGTCTATTGTGGCCTTTTTTAACATCCAAAATAATTTCCTGGAACATTACTCAAGAACTATTAGGTTGGAAACTTTGAATTTGGTATTAATGTTACTCATGCGGTGATTATGTGAAATTTTGACCAGAAAAGAACAAATGTCATGACTTTGATTCTATTGTTTCTTTCGAAACATAACTATAGATAAAGGACTTTGATACTTCAAATTTGGCATGAATGTTACCTACAGGGTATCTTAGTGCCTTTTATGTGTTCAAACTAACCTAAGTCCCAACTTTGTTTTGTTTTTAGAGCATATTTTTATGATTCGATAATGTTACCTTTGTTATTGCATGTCATATAGGGAGAAAAGCTCTGATAATTTTCTTGTATGTCTGTATTTTCAGCATATATGACAGTTCGGACCTGGCATTGAACCTCCCATTGGAGAAAAGAATGAGGTAAGTTACACATGAAGTTAAATCCCTGAGAACTTTTTCTCCCTCTCCCCGCCTCTCCTTCCCCCTTTACCCTCAACCCCCCTACCCTACCCCATCCTCTCTCACCCCCCATCTCCACACCCTTAAAGATTGCATCTCTCACTATGCATTCTCATAAATCGTAATAAATTTTTTTTATCTCAGGCATGACAACCATGTTGGTCGATGGCTGACAAAGTTCAGAGCAACATGGCACCCAGCACGAGATGATGTGTTTGTTGTTGGCAGTATGCATAGACCGCGGCAGGTTGGTTTGTATTATGTACTATTCTTACAGCAAATATCTCCTCAGAAATTTTTTTCTAAAATAACCATGTATTTAATATATTTATAGATATAGATATAATTTGTGAATGGTTATGTCATTGATGTTTATGAGTTTCCCAATATAAGGTTTTCAGTTCGTAGATTATACGTAGATCCATCCATGAATGTCTCTTCATTACCAATGTCTTGAAATAAAGGAAAATGCAGAAAATCTTCTTTCAAACAGAGGCTAGCTACCCTGTCAACATATAACGTCAGCATCATGGACATAACCATAACATTGTTCGTAACATTGTTGAAGGGAGAAAAAAATATTTTGCCATAGGGCATTGTTTAAAATTAAGAACCAAGGGTTATAAATTTTTTTGTTAGGAATCATTAGCCATGGAGTCAAAGTAGTTTTTTTACATAAAGTCACAGAATTAAGTCAGAAAGTCAAGCAAAATTGGTATGAAATAGTATTCAAACAGAGGCAAATCATTGACTTTTCAGTGTCTTTTTTAGTTACCGGTAAGTCAGATTTAAATTTGGTAATTCAATGACTTGGGACTTACAGATTTTTTAACCCCTGAGTGCCCAAATATGGTGATAGGGCCATTTATCACTTCCTTAATTGCACACAATATATAATCCTCCATCTTCTCCCCAGATTGAGCTGTACAGCGATAAAGGAGTTGGCCTCGCGACGCTCCAGTCGGAACATCTTGCCTCTGTCTGCTCGCTCAACGAGATCCATCCTTCAAGGAATGTACTGGTGGGAGGAAACTCCAGCGGCAGAATGCATGTCTTTATGTGAACACACTGAAGGAGTATGCTGTTGGACTTCATTCAGTGACAGATACCAAAGACAGGTGTATTTATGTACAGAGACTGATAATTTGCAGGGCAAGAAACAGATACAGAAGATTCCATGTGTGTCTACATATGAATTTTTTTGTAGTCTGACTGATACAGAAGATGAACTGTCTCCATGTGAATAGATTGTTTGTGTGTAGTTGATCGAAAATATAAAAAAGACTGTTCTTGATGAATCTGCGTTGGTTTTGATGTGCAAAGATTTTCACATGAAATGACTGAAAGGAATGTTGTTCGATTACAACTATCAGCTGCAAGTTTAGATGCGATGATCTTCTGTGAACAGAGATTCTAGTGTTTGACAGAACAGATTAGGTTTTGGAAAAGACAGGACATTAATAGGTCATTGTCTGAATACAAATAGACTTGTTCTAGATGATTAATAATATATTGAGATAAAGTGACTGTAAATATAATGCCTTGACCATAGAAGTTGTAATTTTAAATGATCACAAGAAATATGTCATAAGAAATCTTTACAATTTACACAAAATATTTCATATGCTACTGACAACTGTTGGTCAATGTTTATTTTAAATATTAAAAAATCATAAACAAAAATTGTTTTAAGTACTGGCTACTAACAAGAAAGGGATTCTTACTGTTTTAGATGTACAAATACGAATAATTTTATTTTCATGTTTTATGTTTGTATGATAGAATCATTGTAACTCAGTTTAAGGAATCCTTCAGAATCTGCCTAATTTTGGTGCAGTTTAAGGTAATCGGCTATGACCTTGCTGCATTTTCAATTTCTTGAAATCTTGCGTACTTAGCCTTTTGTATTTAGACATTTCCTCAAGAACCGTTGCAGTCTCGATGACTTACTTATGAGTTTGTTTTTTTGGACCTGACCTCCATACCCCCCTAACCTCAAATATAGCTGTGATAGAAGTGGCAGGATTTTTATATTATGGGGGTTCACCTGTTGAAAAATAAGGGGTTGCATCTTTGCAGTCAATTTAGTATACTGCATCTGAACTTGATATATATCAGCCAATCAGGAATCAGCCAATCAGAAATCATCCACTCAAAAATCATCCAATCAGAAATCATAAAAATCATCTTTATCTACACCCATACTACAAATTGTGGAGCAAGGCTTGAAGCAATTAGAAATGGAGACTGGTGGACTTATGATTGGTTCCAATAAGTAGAGTTAGTATAATCCAAGCTCCTACTAATTAATGCTTTTCAAAACTCTGTGCTTTGGTGAAAAGTGTTATTTTTAGATAAAATTGTGAAAATCTGTGATAGTGGCGAAGAAAGTCTTAAAAACCCATTTTTTATATCTTCCTTTGAATGCAAATGTCAAAAATTTTGTGAAAAACATGTATTGACTTTTCACCTTGTGTTAATCTTTAACTCATTTATGTTTTTTTCCAAGTGCTACATGATCAAGTTTACAGAATAAAAAAATCAATAATAAATATATGATTGTACTCTTTTTGTATTTAAAGTGAATTGAGATAAAAACATCATAACAGTGTCTTTTGTTGTTTTTTTTATCCTGAATTAAATCCATGGTACAAAACAATGCATATTTACAAATGTCAAATCTGTGATCACGATTGAAACATACAGTTTCTTGCTTAAAAATATCAATTATGTCTACCCCCGAAGGGTCGGGAGACATATTGGTTTTGGCTGCGTCCGTGTCCGCGTTGGCGTTCCCGAGCGTTTCCAGAGCATAACTCTGAAAGTACTTGACCAATCTTCACCAAATTTGGTACATATCCTTTTCATGTGTAGATGACTAGATGTGCCTTTTGGGGGGTTTAACTTCTTTTTCAATTCTTTTTTTTGTTTCCTTGGCAACAGTTTGGAGTTGTCATTTTAAAGGGTAGGGTTAGTTTCCGGAGCATAACTTTGAAACTACATGACCAATCTTCACCAAATTTGGTACATATCCCATTCATATCATGTAGATGTGCCTTTACGGGGTTTCAACTTCTTTTTCAATTTTATATTTCCTTAATCTTAAATTGAATCATATGTAGTTAATAATTTGTCAAAACTGTGGAGATGTTTATTAACCAATACCTAAAGTTTATGTTGTTTTATAGAAAAATTCTTAAATTATATTTGAGTTTAAAAAAACTGTTAAGAATTTTCAAAAAAACCCAAATATGCTGAAATGGTGTACAGGGGAGAGATCTGTTTTTACGAGTTAAAACACTTTCTAGTTTAATCTTTCACTTGTGGTCATTTAGTTTAGCGCAGCATAGCGCTAGTGGTTAGCGCCTTTAGCTTCGGATGAAGAGGTCCTGTCTGTGGTTCTAATCCTGCCAGGGGCTCAGCAACTTTGTTTGCAGTAGGGAACTGTTCAACACGCAGTCATGTTTTGGTACAATGCTACACTTAATTTACAATGCAGTACCACCCATGGATTGCTAGTTAGAAGCCATTGTGATGGATGTGACAAAATCTTATTTTATTTTGATCTTAAGATGTCCAAAACACTAAGGTAAGTTATGAAGACAGGTCCTTTATCCAAATATCAACCAGAAGGACTTCAAGGGGAATTCCAGTACTCAAGCCCGAGTCTAGTCCAGATGAACTTGAGTCCATTTTGTTGGACTCGAAAAGAGATCACTGTTTCTTATGTAACTAATTTTTAATGTTTTGTCTTTGATGCATGAAATAAGATGAACAACATGATCATGTTAAGACAATGCCAAAATATACCATACATGACCAAAGTCTCCATACACATGTATTATATAAAGGCTGAAATTCTGGTACTTTGGTTCGAGTCAAGTCTGACCCTTCGAGTAGAGTCCAAGTTTTGGGACCCTTGGAAGCCCTACCAAACAGTGGTCGTTATTTTCTTTCTTCAAAATATGAGGAAAGATGGTTGAGGGCCAGAAGAATCTCAAATTCAGGAATTGGAGAACTTTAGGGTGCAAGCTGTTGGATTTCAGTATTTGAAGCAACAATATAATTAAAATGATGCCAATGACAAATATAAAATTGTGTTACAGAATTTTTTTCATGGATTAATATGTTCGGATGTAGTAGTCTAGCACATAAACCCCATGTTTTGAAAAGGTGCATCGATTGTAACAATAGCACTGTACATAGCACTAAACTTTAAAGTATTTTCATAAAAATTATCAAAAGTACATTTTAGAAAACGTAATGTTAATGAATGTTAAATAGGACTCTCTCTCTTTTTGTTTCTTCTTCTTTAGAATGCAGAGGGTTTAAGAAAACCAGTTTTGTGAAGACACACATATAAGTCAGAAGCTCTTTTTGCTCTTTTTCTTTCTTTCTGCATTGTTAAATAATACATGTATGCATAGTAAATGAAGCTGACATGTTGACCCAAACAGATATTTAAAATGATGGGCAACTGTTACAATCAGAATTTTTTCAAAAGTTTATTTTATTATTATTTATAACAACATTAATCACATTTCGTTTCCACATTGACTACATCTGTTTTCGTTTTTGCTAATGATTATACGAAACTAATATTTCACTAATTCTATCGATAAAATATGCAATTAAAAACACAAAAAAGCTTAAAACGATTTATTTTCTTAAAATAGTATGTTTACTCCCACAATTATTTTCTTTCAAATAATTTCGGGAATATTTTCCAGATACGCAAAACGCATTTGGATATGCCTTCATCTATAGACACTTACACTTCCGGTGTTTTCTGTGGACACGTCGAACTCCCTAAGATAACAAGATTGTTTACAAAATGTAGAGTTCACAGGCTTGAAAATATTTATATAGTTATAATTGTTCATTTATCCAAAAGTAAATTATCAGTTTTTAGATTCACACGTTTCCTTTTTTCGTTCTCGCGAATTCATCAATAAGTTAGTAAGATGAATAATTTATCACAAAGCAAAATGTTTTAGGACTGACGAGTTTTAAATAAAACAAACCCAAATTGGTTACATTAAGGGACTTAGACTTTAATATTCACAAAAATGAGACGTCTGAATGTTGCAAATAGAAATAAGGCCTTGAAGGTTGTTAAAGAGTTGGATGCTTTCCCAAAAGTACCTGAGAGCTACAAGGAAACAACTGCAACCGGAGGAGGCTGTAAGTTGCTTGATATTAATTTCTATTTTTTGTGTAATTGAAGATAAAGATTCAGAATACATTTTACACATATATCACAGGGCTCCAGATAAGATGTGCATCTGGGTAAAATATGCACGGGTAAATCGTATATTCGCATTAAAAATTAAATCAATGAGTGAAAGATACGCACAATTTTCCCAGAATACGAGCCAGATATTTGTTTACAGGAATGATCGTGACTTGTCAAAATAATGTTTCATTCCTTCATCTCTGATCTTTACATTTCAAATATAGTAGCCAACTTAACGCCAAATTGTATGAAAGGTTGAAAACAAAGATTACTGAGTTTTTGTTTATGATATAATCAACGACTAACATCGAAAAAGATGCTAATTTGGAATAAGGATCTGTAAACGATAAACCTTGAAATACTTTTTTTCATGGGGTAATTTTAGTCCTCAATATTTTCTAAACAAATATTCAAAACAGGACTTTTTCAAATATTGCTTGTGAATATTTGATTAAGAATAATATGTTCAGATGGTATATTAAGTTCTGTGATCATTTCTTTTTATTCTATCCATTTTCAAAATGGTCCACAGAATAATATCCATAAAAATGCTAAATATAATAGAATGTTAAAGAAATACCTTGAATGTTTTGATTTACCTTTATGTGTCTATTGATGTTTGACACTCTTCACTTCAGTGTCCATTTTAACCTTCATCATCATAATAATTCTGGTGATCTCTGAGATCAAGTACTATACGGATACTGCACTTGAATTTGATTATGAAGTGGACACAAATGTTACTGGGTAAGTGCTACGATGTTTTGTTGTAACAATAACTTTAAATTTCCTATTTTAGTGAACTAGTTCATTTTTGAAGAAATACAAACTATTTAAAGTACATTGTAACTATTATTATCTATTTTAAAACATCATGAAGTGTTTTTGTTTAAAATCCTATACTAATATTGATAAAGTATTTTAACTTATTCTGACCTCCTTTTTGTTGCCTTTCAGGAAACTCAAAATAAATGTTGACATGACAATAGCAATGAAATGTAGCTGTAAGTATCAATTGTTCATTAATGCTTTCCTTGGAAAAAGATAAGTTTTAAATATGATCATAAGCAAAAACAATAATATAATTTATTCATTTAATATTATTGCAGATGTCCCCTAATAAACCAAACATCACATAAATGAAGAAATATTTGCTTGTTTCTGTGTTAATAGTAATGTTTTCCTTGACTGTTGCAGCAATAGGAGCAGATGTTTTAGATCTAACTGGACAAGATGTGCATAGTTATGGAAGACTTTCAGAAGAAGATGCATTTTTCGAATTGACACCAAATCAGAAAAAATATCATTCCTTTTTACAAGAAATAAATACATACCTTTCTGAAGAATATCACGCTATACAAGAGCTTATGTGGAAATCTGGTTCACCAGCGTTTCGGGGAGGAATGCCTGACAGGTACTCTTTATTTAAATATTTTCTTTTGACAGATGCATGGACATGTTAAAGTGACGCAGAGTATATATGTCCCAATCTTTAGTGGGTTACCCAAGAGCCAAAATACCATAAGAGTTAAGTTCAAATAGATTTTCTAAAGGCTATACCTAAGATTCCAACATTATATTTTTTTGTTTTCAACACATGTCCTATGTGTGCCAGTAAGAGTATTGTTCACATATTCTATCAGGGTTTTACATAGTCAATGAAAACTGAGAGTCCTGGCGACTATTTCAGGAGTCCTTAAAAAATTAAAGAAATTTCAACCTTGATAAAAAGGTTGATAAAGAATTGCCTATAATGGGATTGTTGTTGGGTGATGTTTTTATACTATGTTGACATGAAAGTCATACTGAAATGGGTTTTCATTGAAAGATTAGATATTTGTATCAGATTAATACTGAGTCACAGAGGACCCACATTATTATTTTTTGGGGGTCCTCCTGACATTTTCTGCGTCAAATACTCAGGAAAGTTGAGTCCCGTAAAACCCTGTTCTATATCTTATTTCAATGGTTGTTTACAGGGAAATGTTCCCTGCCCATGAACACGATGCTTGTCGGGTCCACGGTAGTCTTGAGGTGAACAAAGTTGCAGGCAATTTTCACGTCACCGCTGGAAAGTAAGTAATCATGGTTCATTGTATAACAGTCATAACAGAATGGTATAAGTAATCTTTTACTTAGGTTTCAAGTTTAAAGAATTCCCATTTAATGATATATTATGTTGTGTTTTTTTTTATGATGAAAATATAATTTTCTGTTTTCATCTTCTTACTCCTAATGAATTATTGAGAAACTGCAACTAGTTTTCATGATGGTTATCAAATGAAGATACATGACGCAACTAACTTAAAAACTTAAAAATTCTTTTCCTTAGATCAGTTCCCATGATTCCAAGGGGCCACGCCCACATCGCCATTATGTTGTCAGATAGGGGTAAGAGTAATGTCTGCGGTTGTTATAATGCACTTTGTACATTGCAGTCTGTGATCTTTGTTTGTTTGTGTACGTTGTGTGTGTGACAAAGCTCTGTCCTCATCTTGCATATGTATCTTCACATAAGATACTGAATCATATCTAACATTGGTACTAACAATGCATGCATCGTGATCTTGTCTTTATGTTGCGTTGAACGTAAATGCTTACAGCATGTTTCCATTCTGCACAGAAGACATAAGTAATGCACTCTAAGCTTTGGTTTTTCTGTATATGCCTGGTTGCCGTGAATTAATAGCTTGATTCAATTGTGGCTGACTTACATTTTAACTGTCAGTCTCTGATAGATTTCTTTGTGTACAATTCTTTTTGCGTTTTTTGCAAACATTAAATAAACTGACAGCCCATTTATGCAATTAGATTAGCTGAATTCACACATAAGGGTGTTTAATGTTCATTAAAGGCTAATAATTGTCATGTTTTGGGCATTTTTAGATGAAATTATTTTGGATTAATAACATTATAATTGGTGTCCTGACATTTATGAAAACCATAAGAAAGGCCATGAAAATCAGAGACATCTCTTATACAACAAGCTGACTAAGGTAGGTAAAAAATCCAGAAATATTTTAAAATCTTAGTTAAGACTTGGCTTTCAATTTTTCGACAAAAGAAAAACATCTTAAAAATCAGTTGCATAATTGTTAATTAATTTACCTAATCAGAATGCAGATCATACCAGGAAACCCAACAGCACATAATCATTTGGGTAACCTTGTGTTGATTAAAGGTAAGTAGAATTTTGGATGGGACAGGCTTTCAGTTTAAACTTGCTAAAAATTACGTTGTCCTTTGATTCATTCTAGAATCGTAAGTTCCTTAGTTTAGTTTCTCTTTTAGTTTCAATATCCTATGTTGGTTTTTTTTATCAAGAGAAGTGTATATAGTATCTTAGAATTTAATTTGAATTTTATGAAGATTTGAGCCACTCTTCTGCATAATGAGGATCAAATTAACATTTTTAATAGAAATAAAATATGAAGATTTCTTCTCAATTTAAATGTGATATGCAAATTAGAAAATTAGTAGTTGAATAATACATACATTTTCTAGTAGCAACATAACATGAAACAGCTTGTGCAGCTTCGTGAGCTAACATAAAATCTTATAGTTTAAAATCTGTTGTTTTCAATCAGACACACATACAAGCTCTAATTAATAACCCTCCCTGCTTCATGTGCCTTGTGATTTGCATACCACAAACAACGTATGACCACTAAAAATTGGTTCTTATTTCAAAACCTAGGGAGATAAGTTGTCAAAGATAGGATTTGGGGTTGTCATCTATCTTCTTGTGGATTATTATTTTAAAACATCATTGTTATATTATTGCTTTTGGGTAAATGAAAAGGCAAGGCACACGGTATTATGATTTACTTGATGTTCAAGAATTGTGTGTTGGTTGCACTATGTGCTTGAATTGTTAAAAGGGAATCCATGGTTTGAGTACGTTGATTATGGTATGTCCATTATGACAGGTATGTCTGTTGGTGTATGTTTTGTGTTGTACATTTTTGTCTCTCCCGTCATATCAACTCCATGATTCATTTATCTCTTTTGTATTTTGTTTGATTAGTTCATTACTACGGTTATACTAATGTAGCCATTTATACAGAAAGTGATATAATGAACTTAAATAATCCATAAAAAATGTGTTGTTTTTTTTCAAATTATAAAGAAATCAAATTAATTAAATTTCACTTAATGAATAATCATACATTGAATAAATAATTTTTTGGTTCAAAACTCTTTATTATTTGTTTCTTTAAATTTCCAATTTCTGTTTTTCAGATTATAACTTCTCACACAGAATTGACCACTTATCATTTGGGGACCCAGTCACAGGAGTTGTTTATCCTTTGGACGGAGAATTAAAAATAACTCAAAATAGTGAGTAAAGTTGCCTTTTTTGACCTTTTGTGTGATTTCAATCTTATTTCAAACATGTCCAAGAATAATTATTGTCAAATGTTATGCGTAATTCTTCAAAGTAAAAATAAAAAAATAAAAGATGGTTGTTTAGAATAAGCAACTCATGTTAAAGATTTGTTCTTTGAACATAGGGTATTCCATTAGTTGAATTTTAAAAAATGTTTCAATCACATCTTGGATCTTTGGACTAGAAGCAATTTCAGTTTGAAATTATCATTAACCACCTTCTTCACAACCTGTGTCATTCTCTAACTCAGGCTAATTTTGACCTGGCTGCATTGCACCAAAATTCTTGGTTTGAATACAACACCCTTGTCCGCTATAAGTTTTTACCTTAATAGCATGTCAGAGTGGTCTTTCAAGTTCAGTTCACTACAAGCGCTGTCAAGAATTTCTTAAATATGCAACAAGGCTTACATGCAGTAAGTTTTAACTGATTTTAATGAGGTTGCAGAGATCAGACGTTACAAGGTGATTTCTAATTGGACTGTCAAGTTCAGGTGCAGTACATTGAAGAGCTTGCACAGAAAATTTGATGAAATGCAGTAAGGCTTTGATTAGTCGGTGATTGAGACCGGCAAGAGTTGTGCCTTGCGTGGGAGGTTGGTCATTATTGTTGTTTATAAGTTATCATTGACACCATGCTTAACCTGGCTAGTATTCTGTTTTCAGATTACCACACATTCCAGTATTACGTCCAGGTGGTTCCCACTGAAGTGAGGACATATTCAGTGAACGAAGACACCTACCAGTTTGCAGTGTCGCAGAGAGTAAGTGCTCACTCAAAACAGTGAATTAGAAGCTGGACAACGGTATTTGCATTGATCAGCACTTGGGTGTGCGCAAGTGGTGGGGCGAGGGTTGGAGGATTGTTTAACCCATAGATTCTGGGTCATAAGTTCAAGTTGTTGCTTACAGAGTACTGTAATGCCTTGTGCCAATGCATAGTCTTTTTATAAACTATATATACTCTTGTTCAATCCTCTACTTTCAGTCTTCTTAGATGAACTTGTGTTGTTATATTGTAATGAAATGATTTTACTATTTTCACTTTAATTTTGATGTTTACCTAGATAGATCTATTGAACACGGTTGATCATATCTTGATAGGTGAGAATTGATTTTGTTTGTTTCTGAAGGCAATGTGGTTATAACACGGGTACTTTACATTCGAGGCAAAATTAATTTCAGAACCGCGCAATCAACCATGCAAAGGGGAGCCACGGGACCCCAGGGATATTTGTGAAGTACGACCTGTCGTCCCTGAAGATCCGCGTGAGAGAGGAACACAAGCCTTACTGGCAGTTCCTTGTTCGAATGTGTGGCATCATCGGGGGAATATTTTCTGTATCAGGTACTTCTTTGATTCTGATAAAATCTATAGGGTTTGAATCTCATTTAGGATTCAGTCTTGAGATTTTCAAAAATGATAATCAAATCTCTAAAAAAGATTTTTCTTCTTTCAACTTCAAGTGTTATTTCAATTTCCAAATTAGCAGTTTTTTTTCACCATCCTCTGTTTTAGTTTCCACACAAAATAATTTAATAACATGTCTTTCTTTGTTGCAGGGATGTTACACAGTTTATCTGGATTCCTCATGGATATTTTCTGCTGCAAATTTAAAGTTGGCAAATACAAGCCTAAATCCTTTGATGAGGCAAGTCAACGCCCGGTAACGCCCCCTCCCCCCTCTCTCTCCTCACCCCCACAGAACCCCCCAACTGGGATCTCCCTCCTTACACAGCCTCAATAATCCTGTCTATTTTATATGTGAATCCAGATCGTTGTCTCTATCTCTTGTTATATTTTTTACAGTTCTACTGTAGTTGGAAAGCAATAAATGTTTAAATGTGAACTTTGAGTCTTCATTTTGTCACCACGATATACTGCTGTGTATGTCACAAAAGGAGATTGATACTTGGTAAGTGATTAGTGATTAAGGCCCTCGAAAACAACTACAGTTGCAACTTGCTAAGTAAAATCTGGATAAGTAATCACCCTTTTTTACAGTCCCATCATTAGTTTTGTAAGGGAATTGACAGTGGATAAGTAATGACATGTCCATGGTCAAGTGGAACTTTCTTAACTAACTACGACCATATATTCTAATTGTGATGTAGCAAAAGACCAAATTGCAATGGTATTTTTTATGCTTAATAATTGACTGGCATGCTTAAAATGTTTATTATCAAAAAAACAGACAGAAAAAGAAAGCAATTTCTAAAGCCCTACAGATTTAATCAAATATTAATACATCTATTAACAACTAATTCATTGAAAAAAACATTGATTAATCCCTTCCTCAAGTAAGATAGTACTTACATCATCTAAAAACATCATTCAGACGCAAGGCTTTATACAGTCTTTCAATTAACTTTACCAAACAAAATAATAAACCAGGTACAGAAATACTAACCACCTGCAACATCCAAATCAACCGCAGAGATAATTATCACTTTCTCGTTGAGATCTTACCCCACCTAACTTGTGCCAGTCTCAATCACTGATTAAGATAAGCCTTGCTGCAGTCCACCAAATTTCCATTGTTTGACGGAACAAGTTCCCTTCTGTGATAAGTTGTAGGCTACAGCGGCTGTCTTTCAAAAGTTAAAGAAGTTGAAACCTTCTTTTATCTGGAGTAGACTAGAGAGGCTGTCTTTCAAAAGGTAAAGAAGTTGAAACCTTCTTTTATCTGCAGTAGATTAGAGAGGTTGTCTTTCAAAAGTTAAAGAGGTTGAAACCTTCTTTTATCTGCAGTAGACTAGAGAGGCTGTCTTTCAAAAGTTAAAGATGTTGAAACCTTATTTTATCTGGAGTAGACTAGAGAGGCTGTCTTTCAAAAGTTAAAGAAGTTGAAACCTTCTTTTATCTGCAGTAGACTAGAGAGGCTGTCTTTCAAAAGTTAAAGATGATGAAACCTTCTTTTATCTGGAGTAGACTAGAGAGGCTGTCTTTCAAAAGCTAAAGATGTTGAAACCTTCTTTTATCTGGAGTAGACTAGAGAGGCTGTCTTTCAAAAGTTAAAGAAGTTGAAACCTTCTTTTATCTGGAGTAGACTAGAGAGGCTGTCTTACAAAAGTTAAATAAGTTGAAATCTTCTTTTATCTGCAGTAGACTAGAGAGGCTGTCTTTCAAAAGTTAAAGAAGTTGAAACCTTCTTTTATCTGCAGTAGACTAGAGAGGCTGTCTTTCAAAAGTTAAAGAAATTGAAACCTTCTTTTATCTGCAGTAGACTAAAACGGCTGACTTACAAAAGTTAAAGAAGTTGAAACCTTCTTTTATCTGCAGTAGACTAGAGAGGCTGTCTTTCAAAAGTTAAAGAAGTTGAAACCTTATTTTATCTGCAGTAGACTAGAGAAGCTGAGTTACAAAAGTTAAAGAAGTTGAAACCTTCTTTTATCTGCAGTAGACTAGAGAGGCTGACTTACAAAAGTTAAAGAAGTTGAAACCTTTTATCTGCAGTAGACTAGAGAGGCTGTCTTTCAAAGTTAAAGATGTTACAAAAGTTATGGTAATGCTGAAAGGCTTAAATTAGCCAATGACTGAGACAGGCATGACTGATTCCTTGCATAGAGCAAATTACTGATTTCAAGCATACAGCATTAGCTTGTTTGATCTCATTGCCAACATTGGCTAATTTGGCTGTAATCTGTTCAATTTTAACACTTTATACTTCATAACTCTATATTGGCTCAATCTCTAACACCTATGTGTACATCACTTCAGATTATTGTGTAGCTAACGAATAAATATCACAGAATTTGTCACAATCTAATGGCAGCCCTAAGCTTTGCAGACCTAGCACGAGGGTTAGCAACTGTGTCCATATACTCAGGCACTGATACTTTCTTGGACATTGGCTGCCATCTTTGTTTTAGCATTTCAAGCACCTGCTGTTTGCTGTGAATATGCATGGAGTTCCGATGATGGTCTCTAACGTTCATATTTAGTTTCGAGTCCATCTCAATTCCATGAAAGTGCCTCTTGACTATTCGGTCCTCTAATGAGTGGAAAGAAATGGTGACACAGATACCGCCTGGTTTCAGATAGCGGTGTGCTACCTCAAGTCCGTTGTTGAGCTCATTAAGCTCATTATTAACAAAGATTCTGAGTGCCTGGAAGGTTTTGGTGGCGACGTGGGAGTGTCTCATCATCTTGTCTTGTTTGTGGTCACTGGAGAAGAAAAGAACCCAGAAATTAACAATAATGTCTACACGAAGCATTGCAAAGCATGTAAATCTCGGTTGATAGTTAGTGTAATATTTTGACCAAATAGTATTTGAACCCTGGCACAAAGATCTTTCTTAATGGTAAAAAAATCATTTGTAACATTAATTTTCCATGGAGAATAAACCTACAAAATCATAACAATTAGAACATCTGATATTACTCATTAAATTCATGGTTATCTAATAATTAATCACACTTTTGACTGATTCCTGAGATATATTAGCTATAAGACTTGTCAAATACTCTCTACATCTTTTGTATCATCTTGTATCATACTAAGGTTTTTCTAAAGTTTGAGATAGAACAATTGTACAGTAAATCTAAAATATCTCACCCAGAAAAAACGCTCGATATGATATCTGCCAGTTGCTGAGTTCGAGTGATTTTTCCAAAGGCATATCTCGTTTCAACAATCGCCCTGGCGATCTTGCATGCTAATTTCTCCTCTCCATATTTCTTTATGATGTCATGAAGGTCACTTTCATCAAGGTCATTCACAACATCAGCCGCAGTGGGTTGGTTAGTCCTCCTGGAAGATACATAACAACTGTATCAGAACTGCCTATAATGGTCAAGAGATATATGAAGACTTCATTTGAGAAATATTAACATCTTTTCATAGAAGATAATACAACATAACTATCATTCTCAGTCATTAAAGAACCACTCCGTGATTTTCATGACATTATTTACCTTTGATACGAACCTAAATGTCATATATGGTGATATAAAATCAAAGCATCTGAACTTTTCAAGTCCAAAAAACATATATATGACAAATACTGGTTTTCCATAAAAATAAAAAAACAGCCTTGTAATGCACAGAGGTGTAGATATCACGTCCAATATACGTGGATACTAGTTATAAAACCTATCGCTATCAACTGCTAACTGCCATCCTGGCTGTTTTAGATAAGTCTCCAAAATAACGTTTGACTATTTGACTCACGCCACTGTCCGGTTTTCGATCATAATTGCAACGTGGCTCTTTCAGGACTTTTCTGTTCAAAACATCCATTGAATCTTTTTAAGAAATCAAATCAATAAAAAAAAATGAAACAGCTGGTAATGATATGAAGAATTGTGTCTTGATATTGTGAGGCACTAAACCCTCTCAATTCATTGGTTTGCAGATGCAAACTAGCCACCTTATTGACTTATCTCCCCACACAGATAACTCAAGTTGTAAAATCCTGACCCAACCTGTTCGAGTGGGAAAAAATGCCTCTTTTAATGAAGAAAATTTTTTTTGCTAAACCAAAGCAGTTGTGATATATCTTTTCATAGGTTTGCATGCAGTAGCTTGATAAGCTAAAATTGGTAATTTGATTATAAAGTTTCCATATTAAAGACCCATGAATGAGAGAGTGTAGAGAATGGGAACAGTCATTTGAGGTTGATCAAGGAGTGCAACTGTTTCAACAATCTTACCTGCCACCGTCCATCCTCATGTCTAGCGGTCCGTCTCGACTCAGAGAAAAGCCCCGTTCTGACTCGTCAAACTGCATGGATGATGCCCCAAGGTCAAAGAGAAATGCATCGAGAGATTCTTCCTTCACTCCATTTGCTCTGAACAGGTGGGGTAACTCTGAGAACCTTCCAAGGAGCGGAGTTACCTGTCCTTGTCTGTGATAAGGTCATGGATAAATTCACTGAATGGATAAACTTTTTAGAGTGGTCAGTGCTGGAGTTTGGTAATAATATGTCCCGGAAAGTAATAAAAATTTGTACTGCAGATACTATGATCCCAGATTTTCATGTGAACATCTTTTCAATCATTTGATGTAGGGGAATGGATTCTTTACCAATCATTGTGTGTTAGTATTAAACTGTCTCTTTTGACTAACAATCAGAAACATTAATTTTTATTTTCATGAGATCACTTATTTCACACAATCCTTGAATAAATTGTTCTGTGCACAGATACACAATTCGTAATCATATTATAACCTTGGTGTATTCTACAATAAATAAGTTAGTTACCGGTACACATCTGATTTCTGTCCAATGAAATAACATTATTAGGGTTTCTTCATTCAATACAAAGGTAATCTAAGATTGCCAGCTTAACGTCACTGAATCACTTTTGTAAGGCAACTAAACTTAACTTATTATTCTTCATGAGCAAAAATCTGATCACTCCTGTCGTGTCTGCAAAGATTTTCATGTTTATGCCCGTTTTACAGTTTAGGGTAACGCTGCTTACTGGCATCAGCCATTTCAAACCGAAGGGTATCAAATAAAGTGCACCCAATCCAAGGTATATACCAGAAATCTAGTAATTGCAGCGCCAATACTTATGATGGACGCATTCTTCATTGAGTTTACCACCTTTTTTGTTCTTTCTGTATTTGAAAAAGGTGAGCATTAGCTATTTTTATTGCATATTCAGCTTGAAAATTTCACGTGTTTTATGTCATCTTTTTTGCGAAATGACGTGGTAAGGACTGGCGCTCAACAAAGACATAGGGTAGGGTGTTTTGAACTTCATTATTGAGGGCCAGAATGCACACAGAATTCTGAAAATTGTTGCAAACGTCAGGGGAAAGATTGCTGTAAGTGATGAACTATTTGTCTGGCATGCATTACAATTTGCCTTGCAAAAGTGAGCCTTTGACTTTAACTAGCATTATCAACTATCATGAAACTTACCTGCACTCCATGGATAAAGTTTTAGCCATTTCAAACGCAACTGGGTCTCTATCAAGAACAAACAATTTAGTATCTGGTGCTCTTTGAATTATCTCCCTTGTGTGACCGCCAGCACCAAATGTCATGTCCACTATAGTCTGTAAATAATGGTAATAATCATTACAATAATAATATCATATGGTTTTACATATTATACTCTCTCAAAGTAAGTAACTAATCTTCAGATGATTATCTCTATTTTTTTCACAATGGAAGTAACTACGTCTTCATACAGGGTCAATACTGCAAAGTCAGCTTGAAATTAATCAATAGTTGGATCCATACCAAGTGTCATTATTTTAAAAGTAAATAAATTTATCATCTTTTAATTCTTGTGATTTCTTTTCTGTTGATATCCCGAATAACCACTGAAAATTAAGATCTTTTCATTATTTTTGGTATAATAATACAAAGAGTATTTAGCTTAAAAATTCAAGTACAAAAAAAACGTACGCCTCTTTCCCTAGGTTGAAGAACATTCATGACCTCATTCAACATCACTGGGATGTGTCTCGGTTGTTTTAGAGTTATTTTCTCTTCTCCAAATTCATTTTCTTCTGTGGTTGGTCTACTGTTAAGACCTCGCCACAATATTCTTCTTGAGATATACCATTCTCTAGCTGTTCTCAACCGGCAGAATGTTAACTGAGTGTTAAAGACATGGTGGAACAGCCCCATCCTGTCAAAATAAATGATCAACTGCTACAGCTTCAAGTAGGTCAAGTTAAACAAGTATATGATATTAGAAGGCGGCGCTTGACAACCTCTCTAAATTAAGTTTTGTTTAAGGATAGCAACATGGGGATCCACTGAAGGATACTGAGACCGTGCCAACAGGAGTTGGGTAGAAATTAAATAGAGGAAAGAACCGCCAACAACTCAGGCAGTTATCAGCAAAAAACCCAGAAAAATTATGTTACATGTCTGATGAAGGATTCAACTGACTCAGAAACATATAACATCATTTTTCTGGCTTTTTTGCGGATAACTGCCTCGGTTGATGGTGGCTCTTTCCTCTATTTAAACAAGTATATAATAGCAAAATCACGTAAAAGTTTCTATCCAGAAACAACATTACCCATGGTTTTGTATTGCTGAAAGAATTACTTTCTAGGTAAAAAAATGTTCACTGGAAACTATTATGCATATACTTATTTATATGCATATTTGTTGGTGAACAATTTTTTACCAAGAATAGCAAAACAGTTCTTGTGCAAGGTTACTAATGCGGAACTTTACATGTAATTTAATTCTTTCAATCAGATTGTCATCTTCCTCTTGAAAATGTCATTTTATCCAATGATAAATGTTAACCTGACGTTAAAGAATAAAAAGATATCATGTGATTGTTTTTTATATATATGTTTTTATTTTATGTTAATATATTCAATTAGTAAACTGCAAAGGATCTCAAAGTGGTTATTTAATTTTTGCCTGATTTTACTGATACTGTTGAGTGTTTTAAGAAAATATAAACAGTATTTCATGGAGGTATTGACAAAGCAAACAAGTTAGTATAGTATCTGATAATCCTGTGATAAATCATCTTCCCCCACATGGCTTTAAATTACATCAGTCTTTATCACTGGCTAATTAAAACCTTGCTGCCAACCCGTCACAATTCATTTTTTGAGTGCGGCACACTCTGTGGCGAAAAGCACAGGGACCTGTATTGCCTAAATGATGATAATGATATATAATGAAATAAAAAATGGTATCTCTTCTTATAAGATGAGGTATCATTTTTTTTATCTTAATTATATAAAAATATTCTCATTTTCGGCGATACAAGTCCCTGTGAAAGAAACAGAGCTCCTGGTAAAATGCAGTCTAGCCGAATATCAAAATATGACATGATAAAATTTATCCAAATGAATGTAATAAAATAACTTCAATAAGTACACAATATCGTATCCTTTTCGTAATGCACGAAAACTGAGGAACTAAGTTTGATATAAACAAAATGGAAGTTTCCAAAAGTATGTTGACGTACATGCATCGAATCATAAATGGTAGGCGTTTAATGTCACTCCTTGTAACATTTCACGATTGCCAATTAAATTGGCAAAGGGTAATTAGTTCACAACTAAGATAATCACGCAGCTACACGTGCTTGATCAAAGTGTCAACAAATCGGCTGCAATTGGGCAAATAAAGTTAACGTGACAACTAATATCAATTGTTGTTTTTAAAATCGTCTGCTGGTGGACAAATCATTGCAACACACAGGTATAAAAACTTTCCCAAATACAAAAGTTTGTGATTAACTCCTCGAGTCACGGTTTATTTGACGTAGAAACTATGGTTAAATCCATGATAGCTGGTCCGTATTTCCACCGCCGATTCATCGCATTTCTTTCGTCAAGTCTTCTTCCTTCATATGGGATGCGGTGATTTCGTAGACAAAACCATTTCGTAGACACGAAATCCGGTTAATTCGTAGACAAACCGAGCAGTGAATTCGTAGACAGGTTTAAAAATAGGATTATAGGTAATGATAACAAACTTTTATTTATCAAACTCAAGGATTCGAACACTAATAGGTTCGATTAAAGAAATAAAGTGAATAAAAACTATAAATAGTCAATTTTGTTGTGTTTTGACACGATTTAAGTAATCCAATATTTTTGTGTTGTTTTCAATTCTTTTAGTTCTTGTTTGATCTTTTAATAAAATAAATTAAGGTAAGTATGATTATATTTATAAACAACTACACAATCAACACCAGCATAGAGATGAGAAATCATCCGGGAAGATGAATGACGGAAAGTCACTGACAATCAAAACAAATAGCGCGGCTATTATAGCAAATCGTGTTTTTACAAATTGTTTACAACATATTGAGTCAAAAAAATAATTTTAATACAATTGCGTGAAAGCAAACAAGTTTTTTGAGCTGTCGGACAACTACCAAGAGGAGAGGATCACGGCCAGTCAGCTCCTCAGGGACATTGTGGTTTAAACAATATTTATTTCAGAAAAGAGAAAGGGATTGGTAAACAGGCTAGCAGCCTATCTGAATACCTCTCCCATACATACATATATACATTTATACGGCACCATATCTTAATTCATCATCATTGTAGTTAGCAGACTTTATGATAAATACTTATAGATTAAACAGAAAAACGTTAGATTATTAAAAATAATCGTCAATAATGATTTAGAAATAAAAATTTAATACTGTCTACGAAATCACTGTCTACGAAATTGTTTTGTCTACGAAATCATCGTGTCTACGAAATGGTTTTGTCTACGAAATCACTGCAAGCCCTTCATATAATGATGATCGAGTTATGCTTTTAGGAAATCTATCATCTATGACCTTATTTCCATAATTTATAATTTGTTTTATCATTTGTTTGTACCTGTTGCATATGTCTCAAGCAATGAAAACGATATATAGCCTATAAGAAACGATAGCAAATTGACGTTCGTCGCCTGTCAATCTCTCATGCAACAAACAAATATTTGCAAATCCACAAAGATTCTTTTGTTTGCAACCTTAACTTCAAAACTGACTGTCAAAGAACGCTTGTCTCCAACATATTTAGGACACTCTATGTCAATAAAACATTTCACTTGATGTTCTACTTGTGCCTTTAAGAAAATCATTAAAAAAAATTACTGTATTTTTATTTGTTACATCGCAGAAATGATTCATAGCCTGTTTTCTAATCGACAAGTGTCGATACTTTTGCCAACCTTAGTAAAAATCTAATCTTTAACACAAAATACTTATGTAGATATTTCTTAACTTTTTTTATATCAGATTGTCAGGCATTTTTTGTGTTATCCATTGAAAGTTGAATTTGACATTATATGTGTATAGGAAATATATGTTCTTAGTGACCACCTCACAACATCACGGATTTTGTATTTGGCTATGTAATTAATACATAAACGGGGTGAATGAGCATCTGATCAAGACAAATTCGCCTACATTTTCTATAATTGGCAGCATCTGTAATCGTCTTTCGTTTCACTCACATCATCCTGATCAAAAAGTTAAAATTCATTTGAAAAACATTCTTTCTAAACATCCATAAAAACTTAAAAACATAAAATAATCGTAAGTGCAAAATATGGATAGCTATGATTAGCAAAATATATCAATTTTAAACCGGCAGAAAATGCTATTAAAATATATTTAGATATTCATAGATTCTATACACTCCTCTTGAAAACAATCGAGTTCTATACCAGCAGAGGGTTCCGTTGCAGATATATTACCAGTTGATAAGAATGTAGTTTATAGCGATTTTCTTTCAATCGCAGCGCCCCTGGCGGTAAAGTTTGAGGTCAACCGGAAGTCAGTCAGAAAACAAAAGTGCAGGTGCGATGCGACAGCTCTTACTTTGAGTGGCGACAACACAGTATCACACAATCATGAGGACGGACCAGAAATTATTTTGTCTCAAGTGTTCATTTGTGATCTTTATTATTCTCCTATGGGTGAGTACTTTATGCTTTCCTCAAAATGGTTGGGCGCTGCACGTAACATATGCAGGTCTCTCCTGTCATTTCTTGCTCTGCTGGAAATTCGATCGCAGTCGAGTTCCCGATGAAGAATGGTGAACCGTGAATCGCTGTTGTTGACAGTCACGGGATTAAGCGACGCGTGCAACTGTGTGCAATTATTTCATTGCTTGGCTATTCGTTGAAATTCAGTAGTCAGTGGGGGCTTAGTAAATTAGTTACTTCAAAATATATATGATGTCATTTTTATGGATAATGTTGATTCTTATGTTGTTGTTTATATTGGTATTTTAGATGTCATTCAGCAGGCTTTGTTGTTTGATGGATTTCATGATTTTGATATTTTCTTTAGATATGTATGAACATTAATTATTTCAAATTGGTAGGTTATTTACTGATTAAAATGGTGTTTTTTACAATTTAACTGTATTTTTAAATTTCTTAGTTAGTAGATGGTAGTGATTTACAAGTTTTGTCTTGTTCTTTCTCATAACAAGTGTGTTTATACTGTAATATGCATCATTAAAAATAGAATAATTTTGAAATAAGGAGGATAATCATTTACTAGAATTCTAATTATTTTCATCCGTCTAATTATTGAGCTTGTTTAATGGTGTGTTTGGGGAATCATGTGTTAAACAGTCACTTAAAGCTGATGCTTAAATGACCAATGAGTGTCATTAATTCAACATCATTTTGACTTAACAATAAGAATATAAATCATTTCTTTGATAATATGAAGAGAAGCTGATAAATAAAAAAGTGATGAATAATAGCCAGTAAAATGAACATACAGCATATGATTTATATCAGAAAAGCAGGGATCAAGAAAGGTAGGGGCCATGGGCCATTTTGCACATTGGTTGCAAAAATGGCCCAATCAAATTAGAAATTTAAC
Organism: Phorcus lineatus; assembly: GCA_921293015.1. NCBI lineage: Eukaryota > Metazoa > Mollusca > Gastropoda > Trochida > Trochidae > Phorcus > Phorcus lineatus. Next base: position 6,207,808 of record OV121096.1, on the reverse strand, counting down.
CATTGCAACTAAGAGGAAAGGCCAATTCAAGTTATGAAAATGACCCATTGTCAAAGGTATCTTTCCCAATCCCTGAAAAAGTATAAAGTCATATTCTATATTATGAGATAATTATTACCAGTTGGTTGTATCTAAGAATAGGTCTGTTCAGCATGCACTTATTGTTGACAATTGCTCGTGGGTTGGTGTTTCCTGAACTGGGTTAGTGTTGGGATTAAACAGGACACACCTCCATAACATGAACAATGGTAATAAATGTATTACTCACGACCTGACCCTCTTTGGTCTATACAAACATGACTGACATGAATATAAATAACCTGTCAACATTTAACATTCAATTGATGCCATACATTCGATAATGTGTAATTTCATTTCATTAAAAACTATTTTGACAGATCTTGAACACTAGCAGCTTGAGTATTATTCTTTTTTAGGTGTGTTTATTGTTTTATTAATAGTCCTTATAGCAACAATTAACATTTTTTGGCAAAAAATCTCCACTATATTTGTGGTTGTGGAAATGGTTCATTCAATCATTTGTTAATGTGTTGTTTACATTATAAAAGAGTGTTAATTATGCAAAATGCACAGCCAAATAAGAATTGTAATTAATATAGGTGGTGTTAACTGTTAAGTGATGTTAAATTTGTATTTCTTTAAAAGGAAAATGTCTGCTCATCTTTTCAATTAAAATAATCAATTCTACCAATTCTAAATAGCTGACAAGCATCTTGAATGTAAACAGTCTCCTAAACTCCTAATCTCTACAATCTTTGTTATCCTTGGTCTTTGAATCTTTGTTGACATACCTGACTAGGTATTTCCTCTTTTCTTCCCACACATAGCCTCAGGGTATACAGTGATTTACACAAGGAGTGATACCCACATTAGATGTTGCCTGATTAGAATAACATTGCCTTGCCTTTTTGGGTGATACTGAGATGACGTACTGTGATTAACAAATAATTCCTCCACATTGCTGAAAACTACTACCCTTTTGATCAGAGATTGTACAAGCAGATATCAGATTTTGATTCTAAAGTGGAGTCGTTACTCTTAGTCAGCTGATCAAAGGACAGGAAGGAAACTGTTTTCCAATTGAATGGCTTTTTTTTTTATCTGATTTTAGTTATTATGTACCCATCCCTTTCATCCCTACAATCCTGAAATCAGGTTTATAAATGTATTTCTTACTTGTTTCTTAGGTGTGAAAGTATTAATCATCAAAATGTCAATCATCCCTTTTATTTTCATGATAAAGACAGTAATTTCACTGGTGTTGTTATTTGTATTTAGGGAGGTGGATTTAGTTGGAGAAAATCGTACGATGAAGCAGATTTTGTAAGTGAATGACTTGTGAAATTGATCTTTAGAATATTGTGGCTTATTCTGACCAATGGTCAAAGTATCCTATGCTTTAAAATCTTGAGAGAAATCAAGCAAAAAGAAATGGCAAATTTTCCCAGAACTCCCTCTAGGAACAAAATTGTATTAGGATTTATGTTTGGAAATATTTTTGAGATGAGTTATTGAAAAATGTGGATGGGCTCATTGTGGGTGTGTGGGATGATACCAGGTACATGGATACTTGATAACATTGTAGTGTGTGTATGGGATGTGTGGTAAGATCAAATGTCATGCATGGCTGATTTCACTTTGAAGTTGGTAGATTATGGATTTGATTTCCACTTTGTTTCCTATCTCATGTCTGTAGGTGGGAAGAAAGGAAATAGCTAACAAATGGTTCCTGTTTAACAATGTTTCCAAGAATTTAGCTGGATATTCAATCTCATAATCACATGTAAAACCCTATTTATTCCCATTACTTTCTGTTATTTAGCCACTCTGAATGGTGTGCATTGATATTTTTTCACCAGTTCTCTCAGTTCTCTAGAAATTGGCTCTATTCTCATCTTGTCCATCTTCAAACACATGGCCTTTTCTTACGTTAGCCTCAATGACTTGCTAAGATAGGCCTTGCTACATTTCCCGTACTTTTCAAGGTTTGAATTTGCCAGTGATAGAGACTGTTGCAATTTAAAGCCATCCAAGGGAAGATGCATCTTGTCTATCAGCTTTTTTCTTAATACATTCTGTTGAATAAATTTCTTTTTCATTTTTACTTACAATATAATCTGTCACCTTGAGAAAATGACATGACACTTCAGTACAACAGGTTTGAAATGTTTTTAGAGAGGACAAACCATCATCAGCCCAAGGAGTTATCCCCTTGAGCAGCAGAATTTAAAGTTTCATGTTTTGGGGTTAGACTTCCTTCATGAGATGTTTTATGCTTATCAGACTCTCTTTTGTAATTCAAGGCTCTTGTTTTGTCATGATCTTTGTTTTCAATTGTCATCTTTTGCAACATCTGGGGATTTCTTGATAAAGAAAGGATTTCTTGATAAAGAAAGGATTTCTTGATAAAGAACTATGTTATGCGATCAAAGCCAACTGCCAAGATGAAGTGAAAGATGTTTGCTGAAATATTGATTGAGTAATCTTTCAAACACATCAAACATTTACCTCCAAGGTCGTGTTAACCTAGGTGACTGTATAGAAAACTTTGCCAACATGAATCAAATGTTTACTTTCGAGCCTTCATAAGCCTTATGTTTGTTAGGAAATTTTTGGCAGTGAAATAATCAAATATTTCTCTTAAATCTCCTGCTTAGTTTTGCCCATAAATTTTCTCGTACTTGTACTCGTGTGGGAATACCATGAAAAGGAAAACTCAAGCATTGTTCTGCGATCGTCAAAAGGAAGAAAACTCTTTGATAATTTCAGTACCAGAGACATAAAGGTCAAGATTTTGACAGATTAACCTTTTACAGTGTAAAATGTTTCCTAATACATGTTTTAATGGCATTACCACACTAGTTCCATCCGATGCTTTAGGGTTTCACCTCAATACATAGACACAATAGCGTTGCAGCCTTCCCTGTGATAACACTAGTAGCAATGGTATAAGTGAAACACTATTGATGGCGGCACTAAACCCCAAATCACCTCACCCGAAACATATGTGAAAGTAATGAGTAACATTTCATGTTGTTGGCCAAAACTTTCTTATACAACTTTCAAAAATAGAGTGAGTGAGTGATTTATTGTTTTACGCTGCTTGGGCAAAATTTCAGCCGTTAGCGGTGTAAAAAAAAGTGCAACAACCAAACTAGCTAATACTAATTTGATCCCAACAAAATCTCTTGAAAAGAAATTGCAGTTTATATAAAGCTCCTTTCTTATATTTAATACAATAATCATTTTTGAGAATTGTTATTGAGAGCCTGAATATAAGTATAGTTTACAAAAACTCTTAATTAAAAAAATTTGAGTGCCCTTTAATGACTTCCGCAGAGTATTTGGTGACTTGCAGATAAAGGGTTAAATTGGGAGCTTGTACAGGAGTGATTGTTCGTCTATCGGTCAAGAGGTTTTATCCTAAGATACCAAGTGTGGACACGTTAGCACTTCACCTTTGTATAAGAGCATGTACATATGGACCCGAGATTTTCAAAAGAAATGATAATGTGAGTCTTCACATGTAAAGATTATTTGGGAAAGTTTTTACGTATGGAACATCAAACATCCTAGATGTGGGCAGGTTGCCCCAGCGATGTCCCACAACAGGCCTAAGAGTCCACACGCAGAAGCAAGATGTACACAAGGAGTTGAAACTGGAACAGGTTTTCCAAGTAATTGATCCATAGCGGCTGGTTCTGCAGGCAGACAGGACTTTGCTTGCCATCTCAGATTTTTCGCTTTCCCTCTAAAATCTCCACTTTCTTTTTTTTGCCAGCTGCTCTCTTCAACTTTGCTCAAGCTTTTCTCAAGCCTCAGCAATCTGTTTTGGCAGCCATTCAAGGATTTTGTTTCAAACCTGTTAAAACCGTTTCTCAATGGGAAGATGTGGCACAGTTCTGTCTGGTGGTTTATATGTTCAAAGGTCTTGCACTTGTGTAGACTAAAACAGGTCTCTTAAAAGTACTCTTTTCCTGGTAAATTAAATCTTTCACAATGGAAATTTCACACCTGGTGGAATGTATCTTTATCAAAGGAAATATTCCTTGTTTTGACCAGAGTCTTGTAATTGGTCTTGTGTACCTGTAGACTTAAACATGTCTCTTAAAGTTACTAACTCTTTTCCTGGTGAATGAGTTCTTAATCAAAGACAATATTCCTCAGTTTGGCCAGATATGATAAATTATTACATTCTGGGATCTTGTACTCTTGAAACTGTTACAGAGATGCTCGTCCCCTGGTGAATTAAGTCTTCAACAATGGAAAATTCCTCTTTTTGGTCTTAGACTCATAATAGTTGGCCATGTTCAAAGGTCTTGCACTCCTATAGACTTAGTTACTAACTCTTTTTCCATGTGAAATAAACATTCCTGGTTTAGCCAGTAGCTCATGAAAAGCAAACCTGGCCTGGCATACCAGAACATAGGTTTTTTCTCACCATCAAATGGTGGCACATGAGAAAATTCAATAAGATATATATGTCACGGCATGCGCATAGGGAAAAACTGACTATCATCTTACATAATTTTGTTAGGTATTTTACACTTTCTAAAGGCAATGTTAGTGTGATTGTTTATATCCATTTAGAATCCGTTTTTTAAATAATGTTTAGTTTTGCGAAAAGAAACTTTGCTAGATGCTAAATTTTATAGATCACTTTCTTATTAGGTTATACTTATAATTAGTCTTTCTCTTTTTTAAAAATGACTTATTTCTCTAGACTCTGTTTAAGTAAAGTCAAGGCTTGCTTTATGAGGACAGAGACTATCTTAAATGCTTTTATATCATATACAGTCACAGAGAAGGACTACTTTAAAGCTAAGTGCATATGGTTAAACTTCCATCCTGCCCAGCAAGATATGCCACTGCTCCTTAGACATGAATCTATAAAGTAGTCACTAGAAGTAGAAATACAACAAGTGAAACAATTTGATAAGGAATTGTTTATTATCATATTTCAGTTGTCACCTCTTTAACTTGAATAAGTCATGATATAAACATCTGGACCCCCCCCCGACACCCCAAAATTCTATCTTAATATATTCAGAGATAAAGTACATTCTATCTCTTTCTTTTATGTCTATCTAAGGCCACCCATTGATATATTTTGCTACAACTATTGTTAAATATTTTGTATCTACTGTAATTTGTCTTCTTGTTCGGTGCACAGAGAAAAATACCACTTATATATTATATCATTTCTGCCTCGTTGGAATTTAAAAAATTAAATGTAAATATTTTCAGATATTGTAATTTTGCTTTTCCTAGCCACAGTTCCATATCGCCAGACATCTTTGAATATCACACACCAATCTAGTTATGTTATACACAGCATTGAGAGGACATGTTGATAATGGCTGGTGCCCTGCCAGTTCATATGGGGAACAAGATATGAACCGGAAATGCAGTTCATAGAGCATTTATTTTCTTTAAGATTTTGTTTGTATGAGCATTAAGTGTATACTTTCCATCAGAGAATTTATTTACTTTTGCCTGTGATATGGAAAAATATAAAAATTGTTTATGATTTTTTAATCCTTTATCATATGAGCCTTTATCAAATGAAAAAGAGGAAATTGTTGCTTTGGTTTTGATATATCTGATATGTGTGTGAACATATGTTAAAAATGAGTAACATTGCGTAATTATTCCGTTATGCATTGAGTTAAACCTTGATGGTTTTATGGTAAGTTACTTGGTAATTTTTTGAGTGATTGTTTTAAATAAATTTTTTTATCTGCAAAATAATCTCCATCTAACTAGGATTTTTCCCCATGAAGCAACTCTTGTCATACACTAAATGTTCGATCGTGTCTACATTCACACCCGCTGGTGTTGTGATTAATAATCACCATGCTCGTGTCAGGGTGATTAAAATGTAAGAACTATAAATCTTCAACTAATGAGCTTTGAGCAAAGGACAGGCCTTGCACTTAGTTTGTTAATATGATTCTGCTGTTAAAGATCAAATTGTTCACTCGTACACTGCAGTGCGTGTGTCAGTCTGTACACTGTTACCACATCTTTGCCTCTTAAACCTGTGTTGTGTAACTAACTCCATCCCTCCTTATCCTCACCCCGTCTCTCTTCTCCCTGCCCCCCTCCCCCCAACACACCACCCAAGCCTGTATGAAGCTGAAGTATGTAAATGAGACTTCTCCATCATCATGTTGGGGGGGGGGGGGGGGGGGGGGGGGGGCGTTCATCCCCCACATCCTTTTATGCATTCCTAAACCTGCCAATACTGTAATCTTATAATTAGACTCCGAAATGAAAATGGCATCAGTAAATAAAAAAGAATTTAAGTTTTAAATAAAATGAGAAGGAAACCCAAATTTCTTCATTTTCAGCCTGAAATCTAGTTTTCAAGTCGCCTTATAGACTTGCTTAGGCTTCTAGATTATTTCAGGGTCTGGCCGAAGGACTACCAATAATGCAGTACATGTCAGTCTCTACACTGCTACAACTTCTTTACCTCCTCTCTTACTTTCCCTCACTCTCACTCTCTCTCTATCCCACCCAAGCATGTATGAAGATGATTCAAAATAAGGGTCGTTGTTCAGAAGAGAATATTCAGAAGATTTCTCTGCCCTATTTAAAAGTCTCTACTTCTGCCAATACTTAAAGTGATTTATAAGAAGTTGTTATCAGAGACTAACACAGGAAGTTTAAACGCGCTTGACTTTTATGCAGTTATAGATTTTATGCCCTAACATAAATTGTATAGTGTCAATTAGGTATAAGTTGTAAGAAACACTGGGTCAAATGTAAACTGATGGCTCTTAACAAACATGCTGTAATTGATGTAATAAATGCCCAGGGCACCAAGGTAAGAAATTTGTTGTGTGCCGATAAGGATACCCTTCTTGCAAAGGTGTTAATTGGAGATATCATCCATGTTTTTATTGCACCTGTGTACCAGAGGGCAAACTGTAATGATTTTATGGTGAATAATGGAGCCCTCAATCTGGGACATTATTGCATATGTATCGCTATTTACAGTTGTGATGTTTTATTGAGATAGAGTAGGTGATGTTGTAAATAAATCAATTTGTAGAGGATGGGTTGTTGATAGAGTTGTTTGTTTATAAGTAACATGTTGATAGTACCTTCTTCAGTGACACATTGGCATTAGTCCGCCATTTTGTTTTGTGGAAAATGACATAAAAAGGCGCTGTACTTTCATTAACTTTGCAGTATTATAAAAATTTACTATATGTATGGCTAGAATATCCACACATTTACAAATAATTTGTGATAAAACTAATAAACTATGGGTTGTAATGCTGTAGCAAGGCTTTTAATACTTGTAGTGCTCATTAATGGCATCACTTCTCATTCTTGTTTTATTTTACGGAGTAAGTGCTCTCATTTATCTAGTTGTCAAATCTGTTTCAACCAAAATGTTACCCTCAGTAACTGGTTTAAACTGTACTAATATCAGTCATGTATAAACTGGAATGTCTCCTTGAATTTCGTTTCCATAAAAAATATCCGAATGTGCTTTAAGTTCTGCAGTGCTGGTGTAGTTTTGAACAGCGCCATAATTGTTGTAAGCACAAAATGTATTCTGCATGTATTTCAGTGTGAACAACAAGGATCTTTTTTATTATAAGTGGAGTTTATCATCATCATCATAACTCATCATCATCAAATGTGCTATGTTTTTAGATACAGTAGTACTTATGGGAGTCATGATACACAAATGTATGGATGTATCAATACATTTTTACTGCTCATGCAATACAGGATACATGTACTCGTGAGTGTATCGATTCAATTTACATGAACTGTAACGTATCAGGAGTGTGGTTCATGGTGACAACCTTTCAGTATTACTACTCCATTTGACGTTTCATTTGTTAATGTTTAAGAATTATGTATCCTATGGAAAATGTTATCATTTTCTCTTTGCTTAATTTGGTATACAGCACAGTGTCTATTCTATAAGTTGATCTTGGGGAAATTTGCTAAACCCTTTTGGGAAAGTGTCCCTCAAAATTTATAGGATACTGTTACCTCTGCTCAGAATATGCCATACTGACCCCCTAAGCAAATCACCCTAGAACAACACTACAGCATAACTAAAATTTGACATTCTTCCAAGTCAGAAATTAAAAAAACGGGTTTAAAAAACTGTAAGTCTCTGGTCAATGAATGTCATATTTTTCTTTGACTCGCCCAAAATTACCTGAAACATCATAGACTTGCCTCTTGTTTTAAAAACTTAGACTACCAAAGATTTTCAGACAAAGCTCTGTGACAAATGCAACTAACTGCTGTAAGTCTGTGACTTATTGCTTATGAATAGATTTTTGAAGCTCACATAAACCTACAAGAATAGTCAAAAACAGAACAAAACGTTTCCTGCGTATGACACTAAACTACTTCACCAGCCAATGCTGCTCCACGGAGTGATCTGTTCAGACTTGAGAGGAAGTGAAGCTATCACACAGGGCAAGTTCTTCAGCACATATATAGCCCAGAGGAAAATCTCGTGAAATTGTTTCCTTCACATGTTCTTCAGCTTTGAGAAGATGAATCAGACTCCATCAGGCTCCTCAATGAAGAGTTCCCTTGATGTGTTTTGGAAGTTTGAGTTGGTGGTTCAAAAATAGAAAATTTACGTCAATAGGAGATATGGACGATATAGATGATCAAAATTGATAAGTGTAATTTCTGAGGTAAAAAAACACAGGTTAAGTTTGAAGATGTATATATACAAATGATTCAGATTCAGTTTTCCTTTTGCAAGATGACCTAAATATTAAGGTTTATTTCTGAGGTATAAGGTTTTATTTCTGAGGGAAAAAAAACAACATATGAAATGATGGAAGATGTATATTTCCAAGTATATCACATTTGTGTTTTGCAATGGGACCAAAATTTAAAATGTTATTACTGAGTTAATAAACACATTTATTGAATATAAAATTTCAGTATTTTAAACTTTATCAAAGATGGAGCAATCTATACTTAATACAATATATTTTGGAAGAATTTTATTTTTTATGAGTTGAATATATTCAGAATTTGTGTACATTCAAATAGTATTTTTAAGTGGATGGAATGCTCACAAAGATCTATTAAGTCCATCTCTGCTCTGTAAATCTCTTAGGCTGCAGGAACATGTTTGTTATTGTAAGACCCAGTGCTACTCAGCAGGTTCCAATATCTCCGAGTAGTTTGTACAGGCAAGACTCCTGTTTCATGGGTCATTAGTTCAAGGTGTGAAGTATATCACCATCGGAGCATGTAAGAAGACGTTCAGTGTAAAAGGAAATTACATGGATAGTGATTGATTTGGTGAAAAAAATGATTAAGATATTTGGATTCAGATACATGAAAAGACATATTAATATTTTCTCCTTTAAACGTAGATATACTCCTTCTGTGTTTTTAACCAGTGGACATTCCAAGAATTTTAACAGACTATGACTCCTGTAAACTGGTCTCTGAAAATGACTTTGGGAATGTTAATAGTCATATGTGCAAATATTGAAAATGTGTCACTGCTTATGTTACACCGTATGTGTAATAAGGAAATATACTGGACAAAATAAGTTAGGGATATTGAAATTCTTTTAATGAAATTTCTTTATTGTGTCAAAGAATGATTTAATCAATTTTCAGAATTTCTATAACAACAAATATCCCTAACTATTTATGTCCAGTATCGATGGAGCTTAACTCTTCATTTTCATACCATTTGGATTCTGGATTTGATATATGACTTATTTTAGTTTTAATGGCAAAAAAGGTCTTGAAGAAAGAGCATCAGCGATGCCATCTGCTGGCACCTTGTGTCCAGTACTGAAGCCATTGATGAAGCCCAACAAGATAGTGTGGACGAAACGGAGATATCTGGGTAATGGAACAAGTCCCTGTTTTAATTGAGTCAGGCCGATCACTCACCGATCACACACTGTATGGCTTGTTTCCACTCTGGCATCAGGAGTTGTCCATCTGCTCGGAAATAGTCTCATTATCATGATTGAATGAGAGGCTGGGGCCAAGTGTGGTATTTGTGGCTTTTTGACAGTTGGTCATTTGTGGCTTTTCTTTGAGTGTCCTTATGTCCTGGGTGGCAGGATAGCCAGGGGCTCGGCAACTTTGTCTGCAGTAGAGAACTGTTCTACACGCAGTAAGGTTTGAGTGCAATGCTACACTGAATTTCAGTGCAGTGCCACCCATGGTTTGCTAGTTCCAGCCGATGCTCGCAGGTTTCACCGAAATTCATAGCTATGATGGTGTTGCGGGCTTTCTCCCTGCAATTATACTAGCAGCTACAATATAAGTGAAATACTCTTGAAAGCGGCGTTAAACCTCCAACTTACCTCGCCTCACCTTATGTCATCTGTGGGTATTGAGTGCAAAACTCTAATAATAATAATGACAATTTTTTAGCACAGTGTGAGGAACTACTCAATGACTGAACATTATAACCCTAAAGGACTTCACTTTTGAGGCATCTTCTTGGCTAAGTAGAGGTCTTTACCTCCTGTATTCAGGTACCCCTTTTTTACAGCTGAAGGCCTTGATGTAGGATGGAGTACCATGCCATAGTATCACACCCTGGTCTCATGTTTGCTCTCTTTGGCATGAAAGGATAGCAAGCAGCAGTTCCTATTACGATAATATCTTTGTTTTTAAGTCATCAGTGTTATTTACTCCATACCACATTACTCCTCAAGGTTGAACAATCAGCTCTCTGGCAACTGTCTTGCTGTGAGAGTAGATCTGTTAAAGCTCTAGGTGCTGCAAGCCAGCTTTGTCTCAGACAAATAAATGAATTTCTGAATAAACCATCTGACAGAAGGTCAAGTATGATTTGGCTGAATGATGACAGTTTGTCACTCGATGTTGACGGCATTGATGGTCTGTTATCTCTCACCATTGATGCTTCACTGTGCTGGTGCTGGTCACTCTGTTAAGATGGTCGCTCCTAGCCTTGGGCTAATTTGCATGGACTTTGGGTAATTTTGTCTTTGTCAAATTTGTCTTTGTCAAATTTGCTCTTTCAATCTGTGAAAATCATTGATGGACAAATAATTTCTTTGGATTTATAACTTCTTTATCAGAAGTGTACAACATTTTGGTTTCATCAATGTTATGCAAGATAATGTTTTTCACATCTACATGAACAAGGGAAGGTATCGACCTATAGGTCCTAAAAGATATGCTCTGTCAAAGATATATGCTGTACAATCTACCATAAGGGTGTTATCAAACTTACCAGCTAAGTGCCTCTCAAGGAAATGATGAAAAGCATTGATGTTTTTGCGTAGTATGTTCATAATTTATTTAATTAACATTTAATTTGGAAATTTGGATCATAATGTTTAGTCATTTATTTGTTACTTTTGTTTATTTTATTTGATATAAAAATATAAATTGACAATTGAGACCTCAAAATATCTATGCATTTTTTAAACGTGTCTGAAAAAGAACAAGATTTTACCAAAATTTCTGTAAGAGAATCAGGTAGAACTCTGGCAGGAATTCCAGATCTGGTTTCATTCAAAGATAGCTGTTAGGAGAAACAACAGTCAGTCAACTGTAGACAGGCTATTAGTGTGTTAACAAGGGGAGATAATTCTGTAAACATCTTGTATATCAGATACCAGCACTTGTGATGCGCTGCACATGTCAACTGAACTCTTGACCTCTGTGTAGACCAATCAGATTAGGTGTAGGTCTCCTGTATCATGTCATCAAGTGCTCTTCAGTCTGTTGCAAAAACTCTCGACAGTTAAAGAGGGATTAAGATAGTAGAATGGATTATGATAAAGGGATTAAAAGATTCTGAAACATAAATTCTTCTACAAGGAACTTGAGGAAGAAGCTGGATATCAAGTTCTTGTGCATTTTGCAAAGAATGATTAGTGTCAGAATTCTGTTTTTTATGACCATAAGGAACTAAGTGAAGGGATTTAATTCAAGGAGTTAGACCTGAAAATTGTTTTCTTTCTAGGTGATATGTGATCTTCAAACCCTGAGAATGTTCTAAATGATACATATTTGTTACAATGTGATGGAGATTAGAAGACAGGTATGGGATAAGTTTCTTTTCAAATTTCTGTCTAAAGGAAAGACTCAGTCAGAAAATATGTCGTAAGTCAGATTACGAAGGCAACTTCTTATATATTGTCCTTATTACCTTTTCTTAATGCAGGGGGATTTTATCCTTGGGATAAAAAGAAACAATCACTTATGTTTTAATCAAGTTGTTACATATACATAGACTTATTTGAAGCTTAAAGCAAGAAGGATATCTTATATAAAACACAAGAGCTCAAAAGAAAAGTATGTAACTAATTAGCAACGAGGAGACACTGGTCTGTAGTGGTTTCCTATCACACGACATTATCTCCAATAATATAGGCTAGGGCTTATTAATTATGGGCTGTGCCGAAATGGTGTTGAATATTGGTATGCTTCGAGAGAAATAACGCGGCAACAAACAGCTTTGTAGTCTGAGCGATCTACGCAAATAGCAGAGCCATGTAGGAAATGTCACTAGGTCTCTATATCCTCTTTATGTGATAAAATATTCCGTACTGGGCTTAGATGTAGCCTGGAAATAGTTCCCAATGCAGATCTGTATGAAGAGAATTATTCTGATTTCAGACTGGGTGAAATCTGACGCAGGTGCTTGGAATTGTAGATCAGTGGTATCTGAAATTATAATTCTACTTATGAGGAATTCCGTTATATCCATGCCATTTTAATGTATAAAAATTCAGATGGCAAACAAATATTTTAAAAATCTTTTGTTCCATTGATTTATTGTCAATGACGTTTTTATGATTGGTTTTTTTGCTCGGCATACAAATGATAACAAAATCTTATGATGGGTAATATTCATTCATTATCTTTTTTTGATTTCCCATTATAAATATCATAGTTTTTTTACTTATTTTTTTGTTATCTATCAAAATAATTTACAATTTAAATTCAACTTTATTGTTAAACTCGCTTAACCTAGAGGCACTCAAGTGCTGTTTCCTGTACAAAGGATCTTGTTTCTCATGAAATTTAAATCGAAAGAAATCAGTAAACAGGGTCTTTAGTGGAAACAGCCATGTAAAAGCCAGAAAAGGTTACTGAAATTCTTTATATCAAAAACAAGGTAGAACAATTTAAACTTTTCAGAGGCCAATATTGAATTTTCTAGTCAAATAAAATAAAAGAGACTTAAAATTCTTCAAATCAAATCAAATGTCTGGCTTGAGGCTTGAAAGGAAGTTACCAGGTCACTGTGACCCAGCTCTAAGGCGAGGAGAAAGGCGGTAACCAAATTGAAACATTGACAAAAACACGCCAGTGACAGAACCCTGCTCGCTCCAAAAGAGGAAATCAATACTTGAGCTGAAAGATTCTTCGTAAATTAATATTGTTCATTTTCTTTCTTGCTCCTTCATTCATGACATTGCCAGGGTGTCATTCGGAATAGAAAATAGCTTTGTGTAGTTTTAGTTAGGAGTGTGCACAGATTTAATGGTTGCCATATGTTGATGAAATTAATACGGAGGTGCAAGTTCTTTTAGTGGTTAATTTAGGACTACAGTTCTCAGTTTTAAATGAATAACGGTTTCATTAATATCATGTGAAAGGTCTGCTGTGTTCACTGGTTATGTATTATTGAGCGTTGCTCCTTAAAGTCATAGTCTCATTTTTGTAAGGCAACTAAACTGAACTAATTATTCTTCACGAACAAAATCTGATCACTAACACAAATATTTCCTGTCGCATTTTCATTTTTATGCCCGTTTTACAGTTTTGGATGAAGCAGCTTATTGGCGTATGCCGTTTCAGACCGATGAGGTACCGAATCAAGTGCAATCCCATCGCGAGTACGAAACACCGGAAATCTAGTCATAGCAGCGCCAATACTTATGACGGACGCATTCGTCACTGAGTTTACCACCTTTTTGTTATTTCTATATTTGAAAACGCGTAAGCTATTAGCTATTTTCATTGGATATTCAGCTGGGAAATTTTATATGTTCTTCGTCACGGCCTTAGCGAAATGACGTGGTAGGGACTAACGCTCGCAAAAAACATAATATTCGGGTAGGGTAGGGTAGTTTGAACTTCATTATTGAGGGCTAGAATGCCTGCAGAGTTCTGAAAATTGTTGCACACGTCAGGGGAAAGAATTTTGTGAGTGGTGAACTATTTGTCCGGCATCCATTACAATTTGCCTTGCAAAAATGAGACTATGACTTTAATCCTTGGTCCTTAAACCAAAGTTTTGATTTATTTATAACATATTTTATGTTTAAACGTTGATATTCCTGAGCTATGAAATGACAGGGCAAAAACATGTTTGTGGAGCAAGACTTAACAAAATTACTAACTCTTAAAGATAGGATATCTCAGAAAATGTTGGTACCCGCTAGAAGAGTGCTAATTTTGCTTTAATATAAATGTGCTATTGATAAGAACATTTAATATTAATGAAATATTTGTAGTTCAATACATAATGCCTTCCCAGGGTTGACTACAGAAGCAGAGTGTATAGTATATGTATGATCCCTTTGATGTTGTTGAAAGTGATTTCAATTGATTAAGACACTGTGAAAAATTGGACTGTGAGATTAACCTCTTCTCCTTGGTTTAGTTATAAAACTTTTTATACGTAGAGTTTTTAGTTTTTAGACAAAAAAAATCTCTACAGAAATCTGTTTTATGTCTTTCAAACATTGGATCTCCTACTCCTCCAGGCAGGAATTCATAATGTAACTTGGGCTTCTGTGATGAAAAAAGGAAATGTGAAAAAATCTCTACCTAGCAGTGAAAATTTACTGAATGATTCAAGATGTGTAGTCTGTTGCGCCATTCTCGCGGGATCATTCAAGGAACTGTTTATGAATGAGTTGAGGAGAGAGGCGAGGCCACAACTGATGTATGTGAAAGAGTGTTATATCAGATATCGCCCAGAGCTAAGTGAGTTATCACATGGAAGTCTCGGTCTGTAGGTGTGGGTTATACAGCTATGTGTTAAATGCCTTGTTAGTGTCTGATTGGCTAATACTGTACAATTATGCTGGTATGCAAGTACTTGCTATATGTTATTTGATTTAGATTTTGCAAGTGTCATTTGTGAGGTTTCCATATTAATTTATTTTTGCAGTTTGGCAGCAAACCTTTACTGGATAAGAATTGGAGACGTATTGTTTCTATACATGGTCATAGGGAAACAGATCTTGTTAGCAATTGTTGTCTGACAACTATTAGTTGTTGTGACAATACAAACAATTCATGATAAATATGTATCTCAGTCTTTAAGAATGACGCGATACACATCACAATACAATACCCTGTGTTCAGGGGTTTTTTTATCGAAAAAGTCTTCAACATTTGACAAGCACCTGGACTCTCAGGCAAAATAAACAATTTTAATGTCAAAGATACATATTACGATATCAAAATATATAGTCTAAGTATCACAATTCTCAATGCGATGATATATATATCGATATATATATTGATCAATAATCACAAGTCATGTATGTAATGTAAATATATCTATAAAAAATATGTTTCAAATCTTCGGCATCAAATGATACAAATTATATGATGTAGGTATTATACATCAAAGCCTGACAGTGTAAACTGTAAATTACTTCACAAAAATTTTATCATGAACCTTACCAGGTTCGTTCCAAAAAGTAAGTAGGCAAATTACCTTGTATAATACCACGATGATTGATGCCATTTGTGATAAATTGTTGTGAGACCTGATGGTTGTTACTCTCATGGCCATGGAGAAGTTAAGAGAGGGATGAAAGTGGATAATAAATGGATTAGTATCAATCCAGATATTTTTTAGTGGGAATGTACCTATGTGATATCAGTTTCTATATCATAATGCTGGGTGTTTTTATTTTCAAAATTTACTTCCATGTAGAAATAAGGATCACAGCAAAATGATCATTTACTTTCTCTTCACCTCAGATTGAATCATGTCGATCTGAGAATGATTTTTGTACTTTTTATTCAAATTCTATTTATTTGCAGATTAAAACTAAAAATAGACACTATCACATTGAGGTAAATCCTTCAAGGTATCCCTCTTGGCACTGGTATTGTGTAGCTACTGAATTGTCACATGTTTATCAGTCATATTGGAATCCAAAACAAACCTTTTTATGTCTTTTCAGGCATAAACAATATTGCTGATAATACATTCAACAACCACTCAGTCAATTAGATTTCCTAGTAGAATACAGCATCAAGAGCCTTATGCAGTTTGTCAAATTGGAAAGTGTTCAACGTTACAAGTCGACGCCTGCAGCGCTGAGACAGGATATATTGAATGTCTCTTTACATCTTCTGCATCCTTGGTCTGTATCAAGGAAACATATCAATTTATCATTACATCATTTAAGAACCTTTTGCAATTTCACACATTCAAATTGTGTAATGGATGGCACCTGCCAGAAGCCGCACAGACACGAATTATTGATCGGTTCTAACGTCTTCAGCAGTGGACATAGCTGCTGTGCAGTGCTGTGCTGTAGACTCTTGCTTCTTGATCTACTGCATGTAGACAAGAGACCTTCACTGCTAGTTATAATGATTATCTGGATAAACATATTTAGACAATGGTGGTTCCATTATATATTGCAATCCTGCTAAATGTTGACCAGTACAGTTTGTACACTTTAGATCTTAACATCCTTCTTTGTTGGTTGACAAAACATATGTGCTTGTGGAATAATTATCTGGATAAAAAATA
This sequence comes from Phorcus lineatus, assembly GCA_921293015.1. NCBI lineage: Eukaryota > Metazoa > Mollusca > Gastropoda > Trochida > Trochidae > Phorcus > Phorcus lineatus. Next base: position 6,191,037 of record OV121096.1, on the reverse strand, counting down.
TTTTAGGACAATGGTGGTCCAGAAGGTATCACATTTTTGCTTAATGTTGACTTTTAATCTCCCATCCTTATTGATGGAGGAGACTTTAGTTGGTTTATGTACTACTGCATGAAGAGAAAATATATTTTCTCTGCTTGTGGAATACTTATCTGGATAAGAATACTTTCAGACAATGGCAGTCCTGTCGAATATACTGTATGTAGACTTTAGATCTCAGTATCCTTACAACTGTAAGGAAACATGAGACACTACTGCTTGTGAAATAATTATCTTGATGAAAATTATTTTAAGATGATGGTCGTTTTATAAGTTATGATGCTAAATGTTGACCTAGATACTGTGTGTATACTTTAGATCTGCATGTTAACATGAGACCTTCACTGCTTGCAGAATAATTATCTGGATGAAAATATTTTAAGACAGAGGCGGCTCAATTTAACATGATGTTCCTGTTGAATGATGACCTTCAGTTATATGCCGTTAGTGGACATGAGACCTTCACTGCTTTTGAATAATTATCTTGATACAAAATTATTTTTGAAAAAATATTGGTTTACTAAAATGTGTTGTTCCTTCAGAGTGACCTGAAATCTGTTATGTACTGTATGTAGACTTCAGATTGCGACCTTCCTGCTGTCTTGTGGACTCTGTGTGGTTGATCTTCCTGCCTGTGGTCAAGAGACCTTGGCTGCTTGTGGAATATTTATCTAGATACAAGTTATTTTGAAACAGTAATGTTGTAATGTGATATAAGTAATCCCACTGAGTAATGGGTCAACTGTGATGAAAAAATATCGAAAAAAAATTGTTCTTTCTGATAAATATTTTCCACAAAAAAGAATAAGGATTGTCAATAATATATGTTATGGCAAGAGCCATTGACCATTTCTGTTGAATTACGACATCTTTTACGTGGCATTCTAGAACTTGTGTTTATAAAAGCGACATCATAAACTTACGACAGTTCCAAACAAACTTAGGTTATTCTACCATAGTGGTAATAAGGTACAAAGTAATGGATAAAGTCACGGACTGATGGATCTTGATAACGGTTAAGAACTCAAAGGTCACAGATAAAGAATTCAGTTAATGTCCTACAAGAGCACCACAAAGACACTCTGTATATGCATAAAGTTGCTGGCTTATTATACAGGTGACATTTTGTACAGGAATAACTATACAAGATTACTTGTGTAAATGTCAGGTTGGAAATAGCAAGAAATATGGCCATGCATGATAAAAAATATGATGGAGCATGCATAATGGTGTTTGATGTTCGATATAGTAATCGTGTAGTCAGAAATCAATATCTTATTGTATAAGGACAATTGATAAGGCATTTTCTTGGATTTACTTGTGAGCCACTTGTGTATAGATTTAGTCATTACTGTCGGTCAAGAGGAATAGATAATGAAAATGATTATGACAGCCATGGGAATAGATAGTTGGATGTGCTTAAAATTGGAAATGTACTAAACAGCTTTAATCTTTGAATATGTCTTGAAATTGAAGATCTTTAGTGTATTTGGATTTTTATTCAAAAGATTTTGTTTTAATGTTCAAATGTGTAATGAAGTTCATACAGAAGAAACATATGGGACACTCTAGAGAGTAAAATGTCAGAATTGGGTTTGTTGGCCTTGTCAAGATGATGATAAAATGATGATTGACTTATGATAATAGATCAGGATACATTTATAAGAGACTGTAAGCCATTTACCTCTGTGATTGTTGTCAGCCATAGAGGAAAATTGATACAAGATGTTTTGTAAATTGCTATAGGCAAATGTTACTGGTGGTAATTCATGACACTAATATGAAGTCAATGTCCTAGCATTTATTGTGGCTGATATTGGTGGAAGCGGGATAGCGCAGTGGTCAGCGCGTTTGGCTTGGGATCAAGATGTCCGTGGTTCGAATCCCACCAGGGGCTCGACAACTTTGTCTTCAGTAGAGAACTGTTCTACATGCAGTAAGGTTTGGGTGCAATGCTACACTGAATTTCAGTGCAGTACCACCCATGGTTTGCTACTTCCAGTCGATTCTTGCAGGTTATACCGCAATGCACAGCCACAATGGTGTTGTGGGCTTTCTTCCTGCAATAATGCTAGCGGCTGCGATATAAGTGAAATACTCTTGAAAGCAGCATTAAACCCCAAGTCACCTCACCTCACCTGGTATTGGTGAAAAGAATTATGAATAGTAATGAAAGCTTTATTATTATAATGTACTAATAGCACAAGAGCTATTAGATGCTGTTGAGAAACATTTGTATGAGTAAAACATCAAGAACAAGGGGCTCCTTCACAAAGCCTTAGTGTGATCGTATGTCACAAAAGTAGCTTTAGTGTAATGGTAAAGAATGGAAGTTAAGGTTAACCTTAGGGAAGGTCATTTTGTAAAAGGAGACCCAAATTGAAACATTTTTCTGTTTGTGTTACCAATACCTGGTTCTTCTTGCATCTATGATGATGAAATTGACCTCAAGATTGAGGCTTTGCTGTAACATACAGATTGACTACGAAGTCAGCCAAGAGTCAATTAAATGTTGTGGTGTTGAGAAACAATTGTATGAGTAAAACAAGGGGCTCCTTTCACAATTAAGGCCTTAGTGTGATCGTATGTCACAAAGGTAGCTTGAGTCTAATGTTAAAGACTGGGAGTTAAGGTTAAATTTAGTGAAGTTCATTGGTTAAAGAAGGTTCAAATTCAAATGTCTTTCTGTTTGTGATACCTATGCCTGGTTCTTCTTGTAAATATGATGATGAAATTGACCTCAAGACTGAGGCTTTGCTATAATAAACACATTGACTACAAAGTCAGCCAAGAGACTCAAATAAATGTTGTGGTACATCTGAAATCCTTGCTTTAGAAGTTCAGTCAGTGTGTTGAACATGTGCACGACCTCACCAAAGGTCATTATAATCGTTCGCTTAAGACCATAACAGTTCATGAGAGACCAAATTAAATGTTTTGATTTCTTGTGGAGATATGGTACATGTGTTCACCTTACGAAAGGTCAATATTGGATTGTCAATCGGTTTTGTGTGATACATAATCGTAATAGTACTAGTCAAGACCCAACAGATAGTTTTTAAAGTTACATGATTTACGTTTTTGGTCCATTGAATATGTGTTAGTCATTAATTAAAACTAATGTGGCTCGAACAATATTTTGATTGTATATTAACTTGTTTCACTGAGTTATCAGCTTAGGCCTTTGAACATGAAGGACCTTGCTTCAAGGTCATTTTTATTTCATGATTTTGCACATTACCCAGTAAAATGTTCCATTAATGAGTATTGACTATTTTACCTTGTGGGTAACATCATGCCATATACTAAATGCTTACTTTTCATGTATACCCACTTTAATGTTTAAATGAGGTTTGTTGTTGATAGGTAACGTCCAGTGGTCAAACATGATATGACCTTACCTTGAGGTCACTAGTTTGCTTTCACCAGATGTGATCCTTGCACGTTATGCCCAGTTTGAGATTAAAGTGCTGTGTGAAGTTTTGGCGTTCATTTATGTCCAAGCATATTTACGACCTTACCTTTAGGTTAAATAGCATGGTTTTGAGATGTTAACACCTTGTAGTAAAGCAATTTCAATTGGATTAGATAGATGACAGGTGCCCAAAGGTCAAACTGGACACTATTTATTACTCTGGGATGGTGGAGATTAGTTAATTGTCTGTGAAACAAGATTGAACATGTTCTACAAGAACTGGGCCCTCATTTATTAATCAAATAAAGAGAGATGTATTAATGCTATGACGTTTATGTTTATATTGCTGACAAATGCCTGTAAGGCTTCCCCGTACAGGTTTAGCCCAGATCCACCCATTGTTCGCTAGTTCTAGCCGATGCTCGCAGGTGTCACCACGCTGCATGGCCACAATGGTGTTGCAGGCTCCCTGCAATAATACTAGCAGCCGCAATATAAGTGAAATACTCTTGAAAGCGGCATTAAACCCCAAATCACCTCACCTCACCTCACCTCACCTCACCTCAACTAAGTGCCTATTGCTGACTCTTGAGTTGATGCACATGTATTATTATCAAATGGTCTACAAGAATTAGGCCTTCTGTTATTAAAGGGGCACGGAGTATGTTGTCGGAGCTTATAGTTTTAGTAACAATGAACAAGCTTAAGTCGTGTTTTGTGATAAAAACTGTACAATGGCAAGCACCAATGACTCAAACGTAATTTTGGAAATTATTTACAGAAGACAGACAGACAAAAATGGACTCGTCATTTGTCATTTGACTTATATACCTGAAACTGGGAAAGCAGAATGTCGTTTTCTTAGGATTTCTGTGGCCATTGTTTAATTATCATTGAAAACAAGAAAAAATCAATATTTTGGAATCTTGGAGATAATTTTAAGATGCAAGTTTATGAAGGCCACTTGAATTTAACCTTAAGTATCTTGGCTTTTATTCAAGCCACATAAAAAATATGAAACATTTAACCATGAGTCTTCTCCTAAAAGTTGAGCTTATACACTGGTACTTTTGTCAAATGATGCTTAATGTTGAAACTTTAGCAAAATGATCAATAACATTTTGGTCACTTAATTATTTATTTATAAATGTCAAAATCTAAATTGAAAGGAAGAGGTTAACTTCACGTCTTTCCAAAGCCATCTGGATTTGCTTGACTTGATAGGTTTCTTTCGGCTTAAAAATTTTAAGAGATGGTCGCCAGACTAAATAAATTGACCAATCAGATGGTCTGAAGAGAAGCGCCCCTGGTCACTACCTCCTGATGTCAACATGATGACAACACTGTGCAAACTTGTAAAGTCAGGTCGTAACAGACACTCAAGGTCAAGGTCATTCAGCTACCTTGTAGTTTCAGTTTGAACAATGAAATGTATTACACTTGACCTTACAGTCATGTTAATTTGACTGATTTTAGGATTTTTCTTGGCCTAATGATTAATAAGTAGTTTACATGAATTTTGTCTTTAATATTTCAAATTTTTATGATAAAATATTTCCTCTGTTGTATGGTAATATGATTTGTTTGTTTCCAGTCAAGTTGCAGTAAAGAAATTTAAACTTTCTCCGTGGAACTAGACCCATTCACCTATACCCATGTGTTATATTTACATACATATCAATCTTAATACCATGTCCGTAATTTACTTTTTCTTCACTAATTTAAGAACATCAGCTTTGTATTTATTTCAACAGTTCAAGCTTAATTTTCACTAAGGTTTGTCTTGATAAAACTAAAAAATATTTATTATCAACAAACATATAATTTAATCTGAATTAATTCTTTTTTGTAGGGAAAATTAACAACTGAATATTAGATTACACGGCCCTTTTAATCTGATTTAAACTTGATGTTTTCAATGCACACCAATCCTATTATGTCCGGTGTTGAGACTTTAGTATGAAATAACGTTGTGTTGCATGTTTTGTGTTTAAATTTAGATGATTTAAAGAAACATCCATATTTAGCCTTTTGAATCTCTGAGTCAACAATAGAAAATATGTCAACTCGTCTTCCTGTCGATAGTTTAAATTTTATCGTGGGTAAAATGTCATTGGCAAAGTAGATGCATAGATTAGAGTGGTTGAAATGTCACACCCCCCCTTCTATTTCCCGTGTGCAACATGAATGGAATTCTTCATTGCCAAACTTCCCAATAATGTCAGCTTTCTTTTCTTTCAATGGTGACATTTTCATTTGAAACTCTTATTCAAATATGAAGCGGAAAAGAAAACTTTTTGAAAAATGTCATCTTGACATTAATTTTGAAATGTTTATATATCAAATCATGAAATATATGTGATCTTTTTAAAAATCCTTTGAGGTTAGAAAAACATTTTTATGATTTCTTTGAGTGGCATTTAGAAGTTGGAAGCAACTAAGTAAAAAAATTTATGGACTACAACTTCTTTATGAAACATCGCAAATCTCATTATAAAGAAGTTGTAATCCATAAATATTTGTACTTATTTTATTATTTTGCTATTTATGTGACTTGAATAGATAATTGAGAATTTGAAAAAAACCCAATAAACTTTGATTCGATGGAAGTTTTATATGTTTACTTAAATTTTAATGTCAGCAATCTGATTAATAACTTTAAAAATGAAAGAATTTTTTTTTAAACTTATAGAGAACTTTGCTGAAATTTATCAAGCCTCTTTGCTCAAAGATGATTTAAGTGCCAATTGTTAACACTGGTTTACAACAAACTTGACACTGGCTCAGGAAGCAAAGATCATTGTAACATTTTGATGATTTAAAATTTTTATGAATGTTTTACTATCAAATATTGGATGAATGTGGAAGTTAGTTTACAGAAGTATTCATTGAACAATCAACATTGTATTCTGAATTTCAAACCAACATTATCATGTACAACAAAGATAAAAAGTTTATCCACAAGCTGATAAATGTTATTTATGATATTTTCTTAAGCTTAAGTTCATGTGTCCTTAAGTTCAGACCAACATTCAACATTCAGATTAACAAGTCAAAGAATGCCGTACCCAAATGCTTTTATCCGAGTTGTTTAAAAATTTCCTCATTTTGTTCTCATACAAAGGATTCGAGGGCATTATGGTCAAGCTCTTGCTTTGGCCGGTGGTCAAGAATTTCTGGAAACCTCTTCCACAAGGTCAAAGATTGTTGACTCAAGGTCAGACTTGTTGTGTCAGTTCACATGTTGATCTGAGAGGATCGTTTATTTCATTTTCATCGTGTTTAACATGTCGCCAGCTCCCCCCCACAAGCCAACAGACCAGCGCTGTGGGTGAGAATTAGCCAAGACGCAAACAAAGCCTCGTCAAACAGAAAATGATTTTTTCTTGGCATCTTAGCTGAATTTAATCCTCATCAAACGTTGACAGAATGTGTTGGAAGGGAGGGTTCTGCAATTGAGGTTTCACTGTGGTGTTGGATGGGTGGTGGCCGTAACAAGTATTTATTACACAAAGAGTTTTTCTCAAACAAGTGGAGTTTATCAAAGGTTTTATTTTTGGTCCCTTCTCAACACCTCCTCGTTGACAGGTGTTTGAAATATGGATGCTATAAGCGGAAGCATTCCGATGGTTTTTATATGCAGAATTGCATTGCTATAGTTCATTAAGTTGCTAATAACTGAAATAGTACCTTATTATCAGTTCATCGAGACAACTTTGGCTCTCAGTTTGATTAAAGTCGACCATGATCTGAGGAATAAAAGATATTGACTTTATCGACATTCAAACTCCTTCTGACCGGCCTTTCTTCTGCACACAGTGTGACTGAAGCCACACATCCTTAGGTTCTTTTAAGGATACTTTTCTTTCTTGTTTGTAAGGATTATGGTATAAGTAAATAAAAGTTTTAACGCCAGATTTGGATTCTGAATTTATTTACAAAATATTCCAGCATGAAAAAGCACCTTTGAAGGGAATGTTGTATCAAATCATCAAAAGGTATTCGGGAGTCAGAAAGGACCATGGAAAATATTTTCATTATGACAAAGCTGGTTTGAATTAATTGCAGAATTTAATTATTTAAATGCTTTTCTTAATTAACATATATTCCCAGATATGCAGATCTATTCAAAATTGTATTTGTTGATCAAATGTTTATGGTTGATAACTCATCTGTTGAAAAATTGCTTTGAGCTTTTTCTTTAGGTATTTGTAAATTTTACGTTACAAAAATTATCTTATCTGAAAAGATCCAGCTTAGGGTTTTTTGGGGGTTTTTTCTCTAGAAAATAATGGATTTGAATATTCTTTTTTTCCGAAATGAACAATTGCAATTTGAAAGTTCGAAATTTAAGATTCAGCAAAAAATGGATTATAAATTTTTGATAATGAGAGAATTGTTTTGTTGATTGGTTTGATGTTCTTGTTGACATATCAATTAGATATTCAACAAAAGTCATCTAAAATAATTTTTTTAGATTTGTAAATCAATCATATTTTCCAACCAGAAATTGTTGCCTTTTTGATGAACAGGAAACCGGCAAACTGAAAATAAAATTGTGAATTCGATACGCCTCATATGAAAAGAGAACTAAAAATTGGATGAGAGAATTTGATTTGTTGACTAATATGTGGGCAAATGAGTTTGTTTCCGCAACATTAATAGTTCAATTGCATTTTCGTATTAATTGTTTTGTAAAGAGGTTCATCTCTATCATGGCTTATGGTCATTAGACCGTAGAATCCATTTCTCATGGACTGAAAGTAAAAATAAAAACATACCCAAGATTTTAAATTCGACGCAACAAAAAAGTAATGATAATTTAGCATGCCTCTAGGAGAGGAAATTTGAATTGAATTGAATAACAAATTCCTAAAGGCTTGGAAATGAAACCCACCTGGGTTCATTGTTGAATTTATAAAAAGACATGCTAAGAAACACTCATTAATTGCACAGTATCACAATGTTATCTAGCAAAGTAGTAAGTGCATTGATCATCCTCCATCAACCTTTTCCATCTCAATCGAATGAGTTTGCCTTAATGTCATGCGAGAAAGAAAACCTGAGCCTAGATTTTTAAGCTCTCTTAGCACTAAGATAGTCGTAAGTACCATACATTCACATTGGCTTGCGACTATCTTAGCGCTAAGAGAGTTTCGGGGATCTAGGCCCTTCTGTAATCAATCTATGATCTTTGTCCATGTTTGACTAGAAACAGACATCAGAAGGCAGACTATTAGAATTGCCTGTCTTCAGGGAGATGCTGTGTCTACTCCCAAGTAGCTATGGATGTACGACTATGAATGTTTGCTTCGAGAGAGTGATCAGAATAGGTAAAGTAGACTGTCTGTGTCAGGCTATTGGTTCCCCTGCATAACTGCTTGCAAAATTAATGAAGATGTTGATTCCTATATTGAAGAGATTTCAGAATCATTGTTTTGAGACTTTTAGGTAATATATATACTACAATTTAGACTTTAGTTTCTTGATGATTTGATGTGGTTTTGTCACTTCAATCATTATGATAACATTTGTTCATTTCATTTTATCTTTGCCAATGTTGCAGCATGGTCACCAAGTGCTTAATTTCCTGATAATCTTCACAAATCCGCCTGGATATTTTCATCAGAGAAGATTTATGAAAGATTGTTATGAAGCAATGAAATTCAGCTCATGCTCAGGAACTTTCATTAAAATTTTCAAAGAATCCTTATCACTCGATAGCATGGTTTAAGAATAACAATGTAAGCTTATAGCTGGAGGTGAAAGAATATTTCCTTGATGTGAGACCATAGCTTGATGTGTAAACTCTGCAGGTCCAAGTGACATAGCAGTCTCATTGGTGTACTCAAATCAATGGCGGGTAATTACAGTACAGATTTTACCATGAAAAGTCCCAGGGGTGATTGGGTAATGAGCAATGAAATACGCAGCTTTGGGTAGCTACATATATACCTTAGCTTGCCTTCGGTATGGTTTTACTTGCAGGTGGGGGTCAGATGTTTTTTGAGGTGAAGTGGTGTTCGACACTGCTAATATTGTTGCAGAGAGAATGACCACAACACTATTGTGCCTATGCATTACAGTGATTCCTACAAGCATCAGCTGGATCTTGTGAACCTTGAGTGCGCAAGTTTTGCAAGACAGTGGAATGACCAGTTCAGAACGTATTCTTAATTTTTTCAGCTTTTCATGATTAATGTAAAATCGGGTAAAAAATGGATTTTAAATGGATTTGGTTCTCAAACATACAAATATTGCCTAGGCCTAGCTATTCAAAGCCGTCCATGCAGTAAGATAGGCGTATGTCAATAATAATGTCTTACCAATAATAACCATGTTTATGCTCCCAAAAAAGGCTTTGATCATTGTCTCAAAGGTAATATTGAGATTACAAAGAGAAGTTTGACGACTGTAGGTTGACAAGAAACATTTGAAAAATTTTTATGTCTTGCCGTTACTAAGACGAGCATGTTAGGTAGAAGGAATAATGAACTTTGGAGAACTAGTAGATATAGGTCAGTGACTCACTGAATAGTTTAGTAGTCTACGACTAAAATAGAGTTGGAACGATCCTTCAGACAGTGATCAATCAATATGGAGGACAGATTCAATATAATTGAAAGGTCAGAAAATTTCATTATTTGTAGAGTTCAAAATGTTTTTGGAGAGGTTGAGGAAATATTCACAGAATTTTGAACCCTTCACTGCAGGGTTTTGAAATCTTTTTGATTTGTCATATATTAGTGGTCAATCCTTCAATATTCCCTTTGTTATTGAGTTTTAACTTGTCTCTTCAGAATAAGTAACTGCTAATTAGTTGAACATTGATATTAGATCCAAAAGGTTTGTCTTAATGCATTCAAAACACTCAAATGAGAACTATTCTTCTATCAGTCTCTTATTAACCTAGGTCAGAATGATAACAATAGTCTTAAGTCATGACTACTTTTGGTCCTGCAGATTAAAGTTCTCTGTTGATGTTTGAATTCTGTCTTCAAGTGATGTTGCAAAAGGTCTTGGGAACATTCACCCGTCTTTTCAATTTCAATTTTGTGTCCCTTGGATAGGAACCTTTTACACGTCCCTCTTTTCAACTTTGCGTCCCTTAAATTCTGTTGAATAGGATGCCTTTTACACAATTCTTTTTTCAACTTTCCTTAAATCCTGGTTTGGTAGGATACCTCTGTCATTGCAAAGGGCCCCATCAGGGCAAAGGAACCAGTCAACTGACGTTACAGTCTGTCTTCTCGAGGAGATCTGGGAACATGTCCGTTTTTTTCAGCTTTGTGTCCCTCAAAATGTTGTGGATCAGGGTACCTTAGACCATATCTATCGTGCAAATTAAAGAAGCTAGTCTACTGATCACTTAAATTAAATGATAAATAATAACACTGCCTTCATATGATACGTTCAGGTCAATGGCCATTTAGTGTCAACCCTGTTTGCACATGTTTGAGGTAAGTATCTTAACATTGTCACTTGTCTTCTTTGTGTCATATCTTTCAGGTTTATGGGTCATCTATCATTTTTCTAATGAACTCAAGGACTAGAGAACAATGCATACTGAAATCATCTACCTCAATACTGGATGAAAATAAGAGAACTGTACCCTTTATCTGGAACTGTTCAAGATTAATTCATAAATCCTTTTTGACTAAATCAGCGATTCTATACCTAAATGCTTATGAAAATTCATGCCATTTATGAAGTGACCAAATGTAATATTGTTATGTTTGGGATCACACTACCTACAATAGTGCAAATTCTTGTACTTTTTTTTTAGCCGAGTTCCTTTCAGGATTAACCTCGGACCTGTTAAGGATTACTCCCTTTCAGTTTTAGAATAAGTATTCTTAAAAATGGTGTGTACTGGGAGCCCTCGGCCCTAATTTACTCTCCTTTTGATTGAGATAGCACAATGGTTAGAGCGTTTTGCTTTGGAGTCTGGAGTTCAAATCCCGCCAGGCAGACTGGAGTATAGAACTGTTCTACATGCAGTAAAGTTTGGGTGCAACACTGCACTGAATTTCAGCGCAGTACCACCCATGGTTTTCTAATTCCAGCTGATGCTTGCAGGGGTTTCACTACAATGCATTGTCATTATGGCGTTGCGGGCTTTCTCCCTGCAATAATGCTAGCAACTGTTATATAAGTGAAATAATCTTGAAAGCAGTGTTAAAAACCAAATCACCTCACCTCTTTTATTGACATAGTTATTTTTTTTACGTCAGATTATGAATATTGTTCTCCCTTACTATTGGTCCTCCTTTATAAGACAATGAGATCACAGAGACCAAGTATGTCTGAACCAACTCCCACACAAAACAACCTAATGGCCATACAGGGGTAGTTGGGACATGCTAAATGTTAAGCATCTTAGCCAGTGACAAGTTATGTCACAATTGTGGTGAACCTGTCGCACTGACTACCAACTCTTCCATCATTGTCCCTAGACTAGAATGTAGTCTCGGAAACGAAAATGTATTATGGTCTTGCTTTATGCAAATTCACTCACTAGGCAAAACTTACTTCAGGCTCCATTGCTGGCTAATATAACCAGGGATTGGGAAAGGCAGAAGCCATGGGCCATTTGCACATTGGATGTCTATTAGAATTATCAGTTTTATTATTGCTGCTAAGGGAAATGGCCCATTCAAAATTTCTGAAAAAGACTGAAAGCCCGATTACGGCCCATTGTCAAAGGTGTCTTTCCCAATCCCTGTATAACCCTTGCTGTTAAGTGCCAAAATTTGTGGTTTGAATGCAGCGCCCTCTTTGGAGAAAAGTTACATTTTTCATAAGATTTCTCAGAGGACCATCTGTCATAGAAGCCTTGAGAACAAGCACAGAAAAGTTGGGGAAATGCTGCAAGGATTAAATTATAGCCAGTCAGTCAGTAATGCACAAGTTATGCTGTGTGGGGGATGTTGGCCTTTATGTAACAGATTTGGCTTTTTTTTAATGTAAGAGTCTCGATGACAGATTTTTCTCAGCTTTAAGCTCAATTTCATTGATTTATGCTTTTTTTGGGGCTTTATGGAGGTCAAGCATAAAAAAAGGCTGAATTATTAAAAAAAGACTTATTAGACATGTCAGGTGAGTGAAGGAAAGATAATAATACAAGGACCTGTAAGATTAGTAAGAGAGCAACGGCTGAATGTCCATTATTGTGACTTTGATGTGGCAACTAATTGATTTTTCCACCTGAATCTTCTGCTGGAGGATTAAGAGTAACTGTGAATAATATGATAATGATGTGAAACATGATTATTTTTTTTAGAATTAGAGACAGAATCTGTTGCCATGACAACTATTTTATTTTGAATTAACCCTATTTTTATCAGCAAATGAATGAGAAAGTAATTAAGTTCTTTATTTGTGTTTTCTTTTATCTCATTATTTTCCCCCCATTGTTATGATGATTATCACAATGAACAAAAAGAAAGAACAAAATTTATTGTTTCTGCATTCATTGTTTTCATATTCTTATTTTCACAAAAATCATGAATAACAAAGGCCCATTGGTTTCGTAATGAGCACAGCAACGATTGATTGCGAGAATTCATCAAGCACAATAATGGAATCTCTGGCCGTGTATTTGAAAGCCACATCGACTGTTGGATTGTTCATGTCTCCAGAGCTATATTGCTTTTATTCACTCTGGTGATGGTGGTTTTCAATTATAGCAGCAATTTCATAACAAACAAATGGGGAATAATGGTAAACAGAGTATCAGAAATAGGTTTGTATGATGCCCGGTATGGTACACTGAAGCAACGAAACTATCAATGCAGTCTTGCATGTGAGGAACTAACCAGGGACTTTGAAATATTCCAATTTTCACAGATATTTCTTGAAATATTTGTGTAAATATTATTGTTATTTAGTATTATAGGATAATGAATTTTCTTAAGTGAAGAAAAACTTCTTACAAATACATGTGATAAATGTTGATATTTGCATGTAGCATCTGTTTTTTGTGGCCGTATAAAATGTGTCTATATGTGAATATGTGACAAATCATTAAAAGGTTGTGAAATTTAATAGTTTGAGAGGGTTTTTTTGGCTGTATATATGACTCTGTTACGTTGAGCAGAGCTAAGAAAAATAAGAGTTTTCCCGTTGTGTTAAAAATTGTGAAAGATGGGTTTCTGAGGTATTCATCATTCAGTTAAATTTAGATTATGTCAGTAAGAAAGTAAGTCAGGTGCTATATTTCATTGTCAGATATGGGTAAAAAAAACTCTACTGCAGGTGTTACGCTGATGTCTGTATTGGCTTCCCAAAAGGATTTAAATTTCCATGGATAAAGCATAGGGTCATCTACAGTTCCCATGAGATATGTCCCTTTACAGTGTGGTTGACCAATCATATACATGGTGTATAAACATGAAACTTGATCTCATGCTAGTGATATCCACCACTTGATCTCATGCTAGTGATATCTACCACTTGATCTCATGCTAGTGATATCCACCACTTGATCTCATGCTAGTGATATCCACCACTTGATCTCATGCTAGTGATATCCACCACTTGATCTCATGCTAGTGATATCCACCACTTGATCTCATGCTAGTGATATCCACCACTTGATCATTATGAGCTGATAAATCCCCTTCACGAGTACAGTAGACTCATCTAATTGGTCCACTTGCTTTCCCTTGATCCAGTGAATAAATCTTACATGCCTCCAGGCTGCACTATAATTAGAAAACTTAACATATACCTGTTTAGGGCTGCATGGCAAACCAGTCTAGCCCTGAATTTGCTTTTTAACATGTCTGCAAGTCTGTGGAAGCGGCTGCAAGCCTTGACCTAAAAGAATTTTTATGGCATTTTATTGATTTTCTTTGTCTCTGCATGTGGATTAGATTCAATAACACTGGGGCTTAGTGCTCCTGAAAATATTCTGTGGATAGGGAAAGCATGCTTTAAAATATGACATATTTGACACAGACTCAGCCGAATGGAAAATATGTTGTCGTAAATTCGTGAATTCAAGTAGTACTTGAAATTATTCAATGAGCAGATTGTGTATATGGCATGACAAATTTATGACTGTATTTTGACAGAAAGAAGTACATTTTAACACTGTATTAAGCATTATCTCACACAAAATGGAATTTAGTGTTTGGATAATTTTGATATTTGATTTTAATTTTTTTTTTATGCTTTTAAGAACATGTCTGATGTTTGATATCTGAGAATTATGAGATGTCACCATGCAGTAGTCGACTTAACCTTGTTACTCTGTTTTTAAAATAGCCGTTATTTATTAATGGCTTTAAAGTTTTGTCTGTGCACTTGAAAGTTCATGATAGTTGCGTTTCTATGACAACTGTGGAAGGTGGAATAATCTAATAATGTAATGTAAAGGTAACTGTTAGATAGAAATGAGACTCAAAACAATAATAAAAACTTTTAATGTCATATTTTGGTAGAAGGATTGCTTTTTGGAATAATGACACAACTCAATGTTTTTTAATCAGGACATAGATAGATTCTTTAAAGCAGCCATACAATGTTGAAATGTTAAGAATTTAATTTTCACAAAAATTTCTTAATCTATAAAAGGAAAATACAATTTTTGCTATCAAAAAATTTCCAGTCAACTTTTTAATGATTCAATACCGATGTATATAATAAAGCTTTTATGACCAAAACATTTCTTAACCATCAAAGATGACACAACTCTGTTATATTTGGGAATTCACTACCTGTAATTATACTCATTCTTGTACTTTCTAATTACAAACCAAACCTTTTAAAGTTTTACACAAAACCATGCAGCACTGAGAGTCCTAACAGCTTACCGGGGGCGGGATAGCGCAGTGGTTAGCGCGTTCGGCTTCGGATCAAGATGTCCGTGGTTCGAATCCCGCCAGGGGGCTTGGCAACTTTGTCTTAAGTAAAGAACTGTTCACATGCAGTAAAGTGTCGGTGCAATGCTACACTGAATTCAGTACAGTACCACCCATGGTTCGCTAGTTCCAGCCGATGCTCGCAGGTTAAATCGCAATGCATAGCCACAAAGGTGTTGTTGGCTTTTTCCCTGCAATAATACTAGCAGTGATGATATAAGTGAAATACTCTTGAAAGCGGCGTTAAACTCATATCACCTCACCTCACCTCACCTCACCTCACCTCACCTCACCTCACCTCACCTCACCTCACCTCACCTCACCTCACCTCACCTCACCTAAGAGCTTACCAAGTTAGCCATCAGAACTTAAAAATCGAGGTTATACAACTGCAGGTAAAGTAGCAGTATGTCTGTCATTCAGGAGTCTCCTTATAGATGTAACCATGGCATTGGTACTGATCCAAGAATCCAAACACATCCAACACAATTCATGTTCCCACAGTGTCAGAACCAGCCCAAACATGCTGCCATCAATTAATCACAGAAAACAACTGGAAGGAAACACCAGGGAATTTGATCAATGTTTAATTTCAACTTTCACTGTCTCTAGGTCCCTTGAATCATTAGTGCCACATTGGTTCTTTCTTATAAAGTAAAAGTCTCTTGATAAGTCAGTATGCTGGATTCAGAGCCTCGGACAAAGCCCTAAGGTGATTGCAGGGCATCAATGAAACTTTAGTCAGGTAAAGAATTTGGGACAAGTTTACCTCAAGAAAAGTCTGCTTTGTGAAAGGGCCACCTTGCATGGAAAGTTTGATTTCCATAAAATTGTTATTCACTTTTCATTTGCAAGTTTTGATCCAGACTTGTGTGAAGCCAGTCTGTGATTCTTGGCACTACAATCCTACACTGCGAGAATCAATGTTTAGAATTGTCTGATGATGTTGCACTGACATGTTGCTCAAACGATAGAACGAGGGAACTCTTGTTTTGACTGATTGGGTAGAAATTGAATTTCAATTTCCACATATTTGAGAATGAATGAATTAGTGACTAAAATAGCTTTCTAAATCTTGTTGGGACGATTGAATTTTTTGGAAGACTTAGCTGTTACCGACATGTTGGAGCTGGATTAGCTGTAGAACATGGGAATCATCGATTTTGATGGTTGGTTGGGTTGTGTTTCAAGTTTGTCAATAGAAGATGTCGTTTGTGCTTTTGTACAGGATGCTTTGTCTGCTTGTCCCATAGTTTGAGACTGTTCATTCATAGTTTACTTTATATTTATTTACCAATGGACATGTCAGACATGGTCTTGCTATTTTGTCGTAAATATCTACAATGATGAAAAAAATTGGATGACATATTCCAAGTCTGTTGACTGTTGCAAAGTAATAATGTTGTTGAAAAGGTAGAGATGATATCATTTTGAAAATCAGTGAAATAATCCCTATCTAACTAAGTTTAGAAATAAATACTGAAGAATATTTCTTTGAATGGAAATTTTTTTCCGATGACATCACAACAACTTTTATGCTTAATTATTTAGAAATCTCTTCCAGTGGCAAGATGTCCATTCTTAAGTTCCCTGAAAATGAAATATATCAAATTGGCACCAATTAAATAGAGCTTGCAGCCAATTCAAAGGTATTCTGATGCGAGAAATCAGGCCAGACTATACACAGAATTTCAGAGGACGAAAACAGGCATATAATCCAAGATCGAAAAATCTTTTTAGAGTCATATGAAAAGTTTGGATAAAAAGGGAAGATAACTTATATGTAGATGTGCGAAACTTTCAAACAAGGCTTACCACAAGAAATACTGACTTCAATAGCCCAAGTACGTTTTTTGTAAAGATTTCGTAATTTCGGTCCTAATTAAATCATGGAAGCCATTGTGACACTGATAAGATAACTGTGCTCAAATCCAAGTTGTAACAGTTATTGAAATGGAAGTGGTACCGATCATGCCCTAGTTATTGAGTTAGCGGTGAGTGGAAAGATATCTTATTGTCATGTGGAGAAATCAGACGAGCCACCATTCATAAGCTATTGATTTGTACCAGCATGCTCTATCGGCCATGCTCCCAAGGGTCTGTGTGTCCAATTCAAATAATTTTACCAGTTTCTGAACCACATTCTACACAGTTGAGCTTGTGGAGTTAAAAAAAGTTTTGATAGAACAATTGAAACACCCATCATGTGTGTAGAAAATATTTACCCCAAATAAAACAACTTTTTGCAGTGTTCCCAAGGGTTTTAGGGTCCATTTCAAACTAATTGAAATAGAAGACTACACAGGCAGTTGAGCTTGTGGAGGTAAAAAAAACTTTGTTGAACAGTGAAATGTGTGAACTTAAGATTTACCTAAAGAAAAGAAAACCTCTTGGCCATACTCCCAAAGGTCTATATGGGTCTATTTCAAACTAATGTACCAGTGTATGAATAGTAGATTACACAGACTTGACAAGTTACAAACTATTTTTCTTGAACAATTGGCTTGTACATCATGTGTGAATTTACCAGAAAAAATAATCGCTGAGCCATGCTCCCAAGAGTGTATGGGTTCATTTAGAATAATGTAACAGTGCATGAAATATCCGACTACACAGGCAATCGATCTTGTGGAGTTAAAAACAACCAACTCCTCTAATACAACTGACATTTACATCATGTGTATACTTAAGTGTATCCAAAAAACAACCAGCCCATTATGCTTTTTGCTGTTTTTTCAAAAAGTCCAAACTGAAACTATCAAGCTGTTGGATAGTAAGTTTCTATGTCAACCAATGTTAGTCATTCATGGTCACAAATGACCTGGTCAGATACAAGCTCTTTCATGTGCTTTTTATGGTCAAACCTGCTCGGGGGGCAGGATAGTGCAGTGGTTAGCGCGTTCGGCTAAGAGGTCTGTGGTTCGAATCCCCCTAGGGGCTCAGCAACTTTGACTGCAATAGAGCTTTACTGAATTTCAGCGTGGTACCACCCATTGTACGCTAGTTCCAGCTGTGGCTCGCAGGTTTCACCAAATGCTTTCTTTCTGCAATAATACTAGCAGCCGCAATATAAGTGAAATAATCTTGAAAGCGGCATAAAACCCCAACTCACCTCACCTCAAACATGCTTCTTTCTTTTTTTGTCAATTATTGTCGCTCATTGTCCAAAGGGTTTGATTTTCTAAAACAAGATCTCTCTAGGAGTCTAGTCCAACTGAAGTATTGGCTGTCAGTGATACTGTTTCTCTCAGTCAGTTAAGGTTGGTCGTGGTCTCAAAGGGTCCGATTGTCTAAATGTCTAAAACAAGGTCTCTCTAGGAGTGTATTTAAAAAAAGGCCATAGAGATGGTCTTAAATGGTAATGGTAATGGTGTCAATTAATGTTGGTTACAGTTTCAAGGGTCTGATCATTTTCTCTGCAAGTCAAATCTAGTCCAACTTCTTCAGGTCTTTATCTAAGTCAGATTTAATCCAACCTGCTAAGTTCAAATCTAGTCTTATGTTGGAAGTTCTTTGTCTTAGTCAAGTTTAGTTCAACTACAAAAGCATTTGCAGTGGACAAACTGAATACGGGTCTTGGGTCTTCACATCGTTTCAAAGTGGTGTGATGATAAGCGGTCTCCATGGTCTATTCTCTCATTGGCTGAAGGGTCTATTTTGAGGGTCACTCGAAGGGTCTGTTGCTTTATGCCAATAATTTCAGTGTTGGTCATGCTCGTGGTTTTAAGAGTTTTTAACTGATATGTCTGAATAGGTCTGTTAAATCAGCTGTTTCCATGGTCTGTTTTTCTCATTGTTCGAGGGTCTCTCTAAGGGTCTGTAGCGTTGTTTTTACCTGTCTCAAGGGCAAATTTGGGTCTATTATAATGGCCAACTATTTGCATCGAGTCTCATGATATTGGAACCTCTGATGGGTAAACTGACTGTGAGGTTCAATATTGGTGTCTATCCCAGATCCCACCTTAACGCTTTGGCCAAGTTGCGTTGTAGTTCTCTTCCTTTGGAAATAGAACATGGCAGGTTCACTAGACCCATGACTTCTCCAGAACATCGTCTTTGCAAGTTTTGCAACCCCATTCTGTGAATATGAGATTCATTTTTTGATCAGTTGCCCTCTTTATTCAGATTTACGATAGTTTTCTAATGTCTTTGTCAACTCTTATTGTTATATCATGGTATGGATTCTCCTCAGATCATTGGATAGGTTTCAGTTGATGGGACGAAAGAAGTCATATGATATTTCTACTCGATCTATAACACATTCATTGGGAACAAAGGTTTGCATGTGTTAATATCAACTGTTATTATGCTTTTACTAAACAGGTAAATGATATATCACTGAAAAGGTAAATGATATATCACTAAACAGGTAAATGATATATCACTGAATAGATAAATGATATATCACTAAACAGGTAAATGATATATCACTGAATAGGTGCAAAAGAACAGATATCATTTGACAGAGGAAAAATAATGTGTTTATAATTATTTCAGAAAAGGAACTAGCCAAAATATTTCAAGAAATTGAAATACTTTATGAGACAGAAATCGTTCCTATCATTACATATGGACACAAATTATATGATTAACTCAATATTTATAATGAAAATTAGAGAACATTGTAAATCAACAGTGAGCAACATTACATATCCAATGTAAATTGATTAACCTGAAACCTTCAGCTAATCAATATCTAACTTCATCAAAGGATTTCATGTAATCTTCTTTCAAGCCTCGTCCAACCTAAGTGTTAAGTATTGATGCCTAGGGCTGGTAGACTCGTTGCATCATGCGCGTTAATCAGTATCACGGAATATGTCACGTAGAATCATTAATTTGGAGCATTTTAAAAAGTACTTGGCAAATGCATTAGCATCAGCCTGCAAACCTTAATTTATGAAGCATTATTTTGTCAAGTAAAAGTGGTTTTGAAATGATTTTGGGTTGTCAAGATCTTGACCTGTTATTTGTGTCAAGTTATCAAATGCTAGTGTCTCTCTACATCAATTAAATCCAGTTTTTTTAAAAATATTCATTTAATTAAATTTGGGCATTTTCTTCCAAAAATGTTCTTTGTATTAACTCTGTAGTAGTTTTGTAAAGATTAATCAATATTAGAATTCTCGAAAGATTATCGAGTGAACCTTTATATGTTATTTGTTCTGAGAAGAATTTCATTGCATTTGATGTAAAAAAAAAACCACAATGATTAAAATTAATCTTATATTCTTGTCATTTCAACACAGATGATTTTCTGCTACTAATGAATATTCATGATTTAGTTGTTACAAAATCTTTGATAGTTTTCTAAAGAATGTTGTCTCATGTTAAAAACTAAAGAATGTTGTCTTATGTTTCAGATACTGGGAGCAGTAATATTTGGAGTGTTGCTATGGTTACGGCTGGACTTCTGGTCAAATGAGTACCTGAATGTTGATAAAGATTTGGACCGGTATCTCATACTCCTCTACATCTTCATCGTCGTCGGCGGTCTCATCGTCGGTTTCGGCATCCTTGGAATAGTAGCGGCGGTCCGCGCCATCAAGTGGGCCATAGTTGTGGTGAGTTGTCTGTCAAGTAGTTTCCAATATATATACCAGAGAACACAATGAAGTTGCCCAGTGTCCCTGTACACTAAACACTAGAGCTGCAACGATACATTCGTATATTCGGTGAATCGAACCGTGGCAGGAAGTGAATCGTATTCGTTATTCGTTACAATGAAAACCGAATATTTTCGATTTTTTAATTTTTTGTTACTATTCACTTTAACATAAATTATGTGCACGAAATTTGTATTGAATCTGGATAGAAATACTTTGTTTTAATTTACGGTTTTGAAAGAGCTGTCAACTTATCTTCATAGAGGATACAATAATAAACTGTCGGGAAATCGCAAGTCGTTATTGTTTACATGCTGTTACTATACCCTCCCTCCAATAAGTTCAAGTTCCGGTTACAAAGCTCCATGCATCGACTGAGCACGGTATATAACAAGCCAATGGTGTTTGGAGCTTGCATTAAAAGGGGTGCACAAAGGAACAGCGACCTATATCATATCTGAAGTGATTGTTACTGTCGGCTTTCTTAACAGGGTCAAAAACATTACGTGGTGTGTGTCAAGTAATTTGTATACATCATAACTCTACTTAATAATGTTTAAAAGAACTTGAGTGCTTTTAGTTTACTTAATGTAATGTGTTTTCAGTGTTTTACCACAGTACGGTTACATGTCCATAAATTGATCTGTACATCGTCTGCTTTGCTGTTATAATTACCCAGCAGTGGTTAACTGAATGAATGACTATTGAAACTTTTTTATTTTACATTGAAAGGTTAAGCATAAAGTTGAAAAAACATTAAGAAAATTACTGAATCAAAATTTATTGAGTAACTGAATTAAAATTAAATTTAAACACCTCCTGCATGGTTCCCATTTTTTTTTCAATATTGGCCTATATCGTATATGACCGGCTTTAATAATGAAATTATGGAAATGGAAATGTTTATCTCACAAATATCAATACAAAAAATTTTAATGCTTGACTCATTGTTTTTGAAAATGTCTCATCATTTTTTAGCTTTCATATTCGTGAATAATTATTCGTATTCGCCACCCCATATTCGTGATACGTATCGTATTCGCCTGGTAGTGTATTCGTTGCAGCTCTACTAAACACTAGGATTACCTTAAATCACCGCTAAGGTTAACCTTAGTGGTAAGATTGTTTTGTGCAAGGACTTCCATTGCTCATTACACATGGCCTTAAGTGACCATATATCATTAAAGTAGCCAGAGTGGCATATAAGAAGATTGTGCTAAGTGCTAAGGTTATCTTTGTTTTGTGTAGCTACCTTTGGTTCTTTCTATATTTCTTTAAGAATTAACTGGTAATTGGCCTTGAAATATGAAATATGAAATTGATTTTACACTTCGGAGTTCATATCTTTAAACCGTAGGGCTTGCTTCAAATTATTTCTGCAACTATTGTGGTGGGCTGATGTCAAATAAGAAATTTGAAAATTTTCATCACAGGTTTTAACATCTTGTCACCAATACAGAAAATTCAGTACCACCCCAATATACAATGTTTAAGTATTGTTTTATAATAAATAGAAACTGTCATTTATTAATTTTTGAGTGGTCACTAAATCAAGTTGTTAGTATAGTTCTGTAGGTGGAATCACTAAGCCTATGTTTTTAAAAATGACCCTTCAACTATTATAGCGTTCGGCTTCGGATCAATCGAATCCCGCCAGGGGCTCGGCAACTTTGTCTGCAGTAGAGAACTGTTCTAAAAGCATTAAGGTTTGGGTGCAATGCTATACTGAATTTCAGTGAGGTACCACCCATGGTTCGCTAGTTCCAGCCGATGCTCGCAGGTTTCACCGCAATGCATAGCCGCAATGGTGTTGTGGGCTTTCTCCCTGCAATAATACTAGCAGCCCCGATATAAGTGAAATACTCTTGAAAGCGGCGTTAAACACCATATCACCTCACCTCAATAGTGTAAAGTTTGCACGGACTTTCAGCCGTGGTCAAAGTAGAGTTGTGTTATTAATTTAGAACAATCTCCAGGAAACCAATAAGACTGATTTAGACAGTTTAAATTCCAACATGCACAATGAAGCCTTCTATAATGAGATTGTCCTCACCAATCTGTAGACAGGAATATTTGTGGGACATTGAAATTGGTGGTGTATGGAATGTTTGTTGTGAGGTATTCTGGGCACTATGACGTTAATCCACCATCTCATACTGGCTGTTCCTGTGGTAATTAGATTATTTCAAGGTGAACTGTAGACAAATATATCATATAATCCTACCCAACACTTGACTATGTGATTTATTTATGTGTTTGTTTGTAGTAAGTCACAAAGACAATGTTGAATAATTCATGCAATAATATCATCACTAGCATCTAATGAAATATATATAGGGAATGAGGTTTTCAGATTAGAGAAAGAGGTTTTATAATTCATACGATTATATCATCACTGGCATCTAATAAAATATATAGGGAATGAGGTTTTTTCAGATTAGAGAGAGAGGTTTTAATCAAGACCTTATTATGAACTTTTTATAGGATACTTTTAAACTTTAAAATTGCTAACTGCTAACATGGTTTGCAGTACATCAAACTTATGATTTCTCAACAACAACAAACATAGCATATTGGGCTGAAATTTATGAGTAACATTTTTCTGACATGAAAAACTCAAATTAAAACGTGTGGCAGGGTGTCAACACATAAATCTTCTTTCATCAGTTTTCAAGAAATCATCAATGCTAGGACGTCTTGAAATTATCATCTTGGTAGGATGGAAACGCCGATGTGGACATTTCATTGTCCCAGCCCTCAAAATAAGGATGTGGCAAGGGTTAACATGGTTTTGTTAGGCTGCAAATCAAAGGCCTATCATACTTGAAAGCTTTGTAAAATGGTCTATTTAATCATATTGATGTGATAATGAGGATTCTAGCAGTACCTGTAATAAGTTACAAGCAAATGGGCTCAGCTGTTTGGTTCTTGTTATGGGTCAGAAACGAAGGCAGGAGGTAGTCAGAAATGGAGGTAGGATGTCGTTGAGAGATTACATTTTGCAGATTTAATAATAATAAAAATAATAGCTTTCTTATACCGCGCATATATCCGTGACAAAGCATGCTCAAAGCGCCATGAGTATTATTACCCTGGAGGGATAGTACTTTCGGTGCTGCCGATTAACCAGCGCTCCGCTCGACCGTATACGTCCGCACTTCCCCTTTGTTCAGGTACCCATTTGTACAGCTGGGTGAACTGAATGCAAAGTGGATGAAGTGTCTTGCCCAGGGACACAACACAGAATGAAACCCAAGTCACAAATTTTTGGTGTCTCCACCGGGATTCGAACCTGGGTCTCTGGCGTAAGAGGCAAGCACGCTAACCACTACACCACTGTGCTCCACTTTAATGCATGTTTACATTGTTCTTAATGCATTAAGTGTTTACAGAGAGAATTTCCACAAGATATAAGAGTGTGTAAATGGTTATTTTTCTTCATATTAAGATTGCATATTTAATTTGACCAAAAAACCTCTTATATAATATCCAAAATAAGATTTGTAATTTAAGATACATTCATAAAGCTTCTTCATAAGGCATAGTTTTCACTGGCAATATAGAAATAAGGTAAAATTTCTACTTTCATGTCAACATTCTTGAAAATGTTTTTAGAATAATAATTAACGGTTAACCATAAATCAGACATATTTCTTTATTTCCTTTTAATAAGTGACATTGATTAATGGGAAGAAATTGGTATATATACTTTCTCTCCCTTTATATACTATCTCTTTCCTTGTTTACCAGATATCCGTTAAATGCGTTAGGCTTGTTTTTAACTGATTTTGCCAAAGCAAATTGACTAAAAACTTTAGATTGAGTAAGAGGGTTCCCAAGATGATTTTGCCTACACCATTTTCACATTGTTCCAACAAGATTATGGTTCAATGGCGATACGTCTAAATTACATCACCTTAGGGGATTTTGGGATGGACGCTTTCAGACTGAATTAAATTGCTGGCTGCATCTTTGGCGCAGGCTAATGGCTTGTCAATGTGGGAAAAATTGCTCAGCTTTGTGAAAAATTTGTTTGTGATTTTGTTTTCCGAACATCAGAATTTTCAGGATGGAATTTGTCCCACAAGTCTATGTTGTGGTTTAGGCCAGCAACCCATGCTCTTCATATGCTATATGAGATTATATTGAGTAAGGTAGACTAAAATTTCGTCTATGAATAATTTTGATAATTTACTGTTCCTTCATCCATAGTGTTTTTTCTTTGGGCGCCTAATTTCACATTATTATTAGACTTGCTGAATGTGGACCTAGACTGTATTAAAGGCTCCTTTATATACACAGTCATGAAGCAGGACTATGAGTAAGGTTGAATTGTCACCATTTTATCAGGGGACAAACTAAAGATGTGTCCAATCAGACATTTTGCGATAAATTACATCTAAGAAGAATACATTTTGTCACAATACAAGCCACAATACCCAGTCTTAGATATTATCTTTATCCCACATTTTTTTTTGGAAAACGCGTTGATTTTTTTCTGAAATTTCAAACAATTTCAAAGTCAAGGGTATGTCACAGACATTTCTCAATATGCATATCATCAGATTTAGTAATACCATCATATGATTTACGGCCACAGTTCTATGAGAGAAGTGTCTTCAATGTACAGAGTGTTTGGAGTTTGTTTTTTTAGCAGTTCTGTGATGGCAATATGCGTTGATTGACAGGATGTCTGTCTTCGTAAAAAATTACTATTTTGTGTATTAGGAGTGAAAGGGTTCACTACTACAGTAGTTGAACCGCAGTATTTTACGTTCGGTTCGGTGCACTGTACATTAACATAGATTTTTGGTTCGTACCACTTATTTAATTGGTGTCCAAATTATCATTTTAATAACTTAAAAAACCAATAATATTTATTCAAAAAGTCAATGATCAACAAAAAAAAAATTATCATCATGAAACGTCTTCAAGTTTCGAATTGGTAACGATATCCGCGCCGAACCGAAGCTCAAGCGTACCGTTTCACCCCAAATAGAATGACACAAAAACAAATGGTATCCGTGATATTCGTTCATGAGTTTCTCTGCCAGTAGAAAGTCAGCATTAGTTCATTAGCATTGGGGGACCAAAATTAACCTGTCCCTTGAGGGTTGCATCCAATTAACACAAATGAAAGTTTTCACCCCTGTTTTGAAAGCACCTCTAATCTAGGTTGTATTTTTCCTTTCATGTACAACATATCCTTGTGCTTTATTGAGGATAATTTTGAACGAGGATTTGAAACGTTTGTCATGTCATGACAATATACCTAATATCAAAAGACATTTTGATGTGATTCTATTCGTAATCCAAAATCATTTTTCACATTTCCATGAAAATGCACGTTTCCTAACATAGCAATGTGATATCATTACTTTCTGATGTAAAACAATTATGATGTCACGGACTTAACAATAACAGGGCATTGTCAATCTACAATCAAACTATATCTCCTTTATCTCCTGCAAGCAATGTCTCCTGTGGAACACAGTTTTTAATGATAATTTATTAAATTGTTCATGAGATCTGTTTTCAAATTTGGTTTGTGTTATAAAATGTGTTGTTCTGTTCCCACAGTTCCTGATATCGCTTGTGCTTGCTATCATCTTGACTATCGGAGGTGTGGCGTATGGATTCGTCTACCGGGAAGAGGTTAGTGTAAAATTTTTATTATGAAGAATTTCATCAATCCTCCATCATTTAAGAAAAAAGTCGCAAGAATGTTCCTTTTTCTTCTAACAGATTACTTTTAAATTTCCATTGAGTCAGAATCTTTAGAAATATATATGTGTGACATATATTTCACTTAGCACTTTATAACTTTTTTGGAGATGCAATGTTTTTTGGAACCTGTGTTTGTAATTATATACATGAAAACATTCTCCTCAAAATGTTTTACAATTTCAAATTTTTTGGATTTTGACTAGAATAATTTGATAATATGTCACCCTTTATACTTTATGAATCACAAAGTCTCTCAAGATGTCGAAGAAAAGTCTTTAATTCTATTAAAAACAAAATAACTGTTGAGTCTATTTCATCTTTCAGCTCGTGGAGACATTCAAGCGAGGCACGCTGGTTGAACAATTTATCCTTCAGCGCTACAAGGGGATTCCCCACGACCGACCCACATACGTCATCGATCTTATGCAGTCCCAGGTAACATTTGAAATAAGCATAGTAATATGAAAATTTATTTCTTTGGAAGAAGTTTAGATCTTTTGTATGGAAAAAAAATCTGATAATGAGATACTTATAGCATTCAATATTGCCATCATGGCAGAAAGCGCTTGTTAGCAAATGTGAATGTGAATATGTACCTGATTCTACAAATATATATATGTTTACGTTTTTGTGTTCATCCCCTAATGACCCATAAGCTTGAAATATTGAATGAAATTATGTGAAATAAATTTGTAATGAATTCATCAAAATTCAAAATTTTATCATACAAAAGTAAAAATTAGATTGACTGGAACATATTTTAAGCTCATCTTGCCTGAATGAGCAAAAATGCCTATGTTCATTGGGAGAATGATTTATAGATTTTGTGATTCGGTAGCCCCTAAATGGTGACCCTGTGACCATTAAAAGATAAATTATAGATAGCCTGATGAGCTACAGAGCCAATTGTATAAATGGATTGCGCAGAAGTTGTCCAACTTAGAAAAGCTCTCTCCTGTGCTAGATTGGAAAGTGTTACAGTGTTTTGCCTTATTGTTCCAGCTGACATGCTGTGGAGGAAAGGACCCATTGGACTACAAGGAATCGTCATGGCAACATGTAAAAAAAGATCGACAAGAGCAAACACCCTTATCATGCTGTAAAGACTATGAGAAATACGAAAACAGCGCAAATCGATTTGAAACTTATTGTCCAATCTGGGACCCATTAGCCATACGAGACAAAGTCTATAATCCAAATTTAAACCGGAAGGTAGGTTGTCATATTGTAGAGTAGAAAACTGATTCCTTTCCGAACGGTTTAACTTGTCTGCTAATTTTCAGCTATTCAAGATGAAATAGTTTGAATGTTGTTTTCAATTATAGAATGCCATTTTTCTTTTCTAAAGCATAGGAACTTCATAGAATGATATGCCTGAACTCTCAGATACCTTGGATTATCTCCCTTGGAAGTTCCACCATTTTGAATGAAAATAGTTTTGAAAAGATTGTTGGGTTTCAAATTGCTTGTGGTCTAAACACAGTTTTGCTTATAATAATATAATATAAGTTTTGAAATTGCAAAAGCCACTGGTAGAATGATTGATATTGAAGTTTGAACTTAATATTTGAACTTCATTTTCAGGGTTGCGGTGAGCAGCTGTCGAACTTCTTCTCGCGTTATATCTACATCATAGCGGGCATCGCCATAGCAACATTTGTTATAGCAGTGAGTGGTCTCTTGTTTTTCATTTGTTGATTCAACAAAATTTTTACCAAAGTTTTTGTTTTGAAATAAGACAATAGAAGTGTATGTCGGTAACCTGGTTACTTTTTGGTTTGACTGGTAGCTTGTGAAGGCTTTTCTTTAATTTTGATTTGATAAACAAACTGATACTTTTTGACTGGACTCCTGTCAATGTTTTTAGATCATAAAAATTTACAACAAAATAAATCATCTATTTCGAGCATCATGTTATGTTTTAAACAGCACACTCTAGTTATAATTAATGACCATGATCTTGTAACCATTACTCATTTCCCGATCAGTTCTCCATCTTTATTTCGAAATTCTAACACTTGCAAGTAAAGAAAATCATTTCTTTAAAATTCACTGTGTATGGTTCTTCCTTGCACTCCTGTAATGGCTGCAGTTTTGCCAAAGCAGCTCTAAACAATAACTCGCTCACTTCTTCCTTGCAGGTTGTGAACTTGATCCTGGTATCATGTCTGCTGTACCTCCTGAACAGCCTGTATGTGCCGCAGCCCGAGGAGATCGTGTACGACATGGCCCACAACCAGGAGAAGTCTCCGTACCCCTCCCGTGGAGACTACCGCGACTACTACAGATAGAGTACTGCAGTGGTTGTCATCTAGACACCGTTATCATCAACATTAGGCTTTGGAGACCATTTACCATTGGTTGACTGTCATTTTGAGTGGAAACTGTCAAATAAGGTTTTGGAGACCATTTGCCATGTCTCGATCATCATTAAGATACTCTTCACCAACATTAGGCTTTTGAGACCATTTACCATTGGTTGACTGTCATTTTGAATTGTCGTCATCGATATTAAGCTTTGGAGACTGTTTGCCAAGGGTCGACTATCATACAGAACTGAAATCATCTTGTATTTGCTTTTTTGAAATTGTCCATGAACAACTACTAAAGGATAGGATGTTGAAATAACAGAAACATAAACTGTCATTTTAAGATCAATACTCGTGTGCAGAACAGTTTGAAATGTACCCAAACTTGAGTTGAGAACTAATCATCGTTGATCTTAGCTGTAGAGATGACCATTGATCATTGATCAGAAATTGTCTTCATCTATATTCTGATTTTGAGACCATTTCCACTTGTTGACTGTGATTTGGTTTTGTCTTGAGGTTCTGGAACATGGAATGTCCAGATGTCAATGACAGTGTTGACCTCATCGGTACTGGACGCTGTTGACCATTTACTATCAAGAGGTCATGTGAAGGATGTGTTGAATGAAACTAGCAATGGGGTCATTGAAATTGTTGATATCATTGATACTTGATTGTGCGGACAATTCGCTGTTTACGAGGGCTGGCAGAATACAGAAGGGGGAGTTCATGATACTATATTCGTGAAATCATTACCATTATCTATTGGAACTATTAATTGTTTCTGGAGAGTCTCCAAGAACTTGTTTTATAGTCATCTCTTGGAATAAGGGAGCACTGTTTCCTGTCATAAAAAGACCATCTCTTGGATACCAAATGTGAACAAACTACCATCCATTTCATCTTGAAACCATCTCTTTGATCAACCAAAAATTGATGGATGTTAAAGAGCACACACATTGAAGAGTAAAAGCCATCATTGGTCATCCACGCTATCATCTATTGGAACCATCCAGAATCTTGAAGGATAGAAATCATCAAAACCTTGAGCTAGGATCCTAACCATTTATTCACCCAGCAGGACTTTCCGAAATTGCTGCCACAATAGCAGTCTCTCCAACTCTTCCACAGCTTGTCTGAAATGATATCCAGCATTATCACCAAGCTCAATTCAAGAACAACAGCAGGATGAGAGGATGATATCTATTGTTTTTTTGTGTGCACATTCATGTCATTCAACTTCAAATTGTCGGATCAAGTAACCAGTTTCCATTTTACAAATAAACTATGATGGTAAAATTTCACCCGATTCCACCTCCACTCACCAAATCCAAAATGTCTGCTACTTTTGGACATGGACTAAACCAATGCTGATGAAATAATTCATCATGTCAACGTGACCCAAAGACATACAACACGTTGATGGATGATTTCTAAACATTTTTGTTCTCTTTCATACCAAAATGTTGTCTTTACAACTGCAAGAGCACCAGTTTAGGAGATCTGTGGAAAGTAGAAAGAGCGTGTCAACACAAGATCCATTTTGGAATTCATCATGGCACCATTGAAGCAAAGATTTAGAAGATGTGACAGAACGCCTTTCATGAACTGTCTACCAAAAGAATCAGATCTATGATGACTAAAATGAATTCAATGTTCATTATGATGATCATTACTTTATACATTAATCAAAAACATCATCACAATGGCTTTAGATATTATGATTAGATATTGCTTTTTCTGAAATCATTCTTCAAATCAAGATATTGTGCTTCATTTGTTTAACATGTCAAATACTTTGTTTCTTTAGTGGTTGCAAATACATTGATGTAGTTATGGATGTTACATCATTTACATTGATATCTGCTTTGGTAATTAGCTAAAAAAGATTAATATCTATTGATGTCTAAAATGCCTAAGGAGGAAAGAATGTTTATTATGCTGGTCCTGCCAGAAATTCAAATAATATTTCAATATCATTTGAAGTTCCACTTGGAGAAAACTTGGAAAATATTAAGTGATGATAAAGTTTAGTCCGCCCATTTCATATGCAGTTCACCGTAGCAGTTTGCTCAAGTATGAAGTTGATGTCAGTGTGAGGTTCAGTCTGGTGTACAAGTCCAAAAATCATTTTGTGTTTTATTCTTGCATTAGTACTCATGCTTTGTCAGTTTGACATTTTGTCAAAAAAATTTGTCAAGTTTTTAAAATCGTGTTTTTTAAATTTTGAGATAAACGTAAAAAGAAGACCTTAATACTAATAAATAAGGAAAGATAAAGATAGTAGATAAAGTTGTCAGGTTATCCCCCTATGAAATTCAACCAATCTATCACTTGCATTTGAATCTGAACATTATAATGAAGAATTAAAAGGTGTTTTTTTTTTCAGCATTGTAAAATTGTATGTTTACTGAATAATGGTTATTATTCAAAACCTGTCAGCTGTATTTTCATTGGTTTAATGTCTAGGTCGCTCTGACCTAGTTGAGATGTCCAACCTTCAGATCCTGATACAAAATTTATTTCTGGACTTGTGCTTACCAGATTGATGTTGTTTGTAGCACTCAATGTAATAACAGCCTATATATGCTGATCTTGTATCTTTTAACCATTTACACTTTTATGATTTTAATGAAAACTAAGAATCATTTTACAGACTGTTTAGGATGACCAGTAATTTAATTGTAAAGTTTGGTCATTTTTTAATTTACAACTTTTATAATTGTATTTTAATTTTAATACATGACTGCTGTTAAAGATTATGTGCACAGTTTGTTATTTTAACAGTTTTGCTGGCAAGACTTTTATTGATGAATGTTTGTAGAAGAATGTGACGTTATGTTGCTTTGAAGCTTTGCTTCATTTCAATTTCTTGTGACGTTGCTTTATGAATTATGAGGATAGCTAGAGATCTCAGATATCTTCAGCAGGACAATATAATAATGCTTCTCACTTAAGATGATATTTTGACTGTCATTCTCAATAAAAATCAAATATTCTCAAGAAGGAATTCATAACAAAAATGTTTGATTAGATATTGATAAATTCCAAAGGGAAAGATTGCTCTCAGTTTGTCAAGCATTGCTGAATGCTTCTTTGAAACAAATATTCCCCTTTGTTAAAGATAATTTTAATATATTTATTATTGAAATTACAATGCTTTTCAGGTAGTTTTTATATTGTAGGTACCATTATTTCTTTTACATCTTTGATGCTTTTCAAAGAATCTATGATTTATCTCTTCTCCCAAATCTTTTCTCAAAGGGTTTGTGCAATTGCTAATTCCGTTTGTTTCAACTTCCCTGGCATGTCGTAACTTGCGCCAGACCGAATGACTGGCTGGTTTAAGCCTTGCAACATTTCTACAACTCTTCTGTGCTGTGAGGCTGCAACAGATTTTGATAGTCCAAAGAGAAAATCTAAAGAAATGCATCTTTTCACCAAAGAGGGCGCTGCACTCATACCATGAATTTAGGCGCTTATCAGCATGAGTTAGATTAGCTAATTGTGGACACTGGTTCAAGTTATACCTTGCAGGGGAGTGTGTGTCATGTGACCAAGCACTTGCTGTTAATCAGACTGATTTATTCAAATTTTATCTTAGAGCCAAAATAATTTCACATTTTCAATCAATATTCTCCTCTGCTATCTCTTATTAAAAGTAATAACGATATATATTTAGTCAAACATCCCCAATGTTTTATTATGGTTTTGAGATCAGGCAATTTTTTAAGTCAGGCAACAATGCTTTTTGAGGATA
Organism: Phorcus lineatus; assembly: GCA_921293015.1. NCBI lineage: Eukaryota > Metazoa > Mollusca > Gastropoda > Trochida > Trochidae > Phorcus > Phorcus lineatus. Next base: position 6,158,317 of record OV121096.1, on the reverse strand, counting down.
ATTAGTTACTAGATCTTTCATGAAGGTTTTCTTCAAAAAAGGTGATGAGATTCCATTGACAGTATAAAATAACTGTACATTAAAATTCATGGCTCTCTCTTTCCATGCTTATGTAGTATAAGTTATCATGATCTATTTCATTTTATGTGAAAAAATGAAATCCCCCAGTATTTCAAGCAAGTTATCTCCCTTTATGCAGTTTTGATGGAGATTTTGCCATCTGATACAAATAAGAATATTTGAGGTAGAAATTCCATCTATGATAGTGTTTGTTTCATATTTTAAACTGATTTTGTGTGATGTTATAGTGGTGTAAATCACACTTTAAAGGGAGGTAATTCTAGTTTAATGTAATGCTCACGGTATTTATTTGCCACTGATTGATTCATAGTCATCATTGTTTTCATTAAAGCTTTGTAAATGTGATTAGTTTGCTTGTGAATGATGCTTTTTGAAGAACAAATGACATGCTCATCATACCAGCATTAGAATATAGATAATGGGAAAGCACTTTCAGAATCTGAGTATTTGAATAAACTTAATTGTAAATCAATACGGGGTGATGCTGTCCTTTGCTTATCTATGTGGAGTTTTGTTGTTGTTTTTTTTTCTCTTTTTTTTTTCTTATATGGAGATTTTGATCAACATTCAACTTTTGTAATTATTAATGATGTTTAAATCATAATTAAGTTCTCGTTAAGATATTTCAGTGTTTGAATTCAAGGCATTTTTGCACAATTAAAGTCCTCGCTGCTCACTGGGTTAAGACAGATCTGTGCAAGTTGGCGCATGTCATGGAAGTGAACTTAGACAATTTTTTTTATAATCTATTTTAGGAGTGGTTGTTTTCACACATTGTACGTTTGATTCGTCATTCGTATATAAATCACTTTGTGGTTATGGCACTTGTTTCATATAATTTATATTAACATTAATATAGTTACAAAAATAATAGCGTTACTGGACTGTAAATGGGTTGATATTCAACTTGTTAGGGGAGATAATTACTATCGCATCAGAACCTTGTATGTTATTGTCTTCAATTAAGCTTTTGAGTGATATCAGTTTGCTCTTTGTTAGACACCATCTTCACTTTTAAGCATGTTTGTTTCCATTATTGGTTATCACACAGTTCTATATTTAAAGTCTATATTGCTCAAAATCACACTTCTTTTACAATTTTGATCACAACACTTTTTTTCCGTGTAGGCTATTTTTTAGCAATGCGGGGAAAATGTTGATATTTTGTTGTACATGAAATTTGTAATAGTTTCTTTATCAATTGCCAAGTCTGCTTTTCTATCCCGATAGTTGAATATTCTTTGATGCAATTGTGCTCAAGTGTTTAGAAACAAACATTCTTAAAAATCATCCATGTGCTTTGTGTACAAACTTTGCTAACACCATTCCATATAGATTTTATGACATTATGCATGTTTGTTCTTTCTGTCTGATTCAGATTGCACCACAGCTTGGCTTGTAGACTGGCTTCCGTAGACGATTCCAAATAATTCTTTTTGATACTTTTGAAGCTTTGAAATTTGAAATTGTTTTTGGCAAATCGTAAATTGCTGTGTTAAGACCTTCAGTGTATAAAGTAAGACTGAAAAGTTCCGAGTCAAATAGTATGAGTTTGTAAAGTAACCAGGTCTGGGGGATGGTCTCCATTCATACAATGCCATCTTCTGTCATTCAAAGGCCAAAAGTTTTTCAGAAAAAAAAAAAGTTAATTGATCAGATGTTTTGGACTGATTGGAGAATATTGATGGGAAGGATAAAAGCCTAGATCTGCCAAGCGAAATCCATAATTAAAAATCTCATTAAATCAGGAATGAACAGCACTACTGACTTTTTATGCTGAAGGATATTTGCTGACACGGGGCAAAGAAATTTGAAAGGCCATACCCTGTAGTGATAGGAGCAATGTTTTTGAACCTAAGATAACTCTAGACGATTGCCAGTATGTAGCACTTACAGTCAGATTTACATTTAATCAGCTTTGGAAATCTAGGACCAGGTTATGTGGTAAGATTGTGTGTGATTTGATCGAATTGGTTTGTCTTCTAGACTAATTGTTACATGCTGTACATATCTCCATGTTTGTGCTGTGAAATATTGTCACTCTCTGTCATATTCACGTGTCTCACTTTAAATTGACAATATTGTATGATTCAACTGTATCTATTATTTTGTTATTTTAATGGAAGTTTTCAATCTATGATAAGTGTTTGTATAATAAGATAAGCATTAGAAGTCTTATCATTGAAGATAATTGTGAAGTATTAAATTATTGGATGGATTAATCCTTTAAGATCAGAATTGTATTTCATAGTCTGAGTAGCTATTTGATTTCAATTATTCATTCAATTTAGTGATGAATGATGCTGACAATATATTGATAGTTACTATGTTTGAAGACTTTATTCAGTATTTGAAATGAATAATTTAAGTAAAAATCGCTCATCCTTCAAATAGTTCTCATGGAATTGTTTTCATAATTTTGTATCTTTATAAAAATAAAGCTTAAATAGAAAATAAAAGCTTCTTACATTACGCCAAGAAAGCTCAGTTAAGGTGTTCGATTCACAAAATATTTTTAAAATATGCTGAACAACGACTAGAAAGCATTCACTTCTTTGGTCAGAGATAGCGCAGTGGTTAGTGCATTCAGCTTTGGATTAAGACTGTGTGGTCGAGTCCCGCCAGGGGCTCGGCAATTTTATCTGCAGTGGAGAACTGTTCAAGTCATATTTCCTTGTTAATTCCATAAGCCATTTCATAAGAAACAATATTCCGTGGTACATTTACGCTCATACAGATTTAATAAGTTATATTCATTCATGTGATATTTTTATACAGTATGCTTTTTATGTCCTGATCACGTATTTCTCGCTAAATCCAAACCAGTAATGGGCTCAATTTTCAATGTGTTTCATATATTTGAAAAGTAAAATTTATTTTGACAATATCATATTTTGGTATTTACTGACCTTTGAAGACAGATTTGGATTAATTAAAAAAAGGCTTCACAAAACATTTTTGTTTTCAATATGACAAAAGTATGACATCATTTTGTGACCATTTTGAATTTTATCTTTTAAGTGTTACTGATAACAATGCATCCAGTTACAAAGCCAATTTCTTTACATTTGTCCCATGTTGGAGATAAATATGTACTCAAATTCTAACATTGAGTTCCATCTCAAGAAGCAAATGTATTCCCGCAAGTCTTCTAAAGTCAGTATGGACACTTTGTACTAGAGTTTTCTTATTTTCTGTAATGCATGAGACAGACTTATTATTTATGTGTGGAAAGTATATGATTGGATGTCCTCGGTGTAAGTTGATCATAGAATTAAAACATTATGTTCCCTACCCTACCGTCTTCTTGTTATCTGTCAATGGAGAATTTTATATTATTATTCAGCAGAGTAAGATAGTTCTGTGTAATATTGATATGGCAATATTAGATAAGTGTAATACCGCTACATATGACATTGCTACTTATGACATCTCTACATATGACATCATTACATATGACATCTCTACATATGACATCACTACATATGACATCTCTATATATGACATCTCTAAATATGACATCTCTACATATGACATCACTACATAGGACATCTCTACATATGACGTCGCTATATATGACATCTCTATTTATGACATCTCTACATAGGACATCCCTACATAGGACATCCCTACATATAACATCTCTAAATGACATCCCTACATATGACATCTCTACATATGGCACAATGGCAGACACGTCACAAGTAGACAAGATAGCTAGATAAACTTAGACCAAGTTGAATGGGAGGTGCCTATCCCTCATACAACAGCTGATGATGGCAGGTATCATTTAATGGTCTGCAGCACGGGAACAAGAATACAAGATCAGCTTCAGACCAAGATGCTGATATCCCTCAAACTACAGCCCTTGTTGGCAGGTTTCACGAAATCAATGATGAAATGGTCAACACAAGTGACCCCTTATGCACTGCTCAGGGACAGGTAGGGAGATCCACTTCACACCTAAATCCAAGACCCACTTACAACGACAAATGCTTCCAGCTTTCACACCAGTCAAAGATGTTACAAATAATATGGAGTGCCCCTTGATGTTCACAGAGGGATCAGGCATAAGAGAACTAGGTCAACTTCAGACCGAGATGCTTAGAGGTTCAAATCCCTCATACACCAGCTGACACATGCAGGTTTCACCTGATTACATAGCCTCAGTGGTGTTGTGGGCTACTCCTTGTGCTATTGTTGACCACAAAGATGTATGTGAAATACCCTTAAAAACAAAATTAAACCCAAAATCTCACAAAAAAGTAGCATTCCTCTCTGCAAGGGTAGAGACAGGAATGCATATTCTCACAAAGCTAACCAAGTCATTCTTTGATGAACTCTGTAACAAGTTGGGCTATAAATACAGAATCCTGATTGGTTACAATCAAAGCTTATCATGCAATCTGCAACATTTAAAAAAGAGCATGTATTCTATTCCTGTTGAGAAAACTAGAGTTCCTTCACCTGTGTGTATGGCACATATTTCTCCCATGATAGAATTCAGTTTTAGATGTAACACAATAATTCTTTGGATAAGATATTAGTGGTATGGTTAATGAAAATTTGCCCTACAGGGACTTTGAAGAAGCTAACATATAATCTGGTCTACTTGTATCAGAGGTTTCACGGGAAGATATGGAGATATGAGTTGTGTAACACATGGGAGGAGAATAAACATTTCAAATGTGTAAAATATATTGTAAGATTTGTATTTCACCTGCAACAAAAAATGTAACCCAGACACAATCTCATTAAAACAAGCTAGATCATGCCATTCGTCTCTGCCTTTCTGATTCACAGGATAATGCATATCAAATGCATATAATAGTATATCAAGTATAGATGATAACATCCTCGTCAATATAAAAAAATTGGCTGTACATACTATTAAAAAGGGGAGGTTATATTATTATCTATATTCTATAAACACTAAATATTTTTAGTCTCCTGTGCCTTATCATTCTCTCCCATCAGAGGTAGCGCCGTCAGCTTCCTATACAACTTTATGATGGAGCTGCCTCTGTTGGGAGAGAATGGTGCCCCATTGGAGCCTCCTGTGACATTTGCACTCATGCAAATCACCAACAGGGCTATTAAGCCACAGGCATGATTTGATTTTGTATTGTTTGAATGCATACAAGGTTAAAGGTTAAAGGGTCACTATTCAATAAGCACAAATGCTGCTGCGATGTATGAGTGAAAGGTTCTTTTATTTTTAATGAGATTGATTCAAAGTAAGTGAATAGGGTTCAAACATGCTGTCAGCTATATTTCGGCAATATAACACCTAAGTGTTGCCATCCAAAAGAGTAGACATATCGACAAAGAAAGGGGAAAAGAAAGACGGAAAGAATGATAAGCTGTGCATCTCCGATTATTTGCTTTCGGTACCATTTTTTGTTGATAAAGAATTCAAATTAGTATTGTGAACACTGCAACCCATGTAGTTCCCTCCAGAGCTTGTTCTAATTTGAAGAAAGTCCCATACATAAATTGAATATATGAACGAGTTTGTTTATTAAAACCACCTAAAGGTCAACCAATTGGCGTTATTATCAAATACTACTCATTATCTAACCCATCCGTGCCAAACATTTAGTTTATAAATACTTACACGTGTACTGATACAGAACAAACCCTTTTTAGCTCATCTGGCCTGAAAGGCATGGCATTGCGTCCGGCGTCTGGCCATCCCTCCATCCCTCATAATAAGGGTCACAGCACGCACACCCTAAAACTTATTTCCATCTTTTTCTCCAGAAGCAAAAGGCATAGAAAGCTGAAACATTGTGTACAGACTCATTAGCTGATGGGGAATATAATTTATAGACTCGGTGACCCTGTTACCCCTAATAAGGGCCAAGGGGATCAAGTCCTAAAACTTATTGTCCTCTTCTTCTCCAGAAATAAAGGTCTAGAAAGCTGAATCTTTGTGTACAGAGTTCTAAGCTGATGAGGGTCATTCTTAATAGATTTGGTGACCCTGTGACCTCTAATAAGGTTCACGTGGACAAAACCCTTAATAAGGATTCGAGGGACATGCCCTAAAACCTATTTATCTGGTGACTATGTCGCCATTTGTAAAATGAATTATGGAATGTCTGATGAGCTACAGAGCCAATGGCTCTATTTTCTGGTTATGATTTCCACAAACACTAAGTGAACTGTATAAATCAGGAACAGCGAATGAACAGCAGAAATTCCTTCAGAAATCCCTCTTGAAGCAGTCGTAAAATATCACATTGTTGCCTTACGAGCGCAGTGTTTAACTTGACAAACTATGATTCGTGCCAACATATCTTATGCACCGATGGAACTCGAAATCAATTCATTATTTATCCATATACAAAAAAATGAGACATCTTTCATTGGCATTTTAGATGTGAGAGCGAATAGAGTCATTAATGGACATAAGATAATTACTTGTTTATATTTATGATTTAGCAATGCTTTGATAACATTTCCAGAAACCAAAATTGTACGTATAATTTACATGTACAATTGTTATATGGGTTATCCTACACTACCACCTCATTGTTTTCTTTTTGCCCCTAACATATCGAAAATAACGTTTGACGAATTGGCGGTCTCTGCTCGCATTGCTAGGCCTACAGTGTTCGATTTTCGATTACGTCTTAAACCGTTTTGTTGTAACTATATATGAATCAAATAGCATTGTCATTTCACAAAAAGTAGCTCTTGATAAAATCAAACCCCCGACGAGATTGACATTAGGCCCTATTCCTAGAACCTATGTAACTTTAATGCTTTTTGAGTTTGTTTAAACGAATCCCAAAACTGTGAGATGAATAACTTTATAATGCAAGGAATCGCTGTGAATGTAAATTACCATTGGCGAGAAACTATCCTATATTATCCACCCAACCACCGACTCATCTAACTCTTGCTCCAATCTCATTTAAATAAGAACCACATTTCGCACATTTTATCGCCACTAGACCGTTCTTAACTGTTTGCTCTTCACCATTGATTTAAAAAATCACATCAAAGGTTAAATACAGAAAATAACGAAATACGAACAAATGGCAAGATCTCAATTCAATCAGATTGACTCTCGCTCCTTTATTATAGAAAAAAAGTGTGTGTATATAAATAGCTATGGTTTGAAACAGTTAATCAAAATTAAACAACATATTCAATTGTTGTGAAAAGAGTGCGTGATAGTTACGTCTTTTTTCATTGAAAGAAATGGTTTCCTTGACAACAAAAATATTTCCGGCTTGTAAAAACGCCTATGGATATTAGGAACTTGCCAGTGACAAATCGATCCTATTTCTCTGACATGATCATGGCATATGTTCGTGTTTAACGTCATTCGAGGTGATGTCGATTTCAAATTTGATAATAATCAGTTATCAGTTATCGGCTGACGTGCCATGCATGGAGCTTCTATTAAGAAACTTTATTCGAAATGTGCCTCTGTCCACCCAGCTGTACAACTGGGTACCTGGTTTGGAAAGTGATGGCAATGTGATAAGTAACCATAAAACGCTTCATCAGCTTATTGGTTGCATAAACTAAAGAAGTTGAGAAATGAGAAAGGAGCGATGTTTGTCCTTACACCAGGGTAATAATGTGTGAGGGGCTAGCTTTGAATATGCCCTTGTGGTCAAGCGATAATTAAGTATCCTTATTATTATTATTAATATCATTATCTGCTGTTAACTTAAATATATCAAAGGAAGCAAAATAAAACAAATTATCAATAATTACTATCAAACAGTTATAAAAATACTGTGAAGTTTTAGTGGAAAGATCATCTGTCAGTTATCGTACGATGAAGTTCCCTCGAGAACAGTTATATGTCTTGTTCATAGCTTTATCATATATGAATACTTTGTTTCATTTTGATAAAATGTGAATGACAGTTTATCAAAATGCTATGGTGAAATAAAGTAAAGCTCGATTGCCAGTCATGTCTATTCTGTCCTCTTTTTTAAAATAATGACTGAAAAAATTACTATTTATTTCGATGAACCTGTACATTTTCATTTCGATGTAGTGTACCCCTGACACGGTTTTCGCAGGTCGTCGACATTTCGGATGACGTCAATACCACTATTAACAATAAAAATTCACAAATGTATAGTTACATTTGTACGGCGATTAATGTTGTCAAGTCCCTAGGCATAAATTTGTTTATTTACAAATTGTCGATGTTCAACAGACAAAACTTTATAACGACGTTAGAAATAATGGCGAAGAATTATCTTCTCAAACTGAAGTTGTAGAGACATCAACTTGACTTCGTCATTCTTTGACACCGTATCTAATGGAATGGTCGTCGAAGAAGTGAGGTAATATGGGGTTTAACGCCGCTTTCAAGAGTATTTCACTTGTATCGCGGCTGCTAGTATTATTGCAGGGAGAAAGCCCGCAACACCTTTGTGGCTATACATTGCGGTGAAACCTGCAAACACCGACTGGAACTAGCGAGCCATGGGTGGTACTGCGCTGAAATTCAGTGTAGCATTGCACCCAAACCTTACTGCGTGTAGAACAGTTCTCTACTGCAGTCAAAGTTGCCAAGCCCCTGGCAGGAGTCACCAAAGAAGTAACAAATAGATAAGCAAGACACGGATATTTTAAAAACAACTTCTTGATTTTCCCAATTGCGACGATTTGTGTGGATTCTTATACACTATTTCAAGCATATCATACATATAAAGAAGTTGTCAATCCATAAACAGTCTTATTAAAATCGACCGTGTTCCGAGGAATAAAAGTTACAAAATATTGACTTCACCAAGATTCGAACTCGTTGTGGTGAAGTAAATATTTTGTAACTTTTATTCCTCGGAACACGGTCGATTTCAATCAAACTGATCCATGATTTATATCCTTAGCTTCCCTTTAGTTAATGAATGCCTCTCAAACAATTAAACGCTTAGATTTCTTTCCCCGGTCACGTTTTAAATACATACGTCCATTCTTAAAGATGTTTGATGTAGAACATTACTAATCCATCGTGAAGTTTTTTTAATAGCCAGAATTTAGCATGGTCGCACTGGCTCCTTGATCAAGAAATAAAGAAAAAGTGATGATTATTTTAATGGAGAAGAAGACGATCTTCATCATAGTCATTCATACTTAAGAAGTTGATAGGTTAATTCCAGATGATGTAATATATAGAACCATCCTCGATCACCAAGGGTTCCCGAGTACCGGTACATTTACCTCTCGGTGACCGACGATTGATCCAGTTCTTGTCTTTTATGTCTCCTGTTATGGTACGAACCAAATCGACCACAGGATAGAGATGTTAATGTTTTGAGTCCAGTACAACACTCTAAGATACAAATGAAAATCAAGCAAATAATGCAAGAAATAGCCTTTGGACAGTACGTTACAATCCACGTCTAAAGTTTCCTTAAATTGTTTCAGTGGCATTCTAGAAGTTGGTAGCATAAGGACGACAATGATATATGGATACTATTAGGCCAATTAACTTACCACCTACCACTCAGTACAGGAATCCACACACCATCTCAATGGTTATTCTATTCCCTTTCATCTCATTGTCATATTGTTTATTTTCAAATTACCTATATGTATATAATATATATAATGACTGTACCCATCATTTCCCATATGCTTGATAACGGTATAAGGATCTATACCGAAACGTCGCCACTGTGTAATAAAGAAGTTGTATATCCATATATCATTGTCGTCCTTTAAACGTTTAACGATCTTTTAAACGATCGACGTTCAAACCATGCAAGGAATTGTTGTTTTCATAGCGTGTTATGTGTTATGTTGTCAGCATTTCATGCGTTGTTGTTAAGTTGTTCACTTCCATGTCGTACCTACATGGCTGGTCGGTTAACTCAATAATCCATTCATGGAGCAACGCTTCCACGAGGCATGCTTGTCGTTTCCAAATGTGCAACATACTAGCATTTGAATGGATATAAATCGACATTTAAACGTAGTGGCGAATATACGATCGATCGATACAGTTAGGACGTAGCGCTCAGAAGCTTGCCGTAGAAAACACATATTTCATAATTAATGGTACGGCAAAACGTGTTCTTTCGCTGTAGTATACTCGTGACGTCAGAAGCCACGGCGCAGGATTCCTCTAATGAAATTCGTATGATTTCCAGCGCGGGCTGTCAACTGCACGGCATGTCGTAAGGGAATGGTACAATTCCTGAGACCTCAGAAAGAGATGTTATCCGGACCAGGAGCAACCTGACAGCCATCCTATCACCCAGACAGACAAACCGATGGCCTCCTCGTCAACCAAGAACAGCTTCTCTCTCTAATAGTCTCTAACCACTGCAGGAAAATGGATTCTCGTTGGAAAGGAGTGTGGCGACGCGCTGTTGTCGTGTGGTTAGCGGTGTTGGCTATTGGTGGTATGTATGTTGTTGTTGTTTACAATTTATTTCTCGCTAACAACGAATCTTTTCGTGGATGATGGTTGTCATCTTTCTTGTTTAGAGGAACGACACGGGTTTTTCATATCATTTATCTGTCAAATGTCACATTCTCTAATGGTCATCGGATTCTTCATTTCAGGTCAAAATGGCGAAGGGATGGCAATACACAAAATAAACAAGATCCACAGAGCTGATATGTCGAGAGATTCGGGGAGTATACACAAACGTGCGGTTCCTGGAAATGTGCTCTTGGACATGGATGTTACTAATAATAGACTACAGAATCAGGGGCGTGACACGCACGAGCGAACTAAACGTTACGCTCCATCACCCAGTGTTCCAAACGAAATCCCACCGGATTATATCGTCGTGGTGGTGAGTATGTTTTCTTATCATGAATAATTTGACAACAATGTTGTCAACTTTATTTTAAAGCTGGTAGTGTTGTTGTTATTGAAATGTGACGGAATTAGTGTTCCAAACATATTCCTCACAAGAGATATAATGCCTGACAAGTATACCATGTAATTTAGGCCTATGAAAAGGTTCCTTTTTCAGAGGTCTCTCCTAATATTTCAGTACCAGATAATATTGATGTAAAGAGATGACAGGGTTACATCTTGGCATGGCGTGATGTCTTCATCTGTAAAACTCAAAATATTCTTTGACACAGTAATATCGTGGGTTTAGGGCAGCAAGGTACCAAGTGCATATTTCAATATTTTGAGAAAATCGCATTCTACGTTTTGTGTGCTAAAGTCTTTTGCACTGTTTAAGTTAACTCAATTTAAGTATCATTTGATAGAGGGGACATGTAAGAATACATTGCTTCAATGTCATAGATTGATTAAGTCTTGATTAGTTATTAGATCAATTATTGTAGATGGTACCTTGTGAATGAAAGGAATTTGCTAAAATGTTTTGGGCAGCAAGGTACCAAGTCCCGACGCATCACAATTATTTTTTTCAGAGCTGCAAAGTACCAATTGACAGGTACCAAGTGTCACTTGGTACCTTGTTGCGCTAAGTATTTACGCCTCAACTACAGAGTTTCAAAGTACCAAGTGGCACTTGGTACCTTGTTGTACTAAGTATTTTGTTTAAGATACAGGGCTGAGAAGTACCAAGGACCATGGTCCTTTGCTGCATAGAGAATTGATACAGTTCATAATTGCTTTAATAAGCTGATATGGTATTTTCAGAAATTTGATAAGGATTGAAAGATGTCAATTAGCATTAACTGTGAATGTTATGCAATTATCATTTTCATTGCTAGAAACCATATGGTGCCTTTGGACATCACTAGGTATGATATATGAAGCTTTTGTTTATTATTTGAAATGCTTTGTTTACTAGTATCACATTGTTTTCACATTGAGAGAAATGCCTCTGTAGGTTGGCAGAAAGGTTAAACTGACTGGGTGTATTTATTTGAGTGTCAATAGTGTCTTCAGACATCTATAGGCTTTTAGAAGAATGTTGCAACTTGTTACAAATTGTCATATTTTATATTACAAGGACATTATGTAATAAGAACATTGAATAAATGGTATAATTCATCAATGTATGTAAACACATTCAAGGTATAATCATATTTATATATGATCAAGAGTATATGAGACATCCAAGCACATGGTCAGGAATGGAATTGGATATCTCATGTACTTTTCAGAAGTGGTAAAATAATTCCTAAAACAAGGATAAGAATGGTAAAATAGGTCCTATCTTCTTTGTGCATGATAATCAACTTATATCTCTTACTTAATGTCAAGGAATGTCAAAGTACACTGTTTTATACTCCAAAATGGCCTCAATAAAGAAGATTTTATCCAGAAATCTCATGTTTCTCTCTTAAACTGTCTTAATGCAGGGTATTTAATAAAAGATTTTCTTAGCACATAGTGAGGTATGCATGTAGTATAAAACATCCAGGTACATGGTATTGTATGGTTTATTACATTTTACTACATATTTAGGAATGTCAAACTAAATCTGAGTATATGCTAACTGATTGTGCAAAATGTCTGGTGCAGAAAGGCATCAATGGTGTAATAGGTCGATGTTTATTGTGTGGAATGTTATAATGTGATAAGTAGTGATCAGAAATGGTATGGTAGTTACAACCTATTCTGGAAATGGCAAAAAATGGTAAATTCATTGTAAATGGTCATGGTGATGAGGTGAGGTGATATGGGGTTTAACGCCGCTATCAAGAGTATTTCACTTATATCGCGGATTCTAGTATTATTGCAGGGAGAATGCCACCATTGTGGCTATGCATTGCGGTGAATCCTGCAAGCATCGGCTGAAACTAGCGAACCATGGGTGGTACTGCACTGAAATTCAGTGTATCATTGCACCCAAACCTGACTGCGTGTAGAACAATTCTCTACTGCAGACAAAGTTGCCGAACCCCTGGCGGTATTTGAACCACGGACCTCTTGATCCGAACCACTGCGCTATCTCGCCCCCTGTAAATGGTCAAGAAATGTATTGAATATCTTACGATGATACGAGATGGTATCACATTTTTTAATTAGCCGGAAATAGTAAAATCTTAGTTAAAAGTCAGGAATGGTAAATTATGCCTTATAATGACTGGAATTGGTAGAATGGTTTCTCCCTAGGCCAGAATTATGTCTAAGTGGACTTTAAGGAATTGTATATACTCTAGTCTTAAAATGAATGTGGATGGTCAGGAATAGCAATGAATGTCTTGGAATGACAAGATATGGTGTTATAGTTTCAACCTAGGCCAGATTTATTGTAAACTGTCTTTGTACATGATCAGGAGTAGTATTGAATGTCTTATGATAACCTAAAATAGTGTTATTGCATCAACCTGAGACAGAAATGGTATAATAGGTTCATGTAAAAGGTGAAGAAATGGTATAGGAATGACAACAAAATGGTATAATAGTCTCAACTCAGGCAAAAAAAGTATTTGGCTATTTCTAAATAAACATTGAATATTTGAGGATTTGTTACATGATTCTTAACTGTAAATGAGTCAATAACTATTGTTGAAACGATTTTGCTAGTAAAAAATATTTGTCGGTTTACCATGATAAAAATGAACTTGATTTACCACCAAATCCAAATGTTTTTCATCTTTTGTGAAAAGCTAAATTTAACATTTCTTTTGTGAATTTATAAACTAGAGGATTTCTACATTTACCATAAATAAATGTTATAAAAAGTATAAATAAGAAACTGCACAAGTATTTGATTTTGACACTGAAACTGGTGGTTTTATTTCACCATTGTAGTAAATGTGACTGTTGAGTATTAGTAAACAGTCATTGTTATATACAACACACGTTCCTTTTTGTAGTTATAGAGGATACTAAACGACCTTCCATTTAATACTATTTTTATTAAATGAGTTAATTATTAAGTATAAAATGAGCAAAAGCGTGTTTGATACCAAATCATTAACGAGTTTAATAAGAATAGTATCAAATTGAATGAAGTTTAGTATTCTGTTTATTACTTGGCCTCACTAATCAAGCATGATTGCCTGAGGTGTACTGAACGAAACATTTCCGCGACTTGGCCGCCATTGTGACGGTGTTGCTTTCAATGTGACATAATACATGCAGCGGTATTAAACTAGTTTAATATCGCCGTATAAATATTACACTTCAGTATCTTACATGGGCGAGTAATAAGTTCGTTGCTGTGCAGTGCTGTCTATAGTACACAAGTATTTGTTTATAACACCGAAACTGGTGGTTTGTGTCACCATTGTACTAATTGTGACCGTCGGGTATGAGTAAACAGTCATGTTTATATACCACGCATTAATTTTTGTCCCCCGCCTCAACACGGAACGGAGGACTATGAATTCAGCGGCGTCTGTCCGTACGTACTTACATCCAGATTCTTGTTAACGCGATAACTCGTGAAGCTTAGCACCTAGAGTGTTCATATTTGGTGACAACTTTCAATGGAGGAAGACTCAGACGCCAGTTGACTTTGGTGACCTTGACGTCATTTTCAAGGTCACCACGACACTACGTCTGTCCGGATTCTTGTTAACGCGATAACTCATGAAGCTTAGCACCTAGAGTGTTCATATTTAGTGACAGCCTTCAATGGAGGAAGACTCGGACGCCAGTCGACTTTGGTGACCTTGACATCATTTTCAAGGTCACCACAAACTCGTGAAACTTAGCACCTAGAGTGTTCATATTTGGTGACAGCTTACAATGGAGGAAGACTCAGACGCCAGTCGACTTTAGTGACCTTGACGTAATTTTCAAGGTCACCACAACACTACGTCTTGTTAACGCGATAACTCGTGAAGCTTAGCACCTAGAGTGTTCATATTTGGTGACAGCTTTCAGTGGAGGAAGACTCAGAAGCCAGTCGACATTGGTGACCATGACATCATTTTCAAGGTCACCACGACACTTTGACCAATTTGTAATACATTGTTAACGTGCACCTAGAGTGTTCATATTTGTTGACAGCCTTCAATGGCGTAAGACTCAGACGCCAGTCGACTTTGATGACCTTGACCTCATTTTCAAGGTCACCACGACACTTTGACCACTGTGTAAACTGTCATTTTGTAAACCAAGATAACAGAGGAATAATCATGCCAGAATACTAAATAACACTCTACTTCTACCGTATCCTTCATGAATTCTCACTTGTGTTTTGTTAGAGTGAGAAAGTTATTATTTAACGTCGCTTCTTCAATATTTCAAACATTAGCGACGTGTGTTTTGTTAGAAGGAAAGAGGTGCGAATATACATATGGATGACAGTGGTTAAGATTTGATGTCAGAGAGTCTTTCTTGATATACATCACAATGAAGAGAAGATTCTCAATTGATCATGACAAGACACATCAACTTACAGGTAACATTCATTGTACCAAAAGATAAATAATATTAATTATGCCAAATATCTCATAACGGCGGGGGACATTGCCTTGTTAGTGGCAAACACTTGTTGTTGTTGTTTTTTTATTAACTCTGCAGTGCTGTCTATAGTACACTTCAGATTTTAATGAGATTGCACAAGATCTACTGAAAGGACTAGTTGAAAACCATCTATCAGAATTGAAAAAAAACCAAGAAAAATTGAAACAAAAAGAGAACTTTTTTGACAGATTCAATTATTGTCTCTTACTGGTTCAATTAACAAAGCCCAAAACTCTGTTACCAAACTTTGTCTGACATTTATTTAACCATAGATATTTAAGTTGATTTTTATTAGTAGATATTCAGTGACATTCATATTTATAGATATAAAAGGACATTTCAGAGGTGTTCAGTGATATTCAAAGCCATAGAGATTAAAGGAGATTTTGGAGATGGCCAGTGATATCAAGGCCTTAGATATAAAGCAAGATTTTTGAGATTGTCATTGATATTTAATTCATACATTTGAAAGGAGATTTTTGAGATAAACAGTGATATTTTTTTTACGCTGCTTATTAAACAACTAAAAAAATCTCCCTCATAATTTGTGAGTCGTTATCTCAAATTATGGACAATAAAAGAACTTTTGGCCATGTTTTCAGCGATGGACTCCAGCTGTTAATCATCGTTATGGAGAGCACCAGTTAGGGTACCTTGAACTTACTCTCACATTTCCTGTAATCCACTTATCTCCTCCGCCGAGAGATGACAAACCAGGTCCTGTTTCATATCCACTATCCCTTGGAGAGCTCACATAATGAGTTTATGCAGAGACCAGTTAAAATTGAAATTTAACACATGATTTTTCTGCCAATCATTGATTCTTTAGAACCATAACACCACTCTTTTGGAAATGAAAATGAAATGTGACACCTGTCTTGAGATCAAATGCTTCTTTGTATTCACAATAAAGAAGATGCTTTCCAGTTAATCTTGCTTCTCTTGCCAGAAAGTTCCAAAACTCAGGAATGCAAATACGTACTTCAAATGTAGCCTTAAAGGCACTAAGTTACATGTTCTTATGGAAATACAGGAAATCAAATGTAACTATTGCTAAATAATCTTTCATGATAAATAGGAGAGGTTCTAAAATGAACCTATATAGTTCAGATAATCTATGCATTTGCCCAGCCCAAAATATTTAAAGGTGTTCACACTAAAATGGTCACATAATGTTTTTGATTTAAACATAATACCTTTTTCTAAAACAATGGATACTTGGGTTGAGTAATGAGATATTAAACCATGAAAATATATTTTGTATCAACATTTTTGTAAGTTTTCAGAAACATCCAAAAAGGTGCTATGATGCCTTTAATTGCAACAAATCAACAAATGAGAATTGTACTGTTATGGTTGCACACTGCTCCACTGATCGTCTTCAAACTTTGGCTTACTTCCAAGACATCTATCAAGCTGAGCTGTATTTAAAGGCGAGACGACATAGATAGATGGTCAAAGCATAGCACAACCTTATTAGGTTCCAGTGATCTGTTTTCTCAAAACAATACTCATGTTTTAGTTGTTTTGAAAGGAAGTTAAACAGGATACTGTGTTTACCATCATTTCATCCATTTTATCCATCATTTTCTTATGATGATGAAGAAGATGATGATAATGAATAAGAAGATAGGTGATGATGATGAGATGTGTGATGTTGATTTTTATGATGATGATAATGATTATGAAGATGGGTGATGGTAATGAAGATGATGATGATAATGTTAATGTATATATGTGATGATGATCTTTATGATGATGATGATGATGAAGAAGAAGATGGGTGATTATGATGAAAATTATCTTTATGATGATGATGAATATGGGTGATGATGATAATGATAATTACGATGATGATGAAGATGATAGTGATGATGAAGAATAAGGGTGATGAAGATGTGTGATAATTATGATGATGATGATGAAGATGATAATGATGATGAAGATGGCTGATGGTGATGAAGATGATGATGATTATGAAGATAGGTAATGATGATTGGTTGATGATGACATGATGATGACATCTATGATCCACAATGAATGCTCAAAGTGCACTATTCATTTGAGAAGAAAAATGTCCAATTTCTAGTCATGATTTGAAAACAGAGAGTGACGGAGAGGTTTTCAGATCAAGTGGAAGACATTCCATTTTGATGCAGCAGAGAGTTAGAATGAGGAATGGCCATAGTAAACTGTTTTAACATTGGGTACAACAAGTAGATGTTTCAAATTTGAGCATTAATTCCTTGGTGGCGTATATCACTTAAGAATATATACAGAAGACTGTGTAAGTTTTCTGCAATAAAGAAGTTTAGGGGATTGTCTTACTTTTCGCTCTGTGTGTGATGTTGGATATAAGATAACTCACCTCTTTAAATCTATCTTGTGAGATTCAAGAGAACCATCTTCCCATTCTGGTCAGTGATGTGCTTGTTGCCATTTGCTTTGAAGTCCTCCCTAAAGTTTTCAGTATTCATGTATCGTGTCAGAATATCATGTTTTCAGAAACATTTATGTGTTTTGAAGACTGGTTATTGAAATAAAATAGAGAATCTTTCATAAAATATCATTCTGGTTTGATCATATGAACTGATTATAGTTTAGATTGAGTCAATCAACTTGCATACTTATGCATCCAAAATGCCAAAAACTACATTTTCTTGTGTTTGGTAAAAATGAACCAAATTATATAATTTTTAGATGCCAAACTTCTACATCTCAGCTATATATACACAAGTTATTACCTATTCAACACTATCAACACATAAGTTTGTTATTGTCTGCTTAAGAATATTTTTAAGTATTATGTTTTAGACATTTTGGCACATCTTTGTCCAGTTTTCGATTTTATTTTTATTATGAATCAATTGCCTATAAATGGTATTTTTTAAAAAGTACTGTTTAATAACATAATATCATTTTCAACGTTAGAATATTTAACCCCTATAATATACTCAATGTCTTTTTAAGATTTTATCTGCTTTTCCCGGAATATAAAAATTTAATTTGAGGTTCAGTAAGCATCTGTGTTTCAATGTTTCACACACAATAGAAATTGCACCGAAGACAGAAATACATGTTGATTGTTTATGGAATAATCTTTTTAAAAAAACCAACCATGGGCTGTATCTCCTTAATGAAATTCGACATATGGAATGGTGTCTCTTTATATGTCAAATAGATTGTTGCTTTGTAGTTTCATTGTGTTTTTCTAAACATTATTTTGTTATTTGCTTGTGATTAAATCAAATTGATCACTTGAATAACTCCTTTGATGATAAGCTTTATTGTTATTTTCAGATCCTTAAAACACCTGATACATTTTGCAAATTATGAGGTTTTTTGTGCTATTAATGTTTATTGCTTCATTTCTCGCAACAATGACAACGATTTTGTTAGTAATCTTCAACATGCAATAATACTAGAGTCATTAGACCATGAAGAAAGAATTCTGTTTTCAACACTGATAGCACACTGGAGATGTGAGTTGCTAACAATTTCAGACATTTAACAATAATATTATCTTTTTTATATCCATGGTATCCATTTCTCTTTTAAATAATTAAAAGATGTTCACACAAAAATGGCTACATGCAGTTTTCGGTTGATCTTCTACAACTACAGGTAATGGGGTTGAGTAATGAGATGCTTGACCCTCTGAAGATAATACATTTTGCATAAACAAATCTTTATCGGGAAAATTTGAAGAAATAAAATTTTAAAAAAACGTACTACAGTGCCTTAAATGTTTATTTTGTACAAAAATGTTTTAATGACTTTATATATATCATATATATCATATATATCATATTTTATATCTTGAATTCTTGCTGTACCTCAAGAGTTTTGTATTTATAACTTTCTTTATCATGAACGTTCTGTTTCAGGATCATAATTCGAAGAAATGTACGCTAAAAGCAATTCACAAAAAACAATGGCCTTAGAAAGTTGATGAAAAGATTATTACAAAGACTCTATATTCAGAAGATCTGCATATAACATACAATATATTGCACCTTTTAAAGATTGCTGTTAAAATGACAGTCCAAAATACATTTAAAATTAGTATTTTCTTGAAGACGAAATTAATGGTTAAAGGGATTTTTCAGAATTTCAGGCAAGTCATTGTTTCAGGATTATATTTAGTAACTGATGTAAAGATGATCATTTATGTATATATACACTATAATCAATGCATCAAAAACAACGGTTACTTCCTGCATTTGATGTAGAAAAATATTTAAATAAATTAACTTTTTGATAATTTCTAAAACATAACATATACATTGAAAGTGGTTGTACAGAATTTCTGCGAAGAAACCATCTTTTCGAGTATCTGAAATAATGACCATATGTTTTGTTATTTCAGGGTTACATTTTGTCATTAGATAAAGAAATTCAACGTTAAGAAACACTTAAATGTATTCATATAATGAAGCAAAATATTTGAAGAAAATATCGATCATTTTGACATATGTGATTAGAATTTTTTTTTACTTCCTTTATGTGATGTAGAAAAATAACTAAATGATTTTGCCAGATTGATTTGGAAAGATATTTTTGTACTTTCTGGTGTTGTCTGATATTCTTTCTATATAATGACATCCTGTTTATCATTTTAAATTGATTTTTTCACCAAAAGCATTAAATCATATTGGATAAAATGCATTTAGTCAACATAGCTAATTCTTGAATGATAGATTACAGGAAGCTGTAAATGAAATTACTCTCTCAAGAATTTAGAGCGAATCTTTGTATTTTATAAAAATGGTTTTGCTTTCATGATTTTCATTTCCATTTATTTTGGTAATTACTTAAAATGAAGTAAAAGGTTTTATGGAATGATTAGCAAGCTTAGTGTTTGAAAGAATTTAATATTCTCAAGATATGTGGTAGACATAATGATATTGTGTAAGACAAACCGAAAACAAAGCTTCGAACAGCACAGTTTTATATTGGTGCCTTTTCAATTCAATTGCTAATTTTACATTATAGAATTAAACTTGATGAATGGATAGAATATCCACACATTTATGAATGATTTATAATAAGACTTTTCAACAATTGCCTGTAATCAAGGCTGTTCACATTCATAGCATCATTCAAGCTTCACTTCTCGTTTTTGTTTTATTTTACTGAGTGTTCGCTCTCATTTACCTAGTTGTCAAATCTAAACTGATGAATCTGCTACCAATCTAGCATTTAACGAATCAATTTGAATTTATTTGTTAATGTTGAAGGAAAACATTTTGCATGCTTGATTTATTTATTGAATGCAAAGAACGATCACAACACCAACTATGGATTGATTGACACCTCGCATTGATGCGTTGTATTCCGTACGTCAATATCTAGTTGTTGTCTTGTTTTTTTTATAACAATACATATGAAACTATTGACTCAAGTTCTGTCTGTTTATTGAAACCTGAAAACTCAATCTAGTTATTGACTATTACTTAGCGTCAAGCTCAAATGACAAGTAGTGCTGTGTTTTTTACATTTGCGTTTTGCTTTTTAACAGATCAGCTACAAATATTATTCATATAAATGTTATATTTAAAACAAGATTGAGGATAAGATCATGAAATGAATTTCTATAATACTGTTTTGTACATGTGAGAAAATATTGAGTGAATGCTTTCTTGCTTTAATTTCTTTGTTGTCATTGAATTTATATGATATACTGTAAAGATATTTCTACCTGACTAATTTACTTACAATTATTCATATAATTTATCACCTTCCTTTCATTTAAGATACTTAAAATCAATTACAAATCAAAAGATTTTTTCAATTCACATGATATTTGTGTATGAAGTGTTTGTTTTTGAATTAAAAAAAGCACAAGAATTTGTTCTATTACAGATGATATGATCCAAACTATAAAAATATTTCATATGTTTACTTTAACAGCAACATAATCAATTGTTGATATCTATATGTAAATATGAATGATATTGATATCTGATATCATTGAAATGTGATAACCCTGACCGAATTTCTACTCAATCTACAAGCCATGCTATTGACAAGTATTTGATTTTGTTGTGAAAGAAAATCGATTGTTTTAATCTAGATTCGGCTGCAAATGCTCAAATGGTATCACGTTTTTGTTTATGATAAGGTATATCAAGTGATATAATGACAAAATTAATTTTTCATCATAGATTTCGGCAGCTGCTGTCATCCCAGAGTCACCTGCCATCTTGTGTTTAGATTGGCTGATATTGATTTCCTTTCAGTGGTTGAAATGTAATCTTGAGTATAAATCATAACCGAGTTGTTTTTTTAATATTTATTTTGAAAAAACAATGATCTATCCTTGTTAGATGTAAACAAACACAAGCTGAATTTATGACTGTAATTGATATTCTGGAAATCTTACCTTCATTACTAATCCTGACCAAATTTATATTTGTTTGTGTGAGTACAGAATGAAATAATCAATTTACAATTACGTAGTTCAAATAGAAATTCGGTTAAGTAGTACAGCTGCTTCCGAAAGGATATTTCATAGATATATCGTTTCAAATGTTAAAGGCACTTTCTCAGGTTTTAAAAATGTTATGAAAATTATGATAGTTTCATATGATTAGACAAAGTTTCAACTAATTAGATGATAGTTTCATCTAATGCTACAATGTCTTTATGCATAAAGATATTGTATTTAACATCTAATAAGATGATTCTTTTATCTAATTAGATGATAGTTTTGTCTAATTTGATGATACTTCTATCTAATTAGATGATGATTTTATCCAATTAGATTATTCTTTTATCTAATTAGGTGATAGTTCTATCTAATTAGATGATACTGTTATCTAATTTGATGATAATTTTATCTAATTAGATGATAGTTTTGTCTAATATGATGATACTTTTAACTAATTAGATAATAAATATAATAAATTGTAGATAAAAATGTTATATAATTAGAAGAAAGTAATGTTTAATTAGATAAAACTATCATATAATTAGATGGAAACTTTTATCTAATTAGATGAAACTTTCATCTTATATCATCCAATTAGAACTTTTGTAATTTTTTCTCCCTGCTGGCAGCAATGCGCTACCATAATTTCATACTAGTCTAGGTGTTATATATTTCTTAAGAGGTTAAACATCTTATTACCCAGTTATCTGTAGTAAAAAAAATAAGGCCAGGGATCAAGTTAAGATTGCAATTAGCCATTTTAGTGTAAACACCTTTTAAATCATTTCAGTTGATTAAAAATTGATTGATGTAGCTGGACTCAAATTGGTATGTTCTTTTGGGAAATCTTTTGATTAATGATTAAAAAGACATTCTGTCTTGCATTAGGCAACATTTGTTTTTTTTTATTGAGACCCCTTTATTGTGGTAGAAAATGTGATATAGTGCCTTTAAGGTGTTACTTTTAATACAAACCAAGTTCAATGCCCTGTTACTTTAAAATTTTGATCTCTTTCGTTTATTTAAATCAAAATACATTTACATACAACATTTAAAAAACTATGACTGAAATGTTTATTTTGAACATTCATAATTGGCACACAAAAAATGTTGAAACTGTCATGGCATCATTAACTTAATTTGGTATGTTATTGATTGGGATTCAATTTTCAAAACAACTATGAATATCTTATTTTAAAGATTGTGTCAACTTGCATTTTATCCTCAAATGAAATCAATCAATATATTTTATGATATTAACCAACATATTTACCTCAAGCTTGTATGCATCAATATCGCTAATTGTATAATAATATTCATTTACATATGCAAACCCGGAGGATATAAATGTGGTATCCTTTGGATGATATTCTTTACATTTAATCTTCTAAATAAGCCTCATTAATATAATAATTGGGTTGAAACTACCTGAAGTATCAATCACTTTGACAGAATATTGACTTGTATTCCGGCCGACAAACATCATACAGAAATAGAAAGCACTGTTGGTGCAAATTGGACTAGATTATGGAAATTGGGTCATATATGAAACATTTTAAGAGAAAAGGAATTACATTATTGTAGAGCTGGATGAAACTGGATGAAATGATGGTAAATTAATGATAATCATAAAACTTGAAGTCAATATTATAATAATATGTAAAATATTACATGGATTGCAAATGTCAGCAGGACAAACCAGGTTAAAAGAAATTTTAATGAAAACAATTTATATATTGCTATATGGCAATATGGATCATATATCTTTTTTGTGTGTCTTTTGCTCAGCTATTGATTCTTATCCAACATATTTGATACTTTGATACCCAGTTATCTCCTTCTTTTATTATTTTGCTTTTTGTTGCTTTTTTTATATTTTCCAAGGAGGGGACATTTTGAAAGGTAGAGTGGCAATTTTTAAAAAAGGGGAGGTGGAATGAATCTTTTGTATTCTACAATGATTTATATCTCCGTATCATTGATTTGTATATTACTTTCCCTGAGTGACAGACTAAAAGAAAAAGAATTTGAAAAGAAACAAATATATGGTTAGTGAAAGTTATATTGCAACTGGGATAAACTTTATGAAATGGTGGTGAAATTAATGATAATGATAACACATGAAGTAAATATTATGATAATAAATAAAATATAACATGAAGTGCAAATCCGTGAGGTTTTTCTTTAAATGTAATGTAGTGCAAATGTCAGTGAGCACACATGATAAACATCATTTATACATTGCTATAATCACGAATTATGTAGTTGTTTAATACAAATTGTATGTAAATTTTCATATTTGTTTAATTCATCACATGTATTACAAATATTTCCTATGGGTTGACATAAAACTTATTTTTTATTATCCAGAGAAGAAGTAATGAATACTGTATGATTTATTGGCCATAATTTTACAGAGCAGGATGATTAAGGCAGCTATAGATGGAGGAGGGAGTCCGTGACATCTGCACCAGGTCTCACGTTCCTCACACAAACACTTTCTCTTGATCTGAAATGAACAAACCTGATATCTGGGACACTGTGCATGTAACAATTGTGTTTTGGATTTGGTAATAAGAGTTTTTTTTACATAAATTTTGATAATCTAAAGATTCAGCACACTTACTTTCTTTTATATACAATATCTGTTGAATAATGAAATTAAAATATTATTAACAGCCCATTATGATTCAAAAGTTGGCTTGGCTTGGCCCTAAAATAAGTTACTTGTTGTTGTACCAGCTTTATTCTATACACTGACAATATATACTTATTATACACCCGCTACGACATCGTCATTGGTATGTAGCGTTGTTCGTGTTTGTCCGTTGGTGTGTCTGAAATGTTTTCCTGAGCATTATTTGAAAACTATATATGACTTGAGCACTTCAAATTGGTATGAATTTTAACTATGGAATATTAATAATTTTTTGAAATTTTGACCAAAGAAACTCCAATATTTTCATGACTGTGTTTCTTTTCTGTAGCATTTCTTGAAAACTATATGGCTTTTAAACTTAAAATTTGGTATAGATGTTACCTTTTGGGTGTTAATGTGCCTTTAAGTGGTTAAAACTGCAAAGTTTGCTGACTTTAATGCTTATCTGGAGCATTATACAAAAACTATATTGCTTGGAAACTTCAAATTTTGATGTTAATGTTACCTATGGGATGTTGATGTGCGTATGAAGTTTAAGACTGAAATTTTTACCAAAAACAGCAAGTTGGAAAGTATGTTTACCTTCAACTGCCCACATAATTAACATCACCTTCTTCCTTTTGAATGAGATCCTTAATCATATTTAAAATAGTTGATGTTACATAAAGTTGATCAAACTACAGGGGGTTATGTGAGCTGTGCTCACTTTTGCCTCTTTTGAATAATTATAAAAATATTACATTTTGAAGCTAGGAATATGACTTTATCATTAAAATGTAATTACTCAATTCATCTATGATTTAGCATGTTTGCTTATTAATGTGATCGAACCAATCTTTGCTGTTTACTCTTCAGATTATCTTATGCACTGATCAACGATTGTGTTCAATGTTACGATTAAAAAAAGTTTAAACAAAATAAACTTACATTTAATGAGTTTTGATATAAGAATATTGTGATGTTTGTTTTCATGATATATATATATATATAACCTTAACCTAACCCAAACCCTAAGCTTAAAGGGTATATAGGGTGTAATATATTTATATATTTCACCCTAACTTCACAGAGTCTTGTGTTTAAATGGATGCTACGATTGTTGTAATATGGCAGCCATTGATAACAATGGTCGGTCTGTAGACTACCAGATCTCTGAAGATATAACCAATTATGGCATGAAACCAAAGTCTCTCATTTAATCACATTTATCATTAATGATAAATGTTAAAGAGTAAAAATGAAGAATCGTGACTTTCTTATGTCCAAAAAACTCATTAATTTGTCATATAAGACTTCATTAATGGAGGACTAACATTCAAAATAAGAGAATCGTGATGACAGATGTTGGTAACGGGACATGATGTTTGTTTGACATTGACTATAATTGACTACCAATACATACTCAACAAAAAAAGTAATGGACCACCCCATTATTCAATATCTAAGCAACATATGGATCATGATATGACATATATGATATCTGAATATTGAAACTTGTGCTGGTCCTTAACTTGTTTTGTTTGGTATAGTTTTTTTTACCTTCCACATTGACATATTTCAATGTTTAAAAAAGTGTTAGGAAAAATTCTTTAAAGCTACTGACACATGCCAATATTCTTGTATGTTTTTGCATAGATAATACATATCTCATGATATTAATATCAGCCTGAATTCCCCGATAGGACTGTACTTTTAAGTTATTGGGAGAATATGATTGTATTTATGTTATTAATCTTATTCTAAATGACTTGCATTTAATGACCCGTTGTGACTTCCTGGTAGTAAATTATTTTTTGCATAAATTGTTTGGTAAATATATTTATATATTTGACCCCAAAAACATACTCTGTGTCCCTTTAATTCAGAGGCCTGGTCTAAGATATATTTGAAATAGATTTCTGTTGTTTATTTCTAATGATCATTAATGCTATTAATGTTAATAAATTAAGTAATTAATTAGCCTTGAAGAAGAACTATCCTTGAGTAATTGCAACATGGATACAATATGTTGGTAAACAGTAACCCCCTTTGAATTTCTTGCTTGAAGTTACTTTGAAGTGGCAAACTATCCTTGATGAATCAAGTTCATTTATTTGAATTATCAAAGTACAGTGGAACTCAGCCATAAGATTCATTTGTGTCACCTGAAATTTTACCTATGATATAATAATATGATAATGGTTTCCTTTTCCTTTTCCAGGCAAACAGTTTACAAAGCTCAGAAATAAAGATATAATTTGAAAAGCAATAAAAATTTTCCATAAATTCCACAATGTATAATAAATTCATCTTTTCGTATATAACTGAGACAGTAGCCATGGTTTTTATATTTTGTTCAGATTTTATGCAAATTATGTTAATCGGAAGGTAATACATCTAGATATTCAACCCAATTATTCAAAATATTAATTAGTTGTCACATTTCAAGCAAAAACTCCATATAGTGTTAGCACCTTTAATTCATTTGAGGTAGGAAAATCTGAATTAGGGAAGCTTAACAATGCCTGGTACTTTTGTTTTAGGACACTTTGTGAAAATTCTGCATTGACCACGTCATAGTCCATAATCCAATTTCTGTTCACCAGATTCAGCTTAGGAAGTTTGGTTGAGTTGAGAAGTGCCCCCTAGTGAGTCGAGAAAGCATGCAATTGGGCCACTTGCTCTTGATGGGTTGTGAAATATTGGACTTATGTAATTAAGACTAAATTAACAAATGCTTGCAAATTTGAGTTGGTTCAGACAAGTACATATGTACCAACTATGTCACTATGTTCATTTTGTTAATTACATTTTGATTACTAAAACTCAGAGATTTGTTTTAACGGACGAGTGTAAAGTTTTCAAATCAAATTATTAAAGCTGTATCTTTCCTGAATTAACGTAATTTAAATGTAAATAAAATGGAATACTTTTTGCAATTCTTAAAAAATTTGTTGAAAATCATATTTTGAATTGTAGATTTTGTTTGACTTTCAATTTGGCTTAATTCAACAAAATATTACAACAATTAATTCATGTATTATCAATCTTTTGCAGCTGTTTCACCCTTAATGAAAATCAGTCGTATGGAATGGAAGCCTATTAGAGTAAATGGGTGCTTTATTTAAAAAAGGACATTATTTGTAGAATTTATACATAAGTACATTATGTAAAACATCTAATTTGTGTGGGATTTATCTCAATTCAATAGCCTTGTCTAAAACCTGTTTCTTTAACCATTTACAAACTTTCAGTATGGTTTTATTACAGTGCATTTTTTAGTCTATAATCTTTATCAGACAATTATATATCTTTAGGACAATTGACAATGTCTTTATTTTGTAGCAGTATTGAGTGACCAAACATTAATGAATGCAAAACACAAAATGCAAAATGTAAAAAGGAAAAAGGCAACAAAGAGTGTTTCCGTGAAAATGCTACTAACATAATTTTACTATTTTTAATGTTTACTTTGTTCTTGAATCAAATCTTTGACAGGCATTTAGATGTGGAATGAATAATTGAACAATATTTTTTTGATATATACAAACAACTAATCTTTATTATGAGCGCACCAAGCTTCGTAGCACTATTTTATGTAAGAACAATTCCCTTTTAGCAAATAAAGTGTTTTATTTTCTTCAAAATTTTCTTTTCTTATATTATCTTTCTCCTTCCATATCAATTGTGTTTTTGTAGTTGAGTAAAAATGTTTGAAAATCTTGTAAGTTCATCAATCTTTTGTTTCAAAATCTTTTGATAAGCAGGAAATATTTCAAATTCCTTGTACGTAATGTATATGCGTATGTTACTATCTTGTATATTTCACTCATCAATCTTTTGTTTCAAAAACTTTTGAGAAGCAGGAAATATGTCAAATTCCTTGTATGTAATGTATATTTGTATGTTACTATCTTGTATATTTCACTCATCAATCTTTTGTTTCAAAAACTTTTGAGAAGCAGGAAATATGTCAAATTCCCCGATGTAATGTATATGAGTATATGTCACTATCTTGTATGTTTCACTCATTCAATCTTTTATTTCCATACATTCTTCCATGATATCGTATAGATAACCCATGTGAAAACTTAATTTTTCCGTTTGCCTATGTCAAGCCATCCAATTATTACAAATAATTTTCCAAGTTTATATTCTTGCCTTGAAGAAACAAGCCATGTTCTTAAATATAACCCATGAATTTAATTGAGACACTGTGCATCTAAATATACAAGTTATG
Source organism: Phorcus lineatus (assembly GCA_921293015.1). Taxonomy (NCBI): domain Eukaryota; kingdom Metazoa; phylum Mollusca; class Gastropoda; order Trochida; family Trochidae; genus Phorcus; species Phorcus lineatus. The sequence goes on along the minus strand of OV121096.1, from coordinate 6,129,579 downwards.
CTGCAGTGCTTATTGTTTGATCGTTATTGCAATGTATAACGGATCGTTGACCTCTTTACTAAATAAATGCTCATATACTTATCTTTTGAAAAGCCCAAAATTTGTAAATTCTTTTTTAAGGGGAAAAGTACACAAGTCTGTAGATCTACCTATGTCGGTATATATTTATAGCTAGCTGAAGATGTCAGCTCTAGCGTTGTTGACAGCTGAGACAGACGCCCACTCGCCCTGACCTCGATAGGACTGCAAATTTGTTGAGATCATAGGAAATCAATCTTGCTGTGGTTGCATGGCAACATATTTTAAAAACTGCTTGCTATTTGAAAAATGTTTTGAATTGAAATGAACCATATGACAGGGTTTAATCTTAATGACAGATCGTTAATCGTGTGATATTAGTTTTATATCATCAAGTGGAGGATCAAGGGGAGTTTCAGGGGGTTGGAACTGCCCTTTGAGATTTTGTTTTAATTAATTGACCGTAAAAATGGTGAACCCTCTTTTCAAAAGGTGAGCCTTCTGCCAATTATTTATATTATCAATATTTTTATTATTGATGTTGTTGTTGTTATCATCATCATTATCGTCATCACCAACATCATCATCATCATCACTGTTCATCATCATCATCATCATCATCATCACCATTCATCATCATCACCGTTCATCATCATCACCGTTCATCATCATCATCATCATCATCATCATCATCATCATCATCATCATCATCATCACCATTCATCATCATCACCGTTCATCATCATCACCGTTCATCATCATCATCATCATCATCATCATCATCATCATCATCATCACCGTTCATCATCATCACCGTTCATCATCATCACCGTTCATCATCATCATCATCATCAACATCATCATCATCATCATCACCGTTCATCATCATCAACATCATCATCATCATCACCACCGTTCATCATCATCACCGTTCATCATCATCATCACCATTCATCATCATCATCATCATCATCATCATCACCGTTCATCATCATCAACATCATCATCATCATCACCGTTCATCATCATCACCGTTCATCATCATCATCATCATCATCAACATCATCATCATCATCATCATCATCATCAACATCATCATCATCATCATCATCAACATGCCATGAGTGAAAACATGTTTCATCGCAATGTTGCATTGTGTTGAATCTGAATCCCTATCAATTTAAGGAGTTGTCGAAGTCAGAAAAGGTCATTGTGATTTTGCTACCAATTTGTTCAAATAAATCGTGTATAGGTTAGTTTTAAGTTGAAATATTCAAGGAAGGTAATCGGCAACAAGGAGAGATTGGTGGTTGATATCTACAGGACCGCTGCTCAAGAATTGATGCCATCTGGTCTGATTGTGTATTGATTCCATCGATCTGTGATTAGAGCTCCCACCGTATTTTGTAACTGTACACACTGCTTTGAGATCCACTGGTCTTCTAATGGAAGGTCTTTGATTTATTCCACTCGTGGTCTTGGTAAAATTGGAGGTTTTCGGAAACACTTTGTCTTTGAAAGTAACTATTCTTGTATTTCTCCAAGATTCTTGTAGATTATTGCTTGGTGTTTGTGTGATTTCAGGTTAAAGAGAATTGTTTTGGAGGCTGGTAGATCTGTGTAAATGTTAATCTTTAAGAATAATATCGTCAAGATTATCACTTACAGGCTGTCATAAGAGTCTATCCTATACATTATTAACAACTGAAATTATCAAATTAGGGCTAGGAATATATCAACATTATTGGACAGTGCTCGCTGTGTTTCTCTAAGGCAAGGTTGCTTGCAAAGGACTCGACCCCAAAAAGTAAACAAATTGTACTATTGCAGAAAATGTGATCCAAAAAATATAACGATGTTACATTTATTCTCTTTCTAAGTGGAATGTATCTTTAATTGAAGCCATTGTAATGAACATCATGTTAAAAGAACATAAATACATGCAACGCCTGTGTATGATGGAACTTTTTTTTATTAAAATGAATTTGACAAAAATGAACTTTCCAACAAATGCAACTTATAACCACTAACTTTCTGCATTTTGAAAGTCGAGAAACATGAGATTGTAGCATTGTTTGTAACTTCACGTAACCAGGATAAAATGATTTTGCTGTAGACCATCTTAGAAAAAATATCAACCCGTGTGTTTGCCATTGTAGAAAATGATTTCTTATTAACCTATTCAACTAAATAAATTTGAAAAAGATACTTGGTGTTTTTATCCAAAAGTTAACTAAAATTGATATCATTGAATTATAAATGTCATTATTAATATTCTATTATTATCTTAACCCTAAAATCAATTGTAAGCTGATTGCTTGTAAGGTTTCATTTATGAGCATCAACCATGTCAAATGTATCTTGAACAATAATATCAAATTAATGTACCGACCGACTCTAAAGGGAGAAAATAAGCCACTATCAAAGTATTAGCAATTTATGTATTGTTGTTTGTCTTTTATTTTAAAAAATAGATATGAATCGACTTTATTTATATAATAGGATAATAGGATGAAAGGTAACATATCTATCCAAACTGCTGATATTACATATGTAACGTCCTTCAGTTAATATGATGAATATTTCACACAAAGTGTACTAACTTCTGGTCGGTAGTTATGGTAATGGGAATATGATGTACGCAGTTGAATGCTCAAATATTCACAGGCGGGCAAATGAACTAGAAACCAGAAGGCAGATGAAAGACTCTTGTGAATAATTTACAACCAATCAACAAACGCATCGGTTTGAGTAAGTGTGCATGGTTTGTAATCTCGCTATGGTTACAGTAAACCATGTGTTAATGTAAAGCTTGAATCCTGCTCCAGGCACGTCATTGGTTGCAAAAAATGTACACATTGCATAGTTTCTATCATTGTGTGTATGTAAGAGTTTAAAAACAATTCCTGCCTCAGGGATGTAAAGTCACAAAATGCAAATTGGATGATGGCTGACGGTATAGTTTCTATGATATGTTGTTGAGGCAGTAGCACAATGTTTTAGAGAAATAAAGTGATCTTTTGAAAACCAAAATAAATGTTGCCAAGACAATGTTTTTAAATCAAAAGGAATCTGTTATAATATGAACATTACATGAAAAATCATGCATTGCGAATTTATTTCCCTACCTCAAATGTTTAAAAGATGTTCACACATAAATGTCGATCAGCGGTTTTTGTTAGACATTTGATTATTTCCTTTATGACCACGGGTGATTGGTTCGAGTAATGAGATTTTTTTACCATCTGAAGACAATTTATTTGGCATAAACTAAGATTATTGGGGAAATTTTGAAGAAATGAATCTTGCAAAAAACATGCTACTTCCCCTTTAAAGATTTTTTCAACATTAGCAAACTTTGGTGTTATTTAATTTGTTCATTAGTTTTATACAATCAAAATGGCTTTTATATATACATATATCCTGATGCAAGTTTGAAGTCTCTACAAACAATGCTGTAATAACATGATCTTTTACTCCATTTTTTGAAGCCATCTTGATTATGTTCTCTTATTTTCTCTGATGACCTGATTTATTAATAGAGTTATGTTAAAGATGAATACCATCATTATTGAGGCATCCAATTTCATGTAATATTATCAATTATGTGAAGCTGTTTTTGTCCTCAATTTGACCAATTATTGTTCTTGTTACTGTTTATGCAATGTAAATAACATGAAATGTATTCTGACAATGTTTTGGAAGCAAATGTTCAATTTCTTGAGTACTTTTATATACTTTTGATATTTATGTTTTACTTCTAGCTTGTTAATGCTCTGTTAGCTGTAAAAATGGTCTTGTTTTTATAGATTTGACCATATATTGACTTTCATGCTATTTCTTGCAAATTAGATAACCTTAGATATGTTATAATAAGGGTTTCAAGTATTTGCACAAATCCTGTAGTACATTTTACGATTTATTATATTATTTATTTATATTTATTTTATATTAACGAGGTTCATGCTATGAAGTTACCTATGCTTTGTTAGTTATGAAGATGGTCTAGATGCATTTTGGAGGGTTTGGAGATGAAAACTTTAATGAAACTTTTATGACTAAATGACTTGCTCGTGTATCTTCCATCCATTATTACTTTAAAAAGATGTAGACTAAATGGTCGTAGAAGTACTTGTGGAATCATTTCAATCATAAAATCTGGGTTCCTAAAATACATTCATTGGACTTCTACATTAAAATTATTTTTAGAAGATCGTACAAAACTATAAGAAATATTTGTATCTGATAAATATTTCATAACAATGTTATCAATATCATTTTCCTTAAAGCATTCACTTTTATTTCACTTAAGATTTGTATGTAAATGTAAACTTAGATTGATATGTCACAGAGCCTCATTTTGTTTCAAATGCAACTAATTGTAACACATCTTAAAATGTTAACCACACTCTTATGTGATCTTTCTTACCAATGTAACACTATCCTTTATACCACAAACTCCAAAAAAAATCCAGTTGCTTCATGTTTATATATGTGACACCTCATTTCATATGTATAACAAGGACAACAACTTGTTTTGATACGTTCCAACTTTGTTACACTGTAAGTGTGACATTGTTCCAAAATGTTACGCTTCCCCGAGCTCTTCGCCGTGAGCAAACAGCAAGTGTAAGTAACATCTGATATTCATGCATCGTTAATTAACCAATCAATACAAAGAGATACATCACTAGAGTTCTACAACTACACGTCTTTCTCTGTGCGAGTAGATCATCAGCTTGCGCAAGACTGCATGGAATGGCAAGCAGTTCCAAGTCGATATTGTCAGACATTGTATCTAGGTCAGGTCAGAGAAACAACGATTGATTAACTTCGTCTGTAGAGAATTGCCCAATACAACTTCCTTGTCCATGAAATGAGACTGTGTTGGATCATATGTTTGTTATTCATTGTTTTGATGTCTTCTGTAATTAGATAGTGTTAGTTCTTTCAGGTTTTTTTTTTGTTTTCTGCTTATTTTGAGGATATCTAATGGTTTGTTTAGTAGAGTAATATTGTTCTTCTTTTCCATCCACTAGTGTGTTTAGATTTGGTTACAAGCAGAACGACTTGGCTTTAAAGTTTTAAATGTTATCTTTTTTAGAGAGTTAGCAGAAAGGATGTGGAAGTTTTTTTATGTTGCCTCTTTTATTATCAAACTTTCTGTTCTCGTAACGTAGCCGTCATGAGAATATCTTATTACAATACTCTGAGGCCTGACACTGTATATTCAAGATGTTACTAGAAAACGCATTTTAGAATTTAGTTTTCTAGTGAAAATATGTAAGTCAAGCAGACACAGATGGTCTATACATTATCATAGTCAATTCATTTAAAATAATTCAGCAACCAAGCAAAATAAAGTTAAAAGCTTCTAATTTTTAATGATATGCGCAAAGACGGTATTATGAAAAAGCTTTTGAAGATGGTTTTTAAATGACTCTTGATTGTTGAAGATGTGTAAATGTGTATAAAATGCAGAAAACCTTGATGCATGTTGCCATGGTAATGGAAACCCACTAAACAAATCACGGGAAAATCAATGACTTCATTTAATTGGAAATGAAATTGTGGAATGAATTGTGATTCAACATCAAGCCTTGAAAGGGCTCCCTTATAATTGGGAGTTTATACAACACTTCTGCTGTTTTGTTCTTTCCTTGTTCTTGCAGACTTGACAAGATGATGGAGTAGACACTATTTCAAATTAAGCTTGCAATACCCTAGTGTGTTGGTTGAAGATCTTTTATTTGTTATAAATCTTCTTCTAAATTTTATGCTGCTGGAGGTCATCTTTAGCTCATCAAGCCAATAAGGGCAGATTGACTCATGGCACGGGGCTCATATGGCGTCTTTTTGTCAACCATTCCTGCAGAAGTGTCGGCTTTGAAAGCTGAAATTTTGTGAGGAGGTTCCTCACGCCTGGGGGTGAAGTTACTTTTGGATCTCCCCCTCCCTCCTCGATATGGGCATGGGCCTTAATACCTTCAAAGGACTTCTCAAACCATTTGGTGAAGGAGGCTAAATTTTGCAGAATATCATCTTTGTGATATAAAGATTATAATTTGTACATTTGGTTCTTTGTCTGTCGCTCTGTCTGTCTGTCTGTCTGTCTGTCTGTCTGTCTCTCTCTCTCTCTCTCTCTCTCTCTCTCTCTCTCTCTCTCTCTCTCTCTCTCTCTCTCTCTCTCTCTCTCTCTCTCTCTCTCTCTCTCTCTCTCTCTCTCTCTCTCTCTCTCTGTTTTTCTTCTTGCTGTCATTAAGCTGTCTCCCTCCATCCCACCCACACACTCTTTCAGTCCCCAGGGTCTACTTCATTTGCCTCTCCCCAACTCTTTCACAGCAATTAGACTCTGCCAAGGGGTAGAGTTATTATCTCTCCCATCCCCTCAAATGTACACTCACTATTCTATAGCTCTGTCCTTATATCTGTATTACTCACAACCCACATGACGTTTTGGGTATTGCAGTTGTATAACTTTCATTTAGTGTGTGTTGTTTATCGAACACTAACGTTGGGTTGAAGTTTTGATTTTACAAGTTCCAGGTTTCAAGAAAATGCATAGCCACAAAGGTAATGCAGGCTTTTAACTTATCAATATACTAGTAAGCAGTTTAAGGGAAATACTATTTAAACAATGTTATACAACTTCATATCACCTCATCAAAACAAGATACTTGCAACTTTACAAGCATGTGCATGTCAATTAGCATAAGCATTCTGAGGACATAAGACATTTCCTGTGTTGGGCTGATGTAGAGAACTGCTCGTCTGTAAACTGTTCACATTTTCATCCTCTCCTCCAGAACTGCTACCCCAAAAACATTTTGTAGGGAGGAATGTATCTAGAGGATCCAAAACAGTGAAATGGGTCTAACATATCTTTATTAGAAGAAGAAGAAGATGAAGTTTATTCAGTAGTTGTGGCCTCATGGCCAAGAGTACAATCATTTGAAATAATACATATAGTTTACGGATGGAAAGGTTAACAAATGATTATAAAAGCTGTTTTTTTACACAGGCAGGTTACGTTTAAGAAATATCGCAACCGATTTAATTAAATTTACATTTGATGTTGCTAAAAGTTGTTTGAATTTTAATTGTGATGGAAAAGTATGATAATAGCTGGGTATATACAATTTTCTTTGCAAAGAATAAAAGGGACACACAAGTAGAAAATGAAATTCATCTTGTTGAACATTAAAATCACATTTGTCACAAATAAGTGTATCGCTATGTATATCAACATTATAATTATATCTTTGTTGTTGAATGTTCAACTTATGGCTTTGACATCGAAATTTGCATAAAATACGTATAAGATCTTTATTTGGATTAAGTTTTAAGATGTATTTCTCTGGTTCCAGGGCAGACTTGATTGATCCATAGTATTTAAGAAAAGATGACGATGTTCTTTATTAATATAGTTTAAACAGAAGCATTAAAATTTGATGCATGGTGTCACATGGTCCTGTGTGTAGCCTTATTGACCACTATCAGATAATATGAAGCAGGGATTGGCATGGTTTATAAATGGATAGGTGACCGGCATCATGGCTTGTACATTTGCAGGTTGCTTTGAACCATAAATGTTTAGAATTTTAACAGAGTTATAGAGTAAAGTTGATCTTTTATTTACTTCAACTCTTTCAGCCTCATAGCTTCTCTAAAATTGGTGTATTGAAACTGAGGATAATTCAAGATGGCCGCTAATCTTATAGCTTCACAACAAACAGCCATGTTCGATCACAAAATAAAGAAGGAATTACAGATATGTGTCACATAGCACTCTTAAATCAAGTTATAAGATATAAACACCATGACTATTTTGCTGGTGTCCATAATTCCGTCTACGAATAGCGTCAGAGTAATTTCATTATGATGGCCCTCATGATTTGTTTTTGCCTTTGTTCTCATTTTGTCATGGTTTAGTTTGAACATGACTTGATTAGTGTCTTCTAATAGAATTAGAGAAAGACTTAACGCCCACAGACAGAGAAACGAAGAAGGAAGTTTGAGGCTTGCTGGAACAATAGCATGTTGTTGGTGTCAAAATGCTTCGCTAGTCCCATATGAATTCATTTATCAAAGACGACAGTTTGAAGACAAGTGCAGATAGGTTGCGATAAAAATATCTTTGGTTGTTTGTTAATAATTGATACGATGATTTCTGGAATGATACAACATCTTGTGATTACCGGCTGATTACAAATACTAGTAAAGAGAGAAGTTGGATGAATAAATGCAAATAGCAGTGTCGGATCCATGTAGGGAGTTAGGGGGAAGGGGGGTCAACCAGTTTACATCAGTTCATCCCCTGATTATGTTATTTGATGATAGCATTTTTGTAATTCTGGAAATGTTAGGATGATCAGACTATAAGACTATGAACATCTGATGATGAAAGATAACACCTATTTAAAGCATTGTCTGATAAGCTAGTGTATAGATTGCATGTGAAAGGTTGTTAAACTAATGGAAAATTAATACATTTAACTGCAAAAAAGGTTTTTAACTTAAATAATTTCACAAAATAATTCTTACAATGAGTTATCTAAAATAAAATGATATGGTGACAATCTGTCGAGTTTGGAAAACACCTGTTTTCTCAAAATAGAATGTTATCATGAAGTGCGCAAGATATAATCATTCGGGTACTTAATTTAAGCTGAATGTTTACCTGTTTACCTGTCAATGGAAATTCACGCTAATTTCCGACCAATTCTGAATAAAACTTGTACTCATTGGGTTAACTTTAGCCGAATTTTCTGTTCTTGATGACGATGGTTACGTTATTTTTATATGGAAATTCACACTATTTTCTTATCAATTCCAGTTTCATATAAGTTTACTTTCAATAGAAATGAAAAAGCAGACAAATTTTCAACCTACTTGGGAGGGGAAGTTAGTATCATTATGCCTAAGATATGGTAGAAAACATAAGTTTTCTTCATTAATGATGGCCGGTTGTAAAAAATACCAGCTGAAACACTGAATGCGTCAATTTGCAATGGTGCTTTGTCAATATAGGGAACATGAAAACACCATTGATGCATTGATAGTAATAAGATAAGATAAGATAAGATAATCTTTATTGTCCCAAAAGGGAAATTTGTTTTGTATAATTACAATTCTCCAGAATGAAGACAAATAATAACATAATATTAAAAAACAATTCATGTCAAAACAGTTAAGATAGACAGATAATTTACTTAATTTACATGAAAAACGTGATGCATCATTAGACAGAATTCATTTCTCTAATGCTGCAGGGAATGAATGATTGGCGGAACCTGTTTGTTCGAAAAGTCGGCATACGCAGCCTACGTCCAGAAGGTAATGTCGAATATTCCAAGAAAAGTGGATGGGAAGAATTTCCCAAAATTTTGTTTCCTTTTTTCGATAACTGCTGCTCATAAAAACTGCCGATTGTTTCAATAGGAAGCCCAATAATCTTAGATGCGGTATTCACGATTTTTATCAATTTGTTTCTTTTTTGAACAGACAGGTTCCCAAACCAACTTAAAAAGTTAAATAGTAAGGTAGACTATCCATAGTTTTGATTGTAAAATGTTTCATGGATTACAATTTATTTTTGGAGACATGTATTTGTTAATGTTCTTTGGAATCATTTCATTTCTAGATAGCTTTTAATGAGAAATGTAGTTTTGGGTGATACCATTTCTTGTGGAAACTGAAATAGTTAAAAATTGATCAAACCATCATGATGTTGTTTTATATAGAATCTTCATTCAAAGTGTCCTTACATTTAACTTTTTAAGTGTGTTTGGGAACCTGTTTGTTCAAAATAGAAACAAATTGATAATAATCGTGAATACTGCATCTAAGATTATTGGGCTTCCTATTGAAACGATCGTCAGTTTTTATGAGCAGCAGTTATGAAAAAAAGGAAAAAAAATTTTGGGTGATTCTTCCTATCCACTTTTCTTGGAATATTCGTAAATTATCTATCGTAGTCAATGTTAAGTGTTTTTGACATGAATTGTTTTGAATATTATGTTACTATTTGTCTTCACTTTTCTGGAGAATTGTAATTATATGAAACAAATTTTTACTTTTGGGACAATAAAGATTATCTTATCTTATCTTATCTTAAATGGTTGATCAATGAAAGATGGCAAAATCTGTTTTATTTATCTGTTGACTCTCATAAAATCTAAGTTGATAATAATATAAGCTGATACACATTTTGGTTTGGATCCAAAACTATCCTTATAATGGTCAAAATAGTCAATCTCATTGAATACTAGGTTCCAAAAGACTATCGTTGTCGCTATAGTCAGATGGAGATATTCATCCCTACAAGCGACTGCCTGAAATCCTATCTTTTTTATATCTCTTGATAGAAGAGGTCGAGTTTATAATCACGATATGAAATTCCATTTGAAAAAAATGTCTATTTAAAAAAAATTAGATACAACTAAATCATCATTAAGAAATATTTTTAAAACATCCTTTTGAATAACACAAAACACCCTCTAACCCTAACCCTAAACCCAAGGTCATTTGAGACAAATTGGAAGTCCAAAAAGGTTAATACGAGTTCAGCTTCGTGTAGAATGTTTACGAGAGCTGTGGTCCACATAAATCCATGGTGTCCCAGAACTGTTACAACCCTCTGCCTCTCGCAACATGCTGTGCTGGCTGGAAGCAGTGATTGGGTATGGTTAGAAGCAGTGATTGGGAACCAAGATAAGAACTAAAGCCTTGATTATTCGTACCACTGTGAATGGGATCGCATTGATTTTGCATTATTTGTTTGCAACCTGATACCAAGCATATTAAAAGGTTATTACTTTGTTATCTTATATAAATCACACTCTTGCTTGAATCAATATAGGGGGCTACAGATCTTTGTCATGAATTTGATATCTTTTCAAACAAATTTTTTTGTGGATTTTCAGTGTTATTGTGTTACTACATTGAAACTATTCACACCAAGGGTTTATGCATTAAAATCTGGTGTGATATTCTTAGGCCGACTTCATTTTGAACTTCCTTGTTTCGTTCACATTTATTTTTATTTCTATGTCTAATGCGACCTATCAGGATTAATAAAACCCATCCCATCCGACCTCCCCAAAAACCAAACCATTCCATGAATTTAAGCACAGTAAGTGGAGGATCATCCTTCGGTACAGAACCTTTTGTATTGCAAAACCTGTAATTAACAAAATTTACTGAAGCTTGTGTACTTACCTTTATGTACTGAAACTTCTATACAGAAGCATCCTGGTGTACTGAACTTCATTGAATAAATGTCATGTACTGAACCCGTGTACTGAAACTAACTATGTTGACAGAACCTTGTGTACTGAAATTTGTGTGCTATACTTATGTTTATGTACTGAAATACTGGATTCTATTTACTAAATGTGATGTACTGCGCCTATGTACTGAAACTATGAAATGAACTATGTGTACAGAACCTTGTGTACTGAAACTTGTATGCTGAACTATGTGGACAGAACCTTCTGTACTGTACCTGTGTACTGAAACTAAATATGTGTACAGAACCTTGTGTACTGAAACTTGTGTGCTGAATTGTATTTATTGAATCTTGTGTACTGAATCTAGTGTATTGAATCTTTTGTGTTGAACGATGTGGACAGAACCTTGTGTACTGAATTGTGTTTATTGAATCTTGTGTACTGAATATAGTGTATTAAATCTTGTGTATTTGTATTGAATCTTGTGTATTGAATCTTGTGTATTGTAATGTGTGTACAGAACCTTGTGTACCAAATGAATGTCTTTTCCTTGACCTCAAAACATTGAAGGAATGTTGTCAATGATAGCAAACTTGCCCCAATATTCACAAACTTGATAAAATCTCCAAGTGATCCCACCTTTAGGTGGGTTTTAGCTAATAGTCCTGTTGACCAGGGCCTAGATTTTCAAAGCTCCGTTAGTACTACAATAGTCATAGACCAATGTTGATGTATGGTGCTTATGAGTATCTGATCACCAAGAGAGCTTTAAAAATCAAGTTAGTATTAGGTCATTTGTGCTGGCTAGTGAAATGGGGCAGTCAGGACGCTTCAAGGGGATTTAACCCACTTTCACCAGCATTTATCGATGATGAACCACAACATCAATAGTTTGAATTTGAGTAGGTAGGGTCAATCAATTTCCCTTGATTGAGGTGATTTGTGATTTGTGGTTTGTTATTCAATTGTCAATTATATACGTGAATAATACCAAGAACCTGTATATCTGTAATGTTTGATGTAAAAGTTTTCTTTTTTTAAATGCCATGTGCAAATTTATTGATTTAAGTATAGTAATTTTAAGGGAGCTTTGGATAATAAAGGAGAAAATTGATAAAAACTGATAAAAACAACATTGCCAGTGTCAATATCTCAATGGTTATGTGGATAAGCAATTTATACAGTCAATGCCGGTGATTTTTGCCTGTTTCTGTTGTTCGGAACCGCAGACAGAATGTGTCCTGATGAATTACTAGAGTTTACGAAGAAATTATTATCCTCAATATGAAATACATATATTCTTATTCAACTAGTATCACTTACGAAATGTCCATCAAATATGTGATTTGAATGTGACAGGGTAACCATGGAGGAATAAAGAGGTTGTCAATAAGGTATAACCATGTGATCTGATTGGCTTATGATAAAGGGTGCCTTAGCCAATAAAATTGAACACTTAGAAACCTTCATATTGACGCTCTATATTGGTTTATCTATATTTGAACGCAACTCCTGGGTTTCTGATGATAAAAGTCTTTGCGAGTAATATTTTGGAGTTATCTCCCTTTGATTTAAGATCTTTATGTTTCAGACTTTGGGTGTGGCTGTCAAAAGTCCAAACAGAACTATTGACAGTGCAGTCAGTGGACTACGTCATGCCTTTGCAAATGTTCTCCAGTGGCCAATGGAAAATATACGGGTTGATCGCATCAGCGTAAGTGTGTATGACGAGTTATTGGAATGTATAGCTCTGAATAAACTCCAACTGAAAAGTTGCCTTTGTATTTAAACAAATCTCATTGATTCATGTCGGTCTATTTTAGACTCAAGAAACAAAGAGAAATGTCTCGTACTCTCAACTCGGTCCAAACACAACTCATTATTGTTGACTTCCACAATGTAAATAATGATTGAAGGACAAATGGGAGAGAAACATTGATCGACTGGACCTTCCATGTTATCTAAAGGGTCTATCTTTGTGAATCAAATTCAATTTTCAACATTCCTTTCTGGGTCTGTCAACCTCTTTGTGTACAAAATTTTATCATTCGTCAGAACAATGTTTCTTCTTTTTTTTCAGATGACAAAGTTTATTCAAAATTTAAAACTTATCATATGTTTCTTCCAGCTCGCAGGTAACGTGATCAGCCTCTACTTCCTGCAGACAGGAAGTGTTGATGATTTCTTCCAAACCTCCGATCTCATCCCTGCCAGACAGGTCATCAGACCGGGCATGCTCGCCGCTATCCAGAAAGAGGCTCCCAAGCTCAACATCACCAATATCTTTGAGGATGTAAGTTCTTTTCTTTGAGGATTGTAGTGTATTCAGATGAAAGACCAGACTTGGGAATTAGTTTTCATAGCTTTACTTTATCAAAGATACAAAACACGTTTGCCACCTTTGCATGACCAGGCCCAAGATGCCTTGCGGTTGGGAGCAGTCCATAACTTCCCATCATAGGGAGTAATCATTGTAAACATAAATTCTCAATGAAGGATATAAAAACCTTGGTTTTGAGAAAGTATAAACTTTATTTTAAGGATATAAACTTTGATTTAAATAAAATGGGAACTTTAGTTTTGAGGATTTAAGAACTTTGGGTCTGAGAATTAAACTTTGCTGTTGAGAATGTCAAAAGTTTTGTTTTGAGGATGTAAAAACGTTTGTTCTGAGGAAAGGATATTTACAGGTTTTCATAGTTTCATAAAAACTTGTTTTTGTGAATCATGGGGCAAAATTAACGAAAACTTAACTCTCCAAAACTTAATTTTGCTCAAAAGTAACTAGGTTGCCAATCTTGGGGTCTTAAATAAGACAGACCAAAACAAAGAGCCAAGGTGGCCACTTTTTTTATTTGTATCAAAACTTGTTTCACTAAATCTTTCATAAAATTTACGAAACAGTTTTCTTCATAGCCAGTATGGTGATTATTCAGGTCAGATTATGAGATATGCGACCACTGATAATCTTTCTTTATCAGATGGCTTAATTATAAATATATAGTAAGTATGATATATATTAAAAGAGTGTCCATATCTTCAGCGTTGATATAAAATCTTGAAATAAATCTTCAGCGTTGGCAAGCGTGCCACCATGTGCGAGTTGCAAGGACGTCAGCGGGCGTTATGTTTATAAGGGAGGTTACTCTTATAGAAACCAGAGTACTAAGTAAGAGTTACGAAGCGTTCGTAAAATACAAACAATGGATTCACTCAAAAACTATTTTGACTTTCAAAATATAACTTTGATCACTTCACCATAATTAATTAACATGCAAAGATAATAATAAAGCAATTGAGGGTCTGGGAACTTTAATGAACAATCAAACAGTATACAAAATATGTGTAATACCATCATGCGGTGGTTCACATTGAACTACTGCCTAAATCCCAGCCCAGAAGTGGAAAGTTAAGTAAGATAAAGGTAGAGAACATGAACAAGTAGGGATGAAAAAGATTCTAACTCGGTAAAGAACGAACAAACGCTGTTAGTGCTGACAATTTTGATGAGGACTGTATATTCAAATATCGCAAGTATGCAGAACTTTTCCAGAAACCAATTTCCTGGATAATTTCTCCAGGAACGCCGTGTGCAAAACCTGCACTAGCACCACCCCGTCGGAAGGAATGTCCACTCAGACTATCGTTGTACCCCGATTCCTGGAGGATGAAATTAACAGTATTAAGGAAAGTCTCTTCTTTAAGGGCTTTCCGATTGTTGTCACACAAGAATGGTTCAACCCCGCTAGCGTCCACAAGGTCATGCAGTCTGCTAACCGCTAACATTGCTTTGGTAGGATCTAACGGGTGACTGTCTATCGATGGCAACAACACATCTAATATCTTCTCTCTAAATTGTAGTGTCTTGGACCAACGCAGTTGCACACATATGCCATCACTTACTTCCGTGACATCACATATCCTTATATGTCTATTGACATCAAATGTCTTTTTACAGAGGAAATTTCCAGGTTGCAGCATTCCGTAAAACCCAAGGAGACTGGCTGCCCATATAGAGGAACCTAAGTAATTGTCCGACCTAAGTCCGTCATGTAGCACAAGTAACATATCAGGCGTGACAGGCACCGCGCCCTCTTGAGCATCACCTAATTCGCGTCGAGCCCCTTTAAGAGTCTGCTTCACATGCCAACTGTTGTTGATGGGATCAGCATAACCATGCCACTTATGACTGTTAGTAATCACACATAAATATTGACGAATTGTTGCAAACTTAAACTTTTTAACGTCCACAAGATAAGCTATATAGTTCAGTACATTATCTTCTGACACTGGTACTGCCTCTATCTGCATTAACTCACAAAACTCAATAAAACACTTGAGCTGACTGCTGTAAGTCTTACAGTACTACTGGCCCACCCGGACCTGTGCAGCCGTCGAACACTGCCTCTCAGTTTGTCCCGGATGTCTGAACCTGAAATCGAGAAATTTATAAGACATATAATATAGCAAACCATCTATTGAAAATTCTAACATCTGTAAACTAGGGGCAAGTGAATATAACCTGCTAAACATTCCAGGTTCAGTCAGTCTGGAGATGGCATCTGCTAATATGTTCTGAGAACCAGGAACGTATTGAGCTTGTATAGAGAAATTGTACATAGCCTGCAACCAAAACAAACGTCGCAGATATTTCATGACTAGGGGTGATTTTGAGGTTTTCTTGTTTATTATTGCTTTGGTAGTAATATTGTCAGTCTTGACAACCACACGTTTGTTTCTCCATGTTGAACACCACCTGTCTGCAGCTAACAATGCTGTCACAGCCTCCTTTACATTAATATGTTCGTTCTTCATCAGAGGCAAATCCAACTTCCAATTGACATAAAAATAGTCTCCATTAAAATAAGCTCCACCCCCTGCGGATCATGCATCTGTCTGAACTGGAACAAACGCTCGGTGATCGATAAACCTTTGAACCCCATTAAAAGTTTCTTAAAATTCTATCCACCACCCTATGTCTGCTTTCATCCAGGAGTCCATCAATACATTATGGGATGAACATTTTAACGAGTTCTTGAGATCAATTATCCTGCGAAGAAACGTTCTTCCCCCTTTGACAACCATCGAAGCCCAACTCATTTTTCCGATCAGTTTTTCAAGCTGTTTCTTGCTACACCTCCTCCTAGTGTAAAAGTCGTGCAATAGAGCTTTATAATCACAGACCTTGTTGTCAGGTAAACGTAACACGCAAAGCTCAGTGTCAATTTCCACTCCTAGAAATGTTAGACATCTCGACGGTCCCTCAACTTTATTCCAATTGATACCGAATCCAAGTCTATGAAGAACGTTGACTAACAATGATAAAGCATTTGTGCATGAATTAAAATCATCACAAATAATGAGAAAATCGTCCAAATATGCTATGACATCGTAACCATATCTAGATTTCATAATTCTACACACCGATGAAGTAATTGTCTGAAAGATTTTCGGGCTCTTTGATGCTCCAAAGGGGAGTTTAGCATCATAGAAGTAGGTAGGCTGTGTGTCTCCCTGGAATACCCAAGCTAACCCAGTATACTTGTAATTGCTAGGATGTAAGCGCACACTTCTGTAAGCGTTCTTGAGATCAACTTTTGCAATATAGCAACCCTCTTTAATCAACTTTGACGCAGATCTAAGGTCCATGTATTCACAGTCACATGATTTCATATAGCTATTCATACCACTCTCAGCTGGTAGACTACCATCATGGATTAGTCTTATCTTGCCTGTTGGCTTAGGGATAGCACCGAGCGCACTAACAATTTCTGGTTTTGTATCCGCTAAAACATAATTACCCATTTCAATTTCACAATATACCTGTTTTTCAACTAAATCCTTATTTTCAAAAGCTGACCTATGATTTCTAGTTACAACTTTCTTCACATTATTTACATCACAATCATCAATTAAAAGAAAACCATTCTCAACCCCGGCTAGAATATAGTCTCTGTCCGGGTCTGAATCTGGCAATAGTTCTGTCCATGCTGACAACTTTAGTGAGTTGAGTTCCCAGTCCTCCACTCGTTTTTTGCTGGTTCATCCTTGCCATTTATTGTTCTCGGTTGGTGCTGCTCGATGGCAAAAGCATGATCCAGTCTGCTGTGTCTTCGAAAACATGCCGTGCAAACATGCATCAATCTGCAGGACTCTTCCCGACAATATGTAGAATTGAACCTGCGACATATTTCCTGACCATCAGGTGTGAATGGACCCCTGGGTCTTGGCCGTCTCGACGTAGGGAAAGTAGCATCCGGAGGTCTGTTCGATGCCTTGGCTGTACTTGTAGTAGGCTTCGGAACAAGCTGATGGTCGCGGAGATCTTGGGACGGCGTGCCCCATCTGAAACCCTCCTTCGCCTGTAGCATGCGGTACTCCTTGTCATAAAGTATAACACTGGGCCACATGTATTTCGCAGAGTATCTGGTTATGTCCTGCATGTACTTCAGGTAATCGTCAACTTGGCACTGATTAACTTTTCCATCACTGAACATGTCCCGCAGCAAGCCAATATTGGCATACACCCACATTTCTACTGTAATCTTGGACAAATTCCTACTCTTTGCTCCGATTTCCAGACTTATACCCTCACCTATTTCGATTTTCTGTCGAGGGGTATCCAAAGACTCCATCCATAGGTGATCAGTGTAATCCAACGGCTTTTGTTTACGTTCGGCATGGGCGCCGCCATCTTGTCGACCTTCACCTCTTCCTTCACGCGGGCTTTCGTTGTCCACGTGATCGCCACATGCTAGTTCTTGTTTCAAATTATGAATTTCACCATAAAGATCACGTTTCATTTTCTCCAACCGTAGGCATTCCAATTCAGCTCTCAAATTTTCACATTCGCCATGCAACTTGTCCGTTTCGCTTGACACAGCGTGTTGAATCACTGACCTTGGTGACCGAATGTCACCGTGAGAACGCAAAGACAATTCACCCTCTGTAGCTTGCAGCTGATGAACAGTTGGACTTCTTATCGCATCCATGACGTCCTTCATTTTATTGCCCGCATTCTTTCGTTTCGGTTTGACGTCTACGACTTCTTCTGCCATTGTAAATTCAAAATTAAATCTTCAGCGTTGGCAAGCGTGCCACCATGCGCGAGTTGCAAGGACGTCAGCGGGCGTTAGGTTTATAAGGGAGGTTACTCTTATAGAAACCAGAGTACTAAGTAAGAGTTACGAAGCGTTCGTAAAATACAAACAATGGATTCACTCAAAAACTATTTTGACTTTCAAAATATAACATTAAAAGAGTGTCCATATCAGTTTATATTTGACACAATCGGTTATACCTGAGCAGGGCAGGGAGATATCCCAATATTTAAGAACAAGTGTGATAAACATTTTATTGTATGGACACAAATAAATTATATTGTTCTATTTGTTACATAAGAATTTACGACAAAAACTACCAAGATTAGACTGGTTAGCAACCCTTCCGCTTTTAGAATAGCTTAATAAGTGAAACATGAAATGATAGCTTTGTTCATGACGTCACACCACTATGACAAAGTGATATGAACCTCAATTGATTAATTACTGCATAGGTAATAGATTTTAATGTGTGTTTCTTATCATTACAGCACCTGGGTCACTACCAAGAGTTGTTTCCCCTGCCTATCTGGTCACAACCCTACTTCCCATACGTCATCACCGGGGCAGCCATCTTGTTTGTACTTCTTATAAGTCTCTTGGTGAGTTTTCTTACATTGTTTAACAAATACTTTCACTGATAATCAAATATGTTTCTTATTGTCAAAATGGTGTTAACTGCTTTTGGGCAAAATTTATTAGTTGAATATCCAGAATCTACCTGATTATATAGGCTGATGGTTCAGTTTCAAGAAGAAAACACATTTAAGAAGATTTTCTGACTGATAACCTTTTGGCAATTGGTAGAGAAGCCAAAAGTCATTGCTCCTTGGTGTGACTGAATTATTTTTAGGTCGCCACTTTGTGAAGTAATCGAGATAAAAATAAAATCCTGTTAGCTCAAGCCAGTAGGAATGCTGTTCTCACTGTTGAGTAAGGATAACTCCCTTTCAGTCTTTACAATGACTGCTCCCTGCAGCAAGTAGCGCCCTCTGTATGAAAACGTAATGGAAATAAAGGATTATCTCTCATCTAGGTTTATGTGATTAAAAGTCTACTTAGGACTATATGATTACACTTGTTCTGCCACATTTGGGTAATATTTATTTGTTTAAATATTTTTTTTTAGGTTTACATCTGTTTCTGCAGAAAGAATTATAAAAAGGACAAAATCGAGGATCCCCCAATCCCAAGCCAGCAGATATTTTACCCGACCATCAAACCCGACCTAAAGGATCCCCTAACCATCCAGCCGGAGGGGAGTCCTGTGTATGTTGCCAAGGGTTGTATGACTCCCATACCCGCCCAGCCAGTCAGGGTTAAGGCCAAGGGGCTTCTCGAGAGGTAAGTCTGCAGGAAGTTTTTAAGGTAAAATATTCACATGACCCCTTTTACTGCCAAACCTAATAAAAAGGTCATGGTCATGGTTAAGTCCTGGATCTCAGAGAATCTTTGTTGTCATCGATAAGAGTAATATTTGTCGCAACATGTGTAACCATCGTCTTAGCTCATTCTTTGATTGTGGCGGAGAACATGGTTAAGTTTGTGATAAATACTTGTTTATTTAATTATTGATGTCCCTCTTTCCTGCCAAACCCAAATTTGGTGGAGGTAAAAGGTATTTAGGGATCAAGGGTTTTGATAGTATTCACTGGTAATCAAGAATTCTCTGAGAATTATCAATTTTGTTTTTAGCTGAGTTTGAAATTTTTTTGGTGACACAAGGTTTACGATTTGTAAGTTATGACATCACATCCAAACAGCACTCATAAAATAGAATTTTATTTCATGCAGAATTTCTGCAATTTCATTTTACGAGCCTTGATTCAACTTCATGTAACATAGTTCTAAATGAAAGAAAATTCTATGAATGATGAATCAGTTATGTAAAAGTATTCAAGCTATTTCAGCGAGGGTACAACTGTAAATTCTTTCTGGTTCCAGTCGCCGCGGTTCCAATGCATCTCTGACTATCGATCTCAATCCATCCCCGGAAATGGCACGGTGGGACGGCACTCCACCAAAAGAAAGGTCAGTACATTTTGAAAATATGAAAAACTTATGTTCCATAGAAATCATATCTTTGCATTAATGTAATTATGCATGTTTTTGATACTATGTGTCTTGCATAGTATTAGCCTAAGATTTTTCCGGAATTTTTTTTATGTAGAGGTTGAATGAATGATAAAGAGAAGTAATATTGAAAATGTGAAACATGATTCGGGTTTTTGTTATGAAAGCTGAAATCTTTATATGAGACAAATTATATCTTTACATTGGCTATTTAGGGAACTAAACCAAAGACCTTTGATATTCCTTGTCTGTGTAGAGGTTAAAGAAAAAGTTAAAGAGTATGAAGACTAAAATGAAACTGTTATACATAATTTAGCACTTTGGTAAGACATGCTCTTAAGAGACAATGTATTATCTGAACTGTAAATTGTGTTGTAAAAAGTGCACCTTGTAAACTTGTATTATTCGTAAATCAACCAAAGTCCTTGAGTACAATGTTTTTATTTAACTTGACTTTGATTGACTTGATACATCGAACCATGTTACACATATGAATTAAGATTAAATCTAAAATGACGTTTTTCAGCAATGGAACTGAGTTTTTATTGACAGCTGGAAATAGGCTGAGTCGGCGAGATTTACGGAACTCTGTCAAACATCCAAAAGCTTTATATGAGGAATTCTGGGTAAGTGAGTGACATTAGCGTGGATAACTATCATAAGATTTTCGTACTCGATAAAGCTATATGATTAAGATGAAATAATTAAGTTTGAGCTTGCCAGCCGTGTACAGTCAATTGGGCTCAAGGCATTGCACTTCCGTAAAAGGCTTATTGCATGGGTAAAGACTTGAATTGACAGTGTTTGTAAGGACAGATGGATTAAGGTATGGGATTCTGTCCAGTGTCTGTAAAGACAAATGGATTAAGGTATGGGATTCTGTCCAGTGTCTGTAAAGACAAATGAATTAAGGTATGGGATTCTGTCCAGTGTCTGTAAAGACAAATTGATTAAGGCATGGGATTCTGTCCAGTGTCTGTAAAGACAAATTGATTAAGGCATGGGATTCTGTCAACTGTCTGTGAGTTCAAAAGGCTTATTGTATGGGCTATCTTCCAGTATCTGTAAAGTCAAAAGGCTTATTGCATCCATCATCCTTCAATGGGCCATCATCCAGCTTCTATTCACGCTCACATTTGACATTTTCACTCTCATACAGAATTCAAGCAACCCAAGTCAGAAATTTAAAGTGAAGTTCTTCCATTTAGGGTATCAAAGAATGTATTTTTTGTCCTGATGCCTTCACCAGCCTTCACCCAGCCAATATATTTATGTATTTGATTGTTGTTTTACAGGAAATTCCATCCAACCACACAGAAAAGGTGTCAGTAGCAGGCTCCGGAATGAAAAACAGATACAAGACTATCATACCAAGTCAGTCGGCATGCTCTTTTCCTTATTATATTGATGTGTCTAGCAATTTAAGCAACTGAAGCAAATGAAGTTTTGTGTAATATTTCTCAATGTACAGATTAGATTTTCTGTATATACCATATATGAAATTGCAGCTGCAACAGGAAGTAGATATATTTAAGAATAAATCAAATCTCACAACGCTTTTCAGTTCTCTACTTATGTAATTCACCTATATGTCATGAAAAAATTAATTTCTTGATTTCATTGTTGTTATCTTCACTAAAACATCAAACTCAAAAACTACAAACAAGAACTTTTTATGAATCATCTATTTTCCTAAATGCCTCTAGAAGAAGTAAAGATTGTTATGGTTACCTCTGAAGGGTCAGGAGACATATTGTCTTTGTTGGAGTTTCTGTCTGTGTCAATGTTCCAATCGCTTCTGAAGCATTACTCTAAAACTATTTGACCCATCTCATCCCCAAATTTTATTTGCTGCATCTCCATATCTCAAGCTAGATGAGCCTTTTGGGGGGAGGGTTGAGCATCTTGAGATAGGGACATGTTTTGTTGGTAAGAAATTCAAAGTTTCAATCTTTACCCACAAAACTTCCTCAGTTTACAGTGTAATTATCTTACTTAAAAAAACCTAGAAAAAACTGAAAATTCTTTTTTTTTTTTGTAATTTGATACATGATAAAATGATTTTTTGGACTGGTGAACTTGATCAGAATTTGTTTATTTACACCCAAAGAAAATGCTTCTATAGTTTGACTTCCTCCTCAGTCAATATTGTTTTCCCCAGGTGTATAATTGCCTATTATTTTGTTCCTCTTCAGACGAACACAGTCGGGTGATTTTGCCGGACGGAGAGAGGGATCCCCTTTCCTCCTATATCAACGCCAACTATATACGGGTATGTTAGATCGTGTTTTGTTTACTAAGAATTACATCAAAGCTGTTTTACAGGGGTTGTAACATTGATATTGCAAATGAACTTAAGGCTGGTCAAATTTTGGAGAGTGTGCCTGTTTGATTTGTAAATACTGAAGTATTTTGTTCATTGCGACTTATACATCTTGCCGTTGCCAGGGTTACGAGGGCGAGAGCCGAGCGTACATCGCTACCCAGGGTCCCATGGCTCACACAATCGTGGACTTCTGGAGACTTGTTTGGTATGAAAGGGTGCCCATCATAGTCATGATCACAAAGCTTCGAGAAAAACACAAGGTTAGTAATAGGTGATATGTAATAAGGCCCTATCTCCTTCATAAGTTACCACCCATGGTTCGCTAGTTCCAGCCGATGCTCGCAGGTTTCACCGCAACCCATAGCCACAATGGTGTTGAGGGCTTTCTCCCTGCAATAATACTAGCAGCCGCGATATAAGTGAAAAAATCTTGAAAGCGGCGTTAAACACCAACTCACCTCACCTCACCTTCATAAGTTCCTACACTAACCTCTGTTCTAATACAAGTGTTTCTTGGTTTAGAAATCTAGATGTTATCAAAGTCCTATCTCCATCATAAATTCCAATACCTACCTCTGTCCTTAAATGAGTGTTTCTCAGTTTGGAAATGTAGATGTCTCATCCGATGCAATCAAAGTAAGTTCTGCAAGCAGCAGAGCCATTTTAAAAGTTATCATTTGAAAAGTTTTCAATATGCTTCAGAAAAGCTAGACTATATTTGAATGTGCATTTTGAACTTTGATTCTTCAGTACTTAGCAACTCTGTCAACAAATATGTAATCTACATTTTCACTGTATTTTGTTTCCTGAAATTTTATAGATAGTTTTTGTTGCAATTTTTTGCCATTTAGGGAACATGCAAAAAGCATGAGAAGGGTTTGTATGATGACAGAGTTTAGTATAGGAAATTAAGACAGAGCTACCTCTGTGGGAAGAAAATGTATCATATTATGAAAGTGTTTATCTATAAGCAGTCGGCAATTTGGAACTTTAATTTTGAATTGTAGTTGAAACACTTTTTGAGTTTAATCTTGATATGATATTTAATCTTTTTATACTAATGTAATTTTGAGTTGGTTGCATTGAAAAGGTTACAAAAATGTTAGCTATGACCTCTGGAAGATATGTTTAATCAAATAATTTATAAATTAATTTTGAAACTTTTACATCTCACTGATATCATATGTTGATAAATTAGTAGTTGAGAAGACACATGAAAATGATTTTTCTTAAATTTCAATTTCATAGGTTAGGCATCTTTGAATTTTGAAACACTCTCTCAGTGAAATCTATTTTTGTTACATCATGTTATCTTTCAGCAAAAGTGTGAAAACTACCTCCCTGAAAATTATGGCATATTCGGTGACGTTGAAGTTACAGTAGACCGCGTCATAGAAAGAAACGGCTACGAAATACGACACCTATATTTACGGGTAAGAACACTGATAATTAAACTTTTTTTCAAGGAATCCAAACAATTTTTGCATTATGTAACAGGTTTGTAAAGATAGAAAGAAAATTAATGTCAAAATTATGCTAAAATGTTAATCCAATCAGTTACGTTTCTGCAAAAATTGGGACCACAGCTCTATAGATAACAGTGAAAAAGACGTACAAGCCAGAAGACATGCATGTAACCGTTACCATGAAGACAACTGTTGGATGTATCTTATTGCTTGTTGTCATAAAGTCATAATATGTATCAATGAGTATTTTAAGCATACTTCAGTCGTGAATTTGGATCCATAGACAGTGTCGCTCAACTCAAATCAACTGTTATCTTTGGCTGCCACAACTTTGCATGGAAGTTATTATTCTAAACGTGATTATCTTGAATTGCACAAAATAAAATCTAATAAAGCCAATCTTTTGAGATTGATCATGGCATCAAAGACATAATAATGATGATATGTTATGCAGTGGTAGATGGTTGCAAGGGTGCACACTCCACCCAAGAGAATTCCAAATGTAGTTGAGAGTAGTATTCTTCATACATGATAAAAATATACAACGAAAGTGAATGGCAGGGAACTAAAATTCAGTTAACGTTCACAAACAAATGAAAAGAATCTATATAATAGTCTACTAAATTGTAACCTGTGACACCCATATGGCGCACCCCACTAAAACAAAAATCCTGTATCCTCCTCCATTGTAGTTTAGTTAATCTGTAAATGGCATGTGTTTCTGAAATATATATATATATATATATATATATATATATATATATATATATATATATAAAAAACATTGTTTCTCTCTTGCAGTCACATGGAGAGAACCGGACGGTGATTCAATACTGGTACACGGCCTGGCCAGACCACAAACCACCGACGTCCCCCTGTCAGCTGCTGGAACTTGTCAAGGAGGTGGAGCTACGGCGGTACAAGTCAGATGGGGTCACACCTCGAGGGCCAGTCCTCGTACACTGCAGGTGGGGATGATTCTGACTAGTGGTTGTTCCATGTGGGGATCGGGTGGGTGGGAGACGTGTGGTTCAGGTTTTGAGATATGTTGATAGATTTCACGCAAGTAGATTAAATCCTGAGGGTGAGGCATTCATTTTGGCCAAGGTGAGTCCTTTGGCATATTTCTTGATCCACCACTGATTGTGGTAAATCCAAAGGTGGTGATTTACTAAATTCTTTCAATAGATGACATCCCTCCCTTTTTAAATTTCCTGATCAATCACTCTACATGCTGTACACCAGTACCTATGAATTACACTTTGATAAAACTTAGATGAAAGAGTTCATGGTCATGACCAGTTTATGAGATCCCTTGTACACTGCTGCAATGGGATTAATTGATTTCAGAGGTGTTTGGATCATTTTGATATGTTTAAGTGCAAAATAAATATCTAACCAATCAGCTAATAACATAAATACTTCAAGATTGTGTATATGACATGTTTGAAATTGGTACTGTATTTTGACAGCGCTGGTATTGGACGGACGGGCTGCTTTGTGGCGGCGAGTATCGGCATCTGTCAGCTTCGAGAGGAACACTCTGTGGATGTGCTTGGGATCGTCTGTAGCATGCGGTTAGACAGGTACGCTTCCTTCCTCTTGTAGACTTTATCTGCAGAAACTGACTGCAAAAAAGTTATTTAGTTTGTAGTATAATCTTGAAAAGATGCAAGTTTGGAGCAGAAGTAGAAGATTGACTCTGCTCAAAGAAATAAAAGCACTTTTAGAAGATGTAATTTGTTGGCTTAAACTATTTGCAATGTACAAATCTGACAGTCTGGTGTCTTAAACTAACGGTCTGATGTTCGAATCTGACAGTTTGGTGTTTGAATCTGACAGTCTTATGTCTGAATCTGACAGTTTGGTGTTTGAATCTGACAGTCTTATGTCTGAATCTGACAGTTTGGTGTTTTAGTCTGACAGTCTTATGTCTGAATCTGACAGTTTGGTGTTTGAATCTGACAGTCTTATGTCTGAATCTGACAGTTTGGTGTTTTAGTCTGACAGTCTTATGTCTGAATCTGACAGTTTGGTGTTTGAATCTGACAGTCTTATGTCTGAATCTGACAGTTTGGTGTTTGAATCTGACAGTCTTATGTCTGAATCTGACAGTTTGGTGTTTTAGTCTGACAGTCTTATGTCTGAATCTGACAGTTTGGTGTTTGAATCTGACAGTCTTATGTCTGAATCTGACAGTTTGGTGTTTTAGTCTGACAGTCTTATGTCTGAATCTGACAGTTTGGTGTTTGAATCTGACAGTCTTATGTCTGAATCTGACAGTTTGGTGTTTGAATCTGACAGTCTTATGTCTGAATCTGACAGTTTGGTGTTTGAATCTGACAGTCTTATGTCTGAATCTGACAGTTTGGTGTTTTAGTCTGACAGTCTAATTTCTGAACCTGACAGTTTGGTGTTTGAATCTGACAGTCTTATGTCTGAATCTGACAGTTTGGTGTTTTAGTCTGACAGTCTAATTTCTGAACCTGACAGTTTGGTGTTTGAATCTGACAGTCTTATGTCTGAATCTGACAGTTTGGTGTTTGAATCTGACAGTCTTATGTCTGAATCTGACAGTTTGGTGTTTTAGTCTGACAGTCTTATGTCTGAATCTGACAGTTTGGTGTTTGAATCTGACAGTCTTATGTCTGAATCTGACAGTTTGGTGTTTTAGTCTGACAGTCTTATGTCTGAATCTGACAGTTTGGTGTTTGAATCTGACAGTCTTATGTCTGAATCTGACAGTTTGGTGTTTTAGTCTGACAGTCTTATGTCTGAATCTGACAGTTTGGTGTTTGAATCTGACAGTCTTATGTCTGAATCTGACAGTTTGGTGTTTTAGTCTGACAGTCTAATTTCTGAACCTGAATCTGACAGTCTGATAACTTTTGCTGTAGTATCTCCACTATTCTGGAATTTGTTTTAATTTGTGTTAATGACGAATTTTGAATAAAGCTTTCAGCAAAAATACACACAAAAAAATCATTTAAAAATTTCGCCCTAAGTTATAAGTGCCCGTATCCATAAAGATCTGTACCTCCAATGCTGAAGAGATAAGTGTCCAGGGAAGATGTCCAGAAATGTCTAAGTGTCCAGGCATACACTTCAAGAACTATGGTACCTCATTAATGGTAAATTTCTTTTCTTTTTTTTGTGTTCTTTTCTCTGCTTTTATGGTAAATTTCTTAATGAATGTTGCAGAGGTGGTATGATTCAGACACACGAGCAGTACGAGTTTATACACCAGATGTTGTGCCAGTACGAGAAGGATCTGGAGGACCCGTATCTCACAGAGTGATACAGGATACAGGGTGTGGTGCATTATGGGATATCACACCAGTAATAGCACATTGTGGGTCTACAAGAACAGCAATTGGAACCTTTATGTGTCAAGGGTCAATTGTGAAGACAGTTTGAGGTCAACATTATTCACTGTGATGTGCCAATCTCTGTTGATTGTGAAGAAGGAAGAGTTACTTCCCTTGAAAACTGATTTCAAAGTGAGGCTGTGAGAATAGTCTAGATTAGTGTAAGATGTTTGGAAAATTGCATCTGCATTGGCTTTACTAGAGCTGCCATTTTGAGGGACAAGGATTAAAAACGATGACGCTGTGGAAAAGTTACACACGTTTTTTCTTCATGAGGGACATCTTAAGTCTTGTTAAAGTCTGTAGCTAATATCTATTGTGATATGAGACTGCAAGATATTAATTCATATCCCAGTATGTAGGTATGGGTAGTTTTGTTTGACATGTCTTGAGGCTGTGATGATACATATAGATATGTAGGTGTAGTCCATCCGTCTCTGGAATGGAATTGATATTTAATATGTATGGGGCTGTGATATGACATATAGTTCAGATGAACTGATTTAGAATATATGCCTCTGAAATTGGATAAGTATATAGATGTACTGGCCAATATTTCATATTCTCAACGGAGACCATAGATCTATTTGGAATAGATATACCATGGAGACCTTCAAATCGGAAATAGTTGAACTCTGAGATCTTTGAGCTATTAGGAAAAGGTATACCTGATTTAGAAACAGATATATTATATATGTCCATTGTGCAAATGATTGGTGATCTGAAATACATAAGTGTATTAGGAATCACTCCTGGACTATGGTTGTGGAAACTCAAACGATGAATTGAGTCTATCAAGAGTTGACGTCTGATAGATATCATGGGCGCCAATGGTTCTGTTGTTATGTAAACACAGTTTTATTACAGTGATGTTGTACAAAGGTTGGTTACCATGGTGACGGAGACTTGATGAGTAAAGAACGTGACACAGAATTCTAAAACCCCTTAGGTTTGTTGTCATGGTCACGCTTCACACAATGGTTTGATTTCAAGTCTAATTAGAGCCTGCCGAGTTCAAAGGATGTTACAAAATATATCACTCCAGGGTTTCCTCTCCACATGGTCTATTGACAGTCCATATAGGCACATGTTCTGATACGAGTTACGTGCAGACAAAGCCTAGTCAGTAGCAGACCAATCACAATTTGCATTACAAAAGGAAGATGAGGGGAATCATATAGGAAAAATTATTCACATAAGTTACTTGCCACTAGATACTGATACACAAGCCTTTATTTTGTTTGAGGCATTGCAACAAGAAAAAAAATGAACCTACTTCAGAAAATGCGACCTACTGGCTTTTCTCATTTGTCAGAGGAAACCACTGATGGATCAAGTTCGTATCCTGGTTGAGGCAGTAACTTGAAACTTTTATGCCTTTGAACATGGTAATCAAAAAGTTTTGATGCTTATGTTAAGTCATTTCAGCGTTAAATTCATCAATATGACTTAAAGAATATCATATAATTCTTGGGAATTATGGGAGATGATAAAATTTGAGAATCTGTCAGGCCAATAAAAGTCTTTTTATAAAAACTCAAATTCATTTTGAGAGGACGTTCTTTGGATGAATTTCAAATTATCTTTGAAGAAAGACCATGACAACAACCCTATAAAGAAAGACGCTCACACGAGCTGCAATAAAATTCCTCTTCTTTTTTACCAACTGTACAGTTTGCATGTGATTTTAAATACTTTTCTATGACTTTTAATACTGGCCTTCAAATGTTGCTTTTTGATTTAAATTTTGATGTTTCTATAACCAATCACATATCCCTTTTTCATAGTATTTAACAATTTTGAGTTTTGTTCTTTACTTATCATTTCAATTGATTTATTTACATGTAAAAAAGAAGTGATAAAGCTTTTGGAAAGCTGATTGTGTTTATGAAATTTTTATTGCATAAAGAATGTTATGTCGTTATACTGCTGAGAATGTCTTTAAGGCTTGTTTATATCTTGTTGAATGTTTTAACCTTTACCAGATTCTTCTGAAATTATTGGGCCACAGAGTATGTTATTGGTGTCAAATATGTCAAACTTCATAAATAGTTTTATTTTATCGGGAAGAGTTGGTTTGTTCTGAAAATCAGCGTCTAAGTGCTTAAAAGTTCAGTATAGTGACAATAAACAGGTAAAAGTCGTGATTTGTGATTGAAAACTGGACAATGGCACTCGTCAATGATTCAAACGTAATTTTTTAAACTCATTTACAGAAGACACATTTAAGACAAATATTGATTGGTAGTGTTAAGTAGGTCATTTAACCTACATGTATGTAAATTGCAAACAGAATTTCGACTTCCTGACATTTATATGGGTGTTTTTTTTATAGATCTTCGAAAACAAGAAAATATCATAGTTTGGGTATTAAGCGATAAATATGCAACTTAAGAGGGGTGATTTGAGCACTTATAGTATTTTGGCTCTTATTTCAGACACAGAAAAATCATCAAACATACTCAGTGTCACTTTAATTCAAAACTTCGGGTTTTGATATTAAAGGGGAACTCCATGTTTTTCTTGTCATAGAGTTTGGCTTTGAATCTGTACACTATATTAAGTGAAAGAAATTCAAACCATCTCCCATATTCATCCTGAGATGACAAATATATTATATATATGATATTTATAAGGTTTTTATAGAAATAAAAAGAACAGCCTTATGTATGTGCAAAGGCAAAATTACTCATCCAATTAACACGAATACTAAATATGACTTATCAAACACTATCAACTCCTTAAAAACTGTTCTAAGTTACTAATTAAAATTGTGACTTTATTCCTTCATATTGTCACTGTACTAAATGGATATGCTTTAAAATGATATTAATATAGTAACAGTCAATGATGTCATTGATAAAGTTTGGAATATGTGACTCCACTAGGTCATTGAGTGTCTCTTATTTAAAGGCACATTGATGAATTAATTTTTGTGTTAATATCAGGTTTTTAAACTGGGTTTGATAACAGCGAAGATTTCTTATATTGTTGCTTCTGTGAATGGTAACATGTGAGCTTGTTATTTTTGTGAGTAAGATGTTTACATTCCCATTTAAAACTTAAACTTTTGAGATGGCA
The DNA here is from genome assembly GCA_921293015.1 of Phorcus lineatus. Classification (NCBI taxonomy): domain Eukaryota; kingdom Metazoa; phylum Mollusca; class Gastropoda; order Trochida; family Trochidae; genus Phorcus; species Phorcus lineatus. The sequence goes on along the minus strand of OV121096.1, from coordinate 6,098,916 downwards.
CTGACCTTATTTCTTATTTTCCATTTTCCCAACAGAAATGGGGGTCTCTGAGAACAAGTGTGCTTCCAATTGGCATATTGGCAACACTTCCAAAATCTCATTCTCTTCCCATTTAGATGGCTCAAGTCATAAAATCCTGTGCTAACTTCTGTTTGAGTACAAGCACTTCTGGCAAGTTCTCTATCAACAAAAAATTCCAATAATAATAATGGCTATTTCTATAGTGTACTTTGGTGCATGCTTGGCACAGTAAGGAAAAAGTGAAAGTAAGCAAAGGAAATAGATACAAGCTGCAAAATTTCAGCAAATGAAAACACTTCTTGCATTGAAAGCTAACGCTTGTTGTCACCGTGGCTTATACCATGATACAGGTGCTTCATCACGCGATGGGTGTTCTGTCAAGTGCACAGTCTACAAAATTGTAGTTTTCCCGAAGCATAGGGAAATGACTGAGGCTTTTCATATAAGACCGTTTGAAACAGTATTGCACAACTATCTTTGATTGCAGTGGACTAACAGAGGATTGGTGAAGATTTTATGACGAGCTATCTCTGTGCGGAGAGAATACGAAAACCTATATGTGATGGATTAAGAATAAGTTCCTTTTCCATCGTAAATTATTCGATTATATAGTTGTGGGAAAAAAATGTAAATTTGCTGTGAAACATTTTCAGGAAAATAGTTTTATATTGAACAAGTAGTCTTGTCAAATATGTTGAGATTCAATCAATAACAGTTCTTACTTTTAACAAAACATAATGAAGAACTGAAATACCTTCCTAGAATCAGTGTTTTTTAAGCATTCTCATTAGGAATTAAAACTGTCTGGATGCATTGTTTTGATTCCAGCAAATTCTTGAATGAAAACAATGCAAAAAAATATGCTTATGTTCCCAAAATAAAATTAATCACCCTTTTAAAAAGTTTGAAAAAATATATATGTTAGTATATTAAAGTATAAATATATGTAATTGAAATGCAAGCACTTCAAAAGCAGTGTTTTGATTCTAAAGAATATCTGATTAAAAACAATGTTTTTGATTCTAATAAATTAAATAACCAGCATAAAAATTCTCTCATAAATGAAATAATGTTTTAACTACTGTTGTATTGAAGAAAGTTGCTCATAAATGAAGTACTGTTTTGACTATATTGTTGTAAGGTTATAATGTGGTTATTGTATATATTAAAACTGCACTGTTTTTTTGGATGAAGAGAGTTTGTATGCAGCTAGTAACATAAAATACATTGTTCTCCTCTTCTTGTATACATTTGCCCTGTGTTACCTCCCGATCTATGTCAATGTGTAATTAAGTAAATAAGTAATTTGTATACTTTTCTGTTTGTAAGATTTGTTGTTTCTGTCCATTAAATGTAAGTGTTTATACAAAAATGGCACCATGACATTCAACCTAATTAAGTTCTAGACCAATGCTTGGGAAACTTCAATAGCTAAGTTTTATCCGTTAAGGGCAGGGATTCTGGGTTTAAGGAGGGAGGTGGGTTTGGGGTTGGATGCAGAGGGCCTGTAAGGGCTTGTAAAGTTCCTAATCACATTTGAATAATCCGGGCGAGAACACAGCTTTATTTCTTTACCGACTGCAATATAATGATATGAGTAGTTTTTAGAGGCCAAATAAATTTCAGGCCCATACTCAACAGTAAATTTCATGACCAAAATTTACATTATGGAAACATAAGCAGACATGGTTCCTGTATTCATCTCCCCTGTTCTGTACTCCTCCGCCTTTTCCACCCCACTGAGTTGATAAAATGTGAACTTTGGCCCAGGACCACTTCCAAAATTGTTAATTTTAATTTATGTCCCTTAAAGCAGAGGTGATGTGGCTTTGCGATAAACAAAGCCTCACCTCTCCCCCCCACCCCACCTTTCCACTGAGGTGCAAGAAATGGGAAATTTTCATTACCAGTCCAATGGAAGTTTCCTTAGATTTTAATGAGGGTAGCAAGCACTAGACCTATAACTTGATTGGCTTGGATTCAATTAAAAATGGCACTCATACCAAACTATGGAAAGACAACGTTTGTTTCTGATGTTTCTCTCTGGTCACATTTGCTCGAAATCAACAAGGAAGAAGATATTTTGTATTTGTGTACTGTTTATGAATGTTGTAAAAAGAATGTGAAAATATTTATGTGTTAAGCAGTTAATAACAAATCAAAACAATCTTAGAATTTGAAATGAATTTCTTTTATTCTGAATTTTAAGACTTTGAAAATGTTCTGGTTTTGTTCCAAGTATTTTGGTTTACAATTTGATGAATGTACCAATAAAAATATTAAAGTGAATATTATTTCCATTTCCATTGATTAATTTAAAATTGAATGATTTAATTATTTTCATGGTATTGATTTATTGTACAGCAAAATAAACAATTATTTCATTTACAACTGTTTCTCAAAATTTTTTTTTTAGAAAAGTGTAAAATTGTATTAAATTAGAGTGAAGTAATAATTGTGAAATGTTTTGAAAACTGTCATTAAAATGAATGTTGATCGATATTTTAGGTTGTGGTGTGTTGTGCACTTTTGTGTCATTTGTTATATTGAAAATATATTTTAAATCTTTTTACATTAATTTAAACAGTTATCAAGGTTTTTTGTGCGGATGTCCATTTGCTAATTATTCTTCCAGTTTAAAGATCTATTATCTATGATTTATTATACATGTAAACATTTACCTCAGAGTATAATTCCCTGTAACCTATTTAAATAATACCAGTATAGTCTGAACTTTTAGAGCTACTTCCTATGTAAATTATTAATGACTGGATTTTGAGATCATCTCTTAATTCACATCTTCTTCCAAAGTATTTTTAAATTGCATGATGCTTTTAAGAAATTTTAAGACATTTATCTTTTTTCTCACTTTTTTTCTTACAAATATTGATTTTAAGGATTGATGTGTTGTTTTCAGTTGTTTCATAATTGTTGTTATTGTACTATTTGTGAACATTGAGTTGTTGGTTTGGTTTCAATTTGAATGTTGTTATGCGTATTGTATTCAATCACTGTTCATCATGCATTCATTTATACATCAATCAAACTAACAGTCAACAATGTCTAAATATTTTACACTTAAAATAGTAATGATCATCTTACTTCCTTGACAATCTTTGGAAAAAGTTCTGATAACTCTCCGATTATACCCTGGATCCATCATGGGCTCCACCCAATAATTTTATAACCTCCCTTGACTGGCCCTACCTCTCAGAGTAGTTAATCACATACTCTTTTATATTTGAAACAATTATTTTGACATTGACCGCACTCTGTCTTACATTCAGTAACATATTCTTTGCGACAAGCTTTAAGCTTTGAGTGTTGACATGTGCTCGAGAAAATCCTTGGTCATTTTTTTAAGATAGCTATGCATGATATGATCAAGCTTCATAAATCTGATTTGAATTATTGAACATGTGATGGGAGGGATCAGGCAGTCTCAGTCAGGATACACCAAAATGTTACGTGTTTTTTTTTCAATATTTTTCTGAAACAGGAGTCTGCCTTTAATGCTAAATAAATAACAATTATTGAAATGTCTCCATATCATACCACTTTTGTACTGCTTACTAAGTGGAGTTTGTCCTGATAGAAGCTGTTTGATTTGTACACTGAACATTGCAGCTGATACAGCTGATTGGATCAAAAACCCTGAAAAGGGGAGGTAATAAATTTGTTGTGTTGAGTCCAGTAGGGGTATTGGTGAAGGTTTATTGGAATGTTAGGGCACTGAATGAGCTACAGTTTAGTGCTTAGGCAATATTTCAGCCAGTAGTATGTTCGGTAGGAATATCAATTGATTATCGAGAAATAATAATCTGATATCACTGGTATTTATCATGTAGTATTGAAGAAACAATAATTTCAGACAATTGTAACATATTCAAATGTTTTTGTTTTATCTCTCAGTCGTTTGTCTGACAAAAGTAAATTGAATAATCTATTATTTTGTGGAAGTCTAGTGTAAATAGCACATTTTTGTTTTGTGTAGTTAATATTGCAAAGCAACACAATAAAATTCTGTTTATATTTATAAAATGAATATGTTTGAAAAATCAAATATTTCTTTTTCAGTGTTTTAACTATCACTCCAATTGACAAGTCAGTTCTTTTCTTGATGTTATTTTTAATTAGTAAAGGATAAAAACTAAAACTGTTTTGGTTTCATATTTAATTTAGTTATTTAACTAGCTATTGAATGAAATTTTTTATGTTTCTCTGACGATTTGTGAATTGTGATCTTTATGTAATCTGATTCATATCCAAATGAATACATATTCAAAACAGATAATATCTGTGTCGGTAAAAACAGATTTGAAGACTTCTTAATGCAGGAGTTGGTTCAGGATCTTCACAATATAATCATGTACTCACATTGTTAACAAGGTTGGCTTTATTATTATGTACATGAGCAAATTTCAAATTAACTTCCATGTTCATCAACCATTGCAAGAATAATTTTAATACATGGAACACAAATTACCATTTATCATTGCTATTCAAGTATTTGGCAAGATAGACATTTTGGTTTGGGATACAAATATTTAAAGTGGCGGGATTTTGAATTTGAAAATCATTTCTTTTATCTATTAAATTTATTTTTGCAGAGCTGAAATAACATGGACGTTAGTTACGTGATTTCATATATGTACATAACAATATGGCCGCCTGTTGTACTTGTTTTATTTCGTTTGATGTCAGTAATGCTTGTAAACCCCATCTGTTGAGTTGTTAAGTATCAGTTTTACCTACCTACCTATCTATCTACATTGTATATTACAGAGGTCTGTGATATTCACACATTGGACACAATGATAACCTTATTTGTTGTAACCTGGTGAGTAATGGCGATTTGTTAAATACATTGTCATCACAAACTGGATGTCTGTTGTTTATTCATGAGAAGAATCATTTGGGTCCAAAACTTCATCAAAATTTTTAGGGGGGGGGCTATTGTTACGTTATATATGATTTACTATGGTTCGGATTCAGAAATTGTCAACGGGGGGGAGAGGGGTTCAAATCATTTTTATTGACTTGAATTGCCTGAATCTGTAATTGATTTTCAAAAAGGGGGGGGGGGGGAGGTCCCCCTTGGATTCACCACTGCAAAACGATATGGTAAATTTGTTGATATTTTATCAACTAATATCTTACTGTTGCAAAATTATCTTAAATAGAGCTTTTGGATTTGAGGGTTATCAGGCTTCATACAAAATATTACAAAAAGAGGAACAGGGGCAACATTTGTTGTGTCAAAGAGTAACTGAAGAGTAATCTCATAAGCCAAAGAGTCTGTACACTAGACATAACATCTGGTAAAGAGGCAAGTTGGATGGTACTCCCCTCTATACCTATGGTAAACAAGAAAAAAATGTTTTGGAGTTTGACCTACAGAGTTGTTCAGGAGTTTGAGTGATCTTGATTGAGAAGCCAATGCACAGGGTCGTACTGAAAATGAAAAAACAGGAGGTTACTCGGTATTCTGGACACTCCAGACTCCTCCAACCAACCTGTGATAGATCCTCCATAGACAGGATGGAGGCATGCTTCTGGCAGAGATGGGGTGATTTCTTATTCAATTGTTCAGTTCAGATACTTGATGCCAAAGTCAGCAGCTTGCTTGTGATTTAAGTTACCATAAATCCTTAATTAAAAACAAGGCTTCTTTTTTTTCTGAACTCTCTACAATATAGGTGTTTATTTGAGGTACATTTCTATTTGAGGTAGGCGTCTATTATAAAAAAAAATTTCGGTTGAAGTTACAAAAGGAAAGGAGCAATGATAGTAAAATTCAAATTTGCTTTATTCTGGCGTGAAGATAAAACGAGGATTTTTTTCAGAAAGGTCTCTGAAAGGGCGTCTATTCAATGCAGGTTTCATTCGAGGTAGGCGTCTAATTTAATTAGGGATTTATTGAAGACAGGAGATATTCAAATAGATACGTTCCGATTCTACTGGCCCTGGGTAAGAATAAGTTGACTGTACTTAAAGCTATAGAATTAAGAGAGAAACTTTAAAGTGAAGGATGAATTTTATTTCAGCACCAATGAACAAAACCAGGAAAATAAAAATATTGTATAAGTTAAATAAGCACTATTTCTACAGCTGTACAGAGCATAATGAAATAAATCTTTGTAGATATAGGAAGGGACATGTATATACAGCATAAATGTATCTCCAAAATGTATAGTGATATTAATATGCTCTTAATGATCAGGGACATGAATGCAAAGCCAATGTCAAAGCATTTTTCAATGACATAAATCAAATAATTGCATATATGTAAGACTCGAATCCATGGCAGGCCTCAAATCTGTGGCGGATTTCCAAATCTATGGCAGATTTTCAAATGCCTGACATTTGTACCTTTTTTTGTATTATTCTGCAATGATTAACCAAACCTTACGCTAGACAAACTTACCCTAAAATTCGTCGACAGGAATCCAAGGGTTACAAAAGATAGTCTTTCAATATCTTAGGGCTAAAGAAGACGGACTCACCGAGGACTAAAAAGATCCTACAAAATAAACCCAATTGATGTGGCACGAAGCCGCAAATGTCTCATTTACATGTAAGGTATTGTTTAATGTATTTTCGTAATTGGGATATGGACTCTTATTTTTTTTTATCGTTATCCGTTCGCAATATCTCTCTGTGACTTCCCTAATTATTACGCTAGCAACGCAATTGGGCCCTACGACGGGAACAGTTAGCCATAATGACGTCATCGCACAATGACGTCACTTGGCATGACGTCATGAAACAGTCTAACAATCAAACAAGCCACAGATAAGGAAACCCGCCATAGATTAGAGACCCGCCACAGATCTGAGTCCTACATATATGTAAAGATTTCATATAAAAGTTGGTGGAATATTGGCTTCCATAAACTGATTATTTCTAAGAAACACAGTATGATCATAACATGCTCCCCAGAATAAACTCAACATTTTCAGATCTTATGTCCATTTTTAAAGAGATTGTTTATATCTGCTAATATCCATTACTATTAGAGACACACTGACTTAGAATCAAAGAGGAGACAGTGGACATGGCTTAGAATTCACAGTTATTGCCAAGATAACGCCTTCTGCTACATCAAATCTAATGAAGCAAATTCCTCTTCATGCTGTACACAAAACCAGCCAGAGAAATGACTTGCACCTAGCTTCAGCAGAGGAGAGGAACTGGACTTGAAAATATTCAATATATTGTAGTGCCTACATTAACCTCAAATTCCTCTTCTCGCTGTACACAAAATCAGCCCTTGAAAGACTTGCACCTAGCTTGCCCAGAGGAGAGGAGCTGAATTGAAAATATTCAATATATTGTAGTGCCTAGATTAACCTCAAATTCCTCTTATCGCTGTACACAAAACCAGCCAATGAAATTACTTGCACCTAGCTTCCCCAGAGGAAAAAAGCTGAACATTTTTGCTTCAAACTCCTTACATCACAGAATTTTGCTGGCTGAAAGAATACATGCTTAACAAAGCAATGAGTTACCAGCTGTCATTGAAAAGAGGCATTTCGTCTGATAGATAAATCCCAAATGTACTGTAAACGCTATGTGGATACAAATATGCTGATGTAGCAAAATGAGCTGAAGGAGGGGGGCTACATGCTGTAATTTCTTTCAGAGGCAATTATGTGCATTCATACTTGAAGATAAGCTCACTTGGGTTAGGAAAGTTAGAAAACCTTGATATTGCGTGGGAGTCACGTCTTTAAGGTTCAAATCACGTCATCATTGTATTGTTTCGAAATCGAATTTTACAACCGCCCACCAAACTAAAGACTCATTTTTTTTATCTCTCTTGTTTAGCTATCCAGTATGACATTGACCCTCTACAACTGAGAGTCTGTGGTTTGAATCTGTCATCTTTTGAGTTTCATTTTTCGGGTCTGTTCACCACAATGGACTATTGAGTACTGCTTGCTAGTTAATGTTAACACTGCACCTGCATTAGAAAAACCATAGTCTCTATTGTTTAGAAGTCCAGTTTGGAGGTTGGCCCACCACATGCTAGAGTCTGTGGTTTGAATCTCGGAGCTGGATCCTCCTGGTTCCTGCTGGCTGTTTCAGACAACTCGGGTGGGAGATGAAGTTTCTAAAATAAAAGAATATTATTTACAGTTGGCTTCAAGTTGATGAAAAAACTTTGCCAACTTCTAGCTATGCATAAAACTAGACAGAGACTGATCATAAATGTGATGTGAAAAAAACAACCCTGATGTTGCATAGTAAAGAGGGGCTGATTCAGAAAGAATTATCTACTACAATAAAAGACTACAAGATCCGACTCTAAACCATATGTGATCATAATGAACTTATATAATCTTTCACAGAGGATCTAATTTGTTGAATTCATTACTGTAAAACAATTCAATGATTAATAAAGCATTCCCTAGAGGATCCAAACAAAGTTGGATAAAGAGGGAGGGTCGATTTTGAGGCTGGGGTTCTGGGGTCGCCCACCCTCAATCCCTATGAGTGATAGATGATTAGTTTTGATATCTACTCCGTCCCCTTCTAGATGGATTTCTGGATCCACCATTGCTGCAGAAATTTTTGGCCAGTCAGAATTGTGAAGGGAAGGGTTGAGATCTTAAAGAATTACCTCAATGGTGAACTTCTTCCTGCGCAGTTTGAAGGCGAGGTCGAGGGTGTCCGGCATGTGAGACACGAGTGAGTTGAGACGAGGCAACTGTCTCAGGTGCAGCAGACCTGTATATGAGCAGACAATTTATAAATCATCCAAACTTGTTTTTTTAAATTTACCCTTGAGCAAGATCCTATTTGCCTTCCAATTCCACTTATCATCTATTTTTAAAAATATTCCTCTCCTCCTTTGACCTTTCATATGCAAGATGGCAGCCATATGGAATATGCTAAGGGGAGATAATCCAGTACATTACATTTCATAACAGTTGCATACCAAGAAAATTGTCTCAAAACATTTATAAACACTTTACTTTTGCCTTGATGAGACAATTGAGAAAAGCTGAACAGATCTAATAGAAAATTTAAACGCAAAAAAATAGCTGAATAGTCACAAATTTACCATGATATTCACGATAGGCAGGGTTCTTCTCCTTCTGTGATCCTGCAAAACTCTCCAGATGGACGACTGTATCACACAACCGCTCCAATCCATCTACAAAGCTTCTCTCCTGCAACGGCAAAGCTCCATCTTTTGATAAAGAAAATAATGAGAAAATTCTGTGCTCGCTGTAAACATGCCACTTGATATACACAGGCTTGAAGAACACTGATGTCAGGGTCAGGGTCAAGGGTCCAAGGCTCCAAGAACATGGATGTCAGGCTCCAAGAACATTGATATCTGGCTCAACGAACATTGATGTCTGGCTCAAAGAACATTGATATCCAATCCAATAACATGGATGTCACGGATCCAAAAACATGGATGTCAGGCTTTAAGAACATGGATGTCAGGCTTTAAGAACATGGATGTCAGACTCCAATCAAATGGATATCAGGCTCCAATAAAATGGATATCAGGCTCCAATAACATGGATGTCAGGCTCCAATAACATGGATGTCAGGCTCCAATAACATGGATGTCAGGCTCCAAGCACATGGATGTCTGGCTCCAAGAACATGGATGTCAGTCTCCAAGAACATTGATGTCAGGCTCCAATAAAATGGATGTCAGGCTCCAATAACATGGATGTCAGGCTCCAAGAACATGGATATCTGGCTCCAAGAACATGGATTTCAGACTCCAATAACATGGATGTCACGGATCCAAAAACATGGATGTCAGGCTTTAAGAACATGGATGTCAGGCTTTAAGAACATGGATGTGAGACTCCAATCAAATGGATATCAGGCTCCAATAACATGGATGTCAGGCTCCAATAACATGGATGTCAGGCTCCAATAACATGGATGTCAGGCTCCAATAACATGGATGTCAGGCTCCAATAACATGGATGTCAGGCTCCAATAACATGGATGTCTGGCTCCAAGAACATTGATGTCAGGCTCCAATAAAATGGATGTCAGGCTCCAATAAAATGGATGTCAGGCTCCAATAACATGGATGTCAGGCTCCAAGAACATGGATATCTGGCTCCAAGAACATGGATTTCAGACTCCAATAACATGGATGTCAGGCTCCAATAAAATGGATGTCAGGCTCCAATAAAATGGATGTCAGGCTCCAAGAACATGGATGTCAGGCTCCAATAAAATGGATGTCAGGCTCCAATAACATGGATGTCAGGCTCCAATAACATGGATGTCAGGCTCCAATAACATGGATGTCAGGCTCCAATAACATGGATGTCTGGCTCAAAGAACATGGATGTCAGGCTCCAATAACATGGATGTCAGGCTCCAATAACATGGATGTCAGGCTCCAATAACATGGATGTCGGGCTCCAACAACATGGATGTCGGGCTCCAAGAACATGGATGTCTTAATGAGGGCCCTTCTGATTACTTTAAGGCTAAGGCCAATGTACTATTAAAAGGACAGTTCTATTGGGGTATTTTGGTAGAATCAAAATTCAAAGAAACCTTCTTGATTTTACAAGTAAGTTTTAAGTATCTGATTATACGTAACACAACCTGGCTGAAACATGTTACTTGGGGTAACATTTTAGTTGATTTAGATTTGAAAACTAGATATATGAGAGCACACAGTTGGAAAATAAAACAAGAACGAGAAGTGAAGCCAATCTATGAGCTAGGTGTGTGAAGAGCCTTGCTACGGCATTACAAGGCATTGTTGATAAGTCTTATCACAAATCATTTGTTCATATTCTATCCATACATATAGTGTTTCCCAAATGTTGTCAAATTAGTAAAAGTACAGCACCTTTTCTCATGTCATTTTCCCTAAAAAAAATGGCGGACAGTAGCTGATAGGTCAGGCTCTTTAAGGAGTCATATATTGACTCTTCTAGACTTTTACTGTAAATACACCCGACAAAATTAGTTATGGTTATTAAGATTAATGATTGACATTTCAAAATTGTGTAATTGCATCAATTGGTCATTGTATGTTTTCAAAAACTGCATACTTTTCCCTTATTTTTCAAAGTCATATTTTTTAATAAACGCACCTGGAAAAGATGTGAAGGCACAGTGAGGAGACAGCTAGCGTATGCAGATCGTAACTTGGTGCGTAGTGCGTACAGGAAGCGTGGGAGGGAGTGGTCGACGCCCCCTTCACTGGACACACCCCCATACTCCCCCCACTGGGGGGACCCGAGAGAGTGCACCGCTGAAACATCAATGTGTCAATAGATATAACAAGTCAAATATATATGCCTTTATCAAATTTCAGTTAAAATCCTTGTAACATTATCAAGCTTGTATATCAAAAGAGAATGGTTTAGAGACTACAACTTCAAGAATTCCTCTCGAACAGCAAAAGTAAACATAGCCACATCAGCAGTGTATAAAATAAGAATGGAAATATTCCAGTGTAATTTGTCAATCAATATGGCAAAAAAGACAATTCTTAGTGAGACAAAACATGCATGGAACCAGCTGTCAGACAGGCTATATTTTACTGACATAAGTGATATTGTCCAAACAGAACATTATGGTCAAATATCTATATAACAAAGATAATTTGTTTTTGGTTAAAGTCAAAGTCAAAGTGAACACTGTATCACAGTGGTTGAGCTGAATGAAATGTAATAGGCCCTTTTCATGCAGGCTTGTTTTTGGTTGTGAGATATTCAATCAACACTTGTGTCAATATTCTCCTTACCATAATAAGTAAAAATCACCTTAATTATAACTAGTCATCAGTTTAACACATAGATAAAACATGACCCCTGGACATCATCAAGAAGTAAGAGTGTTTTTCCTACTGCCCTTTGGCAAATCCATAGGACAAACATACTAATTTCTTGATTACGCCCACTGGTCATGTATTATCCCTGACAATGATCAAGAACACAGACACTGTAAAACAAAGACTCTTCTGTGCATAAAAATGAGCACATACCTATCCTGAGAATGTTCCTCTTGTCACAGTGAGAGTCTGTGCTGAAGCCACCTCCCTCTATCCTTCTGTCTAACTCCTGAAGAAGGCGGCAGTAACGAGGGTTCATGTCCGAGGAAGCTGTATTACAACCTGCCCTGGAATAAGATAATTCTGCAAGGATAAATTGTGTGTTAATTCTGGGTTGATGAAAAGATAGAGGACGCGGAAGGCGGCTGTATCAAAGGTTCATGTTCGAGGAAGGTGTATTACAACGATTGTTTCAGTGCGAGTAACCGCATTTCGTCGTCTGTGACATCATTAAACCATTGTTCATGACGTCACTATAGCAGGCCATCGCAAGGGCAGCAGGCTGTTTTCTGATTATTTCCATGCGTTTTAGATTGAAAAGAATCGGTAATAAAGAAATTATTACACTCAGAAGTATGTCATATGACTTTCACAAACGAGTGTGAATTTTTGTATTACCTGAGGGAGATAATAATAATAATAATCTCTATATCTCTCACTTTACAAAGGAAATACCAATAACTATTAATGATACAGTATGGCATGGAAACTCTACATGGGAATTTCTAAAGGTATAACACATACCTGAAGTCAGACTCGGACAATGTGTTGATGTTAGCCTGTCCACTCTCTTCCTGCGACATACATTTGGTCAGATCGTAGTAGTGGCCAAACTTGACCAGTGTCTGGTTTGACTGAAATAACAGGATCACATTACAAAACTATGTTTAGCAAAACTATAATGACAGTCATTGATAAATGCTTATTAATATAGGATGTAGATATTTATGGATTGATGCATTCATTCATAGTAATAAAGATCTATTTCACTCTATAGCAATCATCTTAATCAACACCAATTACAAGTCAAAGTATATTACACTTATCTTCTTTGTTAAGCAATCATCTTAATCAACACCAATTACAAGTCAAAGTATATTACATATGTATTCTTTGTTAAGCAACCATTTTAATCAACATCAATTACAAGTCCAAGTATATTACACCTATCTTCTTTGTTAAGCAATTATTTTAATCAACGCTAATTACAAGTCTAAGTACATTACGTATTTCTGCTTTGTAATGCAATCATTTATATCAACATCAATTAAAAGTCAAAGTATATTACGTATTTCTGCTTTGTAATGCAATCATTTATATCAACATCAATTATAAGTCTAAGTATATTACACATATCTTCTTTGTTAAGCAATCATCGTAATCAACACTAATTACAAGTCTAAGTATATTATGAGTATCTGCTTTGTTAGGCAATTATCTTAATCAACACTAATTATAAGTCTAAGTATATTATGCATGTCAGCTTTGTTAGGCAATCATCTTAATCAACACTAATTACAAGTCAGAGTAAATTACACATATCTTCTTTGTTAATCAATCATTTTACTCAACATCAATTACAAGTCTAAGTATATTACACTTATCTTCTTTGTTAAGCAATCATTTTACTCAACACCAATTACAAGTCAAAGTATATTACATATGTATTCTTTGTTAAGCAATCATTTTAATCAACATCAATTACAAGTCCAAGTATATTACACTTATCTTCTTTGTTAAGCAATCATTTTACTCAACACCAGTTACAAGTCTAAGTATATTACATATGTCTTCTTTGTTAGGCAATCATCTTAATCAACACTAATTATAAGTCTAAGTATCTTATGCGTATCTGCTTTGTTAGGCAATTATCTTAATCAACACTAATTACAAGTATGAGTATATTACATATATCTTCTTTGTTAAGCAATCATTTTACTTAACACCAATTACAAGTCCAAGTATATTACACTTATCTTCTTTGTTAAGCAATCATTTTACTCAACACTAGTTACAAGTCTAAGTATATTACACTTATCTTCTTTGTTAAGCAATCATTTTACTCAACACCAGTTACAAGTCAAAGTATATTACACTTATCTTCTTTGTTAAGCAATCATTTTACTCAACACCAGTTACAAGTCCAAGTATATTACACTTATCTTCTTTGTTAAGCAATCATTTTACTCAACACTAGTTACAAGTCTAAGTATATTACACTTATCTTCTTTGTTAGGCAATCATCTTAATCAACACTAATTATAAGTCTAAGTATCTTATGCGTATCTGCTTTGTTAGGCAATTATCTTAATCAACACTAATTACAAGTCAGAGTATATTACACATATCTTCTTTGTTAAGCAATTCTTTAAATCAACATCAATTACCCGTCGGTGTATATTACACTTATCTTCTTTGTTAATCAATCATTTTACTCAACATCAATTACAAGTCAAAGTATATTACATATGTCTTCTTTGTTAAGCAATTCTTTAAATCAACATCAATTACAAGTCTAAGTATATTACACTTATCTTCTTTGTTAAGCAATCATTTTACTCAACACCAATTACAAGTCAGAGTACATTACACATGTCTTCTTTGTTAAGCAATCATTTTACTCAACATCAATTAGCAGTTCAAATACATTTCGTATATCTTCTTTGAATAGCAATCATTTAATCAACACTAATTACAAGTTAAAGTATATTACGCTTAACGTCTTTGAAAAGCAATCATTTTACTCAACACCAATTACAAGTCTAAGTATATTATGCATATCTGCTTTGTTAGGCAGTTAGCTCAGTCAACACTAATTACAGTTCAAATATATTACACATAACTTTTTTGAATAGTAATCAGAACTCAAACCCTGAAAATTTTTCAATTTTTATATCTTTTAGCTTAGCTTTCACAGCCCACCTGAACCCTGGGTTTGTTCTGGTACCTCCAGGCAATCTTCATGGAGTCAGGGTCCGTCTCGTCTGCGGTTGGGTCTTTCGGATCATCCATTATAGGGGCAGGTAACTCCTGTAATGGTATTTGCATCAAGGGTACTCGTACGTCTAGTTTTACAAATATTGATGCTATTTTCATGAATTAAGATTTTGAAAGTAATGAGCGGATTCAAGTGATAATGACTTAAACGGAAGTCATGATTAGTAAGCAAATGACAGAACAATTGAATGCTTTATCCTCACTGCTTCATAAGATGAGGTATGTTCCTTTGGCAGTACTCCGACCGACTAACAGAAAATATTTTGGAATATTTTTATGCAATACTTTAACATGTACTATTTTTCCTTAACAGCAGCATGTTATAATTACCGGTATATTAAGGAAGCGTTGTTATTATGCACTCTATATAAATAATTGTCAACATTTTACACCGCGGTATGTATACTGAACTGTTTATTTTGTTTTGTAAATGTGCCTAAGGCGTTTTTATGAAAAAAACTTGATTGAACAGAAAATAGTTCTACAATATGCTGTCCCAGTGTGTCAACTGCCGCTGCAACTTACCCAAATGAGGCCAAAATCAAGGACAGCAGTAGGATATTTAAGCATTTGGAAGTTCTCTTGACATTTAATTGAACAAATCTACCTCTATACCTATGTGTCCCTTTCCCCGTCACCACGGTCATCTGTTATTAGAATATGGTTTTCACAATAGATTTTATTACCCCATCCTGCTGCATCAGCGTAATTAAATCCGCTGATCAATCTCCTTCCATATACCCTGATCTCTTTTGAGCCAAATCCCTTGTACGGATGGCGCGGCTTGATGTTTGTTGCTGTGCTCACCTGTCAATGTTTAAGCCAATGAAATGTCGTCATCCAAGGAGCTTGAAGCTTCTCATTTGAATTTTCCACCAGGGTTGTACAGCTGTTGCTGGATGCGAGTCGACTCATTGGCTGGTAAGATAGCTAGCGATATGAGGCTTTTGGTCTAAAGGATATCAGGGTATATGGAAGGAGTTCGATCAGCGGATTCAATTACGCTGATGCAGCAGGATGTGATTACCCTATCTTGACAAGATCATCAACAAATTATAAGTTAATGTTTTACCTTGACCAGAGACTCTGGGTCAGTGTCTAGACTTGCAAGGAGAGCGGCTTGACCGGTCACTACAGCTTCAGCGATGAAATACTTCACCATCAAGTTAGCGTAGCTGCCATAGGTGTCCTCCTCTGAGACACGTCCACACTTATTACACATGGTACAGTAAACATATCCAGGGCCATATATACAATATGTGCACATATGCACCTGTATAGATATTCATAATTATTTAGTGATAAGAGTAATCTAATGTTAGTATTGCCATTTGTTAAGGTAATAATTCTTTTCAATGGTTTGGGGACAACCAAGTTCCTAAATCAAAGACAAATACAACAAGTTACTTAGAAAGAAAGGTTGAGAGAATAACTTGGAAACACAGATTTTAAATTGCACAATGCATTCTAGTCCAGGTCAATAAGGTAAAAATTGATTATTACTGGATTAAAGCATGAAACTTTGCATGGACATTGCTAAACACTTAAATAAAAAGAAAAGATGGAGGTGCCAAATTTTAGTGACCTAATTTGCTTAAAATCAAGGATGGCCGCCAAACTCTCAAAATTCACTTATTTCGTATCAGTGCGGTTAAATTCACAGCAAATTCTCAATGAGTACTTATTGCAAAAGATCTTGATGTGAAAATCACTGACTAATTGTAAAGTTTTTTGACAAGTAGAGAATAATGTGTATGATCTAGTGTTGAGAAATAATTTCTTACCTATAAGTAGAACTGTTCCAACAGCCAAGCCTCCACCTGTGCATAGAATTTTTTATATTTTTTTCATCAATATGATGGGATGGTAAATAGAGGATATTTGTGTTTTTCAGTGCCATGTCACTTATCTCATCGAGTGACGGGAAAAGACAATATTTTCATTTTTTTATGCTTCATAGCCTCATACAAATGTCCATTTCAGAAACAATCACGGTTCTCCAATGCTTTATCCTAATGAGTGTTTTATCAGTCATTTATTGAATTAGTATTTTTAGTAATTTTTCCCTGTAATATTTTAATGTCTGTCCTTTTTTAAATAGAATTCATTCATATATATAATATGTATTATCAGTATATGAGCACATTGAAAAACAGAAACAACATGATACCAGTCCTTTCTACTAGGTATTAGGTGAAGGGTGTTTTTATAGTTTTGTATATAATTTGGCATCGTGTCACATGACATTGTTTATGAACAGAGGAACGAAAATGAATCAGCCAATCAACGATCGCATGTCAAGAAGGGGATTCCCCTGTCACAATGACCGCTCCTCCCTTGGCTGGTGCCCAGTCTGTGTCATGTGACCTCTTTTCCAGCTATGGCAATTATGTAACTGCTGGTCAATTAGGTCTAAAATTGCTTAAATACATAACCCAACAGAATTTGAAAAATGTAAACATAGTGGGAAGTAACAAAGTGAAATTGCGCAAGAGTATTCATGCTTGCCAACCAGTATAGAATCATGTCTCTTTCCAAACTAGTGGACAGCGTAATATGTCTCACTGTTTTGAGATCCATCCTTTCTCTGTTTTAAGTCAAGAGAGCATGGAAAGTCTTCATTTGAAAAATATCTATATATTGCAATACACTTCTCAAACACTTATGTTACACTCGTATAATACCACAATACTATATTGAGGAGTAACACATAGAGGTTACTAACTGACCTTCCATTTAATACTTTTCATTAAACAAGTTAATAATTAGGTATAAAACGAGCGAAAGCCAGTTAATACCAATTCATTAACAAGTTTAAGAAAAATAGCATTAAATTGAAGGAATAGAGAACAAGTTATATGGATTGACAACTTCTTTATAGCAGGATTGCGACGTTTCGGTGTAGATACTAACACCGTTATCAAGCAAGTATCTACACCGAAACGTCGCAATCCTGCAATAAAGAAGTTGTAAATCAATATAACTTGTTCTCTTTTCATCTACCCAACTTCTAAATGCCTCTCGAAGAAGTCAAATTGAAGGAAGTTTAGTATTCTGTTTATTACTTGACCTCTGTAATCAAGCATGTTTGCCAAATGTGTACTGACTTGGCCGCCATTGTGGCGGCGGTACTAACAAGGTGACATCATACGCGCAGCGTTATTACACAAGTTTAATATTGTTTAATATTACACTGCGATATCTTACACGAGCGAGTAATTCAAATCCTTACTTATATATATGTTCATAAATCAATGATCTTCAAATCTCGGTATCTATGTTTACATATGTGCACAACTGAATTCCAGAACATACTGCAAATACACTTAATGCCTTGTTTGGTTTACATTCACGTGTCAAAAAAACCCACAAGAAACATACACAAATGTCTACAATGTCACTTTATTTCAATCTTAGAATTGGATGAACAATTGTGTGGCAGATGAACGGATGGACAGATGAACATTCCCATGAACGCAATGAATAGTGAACAATCTTCATATATTTCAACTGTCATTACTTGTCACACAACAAGGGAGCTTCTGTTTTGACGAGTTTATGAAACAATGACAATGATGAAAAAATAACAAACTTAACAGTTCTGAGCAAAGGTCATTTTATCTAAACCAATAACAATAAGTTCATTAACACAGTTGCAGGTCTGTGGGGGTTGGGTGGTTGACCCCCTTAAGTTCATTTCAAAATTTACCATAAAATGAGCAAAACCAAAGAAGGACCCCCTCTTTAAATAGGTGACCCTCCTCCCCCTTTCAAAATATCTGGATACAACAATGTAATACAATAGATTCTTTGCCTTTAGTTGATTGTAAAATTGACAGAACACTGAACGCCCATTGTGATAATTCAGTACAAACATAAGAATGATGCAACATTCACGAGACCAATTCATATCATTTACTGTCTTACATATTGCTGCTGGCACTAATTCCAAATATTCATGCACGATGTCATTGTGTCAAAGTCAACAACAACAAGTGTTTACCAAATATGGCAATGTCCCCTGCCACTGACACCGAATCGAATGATATAAATTTATTAGTTTAAATAATTTGGTAGGAGGCATTTTGAGCAAGAGTGTCGTGCTGATCATGAAAATGTCTGCTGTCACACATTTAAATAAAAGGGCAAAAAATATCTTTTAGGAAGTGGTGTCAGTGTGTGTATTATCCCAAATGAAGTCTGTACCATAATATTATCATGAACATTGGGTGCTACGGTTCATTAAATGCAACGTTGACGTCACGGTCACCATAATTGACAGGTGTCCGTAGAAACCCTCAATGGGGGCGGTCACTAAACGTTTGCGTTCAACGGTTCAGGTAATATTGACCAGAATTTTAAAATCAGGCACAGGGTCATGGTGACCTTGATAATGATCTACTAATTCTCTCGTTGATGGTCTCTATTGATTCTTATATCTCTGACTGTCCTCGAAATGTCTCCAGGCTGAATATAGTCGTGTACCCTTCACTGTATGTGGTTGCTGATCTTGATGGTTATCTCGTCAATGGTGTGAGTAGCCTCGTATTCATCCCAGATTGCCTCTAGTTTGGACTGAAAGGACTTGGAGTTCTCTTTCCGGCTCACTCGAACCTCCTGGTCCGAGATTTCCCGACAGGTTGCCGGAGATACTGTTTCTAGTTGGTTGTGGAGAAGTCGGATGAGCTGATAGAAGTGACACTGGGTGCATCGGGCTCGGTGACTCAGTCGCTTTCTCCATGCTGTGGGTAACAAAATTAGAACAAATTAACTGAGAATACTTGATTGTTCCCATGATGGCTGTTAGCAAGTCGTTTGGCATGACTTCATTCTGCAGCTCGTTGTAAACAGCTTAAGCATAGGGTGACTTAATGGCTTGCTCTAAGATAATAAGAAAATAAAAACTTCAAAGTGTGTCCAAACCAATGTCATTTCAATAATCGGTGGGAACCTATCACTCATACTGTACGCGATTTCTAATCTGAGAACAGCCCCTAGAGGTCAAGCGACCTTTGCATTCCAGCCAGGCATATACGAGGCTAGTCAAGCTTAAAGCAAAACTTGATATTTTATCGGGGACATCATTGTTTGTATTTATGGGAGGTTTTAAGTAAGGGCACCTTGCACGACTCCTTACAAGCAGTACCCACATGAGAAACTCAGCTACGTACAAGTGATAGGTTCAATCTGATTACGATGAGATTCAGTACAGCTTTATATCTTTACTAACTATTCAATATCAGATTTGTCCTTTTGATAACAAGAATTTCTTCTATAAAAAAGCGACTCAGAACAGGTTGTTGCTAATTTATTCAGTAAGTCTCCATTCAAGGAGCCTTTCCTGTACATTGAGCTAGCTAGCATTTCTCTTTCCTTGAGAGAAGTCTAAAGAAAATTTGAGGTAAACACTCTGTCACGGTCATATTTAAGGGGGTATCAAGTAAAGATGTACGAACATGGATTTTCTGTATCAAAAGTTTGCCATTCAAATTTACATAGAGCTGCTTCTGCGTTTTTGTATTGTATTGTAAAAAAAGATTCTGAACAAATATGAATAATATCAAGGAGCGACTGACCATCACAATCCTCATAGAGGTGGACCAGTGTTTGTACCACGGTCCACTTGGGAACCCCCCACTCTGCATTGAGAATCCACATGTCGTCAACAAAATTTATGAGCCCTCGTACTGAAGCGTCCTCGCCTTGGGACCGTAGGAACATGAACTCTGCAACCACATGCTCTGCATGAAGATAAGGGAGGGCTTTCAACTTCCGCACGTAGCCATTGAACTCCAAGTTGTTGACGTACTCCTCCTATGAACACAGTATTGAAAGTCACTCTTCAATGTCCAAAAACAGGAAATTCCCTTTTTTCATCATTTTACATGTTGTCATGGTATTCCAAAGTTGTTTTAGTTTTCTTTTACCATCTGCTTCTGATTTGAACAAACTGAACTCATTGCAACAGTTTGGGTTTTTTTGTCAAAAAGAGGCAAGACTTCATGCCACATCTTCATCAATAACATGTTCGCTCATTTC
Source organism: Phorcus lineatus (assembly GCA_921293015.1). Taxonomy (NCBI): domain Eukaryota; kingdom Metazoa; phylum Mollusca; class Gastropoda; order Trochida; family Trochidae; genus Phorcus; species Phorcus lineatus. Next base: position 6,078,017 of record OV121096.1, on the reverse strand, counting down.
ATAACTTGAATTCATCATAACATCAAGGAGATTAGTCCTATATATACATTTTTCAACTTATATGATAAGCTGACAGTTATCTATTATCATTTATATATTTTACATCATCATTACAACTGACACTGCACTCAATGTTGAAAAGCTTTTTTGCTGTTATAAATTCTAAAATCTTAGGCTTTTTTAAAAGTCATTTTCCAGACCTTAAAGTCCCATATAGGTTTTTCATTATTCATGCCGAAACTCCTCTTCTTTAAGACTTGAACAAACTTTGAAAGAACTTCATGATTAAAATGAATCAGTGACATTAGAAAAGATTCTTTATAAAATGAGAAGCTCACCTCAAGGTTCATGGCCTTCAGTTTCTGCTGTATGCACTCCTTGAAGGCGTACGGACACCCCTGTATCGGGACGTGAGGGAGGGCCTCTCCTAGTGTTTTCCACAGTCCCTTGATGTACCCCGCCACAATCTTCTCTACCTTCGGGTTCTCCAGTCTGCTCGTCACGGTCTCTATAACCTGAAGCAAGAAGGGCACATTTTAAAATTTCTTGTTTAAACAAGATTGATCAGACATTACCTGCCAGATACCCTATTGATGCAAACTGATCGATCGAAAACTGTGGGAGGAGTTGCTTCGCAAGACGTGTGTCGATATGATACTGAAAAGTTAAGAGCTCTGATATCAAGCCCCATAACTCAATAAATTTTCATTGCATCTTGCAGAAAATGGGAGATGTGAATTACTGACACATATCCAAAAAACGTGAAGTTTTAGAAAGATTTATGTACAACTGTGGGAGAAGATGATTTTTGCAAGAAAGGTACCTTTTTCAGGATGGACGGACAAATCGCAACATAACAATATCCCCATGTGGCTTGACCGGCAGGATAAAAAAATGTTTCTTATGCAATGAGATAACATTTTCCTTATCTTATCTTATGTACACAGGGTGCAAGATAGCCCATCAATGAAACTGGTCACATCATTCTATTTTTCTCTCGTTCTACTTTTCACAACTGGTATATGACATAGTTCTTATTCATGTTTAGTTCATGAGTTTTAAGGTTTTTAGTTATGATGTTGAAGAAGCAATTTGTTGAGTGTAACTAAAGTAGGGTAATATCCTTGTAACACTTCATTGTCCTGCTTAAGGAAATGAGATAATCTCAGAGACCTGTGCATACTACAGAAACTATTTGGTTTTTACTTTACATACTTTATATAATGCTCATATACAAAAGAAATATGGTACCACCCACCCCAATCACCACACACAATCAAAATTTCAGCTTTTAGCGTACGGGAGAGAAAAAGCTGTTAAGCTGAAAAGTTGACAGCAAAAATCTTAACTCAGATCCTTTAACATATGGACTCATTTCTTCGTATTCCCAAAGATTGATCTTTTTAGTAGGAACGACTCTCACACCTCCAAATATCAATTCAACAACTTCAAAATTTAAAATCTTCTTTTAAAAATCTTACCGCTTTATAGTCTTGTTCGCGGTGGTTGGACATGATGCAATGCACAACGGGAGTTTGCCGCACTTCCTTCTGTCCTTCGAGGAGTAGGAACACACTGAAAGTCAGGATGTGTGTAAACGGGTGTTTGATGAGGAAGCTACTCTCGCTCACATACCACGTTGCAGCACTACCCAGGACCTGCAGCAGTGGTGGGCTCGCAAATAAAATGTGACGGAAATTCTCCACCCTCACGTCCGCCATGAAGAAGTCTGGAGGTATCGATGACTGTACCAACTAGGAAAGACAATAAAAATAATACAATAAAAATTGTAACTTGAGATCAATAACTATCAAAAAGAGGAAAAACTTAATTGATGTATTGATATTTATAACGTGCTTTCAGAATGCTAGACATAAATATAGTATTCATATTTGCAAATATGAAAATATGTTTTTTGCTGATGAACTTTTTTGGGTCTTAATATTCATACATTTTTTATGCATTCAAACTTGTGATGTCTAGGGGTGAAACGGTTAACTACAACAGTTGAACCGTGGTATTTTACGTTCGATTCGGTAAACCGTACATTAACATGGATTTTCCCGCATGTGTCCAAAATATCATTTTAATAACTTAAAAAAACAATAATATTTATTCAAATAGTCAATGATCAATATTTTTACTTATTATCATTAAACGTCTTCAAGTTTTGAAGTGGTATATTATACCAACCCGAGGGTCCTGTACCGCACTACGCACAGAACCGAAGCTCAATCGTACAGTTTCACCCCTAGTGATGTCCCATGCTCAATTATTTTTCAGTTACGGAAAGTTGCACTACACATCAACTCTTAAAAGTGATTTTTTAAAATCTATTCAACCTACATATGTAACAAGTGGTGGGTATTCCAGTTTCATATCTTACCTCAAAATCAAGATTTCTAGGTTCATCCGGGAGGATGAGTCGTCTGAAGTGACTCGCCTTGTGAGCCATGGACGCTACTTTTGGAAGCGGCGAGCTTGTCTCGTCTTTCATGTCATCTTGGGAGTAGACCTCTTTCACGATCTGAAGCGCGGACTTAAAGGGCTCTGCCACAACTCTCTTCTTCACCTGTATGGTTATTAAAACTCATTTGTACCATGCGGATGTGCATTGGTGTCAAGTACAGCCATACTACCATAGACGCCTAAGGATATAAAAAATTATCTTTGTGAACAGAATGGGGCAACTTAACTGGTTTGGTTTTCAAACTGTATGCAACATCTGAATATTGCTGGTTCAAAAAGATTTAATGCAACTTTGGTGGACACAACTATTTTCTTCACATTTTCATCTGTTATTAGACAAGGGAGTAATATTTCTGAATGAAATTAAGTTTTGATATTTTTTGGTTCTTTTCTCTTGCCTTTACTTCATTTAACTACTGTTACCATGGAAGTTAATTATCATGTATAAAACCCAAGGTTTAAATTACCTCTAAACTTAGCTCCACAGCTTTCTTGGAGGCAGTCTTATTTGCATCATGATTGTGTTTGTGAATACCTCGAACAAACGAGGATTTCTCGCCTTCTCCGTATTGCATCATACTTGCTGGACAGCGGTCAGTCTTCCTGCGGATAGTGCATGTCCAGAATGTTGCATCACCGCGCTTCAACTGTCAAAATAAGGTAATGTCAAATACATAATGTATAAATCAACCGTGTTAATGATGATACATGTGATAGAGTTTATGATAATTTTCTTGCGAAAATACAAAGAATACTTGAAAATAGCATTAAATGATGTAAAACTTCAACCATTTCATATGCCTTTTTATAACTTTATTCGACTTCAACATGAAATGTAGTATTGTCCCAACAAGTGTTTCTATGGTCATTATTTAAAGTTGCACAGAGTATGTTTCATACATTTTTAATTGGCTAAAAAAAGAGTCAAAATACCTTTTGTTTTGAGTTCAATTCAAATATTGTCCATAATTTGCTTCTTTATCTCTAAATGCTAAAATAACGATGTTTTCTCTTTTTCAATTATTATAGAAAAACTGCCATAAAGATTTCAAAAAGTCAAAATCACCAAATGAAAAAACTAGAAGTATTTCAAAGTTTGTTGTTTTCAGATCCTCATTCCAAGTAAGTACTTTTTTTTCGATGTTGGTCGTTGATTATATTTTTCACATGTTTAATCTGTAGATAAATGAGTGATGTCTCTTTGATGAAATATAAACTCGGTAATCTTTTTTTCCATACAGGTTTGCATCAAGTTGGATACTATCATAGATGTAAAGATCAGACATGTAGAATTGAAACTTTGTTTTGACAAGTCATGCTCACTCCTTTAAACAAATATCTGACTCATATTCTGGGATTAAGTACATATTTGTCACTCAATGATTTCATTTTTAATCATATATATCTGAATTACCTGTGCATATTTAAGCAGTTACGCATCTTATCTGGAGCCCTGTTCCATAATTAGGATGCCAGCTGAACTAAGCCTACCAAAAGTTAAAAAGAGTAACAATTACCCTCATTGCATATGAAAAGCCATCAGAGTCAAAGAGTTTGGGTCTTCCTCTTTTGGTCCCTCCTTCTACAATGGAACATTCCACCAGTCTTCCTGAGCCTGGTTTGAGCGCCTCTTTTCTCATATTGCGAGCAGCTCTCTTCACCTCTGAAACTGGCTTCTTCAGTTTTTGTTTATCCCGCAAACTACTAAGATTCACTTTTCTTTTCTCAGGCGGATGATTGTGTGTGAGTTTTCTCTCAAAATGGTCTCCAATTTGAATAACCTTTGCTGAACATGGCTTGTTCTTGCCACGGACGGAGCATGTCCAGTGAGTTCTCTCCCCTTTCTGATCCTACAAGGTAAAAATCTGTAATTTTTCAACAAATTCAAATTAGGGAAACTTTTCATAAGTAGTGAATAAGGTTGAAAAGAAAAGAGTGTATATCCTGAAGACTATTATATATACATATTGTAGTATAATGAGAAAGGATGGATTTCAGGAGAACACAAAAAATAAAAGTAAATTTTGAAGCAAATCATAAAAATTTTAACATGAAAATAAATCTTTATTTAAATAAGGTATATAATTTTACCAAAAATATATAATCAAATTACATAGTTTGTTTGCATTAAAAGAATAATTCTTATATTTCATTGTAATGAGTAAATATTAGCTATAAAATATTTACTGAATTTGTAGAGAATGCAAATGACACAAAATATTTAACGGACAATTAAAATAAATCATCATACCCGTATGCAGTAAGAGTAGCCATCACTTGTATAAAGTTTAGGTTTTCCTCTTATAGTTCCTTCTTCAATTACAGTGAAGTGGATCTCATTACTCTTAATAGTTTTTACATTATTGTCAGAATTTGATTCACTGTCCTGTCCAGATCGTTTCTCAATTCGCCTTTGTGAACGTCTTTGAGTTTCCTTAGGTCCTTCCGTTTCACTTGTTTCTGTCTGTTGGTCATTTGATTCTTCATCTTTTACGATTTGCTCAACCTCGGATGGCTCTGGGCCAGCCTCTTGGTTATCTTCGTTTTCTTTGGACATATTCGCGCAACAAATGAAATTATTTCAAATCCACGATATGATATTCTCTCGGCATGAATATATTATTCACTCACTATACGAGCAAAAGTGAAAATAAAATCTAAATACTTATCTCTAAAGGGGTGGACAATGCCGCATGCATTTTCGCACAACGAAAAGCGTACGAACCCGTATGTTGTACTATGACGAAACATCCGGTTAAAAATCATTGGTACCGTTACGTTAAAAAAACCATCGCGGTCACAGGACATAAAGCGAGAAAGCGTTGTTACCTAATACATTGTCAAGGGACGGGATCCCGCTTGATATCAAGAGCTGATTGTTGTATAATGAAGGCTTTGTTCCTGGTATCTGGGGGATTTTTACACGTGTTTTCTTCTGAAAGCTTGTTGATGCTGCCATTTTGAAATAATATTTATAACCAATAAAGCATTTAAAGGTTGTGTTAATAATATTCATTTGAATTGTAGTTTTATTTGATTAAAGAATATTACATTCTTTAAAAATAATATGAATATACACTTTGAATAATGTTAAAGTATTCAATTCTCTTTTAATGTTAAAAAGTAAAGATACATGATTTATCGGTTAGTATGTTCTACTAAATATATTACTTTCGATACAACACAATTTATATCCCGAATGGGTAGACTCCTCAACCGATATATTATCCGCGATCTAAAAGAAAACCTTCAAAATAGTGAATTATTTTGTATCAAACAGGATTGAAAGAAATCTTAATATCAAGGGGTTTCGAATGCTTTCCGGGTGATAGTCAGACGCTTAACAAAATGAGCAAAGGGGTCGTCCGTTAGATGAGACATAGCCAGCATGCCTTTTCTTTTTCCAAACGTTCAACGGTTTCTGATGAGAAATCTGTAACTTTTGGTATTTTGTGAGAAATGTTACTTTACTAAAGACAATGTGATGAGTAGGAAAAGACAAATATGTCGATATCGAACCACGAGTGGTTGAAGATACGAGAAATAAATGTGTTTGAAAGAAATGATGAATTTTGTCAGTGGCAATCTTATAGACTGTCCCTGATTGAGTCTAAGACTCTTGGGGTATTTTTTTACTACTTTGAAATTGTTTCATAAAATTCATTATCACAGTACAGGAGAGGGCGCGATTATACAAATCAGAAATAAGATGCTTTGAAAGGAAAATAGCATATTTCGTCAAACAAGTGCTCGTTACTTTCACGAGTTTGTGTTCGAATCGTCTAAACAAAATGAAAATCCAGGTAAAAACTCCCTATTTATAATTGAGAAAAAGTCACACTTTAGTCTCATTATATGGCATATTCAACTCATTAATGATGAATTGTTAAATAGACCTAAAGTAATGACGTTCACCACACTAGCAGACGACGGCACGCGCTTAGCAGACGATCATTACTTCTTCCGCTTCAGTTCATCTGTGTTTACATGAGTTCTTTCTTGTTTTGTGTTTATCGTGTTAGTTTTTGAGTGGATGATACAAGCTAAAAGTAAGTAAAATTGATATTTCATTTGATATGTAATGTATAATATCTCTTTCTACCTTGGTAAAATATTTTTAAACAATAAAAAGGTTATATATAAAAGTATAAGTTACCTTACTGTATTTTTCATTTGACTAAAATTACTGGCATTTCGTGAATCACTGAAATTGGATCTTATACTTACTTTCAACCTAATACATATATATATGTAATCAAAAAGTATTTTTCGAAATTCATTAATAAAAGAACAACGACATGAATATGTTGTTAGATTTTCATGTCAGACAATACAAATCCTATGTTTTTGTACTGTTGGTCAAGGAAAAATATGTTGTAGAAAAATTTTCACAAAATTTTAGTATAAGTTGAAAATTTAAGTAAAGTTAGTTATGACCATGAAAGATTTCTTTTTACCCTTTTTACTTTGAAATGTTTAGTTTAATAGCTGACCTGTTAAAGTCATAGGCTCACTTTTGCAAGGCAAATTCTAATGCAATCCAGGCAATACATTACTCACATCAATCTTTCCCCTGACGATTGCAACAATTTTCAGAACTTTTCGTACAAATTTCTAGCCTCAATGTTGTAATTCAAAACACCTGATCCCGTTGTCGTTTGCCACTGGGCTTACTGAGTCATTTCGCAAAAGCTGAGGCGTAGAACACATGACATATCCTAGCTGAAAATGCAGTGAAAATAGTGAATGCTTACCTTCTTCAAATACAGAAAGAACGTAAAAAGGGGATAAACTCAATGAGGAATGCGTCTGTTATAAGTATATCTCACTGCGCACTGGGGGCGCATTTGATTTGTGTGCCAACCGAACTCAATCGGCAGGCTCTAATAACCCAGCGTCACCTAAACTATAAAATGGGCGTAAACCATAAAAACATTGCAAATGGGACCGGAAAGATTGGCGGAATTTAGTTATCATCTTTATGCTCACAAAGAATGATTAGTTCGATTTAGTGGCTTTCCAAAAGTCAATATATGACTAAATTTGTTTTCTTCTTTTTATAAGGTATGGACATCAAGGCTTACATGTCATCAAAAAAGCCAAGGAGGTCAATCAGATTGGAGGGAAAGGTTCAAGTGTATGAAAAAGAGAGGGTCATCAAAACAAACCCTCTTGGATATTTTGATGTCTTGCCCATTGAGTTGAAATTCTATATTTTGAAGTTTTGTTCAGGTGAGAGAAATGAAAAGAAGGTAATTGTGTCCTAATTGATAATTTCGACAAATTTCAAAAATTCATTTTGGAAGTTTAGATAAATGGATTTTTTTATGAGAAAAACGAAAAGAGAGGAGTAAAAGTTACCCAATCAGTCATAAATCTACAAAATTAAAACTGTTGAGTCCAAGGACTCACTATCACAAGGTGTTGTTAGTCTGAGCAAATTTATATAAGGTGAGCAAATAGTACCAGGAAAAAAACTTTGTGTCCCTGAGACCCTCTTGAATCCCCAAATTTTATGAGTAGTTGATGCAGGCCTCAAGGGTAACTTTATCAGTGCCAATTTAAGAAATGATTTTCAGGAATATTAATGTATATTACACCTTTTAGACTGGACAATATTTGCCTCTATTAGTCGTGAAGTATACTTCTAAAAGACAAAACTTTTCAACTGTTCTTAATAATATCCAATTTTTGGGGGGTTATTTTTTCTAATGATAATTTTATTTTTTTTAAGTTATTGATTTGAGCCTCCTAACAATCGCATCCAAAGCCATGAGGAATCTCATCGAGGGCTACAGAGTAACCAGACCGCTTGGACGACACCTTCTTGAACTACCCAGTCCTCACATGGTGCTACCCTTGGATGAACAGAATGAATTTTTCAAGAAGTATCAAAGAATCGGTACATTTTACATTTGCAATTCGACTTTGAAAAACAAATATTATTTTTTGGCGCATTCACTTCTTTGATTCATAGTCATTGAGTTATACTTTGATATAAATTATTTTTTTAATATAACACATATTTATTTCAATTATTTGCACAAACTGCTTTAATTTTAAAGTTGCTTTGTGGTTTAAAAGCAAATTTAGTGGCAATGTGGTAAACAATAGTGTATAATTGTTTGCATTGTCCGAATCAATTTTATTTTCAGAGAACAATAATTTTCTGCAAGACCCTATTAATGTAGACTGAAAATAAAAAGTCTATCTTTACAATAAGATGCATGATGCATTAAAAACTATCCAATTCTGATTATGTTTTTCAGGTCTGTTGATGAAAAGATCCTCCTGTTTGTATGCTACGAAAGAGAGGCTCAAATTTGTCAATGATTTCTTATCAAGGGTAAAGACATTTGTAATAGCTAAGATAATTTGTGCATGTGTGCAGACCATTGTTAAATTCCATATATACATGACATAATGTGATAATTTGTTGATAAAAGTAAAGAATGGACACAGACTGAATTATCAAATTAATGACAGTTTATGCATCAATATTATCTTTCAAAGTAAAATTTGTTTTGTTGTGAGCACATAATGACAGAATTTATTAACATTTCAGATGATGTGCTGTAACTCCAGGATGTGTGACGATTCTTTGAGATGTATAGCTCTGACAAGTTTTGGTCACTTCTTCCACACTGTGATAGCGGGCTGGGATGACAGTGAGTGTCAGCGAGCCTACGATACCATCTGTCATCACACCTGCATCATCAAGACCCTCAGTGCTATCGTTTCTTCGAATGCAGGTGTGTTTTTTACCTTTAACCTTCTGAATTAAAAGTTCTGAATCATACTCTACTACCTTAAATATAAGGAAAGGAAGATGAGCGAGACATGCATGGCTTTGCCTTTAAAAGCGTTTTTTCCCCGTGGACTATTTCTGTTACCAATGGAAAAGTGTTGATTCTGTTTGATTGAGTACAAGGTACTCATAGTAAACTTGTCTAATCATATTATTACCATGATTAATTTCATTCTTTTCTGTTAACTTAATTTTCATACTTTCACAAAAATATGTCTTAATCCATGAGTGGTAAATCAGATTTGTTTCTGAAGGTTACAACATGGAACAAGAAATGAGGTGTCGGCTGTTTCTACGAAGAGTCTTCTTGGATGCCTGTCCCACAGCACAAGACAAAGCTTTCTGGCTCAGCAGGATCCTCAAACCCTGGCCAATGGTCCATCAGGCAAAGATCCTTTATTTGCTCTATGGTGCTGAGGCTGATGGTATGAAGTCATTAATATTCTAAAACTTTGTATCAAATCATGTTCTATAATGTATTATTATTAATTTATTTGCTTGCCATGTTTCAATGCATGATCTCAAGAGACTCAAAAGATTGTTCTTAATGACCAATTAGGCCAGTATGATCATTTGAAATTATACCTATGCTTGTGACCCTTAGATTATTATTCCTTTTCAAAGGATAACTAAACCTGAAGGACACAAGTGTTAACAGTTGTCATCTGACCACTGAGCAATTGTAAATAGGGGTGAAACGGTACATTTGAGCTGCATTTCAATACCAATTATGGTACACAATCCTTGGTTAGGTACAATTTCGATTCAGTACAGAAACAGAAATGCAACAAACTAAAATCTCAAAAGATCACAATTTTCCTTGGTAATTGATTGTGTTGAAGAAAAATCCCTAAAAAAAAATTAGATAAAATCTTTTAATGTTGATGACAAATAAAGTATTAGGTACAAACTTAAATAACACTTTTAAGTCTGTACCCTACCTAAAGCAAAAGCAAAGATCATGTTGTGTTTCACCCTTAAAGGGACCATTCGAGCGGGGTATTTTTTGTGGAAACGAAATTCAGGAGGACTTTCCTGTTAACAAACATATATGATTATTACATGATTCTTTTCACACTAAATTTCAAATATGTACATGAGGTAAACATTTCTGTTGTTCAAGATTTAATAATTTGACAAAGAATAAAGTGTATCGATCAAAAAAGAAAAACTTCGTGAAATGAAGCCAATCATCGGAGCTACGAATGTGGAATGCATTACTACGAAAAAACATTGTCGTAACTAACAACTTTTTTTATGAATCATTTCTAAATATGCCCCTCTTCTATCAATATATTAGTTATTTCTTAATTTTGTCAATGAATTAGCATAATACAGCACATTTGATTTCTCGCAATGCTAACATTTCAAGATGGCGAATGAAAGCCGCTCGAATGGTGCCTTTAAGTGTGTGTGCAAAAATGTTAATCAATGAAGCAAATAAATCAAATCAGTGACTTTTAAAATGTTAAGAATTAAAGCTAAGTTTAATATTCAAATTGAAAATCTGTATTTTCTAGTTCTTTCAGGCATTTGCCTGTAAAGTTTTGACTTAATGTGACAAAATATTTTGTATATTTTAGAACGTCTTTGGGTAATTTGCTAGAATTGAGGAAATAAAGGGTTATTGCTCATGGCAACAAAAATGTTTAAGGTTCAAGACCTGTTGTAATTCAATTGAAAAATATCTATACAGTTAATATTCCTACCAGGTGAAATCCTCTGGTACGAGATGTGTGAGAATACTCCCTCTACAGCAGAAGAATCTGCCATTCACTTTGGAGAAATGGCAAATGCAGTCCAGATATTGAACCAGCACAGCAAAGAGTGGTCAGAAGACGACATTATAAGTGTTGTTGATGAACTTACAAGTACGTTTTGAGAAGGAAAAAAATGTGTATACATAATATTTGATATGGCTTTATCCAGAATGTTGTTGTTAGTTGACAATCAGCATGGACTATTTCTTAAACTCTTTGTGAAATTGTGAATTATTTTTTAAAAGTCAACATAAAGTTAACCTATATAACCATTTTGAACATAAATTTCAACAGCAAATGATATGTCATTACTATGAGAGGGACAAGGCCTACTTTAATGATACCTCAGTGTTTTGAGTCTTTGTTATCAGCTTGATTGCCTTTTACTAAGTTTCATTTTTTGTGAACAGTTATTTTTAAAAACTTTGCCTTTGATTAGCCATTGTATAATGCAACAGGTCCTTACAATATATTCAGATTTGTAGAATCTGTATTAAAAAAATTGGTTTTCAGTTCTAGTAAATTATATGTTGACTAAGTGCAGATAATCATTTGATTCTAGTGCAAAATTAAAAAAATGTATCCCTGAATTTGTTCTTAATTTGTATTTTGAGGAAAAGTTACGCATATTAAAGTGATATTTTATTAAATGCCCTAAAATAAATGACTTGTTTTAAAATTTCAAATGGTCATGTTGTGCTTTGTGTCAGGTTACCCAGATGAATGGCTTGCAGAAAATGTGTCGCACCTTCTACTCATGTGTGGAGACCAAGTCACATCAAAGCTACTCATCAGCAAGGCAATCAACGGCAGGATTATCGAACTATGCAGCATTACAACTTCTTTCTGTTTGGTGAGAGTGTTTTGATTTTTTTTCATCTTTTATCAGGGGTTAAGTCATTCTCTCCCCACAGAGTTAGCTCAAGTCATAAAATCCTATGCTAACCCATGTTTTAATAGAAGCACTTCTCGGGCCACCCGTAGATTTCCCAAGAAACCAAAATTGCAAAACATTTTTGAGCCGATTTCAACACTTCTTGCATAGAAAGTTAGATATTTGTCACCTCTGCCATGATTGAGATGTCTTATCTGGTGAAAGTATTCTGTAAGAAAGACACAACTTAATGCTTAGTCAAATAAATTCTAGATTTCATGAAGCATGCCGTCAGTACTTTTAAACGGCATAGTTTATTGCCCAACTTTTATATTGCATCCGTTTAAGCTTCTCAATTTATCACCGGAGGAGGGCTTGTATTCAATCAGAAGTGCTAAAGACATGGCAAGATGTCTGTCCATCCATAAGGATAAAAAATAAATGACTCATAGACAATGTTGCAAAAACCTACCGCGTCAATCTCTTTAATGTTTACAACTTGCTTCAACATTGCTTGCGATCGATCGCATTCATATAAAAATGCGATGCCTTAATCGATGTATGGAGCTTTTAACACGCCATGCTGTTTCGTTAATATTTAGAGTAACATCCCTTAACTGTTATTTTCTATATCAAAGGGCGGTAACTTATTTTTTTTATCGATTGAAATATGGATATCTATGAAACAGAGAAAACTGGTTCACAAGATGTAAGATGTAAGCAGCTTAGTAATAAACTGTCTAATTCAATTAGTATTTATTTACTAAGTTACAAAAGCAGTCAAAGTTGTAAACAGTGTGACCGACGTCAGAATAAGAGTTAAATAAATTCAAATTAATCAATTTAATGTGAAGTGTGTACTGGAATATTGGATTTACATCAATCTATGTAACGTTATTTGATAACTAAACTTCATTAAAGTTACTGAGCAAATGATTTGTCCCTCTTGTTTTTTATGATGACCCACCCACAATGGCAAATGTCCCACTATTTTAGTGCCTCATTGGCCCAGGGCCCACTTCTTCTGAAAAGTAAAATTGACACTGCTCTTGACATATGTCAACATTTTCTAACACAATGCTGGTACTTAAATATCCACAGTGATACAGAACACAGAGCTTATCCTTTTTATCATCATCATTTTGCAATCAACAATTATGAGAGAAGAGTTTTGTAGTCTGACATTCAACGCTCTGTCACTGAATTCATCAGGACGTGGTACACTGAACATATTGATGTCGTCAAACTTTAAATGAAAATACTTGGATTTTAAAACAGAAAAGGATAACAAATGATGTCAATCTCCTATCTGAAGATTTATCTTGGGACCTCGTTCTATTGCAGGTTTGTGTGAAGAACAGTTTCAGTCAGAGCTACGTGATCACAATGCTACAGAACATTCTACGAGTCATGGAGAACCCGAAGGACCGCATTAGCTTCATTAACGGAATGATGGACATGTTCAAAGAGCTCATCCTGGATATGCATGAGTACACAGAAACAGGTACAGTACAACAACACAGTGCATTTTCATATATATCATTTGAATTTGGTCAACTGTTATTGTATTACAATAATGTCATTACTTATATCTCTGTCCAAACTAATCCCTGAAATGGGTATTACAAATTCAGAATTGGACACAAAATGTGTGATTTTGATGAACAAGACTTGGCACATATATGTCTTTGACAGTTTTATATACAAAATATGGGAGATTTTCATTAATTATGTGAAGAATGATTTTCAACTATTTTTTATACTTTTCCAAAATTAAAGACATCAACGAGAGATTTCAGTATAAGCAATTGGAAAAGATGTCTACTTGTGGCACAACTTCTGGGTTTTAATGCTTTCTTTTCTAATAAAACATGTAATAATGTATGTCTCCACCCTTTTTTGCAGGTGAAGGTCATGAAGGGGAATTATTCTACTTGGTCAGTGCTCTCACCGAGTTCACAAAACGTGTAGTACATGTAACATTCAAGGGTCTTCTAGCATGATACCTAATTAGAAATATTTTTAGTGTAGCATATATTGTTGAGAACTACTGAAGTGTGAAGTTGTGAGTGAATGTGAATTGAATGTTTAGCTATCTGTGATATCATGTGTCACTTGTTTATTTTCAGGATATTGTCATTATTCAATGAGTGTCCACTGATAAAGGAAAAGTTTATTCTACTCATGTCCAATTTGAGATGTACTGTTATCTCACCTAGAACAACTTTTGCCACAAAGTCCAAGAGTATGTTTATGTGATATCTCATATTAGCTTTCCCAAGCACCAAAGTCAAATGTGCGTGGTATGTCATACAGTAAGTTATAAAATTACATAGTAAGTATCAATGTCATATCAAGCCACAAAATGGTATGTTTTCTCATAAATTAAGTATGCAAAGATTACAGCTCTAGCCAAAGTTAATCACTGTTTTCAGTTAATTGAATTTAGAGATTTATTCTTGTTTCTGAATTTTACCAATTAACTTATTAATCAATTGTTTATCTACAACTGTTAGGACGTTGAAGAAAATTTGTTATTCATAGCAATATTCCATATCACTATATATGTAAAGAATATGTGTGTTTTCCATGAAGGTTGAATGTACAAATGTATAGTTACAATATGAATTATTGTGCCGACCTCTGTGTGTGTTTTACTTTAACTACTAAAAGAGCTCAAAAGGCTCAAAAAGTATATGAAGGCATCCTGCTACATCAGCATATTTGAATTGACAAAGCTCCTACAATACCCTGATATCTTTCAGGCCAGATGCCTCATATAGCTCTATTTATGACTAGACAAGTAACCAAATCCAAGTAAGCTTATGTAACAGATTGCAATGTCAATGTATTATAGAGGAATTAATATTTTTATGTGAAACATTTGTATTATTTATGCAAAGTAGCCCTGTTGTATAGAAAGCCACTTGCATGAAAGAACATTGTCTTCAACTAGTCATTTGACCATTTGATAAGGTTTTCTCTTGTGAAAGTAACATGAAAAATGACCTTGTTTGTTAACAGTTAAAATTCTCATTTTATGTAACGTTAGAAAGGTATGATCTTAATATTGAAGCATATTTATTAGGAACTGCAAAACTACCATTGTTTTTGTTTACATTGTTATAAGCGGTGTAGGAATTTAGGCTCCTCTTACAACCCGTATTCTGGTGATTTTTTGAGTCGGGCTGGTAACTTTTGGAGGAATTTTTTTTTTTAGGTTGGCATTTTTCAGGCATAATTCATGTGGTATTGTTTTTTCTCATCTGTGATACAAAAAAACTTGCCATAATGTGATACCAATTGTTTTCTCAGGAAATGTCCTGAATATTATGTGCCAAACGAATATGAATAAAATATATTTATTGTTTATGTTGTTGATTTTGTCATTCCAATGAAGGATTGAAAATAAAAGTGTAGAAAAAATGTCTTTTTAATTCATTAGCCCATCTGGCCCTAATTTTACAAAGCCCCCTTAGAGCTTAGGGCATCCTTGCCCTAACTCATTGCTCTAACATTGAGTTATCATGAACTTGAGCCCCTCCTCAAATAAGGCAGTGGCCAGCATTTGTCCTTAAACCTTTAAACAACTCCTCAGATACCAGTTGACATAGGAAGCCCAAATTTTCAGAATTTTATCTTTGTTGTTAGGAAGCTCAAGTTTGTATTTTGGTCCTGACCCCCATTCAAATAAAGGTATGGTTGGTGTCCTGGTAACCCTCAAATCTTCCTTTTAAGTAATACCTCAAATCATTAATGTAATAAAGATCAAATTTAGATGTAGGAAACAATCATCTTTATAGGGTATAGACTAGTATAAGTAATTTGTATCTTATCCTCAGAAATAAGGGCTTCGGATTGTTATCAAAAACCAAAATATTTGGCAAGCTCAAGTTTGCCTGGCTTGTCTGTAAACTTTTCACATTTCAAGCGATGGACAAGGGACAAGTTTTGAGCTGATTTAAATGAGATTGCAACAAGCCTCGCCTACCTGTTGAAGTGACACAGAGTATATGTTTCATAATATTGTTTGAGGCTTAGATCAGAGATAAATACCATCTGTCCTGAGTTTAGTTCCAATATCCTCAATTGATTTTTGTTCTCAAACATGCAAAATATAAGAAATGTTTTTTTCTTCCTTGTGATTGTTCTATTGAAAATATAGATTTTGGAACGCTGAAATTCTGCATTCAATTTACATAATTATTACTTTCTCCACGATAAAATGACACCATTTATAAAGTTTGATATATTTACTTCCATAAACATACTCTGTGCCCCTTTACACTTATTTTCAAGAATAAGAGCTTGGAAATCCTGATTGGTTGCTTTTTCAGGACCTCATAGCTAATATGGTTTATAGATTTTGTTCAGACTCCCCATGAATGAGAGCTGCAGGGTTGAAGTCCACAGTAAACAATGTAAACAATGTTACGTAGTTTTGCTTTAAACTTTAATGACTACTTCTTAAGAATTTAAAACCTTAGCTTACAATAAGTTATATATAGCTTAATGAGCTACAGACCCAATGGATCCTTTTTGTCCTTTTATGGTTAGAAATACAATCTTCAGAAATATGTGTATTCTTCAGTTTGTGAATCGATAGATCCAATGGGTGAATATATTATATTCATGTGCAAGGGGCGTTCATTAGAGATTTTCCAAGATACACTTACTGTGGACGTGGCGGAACAGTTAATATACATTCTTACTTGAGCAATGCATTCCTGCATCGTATTTTACAACTATAGAGAGTTTGCTTGAAGAAGTCCTTACAGGTTACGTATCAAACGATGACTTGACCTCCGAAATTCTTTATAATATATCGAAAGCCTGGTCCTCTTCAATAATGGGCGTGCTCTAAGCGCAACACGCATTAATCTCCTGGTGTATGGACAAACATTATTCCTTTCTTCATTCTAAAAGTGGAACCGTTATTATTCATTCTTTACATAGCGAAGTCTATAGAGACTTTTCTTCAATAAGTCCTTAGGTTACTTATCAAACGATGATTTGACTTCCTAAATCGTCGTTTCATTTATTGAAAGCGTGTTCCCTTCAAAAATAAATTCACGCTTTGAGGGATGATAATAATATTGCGCTAGAATTCATATCAGACCACAAAGGGGGCATATATTATCCTGGTGTATGGACAAATATAATTTTTTTCTTCATTCTCAACTCCTTGGGAGTATGCATCCCAGCTACAAATTTAGCGTTTTATTGTTATCTGGGCATTTCCATCACTGGGTGAACAGAGGCACATTTTCAATAGTCTCTTGCTGAGGAGACATCTCAAGTTTCTTATCTCGTGTCTAAGTGTCGAGCAGGGAATCACCCTTCCCATTCTCAGTTAATCCAGCTTTGAGTCGGGTAACCCATACATCTGGACATTCACGACTGATGTTGCAGAACTTGACTAAGAGCGTTCAAATGAGCAATGCACAGGACACGACAGTGACATACACGACAAAATACAGGACTGAAACATTATTTATTGGGCAAAAGTGATAAGTGTACATGTGGGTATATGAACTTTATCCTCCCAAACAAGTGAGGTGAGGTGAGTTGGTGAATAACGCAGCTTTCAAGATTATTTCACCTCCAAAACAGTAAATAGGAGATAACGTTTTTGGCAGTATATTTTGCACATTCCCTGCCATAAACACCTAAAAACATCACAATACTGTTATATTAGCAAGTTATAACATGAATTATGAACATGATGAAATCACAATCCAATGATCTCTTATGCAGCAGAAGTCGAACGGCAGTGTTAAAATTTGGGCAGTTTTCATTATTATGTAACGAAGAATGATTTTGGGTGTAAATAGAATCTCATCCTCGTGTTTTCTGATATCAATTTTATCAAATATCAGATAATTTAACTGTTGTGATGTCGTGTTGATAACAGAAAAAAGGTGAGATTCTCTATAAATACCACTACTTATGATTAAGCATGTGGACAATTAATCATATACATGTATCATGATGGTGGCCGGTGTTAACTCTATTGCAGTATGCATGCACTTCTATTATTCTATGTCCTTGACAACTGATAATATATCTTCTACATAGAGTAAATAGACCTATGATTATATGTTCACCATAACCACGAGTTTACAGGTAAATAATACAGGACATCTCGAGAATATATTAGGCTGATGATCACGTGAAGGGTTATTTATCATAGAAAGTATCCGCAACGCAATTTGAATGATAATACGCACTTTTAACATCATGGCTACTTTGCAAGTACATATGCACCATGGATGAACTTTAACCGTATAAACATGTTATGACAAGGCAACACTGAACCAAGTTTTAAAGGCACTATAGCACGTTTTTTAGAAATTTTATTACTTCATCTGTTCCTAAATAAATATTATTTAGAGGATCAAATATATCACTACCAAATCCGATAAATCGTAGTCGTAGAAGAAATTATCGCGTATAAAGCGAAAACCGCATGCGTCCAATACGGAGTGAACACCTTTCAATGGTTTGAGTATGGGAATTGAAGTCTCCCAACTTAACAAAAGTTGGTACGTTCCTTCATTGGTTTAAAATACATGTATCGTTTTGCAATCGGTAACCTTATTTTCATTGAAGAGCGTGTTATTTCCCAAAGAAAATAGGAAGTTCTTTTTATATATAACCTGGTTAAAAAAAACGCAATTGATAATGGTTTATATTGCTAAAAATGTGTGTAAACAATATGCGTCAATATTTTATAATTCATTTTGCATTCTTTAGAATGAATCAGAAATGCACGATTTGATTTGTAAATTTGTAGTTAATGTAGATTTTCGCGTTTTGATCTCCCGTTTCATGTATTACAAGTCATTTCATAAGCGTTAAAATAATAACAATTTAACAAAAGAAAAATGTACTCCTTGATTGGACTTTTAACACTTGCACAGAACACGCGTAGAATATTTCTATAGCCATTTCCGCAGTTACAGCTTTAAAATGATTAAGTACAAGTTGCCCAGTTAAATGAGCTTCAGACGGTTATTTCAGGCTCCACATTTTTCAACACATAAGCGGTAACGGTGAAGTGCTAACTAAAATAAACGTGAAACTAAAATAAAGTGTTTCATACGCAGGTTTTCTTTGCCACTGTCAGCTCCATATTTTGAAACATAGTTTAACCATCTTCCCTGAGGGATTTGCGTTATTTATGGTATCGGATAAAAATTCTGTTTTATATTAAAAAGAAAACATTGATCGTGTAAGCATTGATTAAAAGCTTTCGTATGAACAAACACTGAGTTACACAACGCACATATTACTTATGTGATACCACGAACTTTAGGTATATACAACTGCATACCAAAAGTTTGTTCACATACTAACGTATCCTAGTGCAAATATCATATGATTTGGCATACTGGTAGTTTGAGGCTCTGTAGCATTGCAAAAAAGAAACGGATAATTTTGAATTTTCATTACAGAAGTGAAAATCCATTGCACCATAACGCAATCGAATGCCATCGTATACAGTTAGTCAATATAGCACGAGAAACTAGACAATCTCACAATTACATATGGTATTTTTAAATGATTTACATTTGCGGTATTCTGTATGGTATAAATTCGAGGTATTCTGTATGACTTACATTTGTAGCATTCATATCTTGTATACATTTGTGATATAAAATAATGATAAACAATATTTAGTGTTCATTTACCATATACCTTTGCGATATTCATATAAGGTTTAGAAATCGATGTATTCATTTACGATATGCATCTGTGGTATGGCGTCTTCAATCCAGGTAAAGGCTTATATAATTCATTTCAAGCGGCAATATTTATTTGTGCCATAGTTGTCGCTAATAGTTGGATGCTTATAACCTAAGCAGATTTATAATGGCAAAGAAATGCAGTTCGATTATTATCCTAATCGTGTTACATTTCGTGGACCACTGTCACCATAGGCTCAGATTGAGTGCAATTACCATTAGATTCTGTCTGTGCGGAGTGCGTTTTGAGTACCTGAAACATGGAGTAGCAAACCCATGGACTTCTGGGCAGTTACTACGTCTAGAAACCATAATGCGAGGCCTTCAACGAGCACCTACCGCCACTGCCCTGACTCGTTTGCCTGTCACTGTAAATATCCTTCAAAGCATGTGTGTGCGATTGTGTAGAGGCCTTTTTTCTACGTATCTGGATACTTTGTTCAGAAATGTGTTTTGTTTAGCCTTTATGCCTTCCTTAGATGTGGAGAGTTTACGTGTGATTCCTACGATGCCAAAAGAAACTTGTCAATTAGCTCGGTGTGGTTCTGTGATGATGGTACTAGCCTTAAGTTAAAACTAAAAACATCAAAAGCTGATCACTTCCACCAGGGTGTCACTATTCACATGACTTCAGTGACTGGTCCTACCTGCCCTGTAGCCGCAATGAAATCTTACTTGCGGTTAAGAAACACTAACAACAGCCCCTCAAGTGCTGCCCTATTTGTGGCTGACTCTGGTGTTCCACTCAGTAGACTATATTTTATCAGAAGGATGCGTGAGACTCTATCAGCTATTGGTGAGAACCCTACCAATTACAATGGACATTCGTTTCGGATCGGGGCAGCTACCTCAGCAGCTATGGCTCGAATCCCTGACCATCTCATTAAGACTATGGGCCGATGGAAGTCGGGTTGTTATGTCAGGTATATACATGTGAATGCAGCCTCTATTGCTCGTGCGCAACGTAGATTGGCAGATCTCCCTTTTCAATTGTAATTGATTCGTTTTGGGGTATTCTCATGATATTCACATATAATCACTTACTCATTCATATCATGTCATTGTGGCATTTATTTATCACCATGGATGATAATTCATCCCCTCCACTCGCCTTTTGTAAATGTATCTCTGCTTTATTTATTTAACAGTAGCCAAAACTGGACGAATTCTGAGGCTCAGAATTCATGCCAGTTGTGGTCCCAATGCTTGGGCACAGTCAATGCTTGGCTGTGTACTACCGCTTCATTACCACCAATTTGACATCCATATCATTTTCTGTGCCAAATTGGACCCATGCTTGGGCTTGATCGATGCTCGATCAAGGGTAATCATAATTCAATGAGAATTCCCAATAACACCAAACTCTGTATTCATTAAAAGATTTGAAATGTTACTGTTGTGTTGGTTGTCATTATAATTTTTTTTTACACAAGTTATGTCGTACAATAATTTAAAATATACAGTACACCTTGCATTTCAAGACTGAATTATAGCAATCAATTAAACCATTAATTTACAAAATTCATGTATACCATTTTTTATCTTTCAGTTATTTCAATCATGCATAGTCTTTATTGTCACTATAAATGTATAGTAATTTTCTAAATAATTGGTCTAAACATATATGGTAATTTTTTAACAATCTTTTTTTATAGTTCTTATTAATACCATCCATTTAGAATGATCAGTTAGATTTTTAATTAAGATAATTTGTGTTTACCAATCAGTTGTAGTTTTCATTAAACCATAAGTTATTGAAATAGTTTCATTATGACATTGATTACTAACAATATTTAAAAAAATCCTTTTTACCATTCTTCAAAAACAATTAATCTCTCTTTTCCTTTTACGCCATTTATTTATACAACGCACGTGAAGTATCCATGCACTTACACCATTCATTTACAACAATCATTTAGTTAATTGCTGATATAATCTAGTTATTAAAAAGTACTTTGTAGTGTTTATTTACTCCATTTTTAAAAAGCAATTTTTTTTGTTCATTGCACTATCATCTTTCCTTTTATTTACACCATTTTTTACATGCATCCACTTCAACAAATTTTATTGATACAAAGTCATCCACAGCACCATTTATAAAAGTCATTTGGTTTATTCATTTACACCATTTGTTTATGCTAAAAATAGTATAAAACATCTGTTTTAGCAATTATTTATTTATTTTGTTATCAACACCCTCTTTATGATAGTGTTTCTGTGTTTGTATATACAAGCACCTACATCAGGTTCTATCACCTGCTAGTTGGAATATGTCAATAACTTTATTCAATACTTAAGGCCACAGGCCTATAGTACAAATATGGTGCAAATGTAAGAAAAAAACCTTTCATCACGCCAAAACACCTGTACATGGAAACCATTCATATCAAACATATAATACATTCACAGATTTACATAAATAGTATTAAATACTATCTATGTCATCACAATTCATCGTAAAGAAACCAATAATCGGAAATAAACTATACAGTCCAATTATATAATGCAGACATTAGTAGCATACCATGATAAATAAAAGTTGATAACAACATTATTATCAGCATTTAACAGGAGAATGTTTTTTTAACCTTTTCGGATGAATGAAACAGTATTGAGGAATATGGCTTTTTCTCAGGTCAGCATACATTGCACAAATAAAAGGAAATGATATTCGTCTTCCAAACAATTTAGATTACACAAACTACAAATTCTATTTTTTCACCTACTAGTTTCGCTACAAATATTACACGCTAAACATACCTCGAGGAACAATACGATTAAATGCTGAACAATTAAAAGCTAGCAAGATTGCTTTAATCAACGTAATATCAATACATTCAATGGATACCAAGATTAAGTTAATGTTTTTACCGTCATTGATTGCTACAAATGACTGAAAAGTCGCAAAACACATAAGGAAAGAAGAAATGGAACACTCGGTTTATTCTAAAAACTATACTTTAACATCCTAATTTTGGGATTAAACTTTACATTAATTTGTTTCTATGATACCCGCAATTCTTATAAATTTTAACCTTTTTCTTCTGTCATTTAATTGCAATTATATGCATTTTTGCTCTGTAAACTTCATTATAAAAAAACCCCATAATAACCGTGAAACCAAAAAACAGCAAAATATATTACTAAATCAGAAAAATGTATGCACGTGACTGAAACGTATATATGTTTTTTCTTAAGAAATCAAAAGCAAATTGAAACTTAAAGAAAAAACTCCACGACTGTCTCAAACTTCATAAACTCGATGTAAAATACTTTAGATGTCCCGAATGCCATTATTGTGAACATCTGACGCAAATGTTCTAATGTTAGTAAATTTCGTCATTTTCTACATTGATGAACTGATAATTATATGTATATAACAGCTAGTATAATAGATTCAAGGAAAAGAAATATGTTCGTTTCGAAAGAAATGAAGTAAATCTGATCGTGAAAACAAACGATGAAATCGTTTGAGAAAAGGTTTTCTGAATCTGATCTGATCTGAAATAAGTTGTCATCCATAAATATTTGTTCTCAACTTCATACAATCACGTCCAATGGGATTTATTACAATTGTTAAAAAATACCAACTTTCAAAGAAGAAATAGCTCGATAGAAATGGATATATCGCAAATAATAATCGCATGTTGATATAAGGCATTAGATAAGAAATGTTCTTCGATTCCTTATATGTAGATGACTCATCAAGATATTTATCATATAAATAGATTGGTATTTCTGTGCCTTTCGTATTCAGATAAGATAATGATTTTAAGATAAAACAAGAATAGGTGATGAAATGAAAAAATATTCACTTTAATTATTATGTTAAAGAAAGTAATATTAATATAGTTTGTAAATACATTCGAGTCACTGGAATAAATATATAGCCCCTTTAATTGTCTTTACAGTTCATTGTATACCTATCTGCAGGCTTTTGAGAAGTTATATATCCCTGCTAGTTCATTCTAACTGTTTGTTGTTGTGCATAATTAACCATATAAATACGTTCGGTACGCTGGTTTATAAATTAATTTTCCAATCTTTAAACAAATCTCAAATTAAATATTAAGTCGCAAATAAAAATATCTTTACAAATATGATGCGACAAAGAGAAAGTTAAAAACGTAGACAACGCCTTAATTGGAATACAGTGATTTGGTGCAGCGAGCGTTGATTGACTGTTTCTATAAATACGCTTGATTCCAGTATCTAAGATATTTCATTTGACGTCACTCGGCCCTGTTGTGGGAAATTTGGGAGTAGAAAATGATGATTTCTATGACATGAGACTATCTGTACAACTAATTGCAGTAGTAGAGCTCATTATAAGAAACGGAGTGTTCCCGAAAAGATGTAAAACTAAAAATAATTGTAATAACTTCTTATTGCTATGTAGATTTCAATTCTAATAAATGAACATAAATAAAACGAGGAAATTGTTATGAATAAAACGTACAGAAAATAAACCTGCATAATGTAATATTGGTTGTACCGAAAGTAGTTTCTATGATGCCAATGACCAATAACAGAATTGATCAGAAAAACTAGACAGCTTATTATGAGGTTCTAGCAAACGTTATTGACAATCTATCGTCGACTGGTCTATTTTCAGTCTTGGTAGGGAACTTATTTTGTATGTACCAGTTGAATTTCAGTGCTCTGTCTACGTAGCCGGAGCGATAGTTATGATGGACGAGGAGAATTTGCGCATCATTCAGTCGGGTTCTGAAGCAGACCTAACCAAACTGCTAGAAACATTTAACGCTGAGGTAAGTTGATTGGATTTTATGAAATTTTATGACATTTAATCTGTTAAATAAAGATTTCTGTTTGCTACTAAAAATGCACAAAAGCTGACGAGGTTTCCACCCTCCGGCGAAAACATAAATATTGCTTGTGAGCTGATCAGTGGGTGTCATGCTTCTTTAGTGTCCCGTGAAATTTGGTCACAGGTGTTCATTTTATTATGTTTACATGGTAATCCTAGTAATACATATCTACATGTGGATATCACAATATTCAGATGTACTTTTATTCAAAGTATTATCTGGTGGGTATTGTTAGTCCTGTGCTAATATAAAATGTGTGACATTGTACAACTATGGAAAAAGCCTGTAGCACACTCTTACCAATAGCTGTCATATCAGCTCCCATGAACTGTGATAATAACCCTCTTGGCTTATGGTATAAAAAGGATATTTGACATTTTTCCACATATACCATGAATTTTCATGAAAGGCCAGCCACAAATGTAAGTACATACTTTTAAACTTCACGGGATGAGAAATGCATAAGAAATGTCAAATGTTCTATTTATGACATCCCAAAACAACATAAACGACAATAAAAATAATTATCTCGAAACTTTTTCAATTTTGATAATGTTATATCTTATTCTGCCTAATTCTCCCCACAGAGATAACACTGTGATTGATTTTTCCCCATGTAACCTATTTTACAATTTGGTAAATTTCTAAGATTTGCAACATGAATATTGTCTTCATTTTTATCCAATAAGAAAATTGTATTACACTTAATACTGACTTTAACTTGAAAGAAATATGTGGACATCTAAAGGAGCTCTATTATTCTTGACAATAATTCAATTTCACATAAAAATTGTTCGCAACCAATCAGTATTCTCTAATTCTTGGTTATGATGTATAACAAGCTCTACCAGAGCTCCAGATAAGCTTTTGGCTATGTGGGTATGATACCCAGATTTTTAGCACTGAGTGGGTATTTCAAATATCAAATGGGTATTCATACTTTTTGATACCCACCAATTTTTCGAAATCTGAGTATTCATTTCATACGTAAAAAACTTAAACATGTTATTAAATTCTAATAAAAAATAAAGCAAAGACAAGACAACCTTATTTCTGTAACCAAATTCTGAACATTAAGTTTCATCAACCTCCGTTAAACATTTTCTTTAAAGAGATATGGGAAAAGCCTACTTTCTGTTTGTAAATGATCAGTAATAACAGAACATATTAGGCGTGTGCAAAATAATGAAATTTCTTTTAAAAAGGCAACTGATTGAAAACTTGTACGGCAAAACGTCAGAGTATTTATTAACTGAGTCAGCATTGATATGTAATTGTTACCAATAATAAATTAATCTAAACACGCTTGCGAATATCCCTGACCGGATTTATTTCTTTATTACCAGCAAATCTCGTTATTTTTTCTTGCATCATCTTCATAAAAAATGCCATCATTACATTCTACAACTATACCACATATATATTGAAAATAAGTTCTCAATAAAAAAAAAATATGTCAAATGACTATTTCTATGTGATGGTCCTAACTAAACCTTTTTCGAGCCCTAAATCTGAACAAGCCAACACTGACGAAACGGCGTTGGGAAAATAAAGTAATCATGCTAGTTTCGTGTGCACATTCAAAGTTAGTAGGCCCCAACCATGCATAAAACAAACGGTGTTAAACTCCTCACACAACTGGGAATTATCAGATCAGTTATATGAATTGGAGCGAGTTGTAAATGGTGTTCGGAGTAGTAAGCGAAGCCGCTTTGCACAAAGCATTGCTCGGAGTAGATGTTTGTTGTAATGTATCAGTGACTTAAAGTTGAGATTTTCACGTTACTATTTTGATTTTTGTTAATGACACGATAAGCATTATAATTTTTATGTATTGGGTAAATACGCATTGCTAATGTAAACGTAGATTTTTAGTGATTTTCATTACGCAGACAATTTAATTTTCTTGCGTATTTTGACTTTTCTTCTGAGTAAAATACGCAAATACGCAGCTTATCTGGAGCTGTGAGCTCAACAATTTTTAACATACACCGAAAACACCGAAACGTCGCAATTCATACAATAAAGAAGTTGACTATCCATAAGAAAGTATTCATTCTTCTTCATCAATCCAGCTTCTAAAATGCCCCTTAAGGAAATGTTTAACATAGTTGAAGGCCTCATATATTAATAAATGTTATCAATCTACATTACAGTGAACTGTAGTAAAAATATTCACTATTGCAAACATTACACCTGAAAGTATTAGTATAAGATATATTCTTGTAGACAGAAAATACCGAATAGCATCTGCCTGTTGATGTTTGTATTAAGTTCACAGTGCTCCAGATAAGCTGAGTACCTGCATATTTTAGAAATAAAAACATTAAAAACGTTATTAAGTAAAAATATGGGAGTACAGATATGCAGTTATTTTCTTTAAAACTCATAAGAATCCTTCTATCTTGCGTACAACTGTACCCATTAGTTTGTAAACATTAGCGTATTCGACCATTGACTTGTGACTCATGGATATCAAAGCTCTACATCAGTGTTTGGCATGACTGATGCCTCACTGGTGTGTTAAGTTGATTGAATCTGTACCAGTAAGAATTTCATTAAACTCCACAGCAATGTTTGTTCCTGTAAAGAAAAGCCTTCAATTCATTAATTTTTTTTACACAATCACATTGTAAGCAGCTGGGTCGTCGCATAGCTCATTTCTTAAAGACCAATGTCTTCCAATGTTTTTTACTTTCAGTATTACAGTGATTGTATGCTATGACAGCATCAAATAAATTAATACAATTTAGATTTTTTGAGATTGACATTACATGATTAAGGAAGTACTAGGTTTTTCTTTCCAAATGTTCAATACACTTTAGATATCAGTAACAACACCAATGTTTGTTAGGCCTGAAGACTTATATGTCGTCACTTAGTTAAGATCTTTTCATAGGTGGGCTGTTGTCTAATTTCAATGAAATTGGCATCAGTTCAAGTTAAGAATTGCCCACCAATTTGCTGAGGGAATGGAAGCTTATTCACACAACAATCAGACTAATGAGTTCAATTGAAAATTTTTACTTACTATTAACTTAATTGTTGCTTTTGTTTCAGAATGCCCAGAAATTCAGCTTTGCAAATGTCACAAGTGACTTTAAACAGGTGAGAATTTGAGTCGTTTAAACTCATTTGTAAGAATTTGAGACATAGAAATTTCTTATATTCTTATTCATCCTAACTTCCAAAATGTCCATCTTAGAAGTCCAAATTCAATAACATACAGCTTTTTCTGTTATTTGTACTTTGCATCATATTACCTTTAGCAGAAATTAACCTTTTTAGTTAATAGTTTTTCTTTCAAGCCATGTCTCTATGAATGAAAAATGTTAATCCAGTCCAGCTCACAATCTTTAAATATTGTTGAAAATTGGCCGGACTTGTCCAAAGTGTATATTATGACACACAAGCTAACATACCTAAAAATGTATTGGAAGTTGAGTTGGGTCTATTGTCCAGACATTTCTACAGGGCTGAGAAGCGGCCCAGAAACCCGAGTTTCGGGGTCGATAAGTGGCTAGTTTTACCCAAAATAAGAAATATTCAGGTAAAAAACAGTTAACTTGAACCTTCCCTTATCATCTGTCTAATAACACTGTCACTAAATGTTTGAATGTTTTGATTGTAGATTTGCCATTTTGTATGTTTTACTTATGTACCCTCATGTTTTAATCAAGTGGCTGTCATGCAGGCTATCTCTAGTTGGCTGATGGGTCAGCCAAATGTCAAATCCTGTGACCTCGTGCCTTGTCAATCTGCCGGAATTTAACTATGATTATGATGGTGTCTTGCACAGTCTGATTAAAATCGACCGTGTTCCGAGGAATAAAAGTTTTTAAATATCAACTCTAGCGTGATTCGAACTTACTCTATCAGGGGCTGTCCTATCCACCACGGTCTGAAAGCACCCTCCTTGCTCGCGCTTTCTGAAGCAATCTCAACTAGCCAATCACAATGACAGCGGCAAAAGCTTTCGTTATCAGTATCGAAGGGCAAGTAACTCCCGCTTACCATTCGTTAACCTTTACCGCCACTATCATGAATTTAAACGGGATGATGTTATTGATCCGCTTATGACTAGGTTTTGTCTGCGCTAAACTGGTGTAAGAACGTGCGAGCAAGGAGGATACTTTCAGACCGTTGTTGAGAGGAAACCACCTGGTAGAAGACGTTAGAATTCCGCTATATTCAATCTCTAAAATCTTTTATTCCTCGGAACACGGTCGATTTTTATCAGACTGGTGTCTTGCAATGTCTCTTGGAAGCAATCACAGGTCGCCTTAAGGTCTTGCTGTCAGCCAAAAGTCAAATTCTTTTTTTGTAGGCACTGTAAATCTTCCAGGAAGAAGGATAGGACAGAAGTGTTACCAATTTATCTTTACAAATATCTCTGTTTGCAGCAATCCTTGGAGGCAATCAGAGGTTGCCTCAAGGTCTCGCTGTCAGCACTGTAAATCTTTCAGGAAGAAGGATAGGACGGAGGTGTCATATGAAATTATTTCTACACGTCCATCTTTGTTTGCAGCAATTTGTGCAGGCCATCACAGGTCGACTGAAGGCTTCGCTGTCGGCCAAGTGTCAGATCCTGTGTCTGCAAGCTCTGCGCATCTTCTCGCGGGAGAAGGAACGTATGGAGGTGCTGACGACAGACGACATGCTGGACCTGCTTATCAAGCTGTCCGGTCTGCAGTTCTACGCGGACCAGAAGAGCGAGAGCATCACCATACAGAACGGTGACCAAGATGGTGGGTGCTGATTGTGATTGGTATAAAAATCTATATTTCTTTTAATAGGCTTTTGATTAGCCAGGATATGAAGAAAAGATAGGTGGCTCTTTTTTCGCTTTAGATCACCCTCTTCATTCTTATTTCAGTATGTTGAAACATGTATGGCAGTGTTTAAAAGCAGCAGTAAACTACCTTGTATAACCAACTCAACTCATCAAGATGTTAAAAGATTGGGAGTTCTGCTTCCTTACTGGGGGTGGATTCTTATGAGGAGTGAACAACACATTAGATGAAGCAGAAATGTGCTGTCATGGATCAAGGAATTTGGAAAGGGGATGGGGGGAGTCATCTCAAAGTTTACCCTTTTATGGTTAAAATTGTTTCAATGTGAAGGGGTGAGAGGATGAGTGGATACGCCACGGCTGTTGCAAGGAACCATTACTGTACATAAGATGATAAGGAGTTAATGACATGACCTAAGGAAACAAATCAATTCTGATACTCATGTATCCTGCTACATCCTGCTCGTATTGCTAAATATAGCAAGCCAATGAAATGACTTGCATTCAGCAATAACGGCACCACCGGGATGAGAATTCAAACAAATGTCAATGTAGAACATAAATAGCCACTGAGTTACCAGCTGTAAGCGATGCGAGCATTTTAGGCCGAAGGATATCAGGGTATATGATGGAGCTAGGTGGAGACAAATACGCTGATGTAGCAGGATGATGCTCATGAGTCTGTTCTGTGTTGCAGTAATGGTTGAGAGTCAGAAGTGTCTGTGTAACCTCATCTTCAACAGCACAGCTGCCCAGCGCTACTGCAGGTCAGTTTGTTGTAACAGCTTGACCTTCCTATAAGATGTCCATGATTCTTTTGTTTTGGATGTTTTTTTGTTCAATATTCATGTTGCTTTGTTGGTCCTGTTTCACAAGACATTAAAGTGACACAGAGTATGTTTCATAATTTTTAATGTGATTTTAGTGAGAGCTGAAATACGATCTGACCTGAATTAGGTCAAAATTGCCTCCCTAATCTTGCATCTTTTTCTGTAAAATGCCAAAATTATTATATTTTCTTGTTTTCAATGATAATCGGAAAACAACCCTATAAATGTTGATAATTCAAAATTCGGTGTCAAATTAACGTGCATATAAGATAAATGACTTATTTAACTCTATCAACCAATGTTTTTTCTCTGTGTCTACCGTAAAGAAGTTTATGAAATCACGTTTGAATCATTAGCGTGCGCCTATGTCTGGTTTTCGATTACAAATCTGGACACTAACCCGTTTAATGTCACAATACTGAACTGATAAGCATTAGTACTTTGATTTCTGAAACAACCACTCTTCCTCGATAAAATAACAACATTCATGAAGTTTTAAATATATGACTCCAACAATATACTCTGTGCCCCTTTAAGGTGACCTCTAGTCTCTTAGGTAGCCTTAAAGCAATTTTAAAGAATGGCACTATGGTTACCCTTAGTGTCAAGTTTCTTTGTGCAACGACCCCAAGACTAAACCCTGCCAAGGCTTATCTCCAGATTTTAAATCTGCTAAGGTGTTTCCATTTCTTTAAAGATTTTAAGATTATCCCAGAATCATCTGTAGTGAAAATGTTCCCAAAACTGTACAATGTGGTTTGTAAGCACTGCTTGTATTGAAAGAAAATGTATTCCTACCTATGCAATTTTCCTGATCAGCATCCCATCACAGGCTTGTTCTCTATCTGTCAGAAAACTTCATGTCTTCTTTGTTGTAAGAACCTGCTTGGAGTATTACAGTAACAGTGAAAAGATTACATTTTAATTACCTTTTCTTGTTTTACAGCGGTAAGGGGTGTATCGTTGGCTTGGTGCAGAGATTGAAAACGTACGGAGATCCTGACCTCAAGTATGAGATCAAGGTAGGTCAATTGAGGAATCTATATAGAGGATATTTGACATTTCTTGTCGAATACCATGGATATCTCATCAAGTGAAGTAGAAATTTATATTTTCACAAGTGGCGTAGCCACGAGTGTAAATATATGATTTTCTACTTCACGAGATGAGATAATCATGGTATTTCTATTTATTATGTTTCCCAAAACCCCGTAAATTACCCAACTATATGAATGGAGAAGCTAAAGCGCTTCGCTAGTGCGGCCATTGCATGACGTAATTCAATTGTTTCATGACGTCACAGACGACGTCATATGATTGTTGCGTCATTTCACTGAGTAGCATACCATTTTTATTTCACTCAGTGAAAATATGGGTTTTATTTTCACCGATAAGTGTCATATTTCACCATTCGAAACATATTAAAATTCAATATCTATTTATCATTTCATCCAATAGATAGTATATGTAAGACAAGCCAACAATGTACTCTTTGAATTGGTGTATCGATCTATATACCAAAATGTTGCCTCTGTGATTATAGAGAAGTTTTCTTCACCATACCACTAACTTCCAGATCTTAACAGCAATGTAGCCCTTTATTTAATGTTTCGTTTTCCCCAATTTGTACTTGTAAATATAGTTTATGCACATGATGTTGAGGGGGTTAAGCATCAATTTACTCAACCAATTTATTCATAGTCATAAATAGGTGCAAGGTATCATGTGTAAACTTCATGCAGCCATTTTAGTGTGAGCACCTTGAAATTAGTTCAGAAATTGATTTGTGTATTCCAACATTATGGCATGTATATATCGAATATTCTTTTATCTATTGATAAGGAATTGTCTTATAATTGGTAACATTGCTTTACCTTTTCGTGGATCGTTTTATTTCCATGAAAAAACCTGCTTCAGTTCACGTTATTGTCTTTTGCTTTAATCTGATTGCTATGATATGAAAATTTAATCAACCAACATGATATAAGATATTTCCATGTTTATATTCCAGTTCTTTGACATGAGGATGCTGTTCCTGTTGACTGCGCTCCCCACCTGCATACAAACAAGGTGAGAATATTGCTTCAGAGAAGGGTTTACTTTCAGTCTTCGCTATTTCAAAATTTGAATTCAGGATGCAAAAGATTGACGTTATAGAATTTTGGTTCTGATGGAATATTTACCTTATGCGATATGGGTATCAAAACTTCTCTGACCACTATTGTATATCAGTTTATATGAGTGAGCTATCTCACTAATGTTCTCATTTCAGAGAGGTGAAACAAATATAGGTTCATTATTTGCGGTTGACTGGTTGAATGCCTTGCTCTCTGCAAGGTTGACTGGTTTGCTTTCTTGCTTTCTACAAAGTTGATATCTCTCTGTTCTCTCTCCTCAGACCAAAGATCCGGTACGAGCTCCACGGGTTCACGTATCTGATGGAAGTACTTGATCTGACCCTGCGGGCTGCGGAGGAGAGGCGGGCGGGGCTTGGAGACCAAGATGTGGATCTCTGCAGTGAGATTCTCAAGATCCTCTTCAACCTCACTGTCGCCGTCGAGAAGAAATCTGCTGACGAGGTTTGTTCCTACATCTTTTTAAACTTAAACTCATCAGGCTGTTTGTTAATTTTAAAGATTTTTATTTACTTCATTATGACCATTGGCTCTGAAAAACATTGGTCATTTTACATAAAAAAACATTGAGATTTCATCGATATTGCTTTCCCCCAGGAGGAGGAGGCCCACTTCATGCGGCTGGTGAGCGTTCTGAGGGACCTACTCATGTGCACCACTCTCTCCAAGGATAAACAGGAGGAGCTTCACAGGTATAATATAGGAGCACCCATGTCATACAATTAATTCACTTGAGAACCCTTATAGAAGTGTGTGTCACTGTCATACTATTTTATGAATTTTATGAATTATTTGCAATAAAACCAAATTGACGGATATGTGAGTGGACATATGTCATAATGAGTGGTCATAATGAGTGGACATATATATGTATAATTTATATATATGATAGTTGTATCTGAAGAGGGAAGGATATTTAGGTACAGTTGTTGTAAAGGTTATACAGAGTATTAGCATTACAATGGTATTTGATATGGTTTGACTCAGAGAATATAAACATATTGTCATTATTTTTTCCAACATTTCTGATCGAGAGCAATAATAAGAGCACTACACTCGCGGCTGTGAGATTTGTGTTATACTCTTTAAAACTATAAATGCTTTTTGTAAAAAAAGGGATAATTGATTAGTAGTCATTTGGAATTCTCTATGAATCCTGAAAACAATTATCCGCCGGACCAATACAATTTTATAATGAAATACCTTGAATACTCTCTACAGTCACACAGTCAACTTGCTCATCAACATCCCAGTTGACTTTTATGAAGAACTCCTCACACCACTAAACGAGAGTGATGTGCGTGGAGTTGAAAACAAGGAAGTGGAATATGACGGCAAAAATATGGAGGCCATAATTGTCCTGATAGACTTCCTCAGCAAAAGACTTGACAGGGTAAGATTATAGGCTGACTTCTTCCACTTTAGATAAATATACTCCTCACAAAAAATTAAGCAACGGGAAGGTTTGGCACGCTTGAATGTTGTCTAATTTGCAAGGTTTCATTGGGTGATTGTGTTCAAGTGATGTGATGAATGGTCTTATTTAGGGTAAGTATCTGAGCAATTACTACATTATGTCCCAGTCACAGGTGCTAGACTTTGAATGTACAATATCATGTAAGTATATACACAGGTAGCTATATAACATATACATACAAACAAGGTACGACAGAGACAGATCTGCAAGGGGACCGGATATGGGGACTGGAATCTGTCTAGGAAGTTTACACAGGGTAATCGAGCCAAGAAACCACTATAGTTATTTCCGGTCGCCTTGCAGACACGACTGTGTCATACCTTGTTTATGTTATATAGCTACATGTATATATATATGTATATACTTGCATGATATTGTACATTCTGAGTCTAGTGCCTTTGGTCTCAGTGTATGGCTATTAGAATGATAAATATATCCTGTTGAAAAATATCCTTGTTGCTCAATATCTTGTTGAAAGAATAGTTGATAAGTGATTATGTCAAATGGCACTTATTAAAATTCTCAATTTTTTTGGTAAAATTTTTTACTCTTTTATTTTTTTCTCCTTTACTGCTAAGCTGTTTTTCAAACAGGGCTGTTACTGAAAAGCACCTGACAATATGAATTATCATAAGCCATGATACTGAAGAAAATAAGAATAATTTATTGATCTTATTCCTTTTGCAGAGCTTTTCATGATAGAGATGGTAAATAGCAAACTGTCTGAATTTATATTCATTGTAAAATATATTTATAACCGCTATAAATTTGGCCTCAGGATAATTACCTAACTGAGGTTTCGCCAGAAAAACAGTATCCAACCTTTATCTTGCAACAAGTTTATATTATTGTAGAGTACCCATACAATTATGTTATAACCACCATTAAGCTGTAAAATCTCAATTCTGACATTGACAAGAACATAAGGTAGCAGCATATCTCAACCTCAGTTGAAGTTTGATGTAGATATTAAGGATGGGTATCGCTCCTCATTTTCGTATTGCAGTATATTGCGATACAGAAAAGCGTATTGCAATACGTATTGCAATATATTGGTACTTTTCATATTTTTTCCCCATGCTGTCTTGACTAAATAACAGCAATTATATCAGTTATCAATGCTCTACTGGCCACTGTTTTGTAAAGAGAGATAAATCTGGTTTCGGAATAGTGCTCTGTGCTATTTTCACCTAGCGAGTTCACACTTTGTTTACATGTATTAGTTTACGGTTTTTGTTTTGTTAAGTTTCTCTGCAATTTTACATGGAAATTTTAAAAAGTTTAAGAAGTTTTAAAACCTCCAATATATTGGATGTTTTCAGAAGAGTGTATCGGTACGTATCGTGTTGTTCCTGTATTGCAGTATACCGATATACCGATAATACCGTGCACCCTTAGTAGATATAAAAATAAATATTGAGACATTTCCATGGCAATTTCACATTTGAAATTTGATAGTTTATTTTCATTGAAATGTTATTTCCAGCCCTCCAAGAGTCTTAAGGAAAGTCTTGCCCCAATTCTTCACTGTCTGTGTGAAGCTTGCCGACATAACCGCTCAATAAGGAAATTCTGCAGAACAAGGGTAAGAACATATCACAACTTAATCTTTGTTGGAGTTATCTTCCCTTTAATGTCATGTCGTAAGAATAATGTGGCTTAAGACTCTTGACCACTGATTGCTGTTGAATTGACCATTTTCTGTGACAGTTGCAAGAGTTTCATAAACTTTCGAGCTCTCTCATGATTTTTTATCAATTCTCACCAACAGCAAAAAGTATTTGTTGCAGTTCTGAAAATAGTATATTCACTTGTAACATCGACTATTATTTCATCTTATCAAAGACGACACATGATTTGAAATATGACATCTTGTTTAGTAATTCAACAAGAGCAAGTAGAACTGACACAAAGATCGAACTTGAAGCATCTTTCAGTTATGAATATTATATATGCAGTTGTTTTGATAATTTATTTGTTTGTGGTCTTAACTTATTTAATGATAAATAAGTTGTACATCTATTAGGCATCATTCATAGAGGATATTATATGTGTGTCCATGACATACTATGTTTACAACAAGATTGCTTAATATTAGTATTTCCCGAGCGAGAGCGAGGGTTATACTGATATTAAGGCACAAGTTTCGTTAACATAGTATGTCATGAACACGAATATGATATTCTGTTTATAACCGAAGTCGAGAAATCAAAGAAACTTATCAAAAACAACATCCAAGTATAGGCACAGGCGCATTTGGAACACAACGTAGTAGGCAAACTGTGACGTCAAAGCACTGTTTTTGACGTGACGTCACAATGGAAAAGTGATATTTTGCCCTAGGGCATCGTATAAAGAATATGAACCCCTATATGATTGCCCTTGTAGGTAATAAATTGATATATTAACTTAAGAGTGCCCATCAATTATCTGACTGATCATCTGTGTGACCAGATTCTGCCGCCTCTGCGTGACGAGGTGAAGAGACTGCCAGAAGAAGGGGACTCCCTGAGGAACAGACTGTGCAAGTTGCTCACCTCACCCGTCACAGAGGTCAAGGATTTGGTCGCCCACTTCATGTTTGTCCTGTGCAAGGAAAATGGTAGGTAGCAATTATTCAGAACTTCCCCTAAAGGCATATCTTGTGCAAAGATTTGACTCAATGTTCGATAAATTGTTTTGACTTTACAAGCATGAAGGGCTTGTGGTTTTGAAAAATAACCCTCTTTAAATTTGACAAGCAGTGTAACATGTAGAAACATTGCTTTATCTAAAATCAGCAAATTACACCTTGATTCATTTTCTCCCCACAAAGGTAGCTCCATCAAAAATTTCCTATACAACCTTAATACGAAGGCAACCTCTGTTGGGAGAGAATGACCTTGATTCGATAATTTCATCGCCTTTCAACAACTATATTTAAAAACAAAATTCAGTAACCTTAGATATGCTTTATATGATCCTTATTGATTTATTTCCACATTGATTTATTATTGTTTTCGTTTCAGTGAACCGGATGATAAAGTACACAGGTTACGGGAACTGTGCAGGTTTACTGGCCCAGTTTGGGCTGTTGAAGCTGGACCAGGCGCAAGTCAGGGGAGACTACTCTAGCGACTCCGAGGAGTCTGAGACCGAGGAATACACAGATCTCAAGGAACAGTACGTGTGCAGTTGTAGCAACTTCATCATTAGCAAACAACATGTTAGACTTGCAGTCTCTGAAAATTTCAATCATTACGAAGAAGTTTCTGTTAAATATGAGAAAGAAACCTTCAAGAAATCAGATCTTTTTGATTGATCCAAATCAAAACTTGCTTTTCAAGAGTTATTTTCAGGCTCAGGCTTTAAGGCTGAAATATTAGCATTATAGGCTTGGCAAGGCACCTTGGGATTGAATTTACTGTTGTAGGGTCTAGACTTTCAAAGCTATCTTAGAAAAGATAGTCGTAAGCCAAAAATAACAAATGGTTCTTAAGACTCTAAAATACTTTGAGAGCTAGGAAGAGTTCTTTTAGATGTTAATCAGATGGAGAGTTCATTTAGAATTTGTGAAAAATAAAAGCAAACGTGAGAGCCTAAAAAAACGTCAGTCTGCTATTTGTACTTTGTTCCCATAGTAAAAAGAACTTCACAAGCTAACTGAATGAGTTTGTTACCCACAGTGTGAACCCGGTGACGGGCCGATGGGAGGAGAGCAAGTCCAACCCGATGGAAGACATGACGGAAGAGCAGAAGGAGTACGAAGCCATGAAGCTTGTGGAGGCCATGGATAAACTGCACAGGTCAGTTATAAAGTACATCATGGAATTTATATTCCTTAAAACTCCACAAATTTATGTACTTTATGTACAGATGTACTTCATGAAGGGTAGTGACAACAATGAACGGACACATTAAACAAAATGTTGACTTGAAGGTCTTCTCTACTTGTTCTGGTTCAAATTGATTACATGTTATATTGCTAGCTTATCTTATTCAGACTTAGTTTCCTTTATGACCTGAAGAAAACATTCTGTCCACCAGTAGTAGGCAATTCTGTATATTTCATTTACCTGTTCATGTTTCTATAATATTCTAGACACGGTATCATCCAGCCGAGTCGTATTGGAGCAGACGGACGCCCAGAGCCTGTGTCCCACATCTTGGAGCTATCTGAGAGTGGTGGCGCCACCGCATCCAACCAGCCAGACTCGGATTGAAGCCACCTTCCTTCCTCAACATGCTGGAACTAAGTAAGAGAGGGGGAGTGACCGTGACCAAACAGATTGACTGGACTCTTTCCTTCTTCCACATCCTTTGATCTGAGAGAGGGTGAGTGACCTTCATTAAACAGATTGGACTGGACTCTTTCCTTCTTCCACATCCTATGATCTGAGAGAGGGGGAGTGACCGTAACCAAACAGATTGGACTGGACCAAGTCCTTGTTCCACGTCTTTGATCTGAGAGAGAGGGAGTGACCTTCACCAGACAGGATTGACTGGACTCTTTCCTTCTTCCACATCCTATGATCTGAGAGAGGGGGAGTGACCTTCACCAGGCAGGAGTGACTGGACTCTTTCCTTCTTCCACATCCTATGACCTGAGAAAGGGTGAGTGACCGTAACCAAACAGTTTGGACTGGACTAAGTCCTTGTTCTACGTCTTTGATCTGAGAGAGAGTGAGTGTCCTTCACCAGACAGGATAGACTGAACTCTTTCCTACTTCCACATCCTATGACCTGAGAGAGGGGGAGTGATCGTAACCTAACAGATTGGACTGGATTAAGTCCTTGTTCCACGTCTTTGATCTGAGAGAGGGGGAGTGACCTTCACCAGACAGGGTTGACTGGACTCGTTCCTTCTTCCACATCCTATGACCTGAGAGAGGGGGAGTGACCTTCACCAGACAGGATTGACTGGACTCTTTCCTTCTTCAACATCCTATAATCTGAAGGAGGGGAAGTGACCGTAACCAAACAGATTGGACTGGATTAAGTCCTTGTTCCACGTCTTTGATCTGAGAGAGAGGGAGTGACCTTCACCAGACAGTATTGACCGGACTCTTTCCTTCTTCCACATCCTATAATCTGAAGGAGGGGAAGTGACCGTAACCAAACAGATTGGACTGAACACTGTTTGGACTGAACTCGCTCTCCTCTCTCATCCTCGAGCTGTCAGAGAGCTGGAGAGTGACCTCCATTAACCAGTTCAACTCCGACTGAAACCCCCCCCACCCCCCTCCATCCTTGTGTTTCCCTCAGCTTGTTGTCATATACCATCCCCATTCAGTGTGTGGAATAGCCTCAAGATTATGCCTTAGTTGCGTTTGCCTGATGAAAAAACACATGCCAATAGAACAGCGGGAATTGATGAAATATAGTTTCTTAACTACAACCCAATACTCTATTGCCATTGGATAGTTTCATTTTGAAATATCTCCTCTGAGAGATGCTGTTCCCATTCACTGTTTGAAATTGTAAAACTTTCTAAAATTGTAAAACAATTTCAAACAGGTCATTAGAATTTAGAAAGAAACTTCTATTGGTAGCAAAGAAGTTTCCCAATTAACATTTCGTGTTGCAACATGGTCAAGAGTTTTGAGCTCTTGTGGCTATGGATTATCAGCAGTCTTGTGGCTATGGATCATCAGCAGTCTAGTGGCCATTTCACACACTTTCCCCATTGCAATCTCATGAAAATAAATCAAAACTTGTCTTGAAGAAGACACTTGATGTTAACTCTTCACCTGCCGGATCCAGAATATTCTGAATTTGTCCCCCTGAAGATAGAGATTATTCCCTGGTTATTTCTCTTTTCTAAGTCAATGTTGGCTGCCTAAGGGTCTTGGAAAAAAGGAAATGACCATGTATGTCAGTCAATAATTGTTATATTTTAAGTTGGAATATGATAGGTTAATTCTTAAAGGTTCAAGACCAATCAGATGCTAGAATATATGGATAGAAAAAGTTCTGTATTCAGCCAGTGATGATTAGCGTGTTTAGGTGTTTCAGTTTGTAGAGTGAATAATCTTAAAGGAGGCAAAATTTTCTAAGATATTCATCAAAATCTTACCTAATACTAGTTCCTTGTTAATATAGTTAGTATCCTTGTTATACTAGTTAAATTTAACCACTAGTTGGCAAAGGTCGTGTCTTTTGACCTTCTCTGCGACCTTGACCTTCAGCCATTTACAGGCACGCATTATTTATCAAAAAGGTCCTAGCCATGTAGCTGATTATAAGACATAGTAGGATCTTTCTAGTATAGTACGAGTATTAGATGTACTGGTTTTAATGAGATTGGAACAACTGACCATACGATACTATGGAACGGTTCGGCATGAAAGTCTTCTTTACCAAAAGTAGCCACACACTGTCATATTGTGAGGTACAAGTGTAAGATGTGACTGATTTTAATGACATTGAAACAATTGACTATTTACTACTGAGGCAAGGGCCATCATGAAACAGTCCTCTTTACCAAAAGTGGTCATTATTAATATTTAGCTAACATGAATTTAGGATGACAATGCTGAGAATAGCGCTGTGATCCCAGGCAAAGGGTTAATATCAAATTTTATATAAATGTAAATTTGGAGGAAACCCATATCAATGACCAAAGTTTTATCTCTATAATGTACCAGTGAGTTATATTGAATCTTTGTATTTGCTATAGTGTTTGTTTGTTGAGCTTGAGTAGGTTTATGTTTGAAAATGTTGAAAAGAGAGAGGCATGTACAGCTACAAAAATGGTGAATATCTTGGACCATACTTTCAAACCATTCAAAATGTTAGTTTTATTAGTCACACTGAATTGCTCAATGGCTGATTTAAAAAAATTATTTGATTGTCACACTGTCAAAAGGTTGCTTTAATTTAAAAAGCTTGTTTAATTATTCAAATAGTAAAGTGTAGTGTATTTGTTGGGTGTTTCAAAGAAAGCTTCTGAATATGAAATAAGTTGAAAGTGTCAAAAAGATTTTTTGATTTAGTTTAAGACTTAAGATGTTTTTTCGGCGCCATGATTTTTATTGGACAAATCACCAAGACATTAGACAATGCACCATGTTTTCTTTATTTCTTAACTCAAGGAGAGTTAAAAAGCAACACGATCAGAAAGGTTTCAACAAAACAATAGTGGTTCTTTTCTCAATTTTTTTCTTTTAAAAACAAGAGTATAATTTAAAACATTAGGGTGATTGAATTGGAAAAACAATTTTGGTAAATGATTTAAATTTTGGTTACATATGAAATTAATTTTATAGATTTAGAGATTATTTTTTCTAATTAGATTAGTGTATTAAATTGATCAAAAACTGAAATCAAAATCACCAAATGCATACTGATAAATTGTGATAAGTCTTAAGTGTTAAGAGGAGTCATCAAAGAAGTCAAATTTGAAACTTCAATCAAAAAGGCACTTAAAGTACCTGGGCCTAGATTTTCAAAGCAGTCTTAGTGCTAAGATAGTCGTAGGCCAATGTTTATTTATGGTACTACAGCAGTCTAGGCCCTAACAGAACTTTGAAAATATAAGCCCTGATCTTAAATTTAACAAGCAGAGAAGGTGTCAAGGTTGTAATTTGATGTTGAAATGTAATGTATTCATATCGGATGTACAGTATTATACATGCATGCGTACATTCTTATTAAGGGACCATATATATTGCTTGTGTTGAAGAGTTTATGTTGTTTGTTAAACATTGGTTTTGTATATTGGTAATAAAACACTGATGATTTAAATCTGTTATTTATGAATCATGGTTAAGAATATTCATATTTGGTAAAACCTTTTGAGCAGATAATGAATTTTTGCAAATGAAGTGTAATCTCAAAAGAAAACTTTGGAGGTTTAAAACCTTGTATTTTGCTTGTAGACTTTATTGATTGTTGAGATAACATCTCTGGTTATTGGGGTTCTTATATAGTGAAGTAAGTGTGAACTGATGTAAGATTTGTTGTTATTAAGAATGTTTTATGTTAAATGTATGATATCAAAATCATTAAACTTTGGTTGTTTCTCAAGGGGCTGTGCAATATTATTAGTAGTCACATGTAAATTGAGTACATAGTGTTTGTTTTTTATGGACATACATATATATAAATATATATAACTAACATTCTCTCTATATTTCCAAGATTGCTTTAATTTTGGTAGCACACCTTTGACCTTACTTAATGCACATTTTTTGAGTTAGGAAGTTTGAAAACAGTGAAAAAACTTAACGAGGGATTGTGTTGCTCTGTCATGTGAGTTTGAAATGCTCATCATGCTATCAATGTAAGCTCAACGGTGATTTAAAGGGGCAGTAGTATGTATTTCTGAGATAAATAAAGTGGTTTCACGAAAATGTAAATAAATGTTTCCAATTTTAAGACGTTTTCTTTAATATAAAGGATCAGATTGATAAACCAATGAACCATGAGTTAAGCTATTTGAGTCCATTTCCCTACCTCAAATGATAAAAAGTGTTCACTCTAAAATGGCCACTAGTAGTTTTTGTTTGATATTTTAATATTTCCTATTCAACTATGAACGATAATACATTTGGTATAAACTAATGTTTATCCATGGAAATATGAAGAAATAATTCTTTTAGAAAAACGTGCTACTGCCCCATTAAGAGCCAGTTTCTGGGTTAATAGTGTCCTATAAGTTTCCTGGGATTCATTGTCTGTGGAGCGGTGACATATTTTGCATGGAGAGACATAC
Source organism: Phorcus lineatus (assembly GCA_921293015.1). NCBI lineage: Eukaryota > Metazoa > Mollusca > Gastropoda > Trochida > Trochidae > Phorcus > Phorcus lineatus. The sequence continues at coordinate 6,035,597 of OV121096.1, read as the reverse complement.
TGTCATCAAGAAATAAGGGTCCTGAACAGTATTTCTTTAAGTTTTGGGATATTTGACCAGGTTTATTAACATCTCTGACATATTAAGATATTGAGGACTTTATAACTTTGTGCCAGGTTTGTTCTTATCTCAGATAAGTAAAAATATTCCATTAGGTAAAGTTTTGATTACTTATTTCTTGTATAAAGAATCTCAAAATAAAGTTATTATTGTAAGAAGGGGTATTCAATGTTGAATTTTATAATTAAGTTGGCTTTTCATGATGAATGTTTAGAAATAAAGTGATTAATAGAAATAATTGATGTCAAATTTGTTTTTAACACCAGCATATATTTCCTTATCAAGGGAAGCAAATGATTTTGTACATAGCGACATATTTTTCGACCATGACAGAGTTGATGGCAAAGATTTGAGGAACAAAATGGTCATGTAAAGGGTTTGTGATAATCAGAATTGTTTGGCATTATTTACAGCATGTGTATGTTGTTATCTACTCCACAAAGCCTATATCTCTGTCTCTTGCCAAAACTTTGTATGATAATTGTTCATATGTATTGTTTGACATCCTGTTAATAATATTCCCATTTTGTACGCTACCTTTTTTCAGAAGTGATTTTCCCTCTGAAAATCTCCTGTTTATTGTCATAAAGTTCTTTATTGCTGTACGTTTATTTGAAGCTATTGTTTGTCTTTGTGTATATTTATATGTAATTTATGTGCGACTGTTGTCAAAGTTCTGTTGTAAGTTATGGCGATCTCATATTCATACTCTGTGTGATATGCCAAATGTAAAATGACCAACTGTTAAATTGTGGTGATGTCTATAACGGTTCAAATTTAAAAACTGCAACAAGATGAAATAAGATTTGAAAATGACTAAAATTTAGATAAATTCATTATTGATTAGAAATTGAATTGAGTTAAATGGAAAACCAGAAACCGATGAAAATTATTTGATATTCATTAACAATAAACATGTTTATTAATCAATATTACAAATATTTGCCCATCATTTTTTAAAAAAAGGATTAATTGGGGGTTATGATAGACAATGATCTTACAAAGCATATTTCAAATGTTATTTTGATTGACACATGTATCTTATTTCATCTTAGACTGAAGGAAAGGTCCTATTTTGTAATATGAAGTTTTCATGAAAAAAAACGGGAAAGTAACATCATTGTTGTGAATGAAATTAATTTTATATAGTCATCTTACAGTTAAAAGTTTGTCATAGTAATGTAGTCCTTTATTATTGCAGTACCTCTTAATGGCATAATTGTGCCATGTCAACAATAAAACTCCAAAGACTTTTTTTGACATGTTTGATTGTGATGAACTGTCTTTCAATGGAATATCATTTTGAATGTATTCAAGTTCTGTACAATTCTCTCCCAACATAGGGTGCTCAGTCATAAATCCCTATACAACCTCTGTTACAATATGAACGTTTTTTGGTCCAGAAATGTAGAAACCTGATTGGATGCAATCAAAGTTACTTAAGTTATTTTGTTAAGGTTTCGGAAAGCTAAACTTTATTTGAATATTCGCTTGCACTTCAAGTTTTCTTTACAAAACACATGCGCCATATTTATCCACTGCATCATTGCACAGGTCTGTGTGACAACTAATATGTTATTTATGCATTCAGTGTTTCTATTGGCTGAAATATTGCAAGGTAGTTTATGCTGCAATATTGTGCAAGCCAGGGGAAACTGCTGAAGCTCAAGAAGAGCGCTTATAATTATATATTAACAGAGGTTTATAGTCTTTAATGACGGAGCTACATGTACCTCTGTTGGGAGAGAATGGTTCTCTACAATATCATGGTTTATGAACCTTTTAAAGATGTTGAAGATACCAGTTTTGCATTTTGATTTTAAAGCTTTTGAGAAGTTTTTTTCCAGATGAAATCAAAGTTCATCATAACTCATTTTTATTCTTCTTGCCTCATGTAACTTTGGTAAAGACATATTTTGTACAACATTGTATTACAGTACTGTTCATTTGTCCTTGTATATTTAATAAATAGCTTTTAAGGTAGACAATAAACCACGTTTGAGATAAAAATGTGTTTGTACTTTTTCTCTTTGGCATTGTAATAACTAATTTCTTTTGCAATGTCAAGGTCATCATCAAGAACTGTCCACTCAAATCATTTCATATCTTGCAGGGGCAGCATAGCGCAGTGGTTGGCTTTTCATCTTTGGATTTAGAGATCTAGGGTTTTAATCCCGCCATCGGCTACTTTGTTTGCAGTAGGGAATTGTTCTACATGCAGTATGGCAATGCTCCTACGCTGATTTAATTCAGCATAGTACCACCCATGGTTCACTAGTTCTAGCTTATTATGCTCGAAGCTTTTACCGCAATTCATAGGCAGAATAGTGATGCAGGCTTTCTTCCTGCATTAAAACTAGCAGCAGTAATATAAGTGAAATACTCTTGAAACCAATAAACACCATTTCAACGCTTACACAATGCCTCATGGAAAAGCAGGAACCGGGTAGTTTACATTTAAGGTTAAAGGTTACAACGATGCCATTTGTTGATTTAGAATATCACAATATCAACCTTGTGCTCTGTGTAGAGGGAAACAGGTATTCCAACAAAAAGAAGAATCCTATGTATAAAAACGGTTTTATCTAAATCATTCTACAAATAATGATTATGAAAACAAAGTAATTGATTTACAGCTCATCAGTTTTTTATAGTAACAACAATTACAAAAAGACATATATACATATATATATATAGTTGGAATACAAATCTTCACTGGCCTAGGCAGGTCTACACATGATTTCAACAATCCAGTATAAATTCTAAACAACGTCGACCAAATTTCAGGTTTTAGATTTTACATTTTTATTTCATAGACATGAAGGGATTTACGAAGCTTCTTGGAGCATTTTGGAGTTTTATATGTAGTTATAAAAATCTTATTTTTATTGAAGCAAACATTGAACTAGGCTCAGTTAAAAGGTAATGGTAAATGTTTGATTGCATTTATGATTATGATCATGTTCATGTCACGGATGCCTGATGTGCTAAAACTCACTATGTGGACTGATTAAAAAGTACAAATACATAATTCATATGGTTACCGTGGATACAACACCTTAGTCATCAATACAATCACTGGAATATTGTTCAGTTGTATCATTATTCAGTTATCACTGACAATAACGACAAGTGTCCAAAAGCTTGTTATTTACTAAAATAAAACGACCCAGTAAAATCTCTTTCATTATATCAATAACTCCAAATAAAAAAGGTTATCAACTCAACATTTGGATCTTGTTACAAATGTTTCCTTCGGCATTTTCAGATTTTTTTGTAAAGATACTCCTAGACACGTGCGAAATCAGCTCTGGGGGAAGCGGTCGTAAAATCCCCAACCTCAGTAAGATAGATATAACATATTTGCTTCGTACAATATTCATGAAATTTATACTTGACTTTCTGCATGATGGTCCTGGTCATACATTAACTGAAAATCTCGTGAATTATTTCAGAAATATTTTTTGGTTTTAACAGGCTAATTTACTTTTGAAGCAGAACATTCATAAACAACAGTTCTTTGGTAAATAACATTGATAATATAATGTTACTTACAAATATTGTGATTGTACTACAACTCAAATAACAAAAAAAAGAAGTTCTTAAAGAAACCAGAAGCCTCAGGGACATTAATTGCTTTCATTCCTTGACGCTCTGGAATTCTTTTAATTAACCACATGTCAGTTTGAAACGGTTACTGTAGTTAAAGAGCCACTCTGTGAGTTGTTGGAGTCATATATGCCAAACGTAATCAATGGTGTCATTTGATGGCGAAGTATCGACTGTTACCAAAAAGACGCATTTTAAAGCTCGTTGGTTTTTTTCAGTGACAATTATAATCGGACGGACAGTTGCGCGCGTCCAATAGTCAAACGTAATTTTGGAAACTTATCTAAAACAGCCAGGAGGGCAGTTAGGAGAGCCAGGAGGGCAGTTAGGAGTTGTTAGTGTTTGTTAGGTTATATAACTAGTATCCATGTATATTAGACGTGATATGTACACCTCTGTGCATGTGTAAGGCTGTTTTTAGATTTTCAATGAAAACCAGTATTTGTCATACAGATGTCTTTTGGACATGAAAAGTTAAGATTTTTCGATTTTATATCACCACATATGACATTTAGGTTCGTATCATAGGTAAATAATATGTTATGAAAATAACGGAGTGGCTCTTTAACCTTATCTAAATTCACAGAACAAAGAACAACAGGAAACAAGGAACACTGAGACGAGAATCCAGTTGAATATTAATGGCCACCCTGGATATTTCAAGAGCAAGGTGAGAGGCTGGTTCCGGTATGTAAATGTTGTTCAATGTCACTGAAATAAGCTCGAACGATTCGCTTGTACCTCCAGCAACGAGGTTATATAATCTTGGCAAATTTTGATATTCAAGCTAGTATTTGGTTGCGATCCAGCCAACCCTTCATGGTTTGAATTTATAAAAAGGTGAAGGTCACAGTCAAGGTAAACTGCTAGAGATCTCTATATATATCTACTTAGATTAGTGACACAACGAGGTACGATGGCGTATTCAACCTGATTGAAATGAGATTGAAACCTTTGTAGATGTCTAAGTTGATATTTTCCCTTCCTTTGTGTCGTCTCTCATTCCCTTTAGGTAGGAAATTGTATCTGAAACAATATTTAATATTCAGATTATTTTAAAAAAAAATGTATTTGGCTTTGACAAGTGCCAAAATATCAATAAAGTACTTATCTAATATTAAATCTCTTTCAATTGCATATTAATCCTAAATGCCATAAATAAGACATTTACTATTTTTGTTTATACGATACTTCAGCAGAGCCAAAATCAGAATCCAAAATTTTAGCTTCCAAATCACATGTGCACTAGTGATTTTATCTTCCAAATCACATGTGCACTAGTTATTATGAGCTATTCAAAACTACCAACTGATAGTTTTCTTTCTGTCTGACATTTGTCTGATTAGCAGTCAGAGTCGATGTACATTGTCCCGTTTTCGATCACAAACCATTACTTAGACCCTTTTATTTATCAGTATTTTGGACCTATTACACTAAATAATTTCGGTCTTTCTGGATAAAATACCTGCATTGACAAAGCTTTTACATTTGACCCCATCAAGATGCTCTTTGTCCTTTCAGAAAAGGTTTAATTCTTACGAAATAGACTTCATTAGATGTACGGTGTCTGTAACTTGTTTTAAACGTGTGTGTCGGCGACAATTATACATTTTTCAAAGTCATCCGTGGACGTTGTACTCTTGGTTGTAATTTTCACTTATCTATGAAAGTAATTCCTAACACTCTTTTCATTATTGCAATAGAAAATTTGAAATAGTATGACATTATGTCAAATAGAAGAATAAGAGACAACCATTCGCTTAATGCATATGACCATCACAGACCGCTTTGCAGTTTCCTCAATTAAGACGAGGGACTAAGGAATCCGCTATCTTCTTACATTAACATTACATTGACGTATTCAATTTGACATAATTTTGCTTTGCCAATTTTAAGCCGAAAACAACGCACTTTCAACACAACAGTCGTTTAATGCATTAATATATGAATATGAATATGAATATGTATATGAAATATATATATATATATATATGAAAAATAATGAGCATATGTTGTACATTTACATCTGTTTTGTTGAACTTATTTTCCCTCCACTTTTATGATTTACTTAACGATTCATTTATAGATAAAAATATGTTTATTTAATTTTTACTCACAATTTTTCAGTGGTTTCAGCATCTCTAACTTCTCTGGGTCGGTTGTTTTGTTCAAACCAAGAATGAAATATCTGTAGAAGTACAAAACGACATAGACCACTAGAATGAAAGCTACATCTACATACATTTCCACCACTCGATATCCCGATAAATAAAACGATACGATTGAGATACATTCCCCAATAGCCTTTTTTAAGTGTTTTTAAAAAAACCCCTCTTAATTGAATAATTAAAAAAAAATTCTATCGTCAGATGAAAGTAAATCGATTACAAAGTGTACAATCATTCCAAAACCATATCATGATACGTTTAAGAAAGGCTATAACCGATATTCCGATTAACTATAGATGCGTGATAGTGATTGAAGTGATAAATGATAATAATGTTGAATGTGTTATCAGTCACGAGTGGTAGATACCAATGAACTGACGTAATACAAAAGGCTGATCAAATGACGCGCTCATGACAACGACGAACTTTTCGTAGTAAAACCAAACCGATGACTACCGAACTTAGATGACTAAAACACTTGAAATAGATAAAATACTTTTTAACATATGCTATGTCAATCTAATCCCAATATGTAGAAACATTATTTTCAATATTCTTCTACACTCGAAAGTAGTTGGTATTTGTACAGAAGAGAAATATTCTATATTCACTGCCGAGCTAGTGAATAATCGTAAGGTAACCTTAATTCAATGTTAAACATGAGAGTTAAGGTTAACCTTAGTAAAGGTTACTTTGTGAAAGGAGGCCCAGATAAAAAATCATATTTAGAATCACAACTCACTTTGCAACAAGGCGCATGTGGTAACATCGGAATTGTATGATCGCTTCAACCAGATTGTCAAACGCGGCCTTCACCTCCTGGTTGGAACTTGCCTTTACTGTAATGAAATGTAACGAAATTTTAGAAATTTTACTTTTTTATAATACATAAAAATGATTTAGATACAAGATTTGTATATGAAAATAAATTTCAAATACGATGGACGAATTAACGTTCTTTTCTTACCTTTCCAAATTTGGAAAGATATGGAAAAGTCATTACTAGTCGTTTACCAAGGATATGCTATTTCCCGTTCTAGGAGACGAAATTATTGAATTGCTAACAACTGTAATGATATTTAGTTGAAATAAAAGGATTTTACTGCAAAGATATTCTCGACGGATAATCATTCATAGCGAAGCTACAATAGTATCTCAAAAGTATGTTAATTGTGATAAATACTTTTAAAACAGTTCCCTAATTGAAAAAAAACCATGATTTACCAAAGTCTCGAAGCCGGACCGGTCTGTTTTGCACATCCTTAAGAAATTGTCTGTGTTTTGGCTGAACGAACTGTATCTTGTACTTTGTGTGATCATCTCTACCTGTGAACATGTATTTCATACAATCAGACAGATTTTGACAGACTGACAAAGTGATCTTACAAATTTTAAAAACTGACTGTCATTATGAAAAAATAATATTTTGAAGTTTCCGATCGGTTAAAACAATTACACATGACGAGACCTCATGAAGGCCAAAGTACGTAGGTAACCATCGTCGACAATCCAGGCTGGGATATATCTTCATTTATACCCTGGATTCATTTCACCTATTACCTCCCTTTGCTAGCCTCTCTCGGTAACCAACCAGACCTTAATCGTTGGAACTTATTTAGACTTTGACATTGGCTTTACTACGCTCGGCGATTAGTTAGATTTTTCTGCGATTGGAAACATGTTTGCGCTTTTTTAAGATTATGTTATTTCCCTTAAAATCATTCCCTGTGATGCTAAAGAGAATACTTGTCAGGTAGGTTCTGGACACAAGAATACTATACCTTTCTCATGCTCGATGTTTAGTAGGGCATCAAGAATCTTGATGATACAGCCCTGGCCAGCGTCGGACCCCTTCGCCTGGACAAACATGGTGAGATTTAATGAATTACATTTTGTTTCATTTCGGAGTGAATGACTTGATTAGCGCCGCTTTGTCAATTTATCAGCCATATGAGGCGTCATTTTCGGACCCAACATGTGCAGGACCTATGAAGGCCATCGGCCGTATACATGGATAAATATACATGTAATAAGTACCTAACATAGAAGGAAAGCGTCTGAAGCTTTGATGAACAAAATATTTCTGTTAGCGATAACGACAATTCATGTTTTCTCTCTTTTGTTGCGAGAGTTTATTACCAGATTCGCTTGAATCATAAGACAAAGTAACCAATTTCCCCTCGTTCGCTCATAGGTTAAACTGATTACTTTATGTCTGATGCGCAACGCTAAACTTGGCCTTTGCATAAGACAACCATGGTACATGCAGTACCAGTAAAGATACAATACCTTATACGGCACTTCGCTGACTCCCTCGAATATGATGCCATCGACTAATGGAGGGTCCTCGTATCTGAAACATTCAAATCCCTCATTCATTTGGTTTAAGGGGTATTTTAATTTTAATTTTCAAAAACATTATATAAACAATGAATTTATTACATGTAACCGTTAGAAATGTAACGGCTGTAAAACCATATTAAATGCCTCTGGTTAAAAAACCCAACAACCATAAACAATCCTTAACTGTCATAAATGTCATAGAAAAGGAGTTGATTGATGTATTTTTTATTTTCATTACGGCTACGTTTCAGAATGAATTCTTGTGACATATTGAAGCATATGGGCTTGGTATGCTTGAAATCTTTACCGAAAGGTCGCCATTTTGAAATAAGTTTGTATCAGCATTATTTCCATGGTATTCTTTAAACCAATACCATAGAAACGGTTTGTGAGAAGTTATTTACACAATTACACATGATGTAATGCTGCCGAGAAGTTAACAATTCGTATGAACACAAGCTTAAATTTATGAACAGTGTGAAAATAATAAATCGTAGATGGATGTGATTAACATGGCACTTTCAGACAATGATAAGTCGCCTTCAATGACAGTTTCTAAATTATTACTACTTTGGAAAGGATGTTTGTCCACCCTGAATCTATTTGAGGAGCTCTAATGACGTCACCAATTTCTTTTTGGGGGATTCTTTTTCACGCAACCATCGACTACCTGGAAGAGGTATTATTCAAGCGATGTCAATCTAATGCAGCTTATCATAAATTTTTTCGCCCTTCACGGAAGCACATTGTGATGACGTTCTTTTCAATCCAACGATATGACGTTTTGTATCAGACGAAAGTGTTTACATTCGAGTTTAAAAAATAATCTGATTTTTAAATCTTTAACGGAGATATGCCATATTGAACCCGGTCATTCTCGGACTTATAACAAACCCCGGCGATCATACCATTGTACCACAGAGCCGGAGCTGACGCGAAGTCCTTGATATTTGGTTTGTTTGAGATTATTCGCCTTTCGCGTCATCAATCAATCAACATAGCTTATATGGTTATCAATTTAAAAGATAGATAAAGCATAGTTGGAAGAGATGAATAAAAGAGAATGGATTGTGAAAATAGGATAATTGCTGTAGGAACATACCCACGAGCCTACAGCCTTCGGGCATTCGTACAGGCAACCAGCCTGGTGTATAGATAATGTCCCTTGGGCAATAGATGATTAACAGAATCCTCGTAAATTGTACAAACAGGACAAACCTTTATTGAATTCAGAGGATAAACTTTATGGAATGATCAACGGATGTCAATTTGAGACGACAGACATGTTCTGCATATTCTGAATAACGAACACAATAGCATTTAACAAATCTTACCCGCTGAAGAACGGAGCAAGATCCTTGACAAATGATTCGGTTTGCAGGTTCTCTGAAAACAGACAGTCTCATAAAATGGGTACAGTATGAATGGATATGACTACGTAGAGCCCAGGGCGCTCTATATAATATAAGTCAACTAACTTTAATCTCCGGTCAATATAAAGTCCGTTTTCATTGGTCCCTATATTTTAAACACAATTACGAAAATTTCCCGGGATTCACCCTTTTAAAAAATGGAGCCATTGGTTCTGTAGCTCATATCATAAGGGGCCAAGGATATCTACAAATTATAATCCTTATTGGTGATTGTTTCTGTACACATGATTCAAACCTTCAAGTCCTTTTTATTTCAGATGTAATTAAAAAAGTGAAGGCCTGATGAGGCCATAATTCGAATATCTGTCATGATCTAAATATCGTAGGGACAGGTAGGTAAAAATTATGATCATAAACAAATGAGATTGGGTTTTAGTGTATACGAAAGACGTTCACTGCTGACCATTCAGGATGTGGTTAGAGTTCTTCAGGTCAGACACAGCCTCTGTAATCTGTTCAAGAGAGCGAGTTATCTTCTCTTCGTCCTCCTCATCAACCCCATCAAGAATATCCTGTAATGCCTTTGGATGAAAAATAAAATAATTTTCAATCTTTAAAACCACAGGGATTCGAACGATACGTTAAACAAACGGATCTAAGCCCAAGCCTTTAATCAATCTTAAAGGCACTGTAGAACGGTTTAAAAAGCCAAATAACTTCCTCAAAATTTCCGCAATAATTAAAAAAGAATTATCTTCATAGAGTCAAACATGTCATTACTCAACCCGTTATCCGTGGTCACAGAAGAAATTATCATGTATAAAGCGAGAACTGCATGCGGCCATCTATGTGTGAACACCTTTTAATCATTTTAGTAAGGGAAATGGATTTGGGTAGCTTAACAAAAGTTAGTACATTCGTTTCAGGATTTATTTTACTGATTATGAAATATTGTCTTGCGATTGGTTCAATTTGTTTTGCTTTCCGTTATTTTCCTCAAAAAAGCCCCAAAGTAGCATACACTTGTCAGGGCTCGCTAAGTGGAACGCAAGCTTCAAATGATGTTTTTTGTACGACGCCTTACATGTAAAATAGAAAGAGCAACACCACTTTCGTTTGTTCTAATATGAAATTTCAGCGTTTCTTTTCCATCGTAGAGCTATATAGTCGCCTTGTGAGAATGTAACACATGCGAAGAATTAAGTAAATGCAACTGTTCAAGCATAAAGATAAATGTAGCATTTAAAAAAAACCTCAGATATACATTTTGTTTTAGTCTCTGGTTTATGAAAAAATTACAAGGTCTCGTTTAGAAAATAAGAGAACATATCACATACTGAACATACATAGTAAGGGATAAATGTGAATTTTAGAATTAAAGATCAATATCCATTTATCTTTCTAAACACTGTAGAAATATTGATAAAAAATGCCAATATCCCTAACTTAGACATGTCCAATACATTAATCTGAGTACTCAATCCGCTAGAGAAGAAAAAAAAGAAACAAAACACTAAAGATTTACTCTTAAAACTTCCCCTGCATGGCTTTCACTGGCTAATTTAAACTTTGCTGCCGACCCGTCCAAATTCGTGTTTTGAGTTGCAAGTCATAAGATTTCTCAATGGACTATCGAGATCCGTCGCATCAGACTGGACGGCAAGTAAAGAAATATTGCAAGTCTTAAATTGGGTCAGACGCAAGTAAGGCCGTGCGTGGGAAGATGTCATAAAATATTCAAAAGACTAAATAGGTTACCGGTGCTGCTGCTGCGAAGCGAAATTCAACCTGCATGCCGAAGATGTAGAACCAGTAAAAGACGTCACCTCCCGGAAATTTCAAGAAAGGGGCGATGTTGCTATGGAAACAAGACACTGGGTAAAGAAATCATGCTTTCAATCTGTCAATGGTTGCCTTTCAGTACACACTTTAATATGAAGATTACTTCCAATTATTTCAATGAATGTACGAGTTTCAAAAACATTAGCATTCGAAATGTATTCAATAGCATAACGAATTCATATGAAAGTTTTGCTAGAAGTATATTACAAAAGATATGGATAAGAAAATTCGGAGTCATGAAACGAATCAGAAGATATATTTTAATATTAATATATGTGTTCCGTTTCTTTTCTACTGGAGTATACAGAGCTACTGAGTCTGATCCGAGGGTATATATGACTCCGGCAACCAACGGAATGGCTTTTTCTATTTTAGCCATATTAATGAAATGACGTAATTTACTGGTATCAGACGAGCAATAGCGAGTATGACAAAACAATTCATTAGTATATTAACAAAACTTAACTAGAAATACTTATTTTCATCTTAAATATTATTTTTTCATCAACATTTAGGCCTACGTAACAAGCCGAAGATCGCATTTGTTCAAAGAAAGGAAAAACATGTGTATACTTACTCAAGGCCGTATGGTCTGCAAAAACATATTTAAACGTTCAACAAACATCCATCGTAAATTAATTAGTTAGTTAGCATCACATTCCAATGATATTTCTTCTTAAACTCATCCCACAGTAACTGTCGTTCAAATCCATGTTTCAAACTTGATCGTTTATACAGCAAAAAAAGCTATCTCCAACTTTTGAGATTTCTTTCTGATATATCTTTTTCAAGTAAGGTAGCTTCATAATGTAAATTATATAAGTAGACTACAATCAACAGAAATATACAGATGTACAGCTGCATGCCAAAAGTTTGTTCACATACCTGAATATCCTAGTGCAAATATCATGTGACTTGAGATGCCTTTGAGTTATCGTAGCATTGCGAAAAAGGAACGAATAATATTGAATATCAACTCCTTAAAACATTAATCACGTTTGTTCCTTTGCACAAAGTCAATGTGATTAGGTTGGTTTTAATCTCAGAGAGTCGATATGAACATTTCATTTGACATTTAACGAAATCGAAATTTCGAAAATATGACCCCTTCTGTCTATATCAATACGTCACATCTCGAATTTTTGCACGAAAGACCAGACGATCCCAAAATCAGTTCAAGAATGGACATTGGGTGATCCATTGTCAGTGTTGCTGAAGTTATTCTATTGACGTTGAAACGAAACCCAAATTACATATATTTGCACTACGATTCAGTGGTAAGTGAACAAACTTTCGGTATGCAGCTGTAAAGAATCAATTCAAATAATCAACAGATACGACAACAATGAACAGGTACCATACGCATATTTCACTTTTCCATCAAGTAATCTGGGTAATTCATAAATCGTGTCATTTAAGGTAAATTAATCACATATAACATAACTGTCTGATGAAACGGTGATAGAAAATATTTTGTTGATATTCTCTCACTAAGGAAAGTTGGGTCAAGCTCGAAAACTCTAATTTATGTATAGAAACTATTTTCAACAACATTTCGGCTAAAATGCTTAACATATGTCATTGCGATCATAATAATGTATAGTTATCATGCAAACCCTCACTTTAATAAAAACGTTTCTGGAACACAATGATGATAATCTTTTTAAAATGTAAATATAAATATATGAATATATAAAACACGATATTACAATAAGACTAAGAGCGCATAACTAGGTAGTAAAATCATCGCCAGTAAAAGAGTTTTCAGCTGACATCTGTCTCAGGTAAAGAAAACATGTGCACTTACACAACATATTCACCCACCTGCTTTTATCTTTACGGACACAGTTGTTGAGTAAGAGATCGCTGTAGGCGAGGATAGGCATTATGTCATATTTCTTGTAAATACCCCAAAGTGGAACTGCCAGGCATTTAGGTAGAACCTGTAGGTTTACGAAATCGTTAATCTCTTTAATGTAAACATTTCTGTAATTCGAATTCAATGTTATGACAAGGCTTTCAGAGCAGTCAAGGGCAGATAACATCCTTGTCAAAAGAGTCAAGGAACACTTTTCATAATTTGAAAACATATTGGAACTTTTAAGATAAACATCTCCTAAAAATGTGAGAAGAAACATTCATGTATGTTGCAATTCTGTTATTATTCTCTTATTTGTCTGTGCTTCTGATTGCTAAAAGGGCGGGAGGAGGCGGGAGAGCGCAGTGATTAGCGCGTTCGGCTTCGGATCAAGAGGTCCGTGGTTCGAATCCCGCCTGGGGCTCGGCAACTTTGTCTGCAGTAGAGAGCAGTTCTACACACAGTCAGGTTTGGGTGCAATGCTGCACTGAGTTTCAGCGCAGTACCACCTATGGTTTGCTAGTACCAGCCGATGCTCGCTTATTTAACCGCAATGCATAGCCACAATGGAGTTGCGGGCTTTCTCCCTGCAATAATACTAGCAGCCGTGATATAAGTGAAATAATCTTGAAAGCGGCGTTAAACCCCAACTCAATCACTCACTAAAATGGCGGATCTGGGAAGGAGGGCTAAGACCTCCCCTTCCCTTATTCGATTCTGTATAGAACACGGTGAACCCCCTCTTCCCCTGCCTACAACATGTTTTTTTCTCAAAAGTCGACCCCGCCCCCTTAAACTAAAAAAAAAATATATTGTATTTTGAGAAAATCAAAGTTATGAGTAATATATGAACATAAGAATGCACTTCAAAGGTTAATCCGTTAAAGGGCAGCAGTATTTAATGGTCGTGGAAAATTTCATTTTTTTTGCTCAACATGAGTCTCCTTATTTGAAAAAGGAAATATTTGTACCTTGGGTACTTGCTCTGGTTCCTTTCCCTTGTACCACAGGTAGCAGTTTGTTATGATCCCCAGCTGACTGTGGGCCAGTTTGACCTCCCTGTCCCCCTCCAAACGGTTGAAGTCCAGCACTGGCATCTGGAGGGATAAACTCTTTTAGAGCATTGTGAAATCTTCGAAAATTAACCATTCTTCTCTGGTATAAGCTTAAAGTGACACAGAGAATGTTTCATAGATTTTGTATGTGGCTTTATCAAGGTAAAATACCATACAACATGGGTAAAGTTCAAATAACGTTTTTAAGGTTGCATTCTAATGCAAAAATTACGATATTTTCTTGTTCTCAAATGTAAATAAAAATGTACATATATGTGTTATGAAGTCGAAAATCTGCGTCCCATTTACATATATATTAGTTAAATGAATGACTATGCGCCACCGACGTATATTTTCGTTATGTCTGCTGTAATTCAGTTTCCAAAATAACGTTTGAGTCAGTGGTGGACGCCATTGTCCGGTTTTCGATCATAAATCTCGCCTTAAACCTGTTTATTGTCTCTATGCTGAACTGATAAGCATTGAGATGTTACTTTTCAGAAACAAGTCCTACCACCATTTGTGATGTTTGACATATTTGACCTCAACAACATACTCTGTACACCCTTCAATACAAAGAAAATCTAATTAATTAATGCCATGTGCGTATTGGTTCCGTGGCGTCACCTGTTTGGGCTTATGAGCGGTGAGGCGATGCAATACACAGGGGGTTGTTTTACTAAAAAAAATGTCCTTGGTAAAACATTCGTTCCCTGTCAACCATTAACGAAACTATTTTTAAAATGAATTATGGTTAGTGAAGTTGGTCTTATTGGTTGGAGGCCCCAACGGCCTCCAACCATCTTAACAGCTGAAATTCTCTCTATATTACAGTTGGAAAGGAACTTTCAACCAATCATATTTAGCCTCTTTGTATTTCGGCAATATCGTAAACCATTGAACACATCTGTATTAAATTTAGAACTACGTGACCATGTGGGTATTCCGAAATAATTGGCAACCTTTAATACGGAAAACGATTGTCTTTGCAAATCTCAAAATTTAAAGGGAACAGTGGTGTTTAAGAATAAATAAGACAGTACAATTCTTCATGACCGCACGTGTACTAAATTAGACGCGTAAATGTCGCATGAAAGGTTAGAAAACTCTATTCCATGTTAGTAAAAAACCCTCCTTTACAACGGCACACGCGAGGAACAAGCGGCTACAAGTCGATAAGTAGAGAATGTCATAATGGCGAGTCAATTTGTGGGATATCGCTTCGTGACAGACAAAGATAGAGGTAGTGAACTTTGCTTTTGACTTTAAGTTGATATATCTTGTACTGGCAATCTTTGAGAGTTGAGAAACAATTAGTGATACATAAGGATTAAGGAATTTGCAAAAGAGTCGAACACTTTGTGCGGTGCTGGACGCTATCAATTGTGACCTATATTCTAAAAATAGATCTATTTCCAAGGGATAAATCGGTGACTGTTTTTTAAAACAGAACTGTATAGATCTATTTATAACTGCAAGTTTGCCTGACTATTCTATTATCTGATGCTATGAACAAATAATTGTTTAACTTTTTCTAAATAAAAAATAAAATGAAGATCTTTTGTTCTATTAATGGCCTTAATCTACTTATTTGCTGTAATGAAAATCCTGTCCTATTTGTACCCTATGATTTCGAAGTATTTCCTAGCCTAACAAGGATGCCTCCAACTTTGCCTTTTCTTGTTTTTTTATTACCTAGGACGTACTTCTCCAGCAATGCAATCCCTTTTGATGCGGATATTAAATTATCATGAATTATTTATAATCGTTTTGCATGATTACATACAACATGTAACTGGTGAACCATACATAATGATATATAAGGATTTATGCAAAAGATATTGCATTTATCATGTACCCATACATGCCATGCGATATCTGTACTTGATCGTGCACAAAAACAGTTTCTGACCACCTTTCTGCTTGAGTTCATTTCAATAGGCGCTGGGGTGAAAATACATAAAACTTTCAAGCTCACAAGTTAGTATCGAAACTTTAGACATATCACGCGTGCCTATTTCATGCGTGCCTATTTTCGGCATGGGGACCTGCGCAGTAGAAAGGAAATGTAAAACAACATTTGATTCTCAACATCGGTAGCGTTTTACCATAAACTATACACTTCCCTGTAAAAATAACTATTTAGTAAGGCTTACCGTTGAGATATGATTTGTTTAAAGATCCGTTTATTGACGTGTGGTGATTTGCACGGAATTAACTATGATATTTCCGATCCCCGAGGACATTCATCGAAAATTGGTGAGCAGGTAAAAATGCAAAATGCATTTGAAGAAAATGGTTCTCATTATTTAATCAAGAAAATGATACAAATACATATTGTGAAGAGAATGTCCTACTTTCTTTTTATTCCTGGCAGGAACATTATATCGTTTCCTTTCTCAGAATATGACAACGTTCATGCAAAGTAAAGACGCGCCTTGTTTCACGTTACCAAGCAAGATATACGTTGCGCCAATCATTATTACCTTATCATATTAAGCATTGTTGCATTTCCTCAACTTTACTGTGCTAACCCTTTAGCCCCCTGCATCTCATATATATATATATATATATATATATATATATATATATATATATATATATATATTATCAGAAATCTCAAAGAGACACTCGTCGGGGACTGCACTCAAATATCCACGTGCGTGGCAAGGCTTGGAATAACTAGGGATGGAGACTATGTGAGTTGTGCCTTGCAGGGGAAGTTGATAGTCTCTGAAAGTCGAGCTGCGAAATAGTACTTATAATCTCGAAAGTCTATGGGTAATCCTGAAAGTGTAATTGTAATCTGGAAAGTGTAGGTGTAATTTTGAAAGTGTGGTAATATTGCGACTATTTGTTTACCTTGAGCACCTCGTCTCTGAGCGTGTCGCTGTCTATGAGATTCACTACATCCTGCGATAACTGGTTCCATGGCTCGAAATACTCTGGTAAACTCGTCTGAAAAAAAGAGAGTGATTACAACTAAAAACACGGTGTCAGCTCGTCCAATTATGTCAACGAAATATGTAAGATTCTTCTAGTTTTCAGACGCTTCAGACCATTGTATTTATAAACAAGAAAAGCCTTTAAAAAGGCAAGCACCAGGGCAGAATAACTGGATTGGAGAGGACGGGTAGACTAGTAATAGTATTTTGAAACATAGCAATATGAAGGCTCCAAAAGTGTCTATGTTATTCCGACCAATGTATTTACCATTGTATTTTGTTGTTACAAAAATAGAATGTTGACTCCGATTCCTGAATGCAAAATAAAAGACCGAAATTAAACAAATGTACACTTTTATTTTTGTGACAATATTTTCAAATGAGTATTTACACGTTTATCGACATACATAACAGAAAATATCATAATTCTCTGAATATGATTTTTGAGTGAAATCAGATTCCACATACAGCATGCCAAATATTTTGTATTACCTACATGGTTCATGTTTTTGCTACAGCTCTGTTCATTGGTCATTCGATGTGTCGTGATACAAAGAACAAATAACAATAGCTAAAACTTTTCTTTGTAAATTCCAAATGTCTAATATATAGCGCGAAATATCAGCAATAAAGGGAATATATCAGCTAATATTTACCTGGGGGGCTTTGGCCCCCAAAGCAATGAAAAAGATTACTTTTTAAATATGAATTAAGTTTTATATTTGTTTTTTAAACGAGTCACAATTGCAGCCATTGAAATTATAAAGTTGATACACAGCAAAATAAGCTTATTTACGGCGTAATCGAAGTTCCATGAGCAACACTTTTCTTGTATGTTTTTACTATGTGTGACAATATAACTGATCTCAACTATATGTGTAACTCTCTTGAAAGGGATGATACAAGTGTGTGCTACTCATGTTCTAACTCCATCAATTTATTGATATCATACTGATATTGATATTGATATTGATATTGATAGAAAATTTTATTGATACACAAAATTTAGTGTTCCTACCTAAACAAAAAAGTACCTCGAACAGAGACCGTAAAAAGAAAAAAGGGCAATAACTCTGGGTAAAAAGTAATTTCTCGCTTCTTAATCCAGAACGATATCAAGATATTATACTCTTTTTCAAAAGCTGAATTGGGTTATCTTATGAAACAGGTTTCTTAGAAAAGCTCCCCCTGATTAAACCTATACCCCCTCTTACTGTGTCATGTCAACATCTATATATAGCATGTTTCAATGGTTATGCCTGATCCATTCATTGATTACAACAGAAGAATAAAAAAGATGTTAATCGTTTCTTCTGCCGCCGCATTGGAGTAGTTTATATATTTTTTATGTAGAACACCATTATAAGAGAGAGAGAGAGAGAGAGAGAGAGAGAGAGAGAGAGAGAGAGAGAGAGAGAGAGAGAGAGAGAGAGAGAGACAGACAAAGAGACAGACAGAGACAGAGTCAGACAGACAGATACAGAGAGACGGAGACAGAGACAGACGTAGAGAGAGACATGCCGACACGCTGCAAATGTGTATTCACAGGAATAATGACAGCTTTAGTCGATATATATATATACTTTTATATAGCCTAGTTAAAAGGCACTAGGTTGACGACTCTCGATGGCGCTTTCTAGACTGCTGTCAAAACCTATCACTGTGAGCGTATCAGATACATTTGAAAATAGGGTTGACTTACCAAGGGATCCTCTAAAACAAACGCAGTTTTCAGAGAAACATCGTAATCTTCAAGTTTCATTCGCGACATTTTTTGTCTGAGACTCTGACACAATTTTCAACGTTGCTTTTTAAAACATCTGCCTTTATACATGGTTAGGGCTCCTGTATTGGAACATGACTCGTTATTCAGATAGAGCCAGAGTACTCGTCCGTGGATAGTTGATAAAAATCCACGCCGTATATATATTCACATGTAGACCTGCCCCTATCAGGTATATGAATATAGAGGACAAAGTTCACCCTGTGCGGGTAAATACACTCCGTAGTTGAAGGTAAAGGGCACGACAAGGGTTTAAAAGGGGTCGTCTCATCCATTAAATGTTTAATTTATCCCTTGAGAAAACAACCGGGAGCACTTTCACTTGTCATCCAATATTATTAAAACTAACGTAAACACACGTCTTAAGAATGAAATGTATAAGCCATGAAAAGTAACACACCGCTTAAGATTGACTTGTTAAAGTCGTGAGATATTCCGGGGAATAGAATAATTTTGAGTTTTAGGTAACACCAAAGTACATCTAAGAACTCCTTCATTTCCTTAAAATACAAACTTTCACACCGTATTGATTGTAAATTGTGGCTTATAAATATATAGATATTGACAATTTTCCTACACTTAAAACACAAAACGTTCCGACCTCTCGCGCATCAAATAGTTCACGTTCAGTTATTAAATATTGCCTGCCGCTCACCGCTCCTACGGTGTGAACTTTCTGACGAGGAACAAACTAAGTTTTCAATTTGTAAACGTTTTTACATCATGACAAACCATGGTCAGCCTGTTTTCAACAAATTTGAAAACGAACTTTTGAGCAAAACTTTTATGTAGTTATCAGTTATCTGACGGTTGTTCAGTGTCCATGCAATCCTGCCGAGAGCCTATTTGATAAAAAGCTTTAGATTTCGAAAGTTTTTTGCCGTTGAACATTGATGAGGATTTACTCGTCCTCTGTGTCACGTACATATCTTTTCACCAGTAGATAGGTAATTTACTCAAAATAACTCACAACATAATAAATAATGTCCCCACTCAAGTTTACTGTCAAAATTATAATAATCGTTTTTTTAGAAAAAAGTTTATTTTTTTGCAAAAGTTATAAGTTTCTTTTGCCAGGTAGTTTATTCGTGAAAGTCATCAGGTATTTGGTTAAATATTCTGATGATTGAAGCCACCGTAAAATATCAATGTTTGGTACACCTCTACATTCTACTCGAATAATTTTGCTTCACAGAACATTATTTAAATTATATTTGCTCATTTTGTTATACATGTTAGATAAAAAAAATTTCAATGATTTCAAGTCCTATCGTCCATTAGTGAGTTTGAGATATGACGCTAAGCATCTCCTCCGCATGGCTTATACTTCCGCCAGCCATTATAACTTGCTAAGATAGGCCTTGCTGTATTTCCCTAAACATTTATGTGCTTGTCGTCCAGGCTGCTGTGACGGATCTCGATAGTCCCATGAAAGATCATATGAGAATTGCACCCTTTCACCGAAGAGGGCGCTGTGCTCAAAAAACGAATTTTGACGTGTAGGCAGGAATGTTTAAATAAGCCAGTGATGCAACTGGTGCAACTTAAAGCCATGAGGGGAAGATGGACACTTAGTGTTAACCTGAACTTATAATAAGAGCACCTTTATAATTATATTCGTGAGATTCGTGAGGACTTACACTGAATGACCAAGTGTATATCTCTATATTGATAGAAACTAAATTCAATCATTGAATATCTTTACGCCTTTAAAAGTGACATAGTGTAACTATGGGACGAGCTTGTAGAGTATGGTGATGTTAGATATGTCGAAGGTTTAAATTTATTTCTACGAGAAGGAGCGGCAGTTGCTTAAAATAATCAAGTTTAGTGCTTTTTAGTTCTGTGTAATGACGATGTCCAAGACGAGATTTTCGGTGGTGGAAACTGGATTTTAGGCCTTTATCGATGATTTTCATTAAAGGCAAGTGATTGGCATAATTTGGTGGGGTAGGGGTGAGGGGGGGGGGCTGCTAATCGCAATACTTCCTTAGAGCATATAAAGAACGTTAGTAACGCTCGAGGAAACATGTTTTGTAACCAAAATCCCGGTTGCTGTGTTGACCCTACATGTACATGTAGGCGGCTACTAAGCTGCATTTATGTGTACATGTACGTTAAACTACGTTTCCGAGCAACCCTTATTTAAAGTCAGAGTTTGAATGTTTTCCCGGCGGCCACGAACATCGCCCAGTATCAGACTGCACTAGCCTCGGGTATCAATCAATAAGCTACGTTCACGAGTACAGCTTAGACAAATCTTCTCACTCGTTATCCTGACAGGGTGTTCGCGGTGACCAAAAACATTGTGAAATCTTGTCGACCGAACGCAGTGGTAATTAGAACAACCTCAACCATATTTTCTACCCGAGGTAAACAGGTATCGCGACGTGCATTAAAAACAGGTAAGGGATCAGGTAGATAGTGTTTATTCATGCATATTTGCCCTGGTTACTTCATCAATGCATTATTTGACAAAAAAAGGCGAAAACGCAGTTCTTATTATTGTCAGCGCATGGTCAGATGTATGTGAAAGTAAACTGTTTGGCATCGCGATATACAACTAGAGGAAATATGTATGTCATCAATGATAACTCTTCCTTAAAACGCCGCTTTGATTGTGTTGACACCATACATGCGTGTAAGATCATTTTCTATTTATATACATAATTGAGACAAATGAGATCGTTTTATACGCTTCACAGAACAATGTTCATTGCGACATCCTAGAAACACTGCTCACTCGGTACTCCTGTACTAGGTCAATTCAGCGAGTCATATGTCTGTGACTAGTAAGTCAGTTCGGGGTATGTGGAAATATGGGGTAT
Organism: Phorcus lineatus; assembly: GCA_921293015.1. Lineage (NCBI taxonomy): Eukaryota > Metazoa > Mollusca > Gastropoda > Trochida > Trochidae > Phorcus > Phorcus lineatus. The sequence continues at coordinate 6,013,733 of OV121096.1, read as the reverse complement.
GTGGAAATCTCTCGTCGGTTTTGTTTACGCTTACAAAACAACCCGGTATTCGTTGTTTAACATTGTAGCAGAGAAGAGTAGAGGATTTACTTACAGCGATCTACAACTTTCGTATTAGAAGGTAATCGAAGTTTAATTTTAATCCAGAAGTAAGGCCAAATATTAAAATCTTGATGATCACAATACGTGTATATTATAATTTCATTTAATGATAATATTTATTTGTTTGTCAAAATGCGACATCTGTACCATTCGTCAATATCAATGTTCACTAAGATATGTAAAATCATGTCATCACCATGATCATGATTGCGACGATCATCAAACTAATAATATTTTCCATTAATATCATTTTCACAGTCATAACATCGATCATCATTTAACCATAATCATCATCATATCATTTCTTTCAGGTCGAAAGTAAGTGTATTAAACCTTGTTTTGTATTATGAAAACACTGTCATAGGTGTCAACATGATTTGTATCACGTTTCGTCATCAATCAAATGTTTCTGTACTGTGATTTCCAAATTTTTTAATTTTTTGCATCATTTCATCATCATTTTGAAAGGTAATTTATTTTCCGAAAACAGTCAATTATTTAATTATTAAGAGTAATAATTGAAACTGAATCTGTGTTCCAGACGCTATGAGTACAGAGAAGGGCGTGTCCTACCCGGACCCCTATGCCGCTCCCCCCGGGTACGGGGTCCAGCAACCCACCTACAATCAGATGGCGAACCAACCCACACAGTCACGTGAGTGTAATTAACTGAAATCTGAAAAGCTTACAAAAATAAATACTGAACTATTGGTAACATTAACCTTTGTCGTTACATTCTGGTTCTTGTGTTTATTATAATGTTCAACATATCACATCGTACTCAAATCTATATCTTTTGGAGACAAGTTTTTAAAAATAAATAGCAAGCAAAGGTGTCAAAATATGGAGTAAAACATTCGGACATAATTCAGTAGCGGATCAAACAATTTTGAAAAGGGAGGGTGGGCGAGGTTTCACAATTTATATTGACTATTTATCTAATAATTTAACTGATATTATTTTTCTCACAAAACAGCTTACATGCAAGCTTCGCCCCATCAGCCGGGCGCCACATATAGGTACCGCAGTAGACCAGCCTTCATCACGTGCCAGCACTGTGGGGCGAACGTCACGACGGAGTTGGACCACAAGGTTGGGACATTTACCTGGCTCTCGGCAGGATTGGTCTGTCTCGTCGGGTACGTCTTTATCCTTTATCTACTGTAGAGCATTCTCTATCCCAAGACGTTTTTCTAACCATAAACTCAAATGTTATGTTGAAAAAATAACTTCTTTACCCTTTATCCAATGTAGAGCATTCTCTATCCCGAGATTTTTTTCTAACCAAAGATTTCAATGTTATGTTGAAAAAAGAATCTCTTTATCCTTTATCCAATGTAGAGCATTCTCTATCCCGAGATTTTGTTATAACCATAGTTTCCACAGTTATGTTGAAAAAATAATCTCTTTATCCTTTATCCAATGTAGAGCATTCTCCATCCCGAGATTTTGTTCTAACCATAGTTTCGAAAGTTATGTTGAAAAAAAAAATTCTTTATCCTTTATCCAATGTAGAGCATTTTAGTAATCGTATCTTGCGGACAGGGTTCTTTATCGCGCGACTCTATCCCCAGTCGTTATTCTACCCAAAGATTCATATGTTTAGGTGAAAAAATGACGTCTTTATCCTTTCTCCACTGTAGAGTAACTCAGCTACCATAACTAATAGACACTTATTTCTATCCCGAGACATTACTCTGCCAATATTAAGTTGAACAAATATTTCTTTGTCCTTTTTCCACTGTACAGCAATAGGTTTATCATATCTCGGGGACACCATTCTCTATCTCTAGACGTTTTTCTATCAATAGATTCCAAAAGTTGAAAAAGCTACATATTTATCCTTTATCCACTGTAGAGCATTTTAACTATCAATGTCTAAGGACACCATTTTCTATCTTGTGATGTTATTTTACCCATAAATTCCAATGGTTAGAATTTTAAAAGCCCGTGTTATATATGTGATTAGAGGGACGCATGTCATCTCCTTCATCCATAAAATATACAAAATAATATAATTAATGATAAGGTACGCCATGAGAAACTGTCATTCGTTATCACCGATCTTGGTACTTCGAAACCGAAATCGAATTACTTATCTCATATATTAGGATGTTAAGATATAAAACAAGATGAATTTCTGTTTGGATTTTGTGTGAAAGCATGGTATTGAATGGTAATTTATTTCAAGTTCATATTACTTATATAAATGATTCAAGTCCTATGTAAATACAATATCCCTAAGGATATTTTCTATTTGCTCAATATTTTATATCATTTGCTTGTTAGTGGATTAAGTATCTGCACTCTATTTCAATAAAGAGGTTTTTGCCCTACAATATGGCCGTCTATGTTGCAGACTTGCTGCCGGATGCTGCCTCATTCCCTTCTGTCTAGATGTCTGTAAGGACGCAGAACACATTTGTCCCAACTGCAAGAACGTTGTGGGCGTCTTCAAACAGATCACGTAACTAGGACGAGATCTCAACATCACACCACACCATCAAAGAAGCCGACCTTCATTCAAACCTTTGACCTTCAAGCCGATCCATCTCCATATAAATCACGTACAGACTGGATTCAAGACTTGACCTTCAAGCCTATCCGTCACCATATCATACACACTGTTTTAGAGACTTTAAGCAGGCCCATTTCAATTTCAACCACTTATATACTGGCTTCTAGCATTTGACCAACCAAGACGACCCTTCTCCATTTCAAACACAGATTCAAGCATTTGGCCTTTCTGAATTATATTTACATAAATGTTTTGTTTAATTTTATTATTGCATATCTCATGTTTGAAATATATATTTGTTATTAAGGACCTTGAATAGTTACCTTTTAGAGAGAATGATAACAAAGTGGAAAAAACCCCACATCCAAGTTGATTGTAATTTCTATAGTTTATTATTGAAAATGTATCATGGTATTATTTTCATAATTTCTTTCTATTTACCAAAACATGTTAATATATAATCAAATAATTGAGATGTGATCATTTTTGTAGATAAATATACCCGTTTTTCTTCCCCAGAGAAAGTTATATATGTGTCATAGTTTTGAACTGCGGTTTGTTAACCAAAGATATAGACATATGACCAAATGTTACTAACGATTTCTTTGATGTTATCATTCTTTGTGGTAACTGTTTTACTCAAAATAGACAAAATGACATTTATATAATTTTATCTTTATGCAAAGAAAAGCTATAGTGTTTGACGATAAGAAAGGCCTTACGTTTATGTACAGAAACAAAGTTACTATCTTATCAATTGATTTTTTATAGGACGTGTGTTAGGTATATACAGTGTACACCTTCTTGGAATATTGAAGTATTCGATAGTTTGTAGGATGAACAATACATATTATCAATTTTATTGTTGGGAATGTCGAAAGCATTCTCTAAATAAAGATCTGAATCAAACTATATTATTACTGCTACACCTTTTACCTCTGTTATCTGTATTTTAAACTGTGTTACTGTTGTTGCACACATTATTATCTTATACAATTTTTGACTACCATATGATAATTTTTCCTCCCCCTTGTAAAACCTGATTCCTTCTAATAATTGGCTTGTTGACAAAAGGCCACTAAATAGAAAAAAAATATTAGCAGTTGCACATTGCTGTTGTCTTGCCTAAAATATAGATGTTACGTTTTATATTATTAATATGACAATCATGATATGGTTTTAACACTTACTGAAATCTCTGTACAGTCTCATTATTCTTGGTATCTGTAAGTGTTGAAATCTTTCATACTGTAAAGAACTTTATTTAAAAAATGTTCAATTACAAATAAAATGCTTTTAATATTCATTGTTTTGTTTCTATTTCTATACATATTAATTCTACAATTCTCTGAAATTTATTAGAAGTGAACCGTAAGAGTCGTATCAAGAGGCTTACACAGGACTATTCTAAAGACGATGAACTGAACTTCAGTTAATTGTATATTTAGCGTATTAGGCCTAATCCAGATCGACTTATGACATTAGCCGTTGTCCGACGTCTGTTTAATGTCGTTCGTCTTTAAACTTTTCTCATTTGTGACTTCTCCTCCACAACTGCTGCTAATACCATGACATACGAGTCAAAGTTTGCAGATTTTATCCTGCTTTCCCTGAAATTTGCCATGGCAGGCATTTTTCTGAAAATTAAACGTTGTCTTCTACGCTACCAAGAAGAAAGTTGCATTTTTCATAATGTTGTCATTTATAAATGTGGTTTTGACCATCCTTCATAATATAGGCATGGCAAGTTTTCAACGTTCGACCAGGAATCAACTAAACAAAGAAGCTCATACGGCTGCTGAATAAAAGTTGGATTATTCATTTTTTTGAGGAGATGATGGAACACCCTGTTCCTGAGACATACTTAAATCTTTTATTCATACCCCCAAAAGAACTTGATTGGCATGGAATTGTGAACGCTGGATTTCAAAACGTTCAAACTAAATTATAATTTTCTCTATTAATCTTCATTTCAAATAAATGTTTTGTAAATAAAGTAATAAATATATTGTAACGTTAATCATTATCAACTATTTTGTTTACTTTGTGCCGGAAATGAGCTTCATTAAACTTATATTGCAGAAATATATAAATATGTAATTTTTCATTTTTACCCCTTGCCTCTTTAGGGTAGTGTTAAAATTGTTCCCTACATACCAGAAGTAAGTATCTAGTATATGTAGTGTAGATATGACCCTTAATATATTGATCCAAAAGTATGACCTTTAAATATTTCTCTAAGAATTGGTGCCAATTTTAAAAGTTCCAAAACTTATTATTTTACAAAGGAAGTTGTGAACAGTGTAACAAAGCTTTGTTCAGTAGCAGTGTTTTCACCTGTTTTGTTTTTTAAAAACAGGCAAGCATTCATCATTGCACCAAAGCACAAAACACACAGAGAAATATCAAATTGTTGCCTCTTAGTTAAACCAAACCTCACACATCCTAAATCGGTGATTCATAAGGTTTTTTTTAAAAAAAAAAGTCCCATTTGAAAAAAAGGTTGTTCCGTGATAACCTCAATGATTTCATAAATTTTGCATAGGAAAGCCTTTCAAACTTTTACTTCACCTTATTTCCTCACTAACAGACAATTAAAACTCAGTTGTGTAAACATTAGTTCTATCTTGCTCCTCTATTGTCTCCAATAGACATGATAAAGTGAAGATACCCTCCAATAGTTTTCAACTAACGTCCAACCTCCAATAGTTTATTATGGGTTGTCAATGTTTAGTGGTAATCAAAACTAAGTTTTGTAAACATTAGTTCCATCTTGCTCCTGTATTGTCTCCAATAGACATGATAAAGTGAAGATACCCTCCAATAGTTTTCAGCTAACGTCCAACCTCCAAAAGTTTATTTATGGGTTACCAATGTTTAGTGGTAATCAAAACTAAGTTTTGTAAACATTAGTTCCATCTTGCCCCTGCATTGCCTCTAATAGACATGATAAAGTGAAGATACCGTCCAATAGGTTTCAACTAATATCCTACCTCCAATAGTTTATTATGTGTTGTCAATGTTTAGTGGTAATCAAAACTAAGTTTTGTAAACATTAGTTCTATCTTGCCCCTATATTGTCTCCAATAGACATGATAAAGTGAAGATACCCTCCAATAGGTTTCAACTAATATCCTTCCTCCAATAGTTTATTATGGGTTGTCAATGTTTAGTGGTAATAAAAACTAAGTTTTGTAAACATTATTTCCATCTTGCCCCTGCATTGCCTCTAATAGACATGATAAATCGAAGATACCCTCCAATAGTTTTCAACTAATATCCTACCTCCAATAGTTTATTATGGGTTGTCAATGTTTAGTGGTAATAAAAACTAAGTTTTGTAAACATTAGTTCCATCTTGCCCCTGCATTGCCTCTAATAGACATGATAAATCGAAGATACCCTCCAATAGGTTTCAACTAATATCCTTCCTCCAATAGTTTATTATGGGTTGTCAATGTTTAGTGGTAATAAAAACTAAGTTTTGTAAACATTAGTTCCATCTTGCCCCAGCATTGCCTCTAATAGACATGATAAATCGAAGATACCCCCCAATAGTTTTCAACTAATATCCTACCTCCAATAGTTTATTATGGGTTGTCAATGTTTAGTGGTAATCAAAACTAAGTTGTGTAAACATTAGTTCCATCTTGCTCCTGTATTGTCTCAAATAGACATGATAAAGTGAAGATACCCTCCAATAGTTTATTAATGGGTTGCCAATATTTAGTGGTAATTAAAACTAAGTTGTGTAAACATTAGTTCCATCTTGCCCCTGCGTTGCCTCCAATAGATATAATATATCGAAGATACCGTCCAATAGTTTTCAACTAATGTCCAACCTCCAATAGTTTATTCAAGGGTTGCCAATGTTTTTTTGTAAATACATTGAATAAATAAACTGAAGACATTAATGTTTTACTTAAAAGCAAAGTAAGAAGATTTTTGAATGAATTTGATGTGTTTTGACACTTATTTCACATAAATATGCCAGTGGGTAGCGACCTCCAATAGTTGAAAGTGACTTTGTTTTAAGTTAGATATTGTCCTCAAAGTCTCCATTAGTTTTGCACGCGGGCTCGTCCGCGGCCGTCCCTTGTGCCAAACTAATGGAGACTTTTTCGGACAAAATCCCACACTGATAATGAAAATACATACACTCCACATCACGATAAGTTAACATACATTATTGCTTATGTGTAAAGACTAATATGTTCATTGTATCATTCTAAGCTACATAACAATATGCAACCCAGCAGCCTATTTGCATTTTGGTTACCAGTCACATACTATCACTTCCTAACCTGGTACCCAATTGTACTGCTGGGTGAACAGAAGCAAATTTCGAATAAAGTCCCCTGCTAAACGTGGCACTAAAAAGTTTCTCAACTCGTGCCTTAGTGTGGGGCAGGGTATCACTCTTCAAACTCTCAGTTCATCAATGAATTGTGTCACCAAACCATCGAGCCGCGCCTGATGTTGCTGAACCTCACACATAGCGGGAAACTGGGCAATGCTTGGGACCACATGGCAGATGAGGAAAACAATTTGCATGTACCCAACGAAATCATCGTGATGATATTTAGTTTTAATCAACATGCAAACTATAGCCGTAACTAACTTTATCATCCAAAACTGTGTTCCACACGAGGTATTGCTTGTGGAATATCAAGCGATACCTCCTTGGAGATATCGTTTTGACAGTAGATTTTTAAAACAGTAGATTCATAAACTTAATGACGTCACAGTGCTATGACATCAGCGCACTGAGAGTCTAAGAGTGGTGCAGTGTTCAAAATTATACATTTTTCACAGAATGGGAATGAAAAATAATTTTGGATGATAAATAGAATCTCACCCTCGTGTCTTCATATATCAAATATATCAACACTCGTTGATAAAAGTAAAAATATCCTCAGCAAGCCTCAGATATTTGTAACTTTAATCAAATCGTGTTGATATATTTGATATCAGAAGACACTTGGGTGAGATTCTCTAATTATTAGTAATTTTCAATATAAATATCTTACGGACCTTACATTCGAAATTTAGTATGATTTCATGATACCATGATTTCGAAAAGGGTCGGTTCAGTTGAGACAGGAAGATAATATTATCATGTGTCCTCTAGAAAAAACATTCGCTTGGTCAATGAAGCTTTGAATTCAAGTACATATCGTATGACTTTGTCGACTATGAATGGCTAAGACGTTGCGCAAGGTGACTACAAACTATATAAATTGATATACACGTCCACGTGACAATATCCCTATAACTTCTTTCAAACTAAGAATGTAAGTGAATAACAATGTAATTCTTTCAATGAGTAATATCAGCCTGATCTGCCAATCCAAACCTTGCGCCAGACAGTAAAACACACGCACGAGGTTTATTGGCGTTAACAAATATCCTGGCTACATATAGTCACGTGAAGGACTTGCGCAAATGCCAAGAAGGGTCGATCAATCATGAATAAGAAACTAGGTCAGCGGTTATACGGGTGGATATAAGCGATCACAACACTAGAAATGGTACAGTAAAGGACGTTACTCGTAGCGTAAGAAAAAGGTAAGTATCCAAATACCTATACCTATAACTATATATAATCTAATGTTTATATAGTATATACTTATATAAATGTTTTACGGCTTATTTTCTGTTGTAAGTGTGCTTTGAACTTATTTTGGCGATACAACATTAGGATTTATTTTATTAATACTTGTGACTGAATGTAAAACACGTTAAAATGTTCATGCGTCTGAAAAAAATCGCCGTCAACGACATTGTAACATAATTTAGATAACATGTTAGATACGACTTACATAGTTATGATTTATGTATCCAGAAACCAATCAAAACATTTTTTGAAAAATTTTTGAAAAATTATAATTCCTTAACTAACTTAAAGAAATGTGAGTATAAAGAGGAACTTTTGTGCGCTTTACCAAGACAACTTCTTGCAACACGATTGGCTCTGACAAGACATCAACGGACACCAAAAACCCTTTGGTATACACACGACATCAAGCGTGTTGTCTCAAAGTACAACCTTGTGGATTTCTTAAACAGTTTTTGTACAACCGCAACCTTCCCAAACAAAGCAACTTGGAAGAAGATCGTATAGAGGGCTATTTATTTAACAGAGCAAGATGCCTGGAATCAGCAAATGGACACTGACCCCGACCTGAAGCATTTCAGAAAGATCCTTGCGTCAATCTGCCCACACAAAGCGTGGTTTATTGGAAGAAAGTGCTCACAACTTAAGTCAGCTGCTGCTTTTATTGTCCAGATGTGCGCTGTGTGGAGACCATGGAAAGCAAAAGGCGTTTGCAATCTCTGTGGGTCCTTCTACGAGGACCTGTTGATTCATGCTGTGTGCGCCTGTCCTGAGACTGAACATGTAAGAGACGACCTATGGTGCAGCATTGTGGACTCGTGTTCCATCCATATAGGTGTTGCGCTACACAACAAAAGTGACTTAGATCTTGTTTGCTGTCTGCTATCCTGTAGGACCCCCGTGCCAACTTGTCCAGAAATCGAAGATGCTTTTGCTGAAGCTTCTATAAAAAGGACTGTTTGAAATAAACAAACTTATTGATATAAGATCAACAACTCCCTTTTTTATATTAATGCATGACCTTCACCTATAACGGTTAATGTACATTTTCACTATTTTGATATTATTCATATAAATGTAACTCTCCTATGGAGGAATAAAGAATATATATCCATATTCTAGCAATTATTTACATGATGCCAATCAGTTCATTTAAAAGTCATATTTATTTACCGTGTTTGTGTGTTTTAACAGGTTTTAAGTGTCCATACTCGATGAAAAAATGTGTGTATAAGCCTTTACACAAAATGCTCATTGAAGACATTAAAAATCAAGTTATTCTGTCAGTATTTTGATTTTGATTCAGTTGAAAATATTGGTAACAGTTATTTTCCGAGGAGTATATTTGAGTGAATTAGACTTTTCAAAACATTTTCGCTTCTCTTGAAAAAGGATATTAATTTTCGGACTTTACACTGATAGCACTGTTTTACCAAATGGATTAATTGAAGCCTTACAAACTAGGTATATGTTAGTGTATTTGATTGAAATGGAGTTTATTTGGTTGATAAGGCCAATACAAGTATTAAATCATGCGTTAAACCATGATTTACCATACTCTGTCTTTAACAAAAACGGTTAAATTTTAAGAAAGAAAAGTAACCAAAAATATAAGTAAGAAAACTACCGATCATTTCCATACATTTATTTAATCAGAAAAATGAGAAAAGCCTTGACTTAACCAATTTTCTTATGACCTTTTTCTACCAAGTGTAAGAATCACAATATAAAACAATCAAAATCTAGAAATCACTCAAATGTGTTTTGTCTTGCAGAACATGAGTGGATGGAAGGTTGCCCCCACTGCACCCCAAAACGAACCTCCCCCCGCGTACAACCAGGGCGGTTGGACCGGGGGACAGCAACAACCGGGATTCAACCAGTACCTCAGCTATTCTACAGACTCACGTAAGTTTGCTTTAAAGGGAATGAATAACACAAGAGTGCCGTAAAGAAATTTTAATACCCATATGGTTTATCATAGGCGGTGACATATTTTCAATATGAGCACATGTGCACATATCACTTTTGCCTAGCAACGATTGTTTCAGCACGAGTGACCGTATTTTGTCGGAATAGAATCGGTAATAAAGAAATTATTACCCTCGGAAGTGTTCCTTATGACTTAAATGAAACTCGTGCAAATTAGTGTATGACCCTCGCTCTCGCTCGGGAAATACAAAAATTCACACTCGTTTCGTAGAAATCATATGACACTCTTTCTCGGGTAATAATGTCTATGTAGCATGTTGTGGTAATCAAAGTGATTTTTTTTCAAATTTCCCCATTATGTAATACATTATGCAAATAATAATTATTTCTAAGGGTTGATCTTTATACTAAATCAAATAGAAAAAGATCTCACATATCAAGAGAAAATGACATGCTGAATTTGAACTTAAAAGAGTCAAAACATCTCATTTTAAATTTTAATAATCATTTGAGTTTGGAAAATTAATTCACCTGGTATAACCAATCTTGGTACGTTCGAGAAATAATTTTTTGAAAAAGATTGTCTTGCATTTGGTTGCATTTGTGTTCCTTTTTGATGGTCCTTTCTTTTCTTGAGAATAGGTTTTAAAGTTTTATGTTTTAAAATTGGATTTAATTTTGACAGAACGGGATTGCACATACGTTTTTAAAAAAATGTTTATCATTCATAAGTGAATTCATAAGCATTTTTCAATATTGTAAAATTTATGAAATAGCCTAATGATAATTTTCATTTTCAAATCAAGCTAAAATTTCAATTGTAATCAAGTTTGAATTCGTTATTGATTATTATTTTACTTACTCTAATTTCATTATCTAAATTTATTTTTTGGTATAATTTCTAATTTAGATAAAACATAAGTTATATGTTAAGTATAATAGACTCTTCCCTAACTCAAAGTACTTATGTTCTTTTTAGAAAAACAATATAGCGTTGATCAAAATTTGAATGTTCCCCAGCGTTCGTGACGTTACCCGCCGGCCACCAGCCCGGCTCCACATTCCGGTACAGAGACAACCCTGCCCTGATAAACTGCCAACACTGTAACAGCAACGTCACTACCACCCTCACGTACAAGAGCGGACTTTTCACCTGGGCGGCCGCTGGCTTCATCTTTCTAGTTGGGTGAGTTGCTGAACTTGGTCTTATCGGTCTAATGCTTGAACTTGGTCTTATCGGTCTACTGCTTGAACTTGGTCTTAACGGTCTAATGCTTGAACTTGGTCTTAACGGTCTAATGCTTGAACTTGGTCTTATCGGTCTAATGCTTGAACTTGGTCTTATCGGTCTAATGCTTGAACTTGGTCTTATCGATCTAATGCTTGAACTTGGTCTTATCGGTCTAATGCTTGAACTTGGTCTTATCGATCTAATTTTTGAACTTGGTCTTGTCGGTCTAAAACTTGAACTTGGTATTATCGATCTAATGCTTGAACTTGGTCTTATCGGTCTACTGCTTGAACTTGGTCTAATCGGTCTAATGCTTGAACTTGGTCTTATCGGTCTAATGCTTGAACTTGGTCTTATCGGTCTAATGCTTGAACTTGGTCTTATCGGTCTAATGCTTGAACTTGGTCTTATCGGTCTAATGCTTGAACTTGGTCTTATCGATCTAATTTTTGAACTTGGTCTTGTCGGTCTAAAACTTGAACTTGGTATTATCGATCTAATGCTTGAACTTGGTCTTATCGGTCTACTGCTTGAACTTGGTCTAATCGGTCTAATGCTTGAACTTGGTCTTATCGGTCTAATGCTTGAACTTGGTCTTATCGGTCTAATGCTTGAACTTGGTCTTATCGATCTAATTTTTGAACTTGGTCTTGTCGGTCTAAAACTTGAACTTGGTATTATCGATCTAATGCTTGAACTTGGTCTTATTGGTCTAATGCTTGAACTTGGTATTATCGATCTAATGCTTGAACTTGGTCTTATCGGTCTAATGCTTGAACTTGGTCTTATCGGTCTAATGCTTGAACTTGGTAATATCGATCTAATTTTTGAACTTGGTCTTGTCGGTCTAAAACTTGAACTTGGTATTATCGATCTAATGCTTGAACTTGGTCTTATCGGTCTACTGCTTGAACTTGGTCTAATCGGTCTAATGCTTGAACTTGGTCTTATCGGTCTAATGCTTGAACTTGGTCTTATCGGTCTAATGCTTGAACTTGGTCTTATCGGTCTAATGCTTGAACTTGGTATTATCGATCTAATGCTTGAACTTGGTCTTATCGGTCTAATGCTTGAACTTGGTCTTATCGGTCTAATGCTTGAATTTGGTCTTATTGGTCTAATGCTTGAACTTGGTAATATCGATCTTATTTTTGAACTTGGTCTTGTCGGTCTAAAACTTGAACTTGGTCTAATCGGTCTAATGCTTGAATTTGGTCTTATCGGTCTAATGCTTGAACTTGGTCTTATCGGTCTAATGCTTGAACTTGGTCTTATCGGTCTGATGCTTGAACTTGGTCTTAACGTGCTAATGCTTGAACTTGGTCTTATCGGTTTAATGCTTGAACTTGGTCTTATCGGTCTAATGCTTGAACTTGGTATTATCGATCTAATGCTTAAATTTGGTCTTATCGGTCTAATGCTTGAACTTGGTCTTATCGGTCAAATGCTTGAACTCGGTTTTATCGTTCTGATGCTTGAACTCGGTCTTATCGGTCAAATGCTTGAACTCGGTTTTATCGTTCTAATGCTTGAACTTGGTCTTATCGGTCTAATGCTTGAATTTGGTCTTATTGGTCTAATGCTTGAACTTGGTCTTATCGGTCTAATGCTTGAACTTGGTCTTATCGGTTTAATGCTTGAACTCGGTTTTATTGTTCTAATGCTTGAACTCGGTCTTATCGGTCTAATGCTTAAACTGGGTCTTATTAATCTAATGCTTGAACTTGGTCTTATCGGTCTAATGCTTGAACTTGGTCTTATCGGTCTAATGCTTGAACTTGGTCTTATCGGTCTAAAACTTGAACTTGGTATCATCGGTCTAATGCTTGAACTTGGTAATATCGATCTTATTTTTGAACTTGGTCTTGTCGGTCTAAAACTTAAACTTGGTATTATCGATCTAATGCTTGAACTTGGTCTTATCGGTCAAATGCTTGAACTCGGTTTTATCGTTCTAATGCTTGAACTCGGTCTTATCGGTCTAATGCTTGAGCTCAGTCTTATCGGTCTAATGCTTGACCTCTTCTGCTTGAAAACTGGATTTTGATAACTAAGTATATAAATATAGTAAGCAATTGAATTACATTAGTATATAATTTTAGCTTAGACGGGAAATTATGTATTATATGTGTTCATATCTATTTAATTTTTTGACACTAAAAGCATAAAGGTACACTCGTTGATTGCTAACGGGTGTTTAAAAGATCAAGAAACAGAATATTTTCGTTGATTCAGTGGTGGAGACATCATCGTGTGATATTTATAAAGAAAACCAACTGTGTCTTTTAAGATAGGCGGAAGTTGCTTGAAAACAAGCGTACACCAAGGAAAACTTATTGTTAACTAGTTGTTTCCGATCTAACTTACATACATCCAGGATACTTTGAAGTTTTTTGAAGATTTAAGTTTTCCCCACCTACTTTATATAACCACTAATTCGCAGGATATACTTACTTGTAAAGATATGCTCGAAAATCTCGGCGATTCAGAACTGTGATTTCTAGTTTCATGATAAGTATATGTAATAGTATTTCGAATAATGTTCTACTCATGTCAATCAGCGATTGAAATCTACTAAATAGTCTTTTGGTAAATATTTCAATGACAACTTGATATTTCTCATTTTTAACAGCACACTTTTCCTTATGCATAGGACATTTTGCAAGGGAGTTTTGAAATGCAATTTTAATTGACCCTCATGATTTTTCAGAGGAGTACTAGGATGCTGTTTGATTCCATTCTGTGTCCGGGCGTGTAAGGACGTGGAGCATACGTGTCCAAACTGCAAGAAAATGGTCGGACACTTCCGGCAAATGTCGTAAAGGTGCAAGAGCCGTGGCAAAAACGATTCAAGAAGGAAGATGCAATCCTGTGTTTTCATGGTTGTGATGAATATTTTCAAACAAGAAAAGTTTGAAGAGACATTGTGGCAGCCAATGATGAAAATTCAGAAGAGTTTCTCAGGAAATTTCGAGAAGAATACCTACTCCCCTGGTTTTATTGAATCCTTGAATGGGACATAAAAATGTCAAACTACATTGTATATGATTGCATGATACCATTACTGATGGACTGATGTTTTCAGGTTTGTGGGAGATATTTGACGTGATCTCCATGTTTTTATTTTATCTCGATCTTACCAACTCGGTTGCTTGAGAACAGATCGATATGATGGAAACAATTTGTAAAACTCTTTGGGACACCAAGTCTCATGGTGATGGTGCTGCTGCTTATGGTGATGTTGATGAACATTAGGAGGATAAAGATGAAGCTTTAAAGACGTATATGAAAGACTAAAGGAGAGCTCTTTTAATATATTTGATTTATGAATTATATTTTAGATATGGAGATATTTTCTTATCACGTTTGTAGGTGAACTTTATCATATTGTCAGCCTTTTTTTTGCTGTACATGTATCGACTTATGTGTTTAAATTATTTTCTTATATTTATGTTTTACATGAACGTATATCCGTTACTTTTTACAACGGTAATTTCAACTATAATCATAGTATATATTCAGTCATCCTACGAACAAATAATAAACTTTTTTTTATGTATGCATAGCTATTTTCTTTTAACAATCATTGGAGGATATTTTGCATACTAGTGAGGAGTTTGTTTTCATAAAGCGGTGCTCTTTAAAGAAGAATGATTAAGAATTTACAAATGCGACAAATATATCTTTGACCCAAGAGCTAAGTTGCCCATATGCTCTATTTAAAGAGGCATAAAATTGATCTCATGAAAACGAAAATAAATGTTCCCAATTGCAAGGCAATGTTTTTTCAATCAAAAGAAACACTCGCTAACGAACGTTTCATGTTCGGTTAAGCTACGCGAATCAATTTCCCTCCTTAACATGATAGAAGGTGTTGATTTAAACATATTTTATTCATGAAGAAACGGAGTGGGAACAAGTTCTCCAACTTAGGATACCCTCTCCTTGGTATTTACAATATAATACATTTCCATCATAAAATGATGACAGATACTGAACAACAAAAAGTTGTAGGAAGAAGAATAGCAAGAGGAAAGGATGAATGAAACTCCTTTGGTAGCATGAATATACAATTTAACAAGCTCAAATATATTAACGTTTTGACAAAATGACAGGTCTGCACTTCCCTCTAACAAAATCTGAAGAGTAACTGATATACAAGATGTATGAAGTATGCGCTTTACTGACGACATAAGCTACATAAGCTGTACAGAAAACATTCAAAGAAAAAATGATAAGAGTTCTCAAAATAATATCCACAAGTACAATTGGTATCAGGCTTCATTCCAAATTTGTATAAATCACAATTCAATGAACTGACAGCATAACGCAATTTTGTATGCAAAATATTTAATTTTCTTTTACCACATGAAAAATATTTTTCATGTGATAGAAGGTGTTCACACTGAAATGGCCGCCAATAGTATTCACTTGATACTTGATACTTTCTTCACGACTATAGATAGTCGGGATGAATATTGAGAGGTTTGACCCGTTGAAAATAAGTGCCATTGGCATTAAATTATATTTATTGTTGGAATTTGTTAAAAAAATTTTTTTTTTAAATCCGTGCTACTGCCCCTTTAAATACTCCATTTCACTCTTCTGTCTGTCCAATTTTCGTTCCGTCCATAGTTTTTTAAGTAGAAAAACTGATATTTCTAGTAAAATACGTTTATTGATGACATTCAACAATCAACACGAACATTTAGGTAGAGTTAAAAAAAAACTTGCCACCACACAATCACATCCTTTTTGGATTATGAAGTTAAAACACGTAATGTAAACATATGTCATTAAAAATAGATCGAATATATTTCGGTACACAATACCGCATACCACATTTATACACAAATACAACAACATTAAAATATAAACAGCAAAATGATTAACAGTAGTCCAAAAAATAAAATAAGACGTTAAAAATAACACAGATATCAATATTTGCTCTAACAGTCCGCACATCTGTTACCTAAATTCTTTTCAAATTTCCATTTGATTTCTTCTTGATAGCCTGCAATAAGCCAGGTTGTAGATTGCAGCATTTCAATAGTGAAAAGTCAATTATCTTTTCTATCGGTGGTAACTTTGGGCAGCAGGTGTTTATATGTATCGATAAAGCCATTGTAGAATTTATCTTATAATTGCACAATATACGATGAACTTACTGTGCTAAAAAAACAACCACTAAAGTAATATGGCAAAAAAGGTTACTGATGAAACACTTTTCGAACAAAAATGCCGAAAAATAGGCGTCATAATAGGCGTCATACCATTTTATTATTTTGAAAAGGTAATTTAAAAAAAAATTCTGCATCAACTGATGAAACATTTTTAATTTTTGAAACGGAGTGACTTTACGTTGACTAGTAGTTTTATTCTCTTAATTGTAAGGTAATGAAATTAACAATTTTCGCAGAAATATAATTATCTCTCTGTTTTCATCTGACATAAAGTAGTTCGTCTTTTGGGTTCCTCTCAATACTGTATCAACTTTCTTCTGGACACCAGTGTATCACTATACGTCACCGCGGTATCTCTCGTTATACCACAGCTGATGTTGATGTTTTACTCTTGCCTAACGGCCACGTGACTGTTTGTCACCTGACCGCCATATCTCACCTGTTCAGGTGTATACAGTTATAAACTATCGATTTGGACACTAGGAGAGCGCTATTCTTACACAGGTATGAACCACTTTTATTCAACCCCGTAATAAAGATAACTTTAACGGATATTTAGAACGACTTTTTGTGACAACATATAGAGAGGACTACACTAAAATAATGTAAACAACAACAGGAGACAGGTAGCGGGACTTTGTTTACATACAGGTAAGTCACAACATCACTTTCTATCTGTAATGACAAGTTATAATCATGTGATCAGTGTCGAAAATTATAATTATATCATAGTATGTTATTGTCATTTTTTCTATTCTTTTTTACATATCATAAATTGTATCAGTGGCCAAACCACGTGACAAGTAACCCGGTAGTTTAAAACACGACAAACTGAAAACATTTATCTCTCAGAGGTATATAAAAGCCATATCTGAACTCAACAACCAAATAGCATTTAAACACAATCTGAACGTGTTTCATGGTTGTAAGTTACATTTTAACCTGTCATTCATAACTTAATCATGTTATCGATAGAAGTATATTAACATGACCCAGAACTACTGTTTTATGATATCCTGACAACATAGATTTCGTTAAAATGTTATCACATGGAGTGCTCAATTACCTATGGAGTACTAACACGTGTTTTATTGTATCAATATACATGTAGGCCTATACTTTTTTGTGTGGTGTGAATAGAGACAAAATATTCTATGACCTGATTTAAGTTCAAATTGCCTATCTAAAGTTGCATCTCTTAATGACAAAATTACGACAGTCTCTTGTTTTCGTCTGTGAATTAAAAACGGTCATATAAATGTTAAGAAGTCGAAATTTAGCGTTCCATTTACATGTTAAATAGTTAAATGACCTCCTAAGCAATATCAACCTATATTTCTCGTTGTTTCTTTTATGATTAAGTTTCCAAAATTTACGTTTGTGTCTTTGGCGCGCGCCGTTGTCCGGTTTTCGATAATAAATCTCGACTATTCTCATGTTTATTGTCCCTGTGCTTACTGATAAGCACTGACATGTTAATTTTCAGAAACAAACATTACTTCTCGATGAAATAACACTATTTGCAAAGTTTGACATATTTGACCCCATCAACATACTCTGTGCCGCTTTAATATATATTCACATGTATTTTAGCTAGAAGGTGATACGAGATACCTCGTTTCAAGGCTTTGATAAAAATGCTAGGAATGAGAAATGAAAAATTAAATAAAAAATTGACTAATAGTTAGATATCGATCTAATTCTTAAAATTTCACTTATTTTGTCCAGTATAAATCACACAATATCCATGATATTCCACAAATGAACGAAACTTGAATTTGGATTTCTCTTCTTCTGTGTAGTCTTACATTAACTATCGATTTCTTTTCTCATTGATTTATCCATGAGTGACTGGAACATCTCTTTAGTAACTGATCCATACTGCATTCATGGATATTTCCATATCAACTGTCATTATGCATAATAACACACTTTTGACTCCAAGAATATTTTGTTGAAGTGATCATCGAGTACTATCATTTGTTAATTATGATTATTGATATTACAAGGGTTATATTCGATTTCATTATTTGATTTCCATTATTACGATCAAGTTTTCAATTTGTCGATTATCTATCTTAATCATATCTGCTAATCATGTAATTATCTAGCTTCTTCTATTCATATCAAATTCCAACCCTTGTGTCATTTCATTGCAGGATGAGTAACGAGAAAGTGAGTGGGGGACCGCCCGGCCCAACCCAAGACGCTCCCCCTCCCTACAACCCCTCCCAGACCACCCCAGTCATGTACTCTCAGCAACCCAACTACCAGACCCAGCAGGGTGAGTATTAATCGTATTTTGAAAAATTGTGTCAAATTATTTCACAGGCATGACATTTTAGTCTGAAAAAAAAAAATGAAAAGAAAACATTTCGTCGCGCAACTGAGTAGACGACGTCAATCTAAAAGTTACAGCATTTTGGGGACATCTACATGTATTCTCTCCCCAAGTCGTACAGGAATCTATGACGGAGCAGCCTCTGTTGGGAGAGAATGCAGGTGGTCGTGTCAATTTGAAATTTTACCTTTTAAACTGTAAGACATAAATGAAATACGATATAAATGTCAGAATTCGGAATAGGGGCATATCTTAGAAGTGGTTGATGCGACCAAGACCTAAATCCAATCTGACTACAAATATATATAAGTTGTTTTACAGAGAATGTCGGATTAGAAGGATGTTACTTTTGAAGGAGTGCATTATATTTGCACTCGTAGGCAATACACTCTATGTTTAAGTGTTTACCGGGCTTTTTTAAAATGTCTCTTTCACTCCAGTGATAGTGGGGCAGCAGCTTGGCCCTGTTCCTGGATCGACCTTTCTGTACCGGAACTCACCCGCACTTATCATCTGTCAACATTGCAACGCTTCCGGCACCACTCGGCTCATCTATGAGCCAGGTCTACTTACCTGGGCTTCCTGTGGGGTTGTTGCCTTATTCGGGTTGGTGGACAAATAATTCAGAAATATATTGTATGAAATGCAAATAAACTGAATGTTTATGAATATAAATATAAAGAGATAATAGTGATCATTAAACAGTCATCTACAATTTGTAATGTTGTTGAAAACATCGATATTTACTTTGTTGAACTATGAAATAATACACATGCATTTACACCGACCTATTTTGATTAGTTTTGGTGAAGAAACTTAATAAACCAAATGATGATGTTGATAAAATTTTAGCGTCGCTACAATGAACAGGAGGCTGGCAGGCCCATAGAAGAAATCGTTTTTATTGATATATGAAATTCATATGAATATGGAAATTAATTACAGCTGGTGACATGCATCGTCAAGTAAAAAATATCATTTTCGCTGATAAACGATTCATATTTCTGATATTTCTCTTTCAGGGGTATTTTCGGCTGTTGCCTCATTCCGTTCTGTATCGACGCGACCAAGGACGTGGTTCACGTGTGTCCAAACTGTGGTCAGATGGTCGGCAAGTTCAGGCAGATGAGCTGAAGTGGTCAAGAGTGGTCATTTGTTTTAAAGACTATTTCTAAAGTTTCCTGGTGCGCGTGCTTCATGTATATAGTCCCGAATGGTTTTTAAGAACTGATTCAAATCTAAACTTAACTAAGGCCTCACGGTCGGCATTTTAAAAACATTTTTAGATAAACGAATTCTTTATACATGGCCATGACGATAAATTGTCAATTTACAAAGTAACTTCATACAATGTCATGAACATATCAATCAATGAAAGATGAAAGAAATAATCATACTGCTGACATAGAATTGTTCTTTGTAACATAAACCTAGACAATATTCTTGACAAAATGAAAACCTGTATCTCTTTGTTAAGATCAATTCGATGTCCTTCGACTTATATTGTGTAAACGAAGATTTTCACTGATATGTATTTCTTATTACGTAATCTATATTTTAGCAACGACCTCTTCAAACATATATGAATATTGAAAGAATCAGTATCATTTTATGAAATTTTGTAATAAATATATTGATCTGGATATAAAAGTGTTCCCTTTCTTGTGTGATATCAACTAGCATATTGCAATCGTTTTGTTTGTTTCCAAAAGAACCGCAATAGTACATTTATGTGTACCTGATTGAGTTCCCTCTAAGATTAAGCACCTGCATCATGTACAGTGTATAAGCCTTGATGACCACAAATACAAATAGGTTACCCATGCATGCGATGGTTTTATTGGCTCAAACTGTCGCAAGATAGTTCATGTACAATTTCAATTTTTTTCCACTTTTGGAACATGTCCGAAGCAAAAGAACAGCTCGCATTAGGACAGAGGTTAGTTTAGGAACTTATGACGAAGCTACCATTGTGGGGAGATGCGGTTCCATATATAAACTAGGTTTAATCTGAGTGAAGATGGTATTTACCATTTTTTCCACTTTCAAACATTATTCGTTTTCATTATAAACACCAGGCAGACATAAACACTATGTAATGAATAAAAACAACAACAATTACTTTCAAAATATTTATAAAACGAGTTATGACAAACAATCGTTATAATGCAACTGTATTTCAAAAGAAAGTAAAAGTGGGTACATCAGACACATCAGATACAATATTATAATTACACACAAAGGCACTGTATATATTGGACATTAAGATAGAATATAGGTATTGAGGCACAGAATATAGAAAATATGACACAAAAACGAAACAATTGTATTGACCAAAGTAAAAATAAAATATCACCAGACTGGATATTGCAATTTGTACTCTTAATGTAATGTTTATTGTACAAATACACATGACTTATGAATATTTTGCGAAAACATAAGAAATATGCTTCCTAATGATAAGACTATTGCTAATACAGTTTAAACTCTTTAAACCCGTGATAGAATGTTAATGTACAAACATACACTCATTGTGAATATTTAGAGAAAACATATGAATACTCCATTATGAAAGGCTAATTTTCAAAAAATTCACCTCACGAAGAAGTATATCATGAAACACTGTATATGTTCACTTAAAATATCAACATTTCTTTGGTCCACTTATGAATGCCCTTTATACACTAAAAGTAAAACAGCTATTTAAATGCTTGCGCTTTGTAAATTTTAGCGTTTTTGACATTAAGTTTGATTTAATTTCGCAGGTAGCTAGAGAATGGCAAAAATGAAATGAACCCACTTTCACTGAAGGTAAACTATAGCAAGTTAATTTCCTTTATGCTTCGCTGGCATTTTAGAAAATATTATTTTTATTTGAGTGACCTGCTTGCGTTACAGTTTGGCTTGAGCTGAAACAATGAGATTTTGTCCATATTCTTCAAGCGTCACAAATCCCTTTGGCAAGAACATTCAACTTTCTTCCCACCTTCATATAGCTTAGACAATGTCAAAATCATGTCTCTATATTTTGTTTATATCATACCTAGCCAGAAAATATAATATCTTACGACATAAAATATGCATACAATTTAAATCGTGTGTTAACAAATATTCATCAACAATATAAAAGGAAACAGGCAAAAACAACATAAAATTGTCATAGAAGATATGAAGAGAATAAAATCACAATAAGTACATGTAAGGTCTTTTTAGAAAAGGACCGACCACAACAAATGTTTTTTCTGTCAACGAAACACAATTTTCGAATGGAATGATTTCAAAGTGTTGATTGTTACGTTCCGACATAAACGAAATGATACTTATGTATCTGTAACGCCAAACATCATATTTTATGAATGAATCTTTCAACAACGCAAAAGATTTTTATGACATGATTTTCAAATTGTTGATTGTTAAGTTTCGACATTATCGAAATGAAAGTATTGACACTAACAACCCACTTTTCATATCATGTAAACGAAAAGACGATGACACACGTTCAAAAACAGGTACACATCTGGAATGTATAGTGGTGGTCGTAACAGCTAAAAAATACCAAATTAAAGTCGTTCAGCAAACTCTGGCAGAACTAAAAGTAATGGGGATAACTGAATGATTAAAGGCCAAAAGTGTATCTTTGTTACCGACTTCTCCTGAAATTTCCAGTATTAGACCTATAGGGTCAGTATATGAAAATCTAGAATAGTTTTAGTCATGTATCATATCGAAAATCGGAGAACTAAAACGGCTTGAGCGCGTCAAAAAGTCAAAGGTACGTATAGCAGACAAAACACAATTTGTAAATGCTCATAATCATTAATAAACATAATAATCATTCTCTCCGAACAGAGCTAGCTCCGTCATAAATAATTCCTATACTACCTCTGTCCTAATACGAACGTTTTTCGATCTAGAAATGTGGAACGCTGATTGGATGCAATCATAAATTAGTTGTGAAATCAGCGACACCGTTTCAAAAGTTATCATTCAAATCGCCTAAGTTATTTCCGTAAGCTTTACAAAAGCTAAACTTTCGAATATGCATATTGCACTTTGAGACTTCTTTAAAGAAACAGATACGCCTCATTTTTGTGACTTCATTATTGCATAGGCCTTTGTGACAACAAATATGTTATTCATGCATTCGGTGTTTTCATTGGCTGAAATATTGCCAAGTAGTTAAAGTTGCAATATTTCGCCGGTAGGGGAAACTGTCAAAAGCCTGAGAAACCTTCATATTAAGACAGAGGTTGCATAGGAATTTATGACGGAGCTACCTTTGTTGGGAGAGAATGGAATTCTAGATAAACATGGGACGTATAATTTCGACTTTTGAACATGTAAAATCCCTTTTATCTATATTTGGCATTTGGGATGAATATGCAAATTAAATGAGATAATCTAAACAAAAAACAATTCATATTTTTATCATTACGTATTTTTCAAATATCAGAGACTGAATTTTTGTGAAATATATTCTTTGTAATGTTAATAATAGTAGAGATACATACCCTAGAAATATCATTTACACATGTAACTGTGTACAGCGTTAACATTTGAGCTCAAACATAGTTATCATTCAATGTGTAAAACCCTAACATATGGATTTCATAAATTGAATTTACAGAAAAACACCGATTTTAATCATCAGGCATATTACAAATTCAAGGGAAAGTATTTATCCATAATTCTGTCCCAGGGTAAAACGTGAACGCTACCGCTCTATTTACATACCCTGGGACATAACCCCGATAAAATTTACGCGCGTTTTACTCTGAAATGACTTATTTAAGAAAAACCGCTTTGTGTCAAACTGATAATAAATTCAAGGGAAAGTCATATATCCATTGTCCAGTGTCAGAAAACGAGTCTGTTTCCAGTGGTGCTTGTAGAACCCATCTAGCTGATCTGTCGGTGTTTGCCCACGGTCTGCTTGCAGTTTGGACAGGAGTGAACCACGTCCTTGCACCCGTCTACACAGAACGGGATCAGGCAACAGCCAAACCAGCATCTGCAGGAGAAAATAATGAGTAAAGGACGTGTTGAGAAATATTGTGACGTGTGTGGAGAAATATTGTGCAATGTGTGAAATAACAATGTGTTATGTTACAAAACATTGTGTTATGTTACAAAACATCGTGTTTCGTCAAGAGAAACATTGTGTTACATGGAGAGAGATTTTGTGTTACGTGAAGAGAAACATTGTGTTGTTACAAAACATTGTGTTATGTGTTAAAAACATTGTATTGGGTTAAAAAACATTGTATTGGGTTACAAAACATGGTATTATGTGAAGAGAAACATTGTACTGTGTTACAAAACATTGTGTTATGTGTAGAGAAACATTGTATTGTGTTACAATACATTGTATTATGTGTAGAGAAACATTGTATTGTGTTACAAAAAATTGTGTTATGTGAAGAGAAACATTGTATTGTGTTACAAAACATTGTGTTATGTGTAGAGAAACATTGTATTGTGTTACAAAACATGGTATTATGTGAAGAGAAACATTGTACTGTGTTAAAAAACATTTTGTTATGTGTAGAGAAACATTGTATTGTATTACAAAACATTGTGTTATGGGAAGAGTAACATTGTATTGTGTTACAATACATTGTATTATGTGTAGAGAAACATTGTATTGTGTTACAAAACATTGTGTTATGAAAAGAAAAACATTGTATTGTGTTAGAAAACATTGTGTTATGTGTAGAGAAACATTGTACTGTGTTAGAAAACATTGTTTTATGTGAAGAGAAAAATTGTATTGTGTTACAAAACATTGTTTTATGTGAAGGGAAACATTGTATTGTGTTACAAAACATTGTGTTATGTGTAGAGAAACATTGTATTGTGTTACAAAACATTGTGTTATGGGAAGAGTAACATTGTAATGTGTTACAATACATTGTATTATGTGTAGAGAAACATTGTACTGTGTTACAAAACATAGTATTGTGTTACAAAACATAGTATTGTGTTACAAAACATTGTAC
The DNA here is from genome assembly GCA_921293015.1 of Phorcus lineatus. NCBI lineage: Eukaryota > Metazoa > Mollusca > Gastropoda > Trochida > Trochidae > Phorcus > Phorcus lineatus. The sequence goes on along the minus strand of OV121096.1, from coordinate 5,988,810 downwards.
TGTGTTATAAAACATTTTGTTATGTGTAGAGAAACATTATATTGTGTTACAAAACATTGTGTTATGGGAAGAGTAACATTGTCATGTTTTATAAAACATTGTGTTACGTGAAGAGAAACATTGTACTGTGTAAAGTGAAAAATTTCATTTTTGGTAGATAAACAATATTTCACACACAGGCCATTTAGAAAGTAAACAAAAGTAAAAATAATATATCTGGGATAACGCTATCTCCAAAAGTACAAGAATGTGATACAAAATATAGTGTGATCCAAAAAAAAGTTACAACAGGTCATGTGCAGAGAAATATTTCATGTTGTGTAGAAAAACATATGTGTTAAATATATTGCATAACAGATGAGATAACAACTGTGTCTTGTTTGGAGAAAAATCATTGTATGTATAAAGACACTGTGTGCCATATGAATGTAAAGAGAATATTGTACAATATTCTATATGTAGAGACATTGTATGTATGTGAGGAAACATTGTAGCCTAACATATGTAGAGAAAAACTGTTGTTTTTTTTTTATAAGGAAACCACAATGGCGAAGCAATATTATGTGGTGAAACAATACGTTTATAACTAAATGCACGAAGTCTTATTTTTCGTCCTTATTTTGCATGAATTATTTGTTATATGACAATGATGTCATCTAAATTGAGTTTGTTTGCTACGACAGTATACATTGCCGCGTTTTACATGCTCGCGATAAAGCCTGCAAAAATTAACCAATATGTTGCCAAACACATATAAACAACAATATTGTTGATGTAATGAAAATAATTTTATTGGCTCAAAGGATTGTTTATACAAGTATTTCATTTCCTTTTGTAAATATATCATAAAAAACCTAACCATTATTAAATGTTGAAAATAAAACGACTTTTAACGACTCTTGTAGAAAATCTACATAATATTATAACTGCAAAATCGGACTAATTGCCTTATAAAAAACAATACGTTATGGAGAGGATAAGATATGCACCAGCTTAAAACAGCCTTATATCAATACTCAGAATTTTTGAAATAAACATAAAACATAATAACAACAAATAAACGTGTTCATTACTGTGACTTCTCTAAACATAAGAAGTGAAGCTAGATATATCACTTTTACCGTATCATATTTAAATTCGATTTACCATTGACCAAATCATTCAAATATTGGAATTTTCATGAATACTTTTTCATTACTATGTAAAAGAATGATTAGATCATTATTCATATGTTCCCTAACTATTTGTATTCAGTAAATGTTTACGACATTTGCTTGACAGCGTGTACATTTCTCTAATAACATGACGGCGAAATCCTTTTTTATTTTTTAAATAACATTTCAAATAAACAGCACCATACCTTAACCATTTATTTTATTAAGACGCTTTAGGAGTAAAATATAAAAAACAATTAAATGTTTTTTAAATACACTATGCTTTATAACAACTTGAAGAACCACCTTATTGTAAACGCTTCTCCCTTGTATGTAAAGGGACTGATTACCAACCACTTCAGTTTTCGTCTAACAAAAGGACTGTCATTTTGAAGTCCGTGAACTATGTCACGCTGGGTCGAACTATTACAATTAAGGAACTAGGCTTAAGTAGCAGGAAGCAATTACGACAGGACATTCATCTATTATTTCAAACTAATCTCAGTTTAACGAGACGTTATAGGAAAACTAAAATAAAAGTAAGAAATAACGAACTTTTCTACAATAAAAAAATTGATTGCTGAACATTTTATAGAAGGCTCTTGTTCAAACGACGTTTGCCGTAAATTGTGCATTAGCAGTATCCAATATTGTGAAACAAATATCAAAGAGTAAATTCGGAGATTTGGGCTTTACATATGTCATCTTTCATAATTTTTGTAATCATTATCATAGTTTTTTATATTATTATTATTATTATTATTATTATTATTATTATTATTATTATTATTATTATTGTTGTATGATATTTATCTAGGTAAGTAAATAAGTAAGTAAAGTATTACAGGATACAAGGTCTTCATCATCTAAGAAAATAAATGCAATATAGATATTGTACAAGATAAGTATAGTTAACTAAGAGAATGCGGTATATATGTACAAAATACATATGATCAAGATAGATTGTACAACATATATAGTTCAGCAAGATTTGTCAATTAACCTAATTAGAGAGGCTGGGCTATCAGCTACAGGTAAGGTCCGCCATGTTGGAAAATTGCATGAAAAAAGGCGCTGTACTTTTACTAATATTACAACATTATAAAGATAAACTATAGTGTATGGATAGAATATCCACACATTTGCAAATGATTTATGGCTAATCAACAATTCCTTGTAATTCTGTAGCGAGGATTTTCACGTTCATGGCGCCAATGAATTGCTTCACTTCTCATTCTTGTTTTATTTTTACCGAATGTGCGCTCTCATTTATCTAGTTGTAGAATCAGAATGAGCCAAAATGTTAACTTCAGTAACATGTGTCAATTGAGTTATGTTGTATTAATGTACTACTGACATCTTGTATAAACGGAAATGTCCGCTTGAATTTCTTTTTCACATAAATATAATTTCCACCTTGATACTAATGATGACTGTCCTTTTAAGAGAGTGCGGTATATCAGCGGTATATGAAATTTATCTGGCTAAATAAGAACGGGAAGTATACACGTGATAAAAGGTATTTCTCAACTTGGTAAATAAGTATATTTGCAGAATAAGGTTTCAATCTATCATGGTAAATGGGGTTTACCTGTTGTGTATATCTAACTATATACCTACTTACCCAAACAAACAGATGACGCCCACAATGATCCAGGTGAGAAGACCAGTCTCGTAGGATATTGATGTGGTGACGGTGGCGTTACAGAACTGACACACAATCATGGCGGGGTGGGTGTGGTACCGCTGTAACCCCCCGGGCTGGGCCCCCATTGGCTGTTGTACAACCACCGCTGTTACATAAGAGACCAGTTATAACTTTATTACGTTATGATATAATATAGATCACTTATACTAGATTTGAATTATATATATATATATATATATATATATAATATTAGGCACTTTTGTGACAAATTGTTATGATAATTAATGGATGCGCATGAAAACAAAACAAAACCCCTCTAAGTTATCCATATCATGCACAATATCGTTGAGCTTAACTTAAGATGAGGACATCCAATTACATAAGTGTTAACACTTGTTATATGTTTAACTCGTGTGATTTATACCTTTTAAGTATAATCTATGATTGAAGAATTATCCAATTCATTATGAAGATGATAATATGGTACCTGTAAACATTATTGCATCAACAATTTCCAGTTAGGTGCAAAGAGTGTAGAAACTGCATTTTAAAAACACCGACGATCTGTAGTTATAAAACATGATATCCATCTCGTTTAATTTTGCCATATAATTTGATATTAACAAGAATAATGAAAGGAATATTAGTTCACCAATTTACTGGTAATATTGCTACATTTGTACATATTCGAAATGACATGTAAATTGAAAAGAAGGATGTTTATCCATCTTCCCACGCATGGCCTATACTTTCGGCCTTGCTGCATTTCCCAAACTTCTCTGTGCATGTCGTCAAGGCTGCTGCGATATGTTTTTTGTATCGCGATAGTCATATAAGAAATCAAACGAAAATTGCAACTTTTTGTTGGGACGTTGGGACGGTTTGACAGCAAGGGTAAATTAGCCAGTGATAGAGACTGGTGCAATTTAAAGCCATGAGGGGGAGATGATGGGAATTGTGCATGAACAAGATCTTACTGGTATTTGTTGTGGGGGTCCCGTAAGCCATGGGTGGGGGTTGTCCGCCGGGGGGTGGGTAGCTCTGCTGGGGGTAGGGCTGGCCCCCGGGTGGTCCGTACTGGGGTGGGGGCCCAGGGTAAGGCTGGCCCTGAGGGGGAGCGCCATACGGAGGGGGTTCAGTCCCCGGGGGAGGTCCTCCTGGGTTCTTTTCGTCAGCCATTGAAAGTTGTTGGATCTAAAACTATATAACGAAAAAACTATTATAATTATTTAAAGGGATAGATGTTACGTTATCAAACCGTATAAGGAAATAATGTGGCCAAAAACAATATTAACAACACAATAGGGAATATTCCATATAAATACCAGGAAAACCATGCATAAAAAACTGGCCATGTAAACACTCAAGGAAAACTTTAAAAAAGAACATATTCATTAGGTACTAACTATAGATTAACTGTCACTTAACCACCTTGTAACGAGGAACATATTCAAGGCTAAAATTCGATTCAGTTATTATTTTCCTCATATCTTAAATAAATAACTTAAACTGAAAACTTGTTCGTATAATTTATGCTTGATTAGGTTCAAGAGAGAGAATGTAAAGCAAATTCTATCAGTAATCAAGGCTCATATGAATGTAAACCATGTTCTATCAGTAATCAAGGCTCATATGAATGTAAACCACATTCTATCAGTAATCAAGGCTCATATGAATGTAAACCACATTCTATCAGTAATTAAGGCTCATATGAATGTAAACCACATTCTATCAGTAATCAAGGCTCATATGAATGTAAACCACATTCTATCAGTAATCAAGGCTCATATGAATGTAAACCACATTCTATCAGTAATCAAGGCTCATATGAATGTAAACCAAATTCAGATAGAAAAGCTCATATAAATGTAAACCAAATTATAATAGTAAGGATCATATAAACGTAAACCAAATTCAAATATTAAGGCTCATGTGAATGTAAACCAAATTCTTATAGTAAGTCTTATGAATGTAAACAAAATTCTAATAGTAAGGCTCTTATAAATGTCACCATATTCTAATAGCAAGTCTCTTGATTGTAAACCAAATTTCTCTCGTGGATAATAGAGTGTTATCTTATCTTATCTTTTCCTATCCGAACTAGTCAGTCCTCCTCTTCATATTTTATTTGAAATTAATTTATAATGTTTATTTCTCATAGCCGCGTACCAAGAACAGGATGAAACTAATACGACGTTATATCAATTTTATATTCGATGTTAGGGTACGTTTGAAATCAAAGTGGTAAAGAGTTAAACCACCTTAGCAGAATTTCTAAAAGGTCAATGTGATGAAAAAGTTCAGTCCATGTTTTGGTTCTAATAATAACGCTCAAGGACATGCTCAAAGCACTACTTACATCATTACCCTGAGGGAAGCGTACCTCAAATCAGCTACTTAGCACTAAGCGCGACTGTACATCCCTATATTCAGGTACCCATTTTAACAACTGGGTCGACTGAGTGCAATGTGGATGAAGAGCCTTGCCTAAGGACACAAGACAGTTTTGGACACAAGTTTTTGGTGTCCCCACCGGGATTCGAACCCGAGGCGTCGGCGTAGGAGGTCAGCACGCTAAGCACTACACCACTGTGCTCCATCAAGCATGTTGGTCAAGATTATCTGACAGACATTAAAGGCGTTAAGGACACGAAGGCCTTCAGAAATAAATGATAGTTAATAAACAAAATAAAGTAACTTAACATAACTCTATTCTTAAAAAGGGCAGGGTTGTTATGAACTATTCCTAAAATCAATTAAAAAGGACACTGAACATTTGGCGGTTTACAACTTTTTCACTTTTGCTGTGTTTGAATAATTATCTTTACCCTTTTTTAACAATGAGCATAAAAGTATTTCCAGTTGATATAAACATATAAAATTGGTCTGAATATCCTACTGTCAATCTTAAGAACCTACATTGTACAACGTCACATATATAATGAGGCTATGAAACCACTCCCATTGCGTATATCCTTAGTATTTCCTGTAATCAGATTTAACGTTTAATCTGATCTTTGTCTTATGCCAGATAACATTTTCTGGTTAAATAAATTGAATGATAAGTCATGGGTTGACTTCATCTGAATGGTATCAAATTAATCGAATTTTGTTTATTAAAGTAAAAATATATTCGACAAACCTCGTATACATATAGGATACTAATCGACCTTCCATTAAATACTATTTTTATTAAACGAGTTTATGATGAAGTATAAATAGAGTGAAAGCGAGTTTGATACCAAATCATTAACTAATGTCAAGAGGTTAAGTATTTTGTAGGTTATTTGACCAAATGAATCAAGTACAATTGCCAGGAGAGTGTGCTGATAGTGACGTTTCTGCGACTCGGCCGCCATAGTCACGGAAGAGCTTACGTTTTGAAGTCACAACAACAAACTATTGTGACATGCATCGCTATCATATTAGTTAGATATTGATATATAAAAATTGTACTGTAGTATATTGCAGGGACGAGAAATGATTAATTTTCATTAACACGCGTTGATAAATATTTGAAACCAGAGACGGCATGAACTCGACCACGTTCCAGCATAAACGTCAGATTATTATGACATATCTGATTATACTTGAAACACACGTGCACATGCCCAGTGACTCAGAATTTGCTATTGAAAGACAGATGGATGAACAATAAACGATGATGACTGGCTGTGTAGTTATGTCCCAGCTTGCCAACTAAAACTTTAGCGACTCTCTCACCATGGAGTCACGGTTCGCTGACTTAAATCCCATTAACATTAGTGAGACCTTCAAGAAAGTCTAGGGAACTATTGACCATGACCTACAAAGCAACGACAACACTTTCCACCCAGGCGAGGTTAACGTAGCATTGTAAACATTCGCTACAGTCAAACCAACCTAGCGACCATGGCCTTTCATAAAGACAGGCGACATTATAATGCAGTTCACCGGTAACGCGATAAACGAGATATATCTTCTGCGTATTTTTTCACGTAATATAACTGTACATGATGATAATGAATTCCCGTGTTATCATTAACAAGGAAACTAAAACATATATATCACAAAATTGTGATAATGAATAGATAAAACAGTTTACCTGTTGATATCAGACTGCGAGTAGGTAAAAGTATGTCCACTCCCTTGGCTATTTGTTGTACAGTGACATAGCGGGCCGTGTGCAAAGCTGCAAACGGGAAGTCTTCCAATGACTTACCGTATACGCTATATATTTACATACATGAACATATAGACGTTAGGTCTACAAGGAGTGTTGTTATATGTCATGCATACATAAAACTTTTAATTCTTGTTTATTGAATGACATAATGTGATGATGTTATTTATCTACATGTAAAGCAAATAAATTGCATACTTTTACAAAATCGTTACAATTAGCACAAAGAAAGAATCCAAAATTGTGATGAAGGCGACAGATTTAAACATCTCCTTGATTGACTCCAAAAGGCTTTGTATATCTAATTAAATGAATGTTTACATTGTTCAGATATATTGTAAACGATATTAATTCCTTACTAAAGAGAACTATGTAAATCAAAAGTCCATAGCTTTCATACTTTACGAGATAACGTTTTAGTAAGGTTTGACATTGATTGTTTATGAAAGCATAGCAGGGCCACGATGACCCTAATTACGTAATTTTATGTATATATGCCAAGTGATTGGATAATTATATACACGACAACAAGTGGGCTTAATTACCGTTTGTACAAAACAGCTTACATGGGTGTTATTACAAATCACCGAAGTACGTAACTATTTCGAAACATTTAATGATATGCAAGGGATAGATGATAGTAGAAAGAGCAGATCTAAGTATTGAGTGAAACGAGGCAATGTTATATGACGTATAGAAGTTATGTGAATAATATGATTATGATGATTATGAGATGATGTGATTATCTTTAAAATTATATTGAGAAGTTTTCAAGTCCAGGTGACATATGAAGGTGAGGTATTAGAATGACAAGTGATGGTCACGAATTAAAGGGACACACAGTGTGTTTTTGGAGTCAAATTTGAAAAACTTTATTAATGATGTTAATTTTTAGAGAACCATCGGTTGTTTCTGAAAAAAAATCACAATGTTAGAACTTATTAGTTGAGTTGAGAGGCAATAACAGTTCTAAGTTGTGATTTGTGATCGAAAACCGAACAGTGGCGCGCGCCAATAACTCAAACGTAATTATTAAAACTTTTCTACAGCAGGCACAGATCCAAATATTTGTTGGTAGTGTTTGGTAGGCAGGATTACGACTTATTAACATATATATGACTGTTTTTGTACTATCATCGAAAACAGCAAAAATATTTTGGCAATTCAGAGATAAAGATGCAAGTTAAGGGGTGATATTTGAACTTAATTCAGGGCAGATGATAATATGGCTAATATCTGAATCAAAAAATATTTATGAAACATACTCTGAGTCACTTTAAAGTGACATGAGATGAGAACATGAGAACATTTTAACGTGACAAGACAGGTGACATGTGAAGAAGACATGAGGTGACTTGTGAAGAGGACATGTGAAGAGGACATGAGAATGTGACATGTGAAGAAGGCATGAGAATGTGACATGTGAAGATGACATGTGAAGAGGACATGAGAATGTGACATGTGAAGAAGGCATGAGAGATGACGCGTGAAGGTGACTTGATAGAGACAAGTTAAATTCATATTTGAATGGTGACATGTGTTAGTGACATAGTGGTAATATTTGAAGGTCACATATGGGATGACGTGTAAAGGTGACATGAACAAAATGACATGTAATGGTGACATGAGAAGGTAACGATATGGGAAGTGATGTAAATGTAACTCGTGAAGGTAACGACATGTGAAGTGTTGTCAAGGTAACATGTGAAGGTAGCGATATGGGAAGGAATGTAAAGGTAACATGTGAAGGTAATGAAATGTAAAGTTATGTAAAGGTAACATGTGAAGGTAACGAAATGTGAAGTGATGTAGAGGTAACTTGAGAAGGTAACGATATGTGAAGTGAAGTGAAGATAGCGATATGCGAAATAATGCAAAATTAACATGTGAAGTTAACGATATGGGAAGTATTTTAAAGGTGACGATGTCATGTACAGATTTATAAAAATTCATGAAGTTGAACATTTTATAATATACATCATTGTCTCAAAATTATATGGTAACCAAAAAATAGGATGATAACGTGATGATATGATGATTGTAAAGATTACACGTGAAGTTGACATGTGAAGTTTAAAGTTACAAATATCAAGACAAGGTGATATTTAAAGAGTTTTATGAAAGTTATTTTGTAAAAAATATGACAGTTTCAAAATGTTGGTATGATCATGTGGTGATAATGAAGATGAAAAGTTGATGATAATTAATGGAATGATTTTTAATTCATATCATGGTTGTGACCATTTTGGTTATGGGGATTATGATAAAGAAAAAAACGATTATAAGATCATGATTATATGATGATGACTACATCATTCTTCTATAAAGGTAGCATCCAACAATCCAGGTTTCAATCAACCCAAACATCATTCCACCAATTAATTCTGAAATCGATGCAGCATTCATTTTCTTTCCTATTGCATCTATTTTCTTATCTTGTATCATCCACTCGTCAGTGAATAACATCACTGATAACCTAACAGTCCATCAACCAGTCCATCAACCAATCCATCAGCCAATCCATCAACTTATCCATCATTCACCAATTTATCCATCAAACCATCATTCACTAATTTATCCATCAGACCATCATTCAACAATTTATCCTTCATTCACCAATTTATCCATCAACAACCATTCACTAATTATCCATCAGACCATTATTCAACAATTTATCCTTCATTCACAAACTTATCCATCAGACCAGCATTCACTAATTTATCCATCAGACCATCATTCAACAATTTATCCTTCATTCACAAACTTATCCATCAGACCATCATTCACTAATTTATCCATCAGACCATTATTCAACAATTTATCCTTCATTCACAAACTTATCCATCAGACCAGCATTCACTAATTTATCCATCAGACCATCATTCAACAATTTATCCTTCATTCACAAACTTATCCATCAGACCATCATTCACTAATTTATCCATCAGACCATCATTCAACAATTTATCCTTTATTCACAAACTTATCCATTAAACCACCATTCACCAATTTATACATCAAACGATAAAACGTTTCGAATGAAAGAGTAAAAAGAAGTAACATCACTGCGGCTGATATAATGTTGCACAAGTTAAATGGACCTTCTTTCCGCCCCTGAAGTTTACTAATGAATAACGAGGCAAACGAGGTAAACAACTTTTGCACACGACCCTCAACCGGTCCTTATCGCTTGAGGCTAGGAGTTGCAAAAGCCGGAAGTTTTTATTCGGAAAGGATCGGGTTGTTACCTGCTGTACCGAATTTACAGGTAAGGTATCAATAACAGTTTTAGTTGAAGAATATCGTTAAGAAACTGCTCAATTCCTGCTATTTCATTTATGTCTACGTTTTTATCGAAATGACGTACAAATAGGGTTACTTCATTGGTGTTGGTATAACTGTATAGCGTCCGATCTCGTGTTTTCGTGTATGGATACAGTAGCATGTAGATAAGAAAGTTTGTATTCGTTGTTCAGTGAGTGAAAAGTACACTGTTTAAGTGTACTTGATGTGTCATGAGTAGTTCAAAACATCAAGTTTATAGATATACGTTAGTTATCGAAGTGATATATATATATATATATATATATATATATATATATATATTAGTACAATCATTACCATTTTGGGCTTTATACATGAACCTTTTTGGCTCATCTGCCTTTTTGGCTCACATTTGAGGAGCCAAAATAACATCGGGCTATTCAAATAAATCAAACTCTTCTGAACATCTTATTATTAGCTAATATACTTTTTTGGTATTGTTAGAGGTATATGGAATTGAAAATGAAAATTGTTGACAAATAATTTTTGGTAAAAATCATGAAAATATTTTCATGTATAATCTCGGTTTACCTTTTTGGCACACGATATTTGATCGGCTAAATCTCGAGACTGAATGTATATAATGATATCCAAACTTTTAGCATATAATAGGCTCATTTACGTGATAAAATAAATGCAAAAACATATCGTTTATATATTCAAATAAGTTTTTCCATTTTATACATCCAGCCGCACAATCAGAGTTGGTCGCCGACCATTCTTGTCATTTGGCTCCAGTCGAAGCGCAGCGTAACAATTTCGGAGAACCATATATGATGCTAATAGTAATAATTAAGTCGATATATTAGATCTAATGCATATCATTCTAGTACATGCTACTAATTTAAATGCATAAGGAGTATTTTTTTCTTTTAGTATTTTCATCTATAAACAAAATACTGAAAAGTTTATCGTAAACACGATTTGAGCGCGCCGGAAGTGAACGTTGCAAGCATTCCATTTCAAGTGGCTGCCCGACTTTTATTTCGTTGCTGTTTCATGTATTCACAGTGAGTATACCAATTAATGTTTTCAAATTTGAATATCTTAGTAATAAAAAAGATAGTATCACTGATTTGACTCTGTCGTAAATCAGTCTTATCACCGTTTTGGCCTTGTTTGTGTCACTTCGGCACAGTTGTATCGTAGTGTTACCTGTTTCCGTGGTATTAAATCAAAATACTCGTTTTCATAAAACAGAAGAGTCTTGACTAAACATAATCTGGTTGCAGAGAGAAACTAAATAATGACATGGCAACTGTTGGAACTTTACCTGGCTGTTTATTTACATTTTAATGAAACATTGGCAACTTGCTCAAAGCTACCGAGTCGAGTTTTCGATCATGTTGTCCTTTGCTGTCTATTCTGACAAAGTGGATGGAAATTTTCTACTAACCTTGAATCTAACATTCTATATAGTTTATCATGTCTTGGTTAGTATTTATGACATTCCTTGACCAAATTATTCCTAAATTGCCATTTGTTTTTACAATGTGGCCCCAAGACGAATTCGAATGGCTGTAAAATCTCAACTAAATTATCATTGGCTGTAACAGACACCTCTGATTACAAACTAATTTTGATAGAAAATGAACATCAGCAAGTAAGTTTATTGACTAGTTTCTATCTAAAATATACGATCAAAATCAATCATGAATAAGTAAAAAGGAACATCAAAATTTTATAGAAAATGTTAAGGTCTGTTTGATACTGAATTAGCCAACTGAAAGACCTGTTAGGTAGCGCATGGCATTACGTGACACATTGTGTCAGAGGGAACATGTCAAACTGAAACTGTTGATTTGATCGTTTTCAAGTTAGGTAAATTTGATGTCTGCTGTAAACAAATTGATCTGGTAAGCTTTTCAAAACAAATTTTTAATACCTGCAACCAAATTATTATTAGCCAAGACATGAAAAATGATGAATATTTGACAAAAAATAATGTAGTAGCAGTTGCCTGTAAGGGACTGAAACCAAACTTGAAAATCACTCGATTTCATGAAGATTTTCCATTTTGCAACCAAACGCCAGGATGCCTAATTATACAATATGTTACAGTCACTTATTTCATCTTTTACTATTTTCAAGGACTAGGTAGCATTTTATAGACATTTTAGATACCCCGTCATTCGGACCCCTAAATTACTCTTAGGCCAGATTTATAGTGAAAAATAGCTTTTAATTTAACATTTACACATTTTGAAAGTATTTACTTAGTCATATTATTATTTTATTTTCACAAATATTGAACATAAAATGTCATATTTCTGGTCAAGTAAAAAAAGCCATTCTTCTGCTCAGTGTAAATTTGGCATTAGAAACCTTTTAGTCACAAAATGTCTTGTATTTAATGCGGCTAAAGATTTAATGTGAGCAATGTTTAACTGTTCGATTAATAACTTGCTTTCTTTGCAAAAGAAAATTCTACTAATAACCAAAATATATATAAAGAAATAAGCTTTCTATGATTTCCCTTATTCATCAATAGAACAGATAACACCCCATTATATTAGGTGTTTCAGGATAAGATCAATATAGCTTTACAGGAAAATATTATTTGAAAAAAATTTATTGCAATTTTACTTTTAGAATCAAACATAAGTTTTCTCCAAAAATAGTAATACATGAAAAGCATAAAATTTCATTTGATTTTCATCACTGAAGAGAATTGTTAAATAGAATTTGATGGATGAAAAAATGACCATTTCCTGCTTGGGTCCATGTAAAACAACCTATAGCTACAGTTGCCTAGCCAAAATAGGCTAATAGATAACCTGACGTTGCCTTTTATAAATTTGATAAAAACTGGGAAAAGAGAACATATAGTTACAGCTCTGCAGCTAAGAACAACCCATCAATAAAATAACTGCTGACTGGTCATGGCCAGTAAGAGGATAACTCAATCATTTGTAAATACTGTGAAATAGGTGACCATGAAAACAGGTTACTTGAGGGTACATAGAGATGCAGGATTAATGCCAGTAGATATCAAATCTGTTGAAAACATCATTGCTTCTATATCAGAAACCTTTAAGACATAAATCGAATTGATCATTGTAGTCCATGATCACAAATATTTGTAACAAAGACAGTGAAACTTTCAGTTCTAACTGTTACTCAGATGAATTTACCCCCTCAAATTCAATTTGTCAGCAAAGACAAGCTATAAAGACCAAAGATGTGGCTTTTAGTGTTGATAATTCTTTTAGCACTCCAGATCATTATGAAAAGATATGGAAAAATGAATATTATTGATATATTTGGGTTTTATTGTTCAACACAAACTTGACCATATGTTGATATTTTTGGTTTTTTTACAGGACAAAAGAAGGTTTGGGCCTCAGTTTAAAAATTTGATGGTAAAACAGCGCAATGGTAAGTCTTATTGGTCAGTAATTTCACTTTCAGTTATAATGTAAAGATTTGACATTTTATTTTTCTAAACGACTGCTTATAGTTTGACTAAAAGAGTTAATTTCTTAACGAAGGTAACATTTGATTTTTATTTCAATGGTATATTTAGTACCTATATGGGAAGATTGACCCATATAGTAAAATTATATGTATGACAATGCAGTAAATGGTAATTATAGAAATTTTATGAAAAGGTTAATTTAGGTATCTTAGAGTAAGACCATCACATTTTCTTTCAAGATAACTTTTGATTTGTTTTACTAAGACAGGTTTGAGAAAAATTAAAAATAATTGAAAAATCCCTCATTTATTCAGACTTTTAAAATATAAAATGGTTGTAAAAACTAGAGTTGTGTTGTACAGTTTTTTCATGAAATACACAATGACTGGATCTCTACATATACACTCGTTGGCCAAAAGTCTGTTCGCAAACAATGTTACGTTGCCATTGTTTAGAGGGCTAGGTTAACTTTGAAAGCGCTTCGCCGTACTGCTTGGTCGCCAATCGTCGTATAATTCGGGGTACAAATTTCACAGGTCACAAAAAATTCATAACACCTTTAAATTACAATTACCTCCCTTGCTTTGTTTATGTTTTTGTCGTCTGCTAAAATGCCGGCTGTCAACCTAGAACTTACGCCTGAGCAAAGAAATCTAAATGTTGATTTGTATCAACAAAGCCAATTGAGCTACAAAATTTCTGACATATGTGCATTGTGGTATTAACCCAAGAACTATTCAGAAAACTTTGAAGCGTTTTCGGAACCATTGGACATTAAAATTGCTACCGAGAAGTGGGCGGCCCGGAAAATCGTCGCCAAGAAGCCAGCGCCGTCTTTTTCGTCTTGTGAAAAGGAATCGTCGTCTAACTCTTGGCGATTTGACACAGAAATATAACAATCTAATCCGTACTACAGTATCTTCTAGAACAGTTCGAAGAAGATTATTCACTGAGGGGTACCGACGAAGAGTTGTTGGCAAGAAAATCAGCATTTCTCGAGTGAACCGAGAGAAGCGCAGTCGATTTTGTAGAACTAAATTACAGTGGAGAAGAAAACAGTGGGAAAATATTATTTTTAGTGATGAAACTCAAATACAGATTGGGAAAGATAGAAAAGTTTATGTGTGGAGGAAGTCTAGTGAGCGCTAGGGACCTGATTGTTTGGGAACTCAAGCCGATCATGAACGAAATTCAAAGTTTTCAGTAATGTTTTGGGGATGCGTGTCTGCATTTGGTGTTTGAACTTTAACGGTTGTTGATGGCAACATAAACACAGACAAGTACATAACCATTCTTGATAACCATTTATGGCCTGTTGTTGCCAGACATTTTGTTAATCGCAACTTGATTTTTCAAGAAGACAATGCTCCTTGTCATGTGTCCATTTGGGCTAATCGTTGGAAACAGGAAAATCATATTCCTACTTTGCCGTGGCCACCACAAAGCTCAGATCTCAATATCATTGAGAATGTATGGAAAACTTAAGTATCAGCTGAAAGCAAGATTAGGTGACATTGACTTGAGACAGGATCTCTCCGTGTAGTGAATTTTGAGTAGGCTTAGTCCCATCTACATTCGAAGTCTTTATGACAGTTTGCCGAGACGAATACGAGATGTACTTAAGGCTCAGGGTCATATCTCTAAATTCTGAACTTTCTGGGTAAGTACCTATTATGTATTAACATAGATATGCTCATTTAAACTTTGGGGTTGACTACTCTAAAAATAGCCGTGACGTCACCAGTGCGAACAGACTTTTGACCACCGACTGTAGTTATTACATTCGAGAAGTGTTTGTTGGTTTTTTGGATGAGGGGAGATGAAGGAGTCTTATTATGGTTGGTATGAGTACCATGAGATATCTTGTTCTGATACTAGTTATCAAACATTGCAGGAATTAACTGGCCGCTGACTTGCATTGACCTCGGTCAAAAAAGCCATGGGGGAAAATGTTAGTGTTGGCTGTATGAACGTGAAACTATTATTCTCCAGGTAAGTCAAAGCATATCTAATTAAATGATTTTATTCTATGAAATTTTATCTTATGATTGGCTAATGGCATTGATTCTAGTGTTCTATTATCAATAAACCTTTTGTTATCCTTTGAGATTATGCTGTATTTGCCTTTTTACCAAGAACAAAAAGCCTAATAGATCTGACGGGATGTGAACAGACTTCTTAGATAAAGCTATTGTAGAATGAAAGCCTCTAAAATCTATTTAATATTTTGCTGCAGAAAGTGGAGGTCTGGAAAGTGTTAATGTTGTGTGGATGTCACTTATCCAATAAAGGTAATCAATTTTATGATATGGGACTATACGGCCACTTATAATGGCCAGTGTGTCACCTCCTTATATATATTTATTTACCTTCAGAGCAAAAAGCAGGAAGTGCTTCATAGGACTAATAATTGTATATTTGTTGGCCCTGAGGCTCACAATGAGGGCTACAACAACCACAGGAACTTAGCCTCTGAACTTTGGACTTGATTACCAATATGGCAGTTAAACTTCTGTTGGCAGACATTTTTTATTTAGATGCTTTATAGTAAATATACAGTCTGTATATTTAAAGAGTAAATGATTTAATTTTCTGCTCAATGGGCTCATAAGGCTTAACGAGCTTATTGTTTTGGCCACCATCAATCCTTTGAACTTGAAGCAAGGCAATCTAAATTTTTCTAGGTTTCTTAAATTTGCACCTGGCTTCTTGAAATTGATTTCTTGGGTCTTTTATACCAAAAATTATTTAGAAGGTGAAGTTTTCAAAATGACATAATCTTTTTTATTGATGATTCTTAGAATTATTGTCTTCAGCATGTATTATTATATGTAAAATATACAAATGTGCAGTATAATTATTATTTGTTTATTATCTGTCTGGCCTCTAAAGCCAGGTGGTTTTAGGGCATTGCCAATCTTCTGGGGTCTTTTTGGCATTGTCCGTCAAACTTTTCACAATTTTTGTGCAACTATTTTCACGGGATCATATTAAGAAACCAACTGGTATATGAAGCTCACATTCTTAGACAAAGTTTGTAAATAGGTCTTGATTGTCCCTCAAATAGGCGTGAAGATTGTTCATCCTTGAACCTTTATTTCATTTCTCTCCAAGTAATGATTGGAGACACAATTCACCAACATCTTCATATCAACATTAAAATATATCAAAATCAAAAAAATATCAAAATCCAGCGTTGCTGCTCATACAGGCTTTTTTTTCCCTCAATCACTTGTTATCACCCTTCATTACACATTTTTTCAACATCAGCTTCTTATGGAGTATGCAACATTTGCACCTTTATGCACCAGGTCCAAGTTTCATACACATTTTTGCGATGTACCGATTCAAAGCTGGATGAATTGGGACACATTGTCACATGATTTTGAACAATTATTCTGCTGTTGCTGTATTCCCAACTAAGTGTTTGCATGTTTTCATATGGCCACCAACAGTCATTTACCAATAGATTTGTGGGTTCTCTAAAGTGCTTTTGGTTGTGTACTGCACACCAGAGGTGGTGACTGAAGCAGTGTGCGCACATATTTGACTCCAATTCACCCACATTAAGTATTTTATATTAAACTTTCATTCTGCTTTTTTTCAGGTCAATGGTGGATAAGTAAACTGAAGATCTTATGAAACCTGAACGAGTTGCTTGTCCCCATGGATGATAATCTAACGCTGTGCAGAGTAATTTGGGGTCTATTCCAGGCCACAGGTCATCAGGATGTCTTTAGCTTTATCAGGCTGAAAGCATGAGATCTTAAACAATCAAGCAGGGTAAGTTTTAAACAACCGAATTTTAGATACTATTCTAATGAGATTGGGGATTTCATCTTTATAAGTAAGGCTTTGTGTGGTTGATGAAATCTGGTTGATGTGCCCTCACTACTCAAGAAACAATTATGGCAGATTTCTGTCTAGAGACTAATTATGTTACATGTAATTGTTGAGGAAAGATTTTCAGATGACAAATAATATTTAAACATTATATCTTCTGTAATCTAATACATCCACGTCTGTTGGTTATGATTAAAATATCATCTGCAACCCTTGGATACTTGTATTGTTTTAGCTCATCTTGCCTGATAGGCTAAATGGGCTTATGAAATGTCATGGCATTCAGTGTCCAGCATCTGTTAGATTTTCATCTACTTCTACAGAACCATTGGCTCAGGAAACCTGAGATCTTGGCTGCAGACTCCTTGACTAATTTGGTTTCTACTTTACAGATTTGGTGACCCTGTGACCTCTAATAAGTGCCACTAGGGTCATGCCCTAAAACCTATTTTCATCTTTTTCTCTGGAAGCAAGAGGCCTGAAACTTTGTGTATAGACTCCTTAGCTGATAGGATTCCAATTTATCAATTTGGTGACCCTGTGACCCTTTATTTAGGCCACAGGGACCCTGCCCCAAATGCCTATTTTCATCTTCTCCAGAAGCAAGAGACCTTTTTAGCTGAAAACAGAGATTCAACAGCATATCTAACCATCAAGCTCCCCCTGAAAGGGTTTTTATCTTTTTTATCTTATGTAAGCCAGATTGGGTGTCCGACTGACAGTTATCATGTCAATGTTTAAATTTTTCAACTTACAAGTTACTTTTGCACGTTATGCATTTAACAAATAATGTTCAGTCTATGTCATATGTGACGCGGTATAGTTTGTAAATTACATATTTTATGTCCTTGCATAAAATCTTGTTCACATTGTCCAATTCAGGTCTGTAAAGATCAGAATGTGTAAATGACTGTTGGTATGGTAGTTTGAAAATAGTTTTTCAGATGTTGCAGCTGTTTTAATGTATTTAGTGATTACTTTCAACTCCAGTTAATGTTTCAAATGGTTGTAACATGGCATATAAGTAAAGACAGCTTCAGAATATATGACAAATTTTGATATTTCAATTTTTCTTACGCAAAAGTGTGAGTGATTAATGATATGTTGAAAACTAAAATTCATTATCATAATCAATTTATATCACGACATTTTCAGCTTACTCTGTCTGTTTGTTATTATTGATGTTTAGTTACTTACTGTTTCAAACATAAAAGTTTCATATTATTTTTATAGTTAGGCGATTTTGTCATGGACGATCAGCAGGACTCGACCTCTAGTGACTGTTTGCAGGCCTGGCCTTCCTTTCACCCTTTCAAAGTGACATTGCAGGTTTGGGAGAAAAGTCTACTATTATTTTCATTGTTAGTTTCAGTTGTGTCTTCAATGAGTAAGACAAATGGGCTTGGCTACACAAATGATCATATATATGATATATGTTTTGAATTTACGTGATATAGTAACACTTATTAGAGATATTATTCCCCAAAAAGCATTTTGAGAGACATAATGTATTAGCATCCGACCATAATTTCATGATGTACATGATGTACATGATTGTTTTAATTTCTACGCCATGACTCAGAAGGGTCAGTTTTTTTTTTCTGGAGCATATCATTAACATCATTTGACCAATCCTCACTATATTTGGTATTCTCCCTATTATTCATGTAGATGCCCCTTTTGTGGGTTTAAGTTCTATTTCAATTTTATTTCTTTCTGTTGCCTTGGCAACAATGTAGACTTTGATTATGCCGATGGTTTACATCATGGCATGTCCCGCATCTGTAAAGTTTTAACATTTTTTACTTCCTCTCTAAATCCATTGGCTCTATACACCTAAAATCCTAAGATCAGACACCTTGGCAAAAAGGTATTCAAAATTGTAGATTTTTTTTACCCTGCTGCCCCTCATAAGGGCCTGGGGGCATCCCCTCACAATTTAGCTCATTTGACATCTGTCCGTCTGCATGAGGATTCTAATTAAATACTTCTGACCCTGTGACCTCAAGGGACCACACCCTATAAGCCTATTTTCATCTTCTTTATAGACGCCAGAGGCCAAAAAAGGTGAAATCTTGTATAGAGACTTGATGGGGATTCTAATGACCTCTTAGGACCACAGGCTGATGAGTAAGGATGGCAAAAGGCAAAAGTTGAAACAGATCTCATCTGAGAGCCAAAAAGGTAATATATATGCTTTAAGTAAGACCTACTTGTAATTTTTAATTCTTATGGTAATTGTGATACTTATCAGTAGAGTATAAGTGATTTCGTTTACACAGGGAGAGATTGTAAAAAGCATAATTTGGAACAGATTTCATCTGAGATATAATCCTAAGGGCTTGTGAGCCAAAATGGTAATATATATGCTAGAAGTAAGAGCTACTTGTAATTGGGCTTTTTTGGTAGCTGTGATACTAATCTGTAGAATATAAACTGTTTCTTTGGACCGGGAGAGAGTGTCAAAAGGCAAAAGTTGGAACAGGTCTCATCTGAGATGTAATCCTAAGGGCTTGTGAGCCAAAATGGTAATATATATGCTAGAAGTAAGAGCTACTTGTAATTGGGCCCTTATAGAAGTTGTGATACTTTTCTTTAGAATATAAACTGATTCTTTGTACGGGAAGAGAGTGTCAAAAGGCAAAAGTTGGAACAGGTCTCATCTGAGATGGAATCCTAAGGGCTTGTGAGCCAAAATGGTAATATATATGCTAGAAGTAAGAGCTACTTGTAATTATGGGCTTTTTTGGTAGCTGTGATACTAATCTGTAGAATATAAACTGTTTCTTTGGACTGGGAGAAAGTGTCAAAAGGCAAAAGTTGGAACAGGTCTCATCTGAGATGGAATCCTAAGGGCTTGTGAGCCAAAATGGTAATATATATGCTAGAAGTAAGAGCTACTTGTAAATATGGGCTTTTTTGGTAGCTGTGATACTAATCTGTAGAATATGAACGGTTTCTTTGGACTGGGAGAGAGTGTCAAAAGGCAAAACTTGGAACAGGTCTCATCTGAGATGTAATCCTAAGGGCTTGTGAACCAAAATGGTAATATATATGCTAGAAGAAAGACCTGTTTGTAATTGAGCTCTTATGGAAATTGTGATACCAATGTGTAGAATATGAACTGCTTCTTTGGAATCGGAAAAAGTGTCAAAAGGCAAAAGTTGGAACAGGTCTCATCTGAGATGGAATCCTAAGGACTTGTGAGCCAAAATGGTAATATATATGCTAGAAGTAAGAGCTACTTGTAATTATGGGCTTTTTTGGTAGCTGTGATACTAATCTGTAGAATATAAACTGTTTCTTTGGACTGGGAGAGAGTGTCAAAAGGCAAAAGTTGGAACAGATCTCATCTGAGGCGAATCCTAAGGATTGTGAGCCAAAATGGTAATATATATGCTATAAGTAAGAGCTACTTGTAATTGGGCCCTTATGGAAGTTGTGATACTAATCTGTAGAATATAAACTGATTCTTTGGACTGGGAGAGAGTGTCAAAAGTCAAAAGTTTGAACAGGTCTCATCTGAGATGGAATCCGAAAGGCTTGTGAGCCAAAATGGTAATATATATGCTAGAAGTAAGAACTACTTGTAACTTGGGTCTTATGGAAGTTTTGATACTAATCTGTAGAATGTAAACTGTTTCTTTGGACTGGGAGAGAGTATCAAAAGGCAAAAGTTGGAACAGATCTCATCTGAGATGTAATCCTAAGGGCTTGTGAGCCAAAATGGTAATATATATGCTAGAAGTAAGAGCTACTTGTAATTATGGGCTTTTTTGGTAGCTGTGATACTAATCTGTAGAATATAAACTGTTTCTTTGGACTGGGAGAGAGTGTCAAAAGGCAAAACTTGGAACAGGTATCATCTGAGATGTAATCCTAAGGGCTTGTGAACCAAAATGGTAATATAGGACTCAGATCTGTGGCGGGTCTCTATTCTATGGCGGATCTCCTTATCTGTGGCGCGTTTGATTGTTAGACTGTTTCATGACATCATGCTAAGTGACGTCATTGTGCGATGACGTCATAATAGCTAACTGTTCCCGTCGTAAGGCCCAATTGCGTCGCTAGCGAAATAATTAGGGAAGACACAAAGAGATATTGCAAACGGATAACGACCAAATAATACAAGTCCATATCCCAATTACGAAAATACATTAAACAATACCTTATATGTAAAGAAGACATTTACGGCTTTATGCCATATCAAATGTGTTTACTTTGTAGGATCTTTTTAGCCATCGGTGATTCCGTCTTCTTTAACCCTAAGATATTGAAAAGACTATCTTTTTTAACCCTTGGATTCCTGTCGACAGATTTTAGGGTAAGTTTGTCTAGCGTAAGGTTTGGTTAATCATTGCAGAAAAATACAAAAAAAGGTACAAAAGTCATGCATTTAAAAATCTGCCATAGATTTGGAAATCCGCCACAGATTTGAGGCCTGCCATGGATTCGAGTCTTACATATATGCTAGAAGAAAGACCTGTTTGTAATTGAGCTCTTATGGAAATTGTGATACCAATCTGTAGAATATGAACTGCTTCTTTGGAATCGGAGAAAGTGTCAAAAGGCAAAAGTTGGAACAGGTCTCATCTGAGACGGAATCCTAAGGGCTTGTGAGCCAAAATGGTAATTTATATGCTAGAAGTAAGAGCTACTTGTAATTATGGGCTTTTTTGGTAGCTGTGATACTAATCTGTAGAATATAAACTGATTCTTTGTCCTGGGAGAGAGTGTCAAAAGTCAAAAGTTGGAACAGGTCTCATCTGAGCTGGAATCCTAAGGGCTTGTGAGCCAAAATGGTAATATATATATGCTATAAGTAAGAGCTACTTGTAATTGGGCCCTTATGGAAGTTGTGATACTTTTCTTTAGAATATAAACTGATTCTTTTTACGGGAAGAGAGTGTCAAAAGGCAAAAGTTGGAACAGGTCTCATTTGAGATGGAATCCTAAGGGCTTGTGAGCCAAAATGGTAATATATATGCTAGAAGTAAGAGCTACTTGTAATTATGGGCATTTTTGGTAGCTGTGATACTAATCTGTAGAATGTAAACTGTTTCTTTGGACTGTGAGAAAGTATCAAAAGGCAAAAGTTGGAACAGATCTCATCTGAGATGGAATCCTAAGGGCTTGTGAGCAAAAATGGTAATATATATGCTAGAAGTAAGAGCTACTTGTAATTATGGGCTTTTTTGGTAGCTGTGATACTAATCTGTAGAATATAAACAGATTCTTTGGACTGGGAGAGAGTGTCAAAAGGCAAAACTTGGAACAGGTATCATCTGAGATGTAATCCTAAGGGCTTGTGAACCAAAATGGTAATATATATGCTAGAAGAAAGACCTGTTTGGAATTGAGCTCTTATGGAAATTGTGATACCAATCTGTAGAATATGAACTGCTTCTTTGGAATCGGAGAAAGTGTCAAAAGGCAAAAGTTGGAACAGGTCTCATTTGAGATGGAATCTTAAGGGCTTGTGAGCCAAAATGGTAATTTATATGCTAGAAGTAAGAGCTACTTGTAGTTATGGGCTTTATTGTAGCTGTGATACTAATCTGTAGAATGTAAACTGTTTCTTTGGACTGGGAGAAAGTATCAAAAGGCAAAAGTTGGAACAGATCTCATCTGAGATGGAATCCTAAGGGCTTGTGAGCCAAATGGTAATATATATGCTAGAAGTAAGAGCTACTTGTAATTATGGGCTTTTTTGGTAGCTGTGATACTAATCTGTAGAATATAAACAGATTCTCTGGACTGGGAGAGAGTGTCAAAAGGCAAAACTTGGAACAGGTATCATCTGAGATGTAATCCTAAGGGCTTGTGAACCAAAATGGTAATATATATGCTAGAAGAAAGACCTGTTTGTAATTGAGCTCTTATGGAAATTGTGATACCAATCTGTAGAATATGAACTGCTTCTTTGGAATCGGAGAAAGTGTCAAAAGGCAAAAGTTGGAACAGGTCTCATTTGAGATGGAATCTTAAGGGCTTGTGAGCCAAAATGGTAATTTATATGCTAGAAGTAAGAGCTACTTGTAGTTATGGGCTTTATTGTAGCTGTGATACTAATCTGTAGAATATAAACTGTTTCTTTGGACTGGGAGAGAGTGTCAAAAGGCAAAAGTTGGAACAGGTCTCATCTGAGATGTAATCCTAAGGGCTTGTGTGCCTAAATGGTAATATATATTCTAGAAGTAAGAGCTACTTGTAATTATGGGCTTTTTTGGTAGCTGTGATACTAATCTGTAGAATATAAACTGATTCTTTGGACTGGGAGAGAGTGTCAAAAGGCAAAATTTGGAAGAGATCTCATCTGAGATGGAATCCTAAGGGCTTGTGAGCAAAAATGGTAATATATATGCTATAAGTAAGAGCTACTTGTAATTATGGGCTTTTTTGGTAGCTGTGATACTAATCTGTAGAATATAAACTGATTCTTTGGACTGGGAGAGAGTGTCAAAAGGCAAAAGCTGGAAGAGATCTCATCTGCGATGTAATCCCAAGGGCTTGTGAGCCAAAATGGTAATATATATGCTAGATGTGCTACTTGTAATTATGGGCTTTTTTGGTAGCTGTGATACTAATCTGTAGAATATAAACTGTTTCTTTGGACTGGGAGAGAGTATCATAAGGCAAAAGTTGGAACAGATCTCATCTGAGATGGAATCCTAAGAGCTTGTCAGCCAAAATGGTAATATATATGCTAGAAGTAAGAGCTACTTGTAATTGGGCTTTTTTGGTAGCTGTGATACTAATCTGTAGAATATAAACTGTTTCTTTGGACTGGGAGAGAGTATCATAAGGCAAAAGTTGGAACAGATCTCATCTGAGATGGAATCCTAAGAGCTTGTCAGCCAAAATGGTAATATATATGCTAGAAGTAAGAGCTACTTGTAATTATGGGCTTTTTTGGTAGCTGTGATACTAATCTGTAGAATATAAACTGTTTCTTTGGACTGGGAGAGAGTGTCAAAAGGCAAAATTTGGATAGATCTCATCTGAGATGGAATCCTAAGAGCTTGTCAGCCAAAATGGTAATATATATGCTAGAAGTAAGAGCTACTTGTAATTATGGGCTTTTTTGGTAGCTGTGATACTAATCTGTAGAATATAAACTGTTTCTTTGGACTGGGAGAGAGTGTCAAAAGGCAAAAGCTGGAAGAGATCTCATCTGCGATGTAATCCCAAGGGCTTGTGAGCCAAAATGGTAATATATATGCTAGATGTGCTACTTGTAATTATGGGCTTTTTTGGTAGCTGTGATACTAATCTGTAGAATATAAACTGTTTCTTTGGACTGGGAGAGAGTATCATAAGGCAAAAGTTGGAACAGATCTCATCTGAGATGGAATCCTAAGAGCTTGTCAGCCAAAATGGTAATATATATGCTAGAAGTAAGAGCTACTTGTAATTGGGCTTTTTTGGTAGCTGTGATACTAATCTGTAGAATATAAACTGTTTCTTTGGACTGGGAGAGAGTATCATAAGGCAAAAGTTGGAACAGATCTCATCTGAGATGGAATCCTAAGAGCTTGTCAGCCAAAATGGTAATATATATGCTAGAAGTAAGAGCTACTTGTAATTATGGGCTTTTTTGGTAGCTGTGATACTAATCTGTAGAATATAAACTGTTTCTTTGGACTGGGAGAGAGTGTCAAAAGGCAAAATTTGGATAGATCTCATCTGAGGCGAATCCTAAGGCTTGTGAGCCAAAATGGTAATATATATGCTATAAGTAAGAGCTACTTGTAACTGGGCCCTTACGGAAGTTGTGATACTTTTCTTTAGAATATAAACTGATTCTTTGTACGGGAAGAGAGTGTCAAAAAGCAAAAGTTGGAACAGGTCTCATCTGAGATGTAATCCTAAGGGCATGTGAGCCAAAATGGTAATATATATGCTAGAAGTAAGAGCTACTTGTAATTATGGGCTTTTTTGGTAGCTGTGATACTAATCTGTAGAATGTAAACTGTTTCTTTGGACTGGGAGAGAGTATCAAAAGGCAAAAGTTGGAACAGATGTCATCTGAGATGGAATCCTAAGGGCTTGTGAGCAAAAATGGTAATATATATGCTAGAAGTAAGAGCTACGTGTAATTATGGGCTTTTTTGGTAGCTGTGATACTAATCTGTAGAATATGAACTGATTCTTTGGACTGGGAGAGAGTGTCAAAAGGCAAAACTTGGAACAGGTATCATCTGAGATGGAATCCTAACAGCTTGTGAACCAAAATGGTAATATATATGCTAGAAGAAAGACCTGTTTGTAATTGAGCTCTTATGGAAATTGTGATACCAATCTGTAGAATATGAACTGCTTCTTTGGAATCGGAGAAAGTGTCAAAAGGCAAAAGTTGGAACAGATCTCATCTGAGATGTAATCCTAAGGGCTTGTGAGCCAAAATGGTAATATATATATATGCTAGAAGTAAGAGCTACTTGTAATTATGGGCTTTTTTGGTAGCTTAGATACTAATCTGTAGAATATAAACTGTTTCTTTGGACTGGGAGAGAGTATCAAAAGGCAAAAGTTGGAACAGATCTCATCTGAGATGGAATCCTAAGGGCTTGTGAGCAAAAATGGTAATATATATGCTAGAAGTAAGAGCTGCTTGTAATTATGGGCTTTTTTGGTAGCTGTGATACTAATCTGTAGAATATAAACTGATTCTTTGGACTGGGAGAGAGTGTCAAAAGGCAAAACTTGGAACAGGTATCATCTGAGATGGAATCCTAACAGCTTGTGAACCAAAATAGTAATATATATGCTAGAAGAAAGACCTGTTTGTAATTGAGCTCTTATGGAAATTGTGATACCAATCTGTAGAATATGAACTGCTTCTTTGGAATCGGAGAAAGTGTCAAAAGGCAAAGTTGGAACAGGTCTCATTTGAGATGGAATCCTAAGGGCTTGTGAGCCAATATGGTAATTTATATGCTAGAAGTAAGAGCTACTTGTAGTTATGGGCTTTATGGTAGCTGTGATACTAATCTGTAGAACATAAACTGCTTTTTTTTGACTGGGAGAGAGTGTCAAAAGGCAAAAGTTGGAACAGGTCTCATCTGAGATGTAATCCTAAGGGCTTGTGTGCCTAAATGGTAATATATATTCTAGAAGTAAGAGCTACTTGTAATTATGGGCTTTTTTGGTAGCTGTGATACTAATCTGTAGAATATAAACTGATTCTTTGGACTGGGAGAGAGTGTCAAAAGGCAAAACTTGGAACAGGTATCATCTGAGATGTAATCCTAACAGCTTGTGAACCAAAATGGTAATATATATGCTAGAAGAAAGACCTGTTTGTAATTGAGCTCTTATGGAAATTGTGATACCAATCTGTAGAATATGAACTGCTTCTTTGGAATCGGAGAAAGTGTCAAAAGGCAAAGTTGGAACAGGTCTCATTTGAGATGGAATCCTAAGGGCTTGTGAGCCAATATGGTAATATATATGCTAGAAGTAAGAGCTACTTGTAGTTATGGGCTTTATGGTAGCTGTGATACTAATCTGTAGAACATAAACTGCTTTTTTTTGACTGGGAGAGAGTGTCAAAAGGCAAAACTTGGAACAGGTATCATCTGAGATGTAATCCTAAGGGCTTGTGAACCAAAATGGTAATATATATGCTAGAAGAAAGACCTGTTTGTAATTGAGCTCTTATGGAAATTGTGATACCAATGTGTAGAATATGAACTGCTTCTTTGGAATCGGAAAAAGTGTCAAAAGGCAAAAGTTGGAACAGGTCTCATCTGAGATTGAATCCTAAGGACTTGTGAGCCAAAATGGTAATATATGTGCTAGAAGTAAGAGCTACTTGTAATTATGGGCTTTTTTGGTAGCTGTGATACTAATCTGTAGAATATCAACTGTTTCTTTGGACTGGGAGAGAGTGTCAAAAGGCAAAAGTTGGAACAGATCTCATCTGAGGCGAATCCTAAGGATTGTGAGCCAAAATGGTAATATATATGCTATAAGTAAGAGCTACTTGTAATTGGGCCCTTATGGAAGTTGTGATACTAATCTGTAGAATATAAACTGATTCTTTGGACTGGGAGAGAGTGTCAAAAGTCAAAAGTTTGAACAGGTCTCATCTAAGATGGAATCCGAAGGGCTTGTGAGCCAAAATGGTAATATATATGCTAGAAGTAAGAACTACTTGTAACTTGGGTCTTATGGAAGTTTTGATACTAATCTGTAGAATGTAAACTGTTTCTTTGGACTGGGAGAGAGTATCAAAAGGCAAAAGTTGGAACAGATCTCATCTGAGATGTAATCCTAAGGGCTTGTGAGCCAAAATGGTAATATATATGCTAGAAGTAAGAGCTACTTGTAATTATGGGCTTTTTTGGTAGCTGTGATACTAATCTGTAGAATATAAACTGATTCTTTGGACTGGGAGAGAGTGTCAAAAGGCAAAAGCTGGAAGAGATCTCATCTGCGATGTAATCCTAAGGGCTTGTGAACCAAAATGGTAATATATATGTAGGACTCAGATCTGTGGCGGGTCTCTAATCTATGGCGGATCTCCTTATCTGTGGCGCGTTTGATTGTTAGACTGTTTCATGACATCATGCTAAGTGACGTCATTGTGCGATGACGTCATAATAGCTAACTGTTCCCGTCGTAAGGCCCAATTGCGTCGCTAGCGAAATAATTAGGGAAGACACAAAGAGATATTGCAAACGGATAACGACCAAATAATACAAGTCCATATCCCAATTACGAAAATACATTAAACAATACCTTATATGTAAAGAAGACATTTACGGCTTTATGCCATATCAAATGTGTTTACTTTGTAGGATCTTTTTAGCCATCGGTGATTCCGTCTTCTTTAACCCTAAGATATTGAAAAGACTATCTTTTTTAACCCTTGGATTCCTGTCGACAGATTTTAGGGTAAGTTTGTCTAGCGTAAGGTTTGGTTAATCATTGCAGAAAAATACAAAAAAGGGTACAAATGTCAGACATTTAAAAATCTGCCATAGATTTGGAAATCCGCCACAGATTTGAGGCCTGCCATGGATTCGAGTCTTACATATATGTTAGAAGAAAGACCTGTTTGTAATTGAGCTCTTATGGAAATTGTGATACCAATCTGTAGAATATGAGCTGCTTCTTTGGAATCGGAGAAAGTGTCAAAAGGCAAAAGTTGGAACAGGTCTCATCTGAGACGGAATCCTAAGGGCTTGTGAGCCAAAATGGTAATTTATATGCTAGAAGTAAGAGCTACTTGTAATTATGGGCTTTTTTGGTAGCTGTGATACTAATCTGTAGAATATAAACTGATTCTTTGGCCTGGGAGAGAGTGTCAAAAGTCAAAAGTTGGAACAGGTCTCATCTGAGCTGGAATCCTAAGAGCTTGTGAGCCAAAATGGTAATGTATATGCTATAAGTAAGAGCTACTTGTAATTGGGCCCTTATGGAAGTTGTGATACTTTTCTTTAGAATATAAACTGATTCTTTTTACGGGAAGAGAGTGTCAAAAGGCAAAAGTTGGAACAGGTCTCATCTGAGCTGGAATCCTAAGGGCTTGTGAGCCAAAATGGTAATATATATGCTAGAAGTAAGAGCTACTTGTAATTATGGGCATTTTTGGTAGCTGTGATACTAATCTGTAGAATGTAAACTGTTTCTTTGGACTGGGAGAAAGTATCAAAAGGCAAAAGTTGGAACAGATCTCATCTGAGATGGAATCCTAAGGGCTTG
This sequence comes from Phorcus lineatus, assembly GCA_921293015.1. NCBI lineage: Eukaryota > Metazoa > Mollusca > Gastropoda > Trochida > Trochidae > Phorcus > Phorcus lineatus. Next base: position 5,959,549 of record OV121096.1, on the reverse strand, counting down.
TGAGCCAAAATGGTAATATATATGCTAGAAGTAAGAGCTACTTGTAATTATGGGCTTTTTTTGTAGCTGTGATACTAATCTGTAGAATATAAACAGATTCTTTGGACTGGGAGAGAGTGTCAAAAGGCAAAACTTGGAACAGGTATCATCTGAGATGTAATCCTAAGGGCTTGTGAACCAAAATGGTAATATATATGCTAGAAGAAAGACCTGTTTGTAATTGAGCTCTTATGGAAATTGTGATACCAATCTGTAGAATATGAACTGCTTCTTTGGAATCGGAGAAAGTGTCAAAAGGCAAAAGTTGGAACAGGTCTCATTTGAGATGGAATCTTAAGGGCTTGTGAGCCAAAATGGTAATTTATATGCTAGAAGTAAGAGCTACTTGTAGTTATGGGCTTTATTGTAGCTGTGATACTAATCTGTAGAATATAAACTGTTTCTTTGGACTGGGAGAGAGTGTCAAAAGGCAAAAGTTGGAACAGGTCTCATCTGAGATGTAATCCTAAGGGCTTGTGTGCCTAAATGGTAATATATATGCTAGAAGTAAGAGCTACTTGTAATTATGGGCTTTTTTGGTAGCTGTGATACTAATCTGTAGAATATAAACTGATTCTTTGGACTGGGAGAGAGTGTCAAAAGGCAAAATTTGGAAGAGATCTCATCTGAGATGGAATCCTAAGGGCTTGTGAGCCAAAATGGTAATATATATGCTAGAAGTAAGAGCTACTTGTAATTATGGGCTTTTTTGGTAGCTGTGATACTAATCTGTAGAATATAAACTGATTCTTTGGACTGGGAGAGAGTGTCAAAAGGCAAAAGCTGGAAGAGATCTCATCTGCGATGTAATCCCAAGGGCTTGTGAGCCAAAATGGTAATATATATGCTAGAAGTAAGAGCTACTTGTAATTATGGGCTTTTTTGGTAGCTGTGATACTAATCTGTAGAATATGATCTGATTCTTTGGACTGGGAGAGAGTGTCAAAAGGCAAAACTTGGAACAGGTATCATCTGAGATGGAATCCTAAGGGCTTGTGAACCAAAATGGTAATATATATGCTAGAAGAAAGACCTGTTTGTAATTGAGCTCTTAATGAAATTGTGATACCAATCTGTAGAATATGAACTGCTTCTTTGGAATCGGAGAAAGTGTCAAAAGGCAAAAGTTGGAACAGATCTCATCTGAGATGTAATCCCAAGGGCTTGTGAGCCAAAATGGTAATATATATGCTAGAAGTAAGAGCTACTTGTAATTATGGGCTTTTTTGGTAGCTGTGATACTAATCTGTAGAATATAAACTGTTTCTTTGGACTGGGAGAGAGTATCAAAAGGCAAAAGTTGGAACAGATCTCATCTGAGATGGAATCCTATGGGCTTGTGAGCAAAAATGGTAATATATATGCTAGAAGTAAGAGCTGCTTGTATATATGGGCTTTTTTGGTAGCTGTGATACTAATCTGTAGAATATAAACTGATTCTTTGGACTGGGAGAGAGTGTCAAAAGGCAAAACTTGGAACAGGTATCATCTGAGATGGAATCCTAACAGCTTGTGAACCAAAATGGTAATATATATGCTAGAAGAAAGACCTGTTTGTAATTGAGCTCTTATGGAAATTGTGATACCAATCTGTAGAATATGAACTGCTTCTTTGGAATCGGAGAAAGTGTCAAAAGGCAAAGTTGGAACAGGTCTCATTTGAGATGGAATCCTAAGGGCTTGTGAGCCAATATGGTAATATATATGCTAGAAGTAAGAGCTACTTGTAGTTATGGGCTTTATGGTAGCTGTGATACTAATCTGTAGAACATAAACTGCTTTTTTTTGACTGGGAGAGAGTGTCAAAAGGCAAAAGTTGGAACAGGTCTCATCTGAGATGTAATCCTAAGGGCTTGTGAGCCAAAATGGTAATATATATACTAGAAGTAAGAGCTACTTGTAATTGGGCTTTTGTGATAGCTGTGATACTAATCTGTAGAATATAAACTGTTTCTATGGACTGGGAGAGAGTGTCAAAAGGCATTATTTGGAGCAGATCTCATCTGAGATGTAATCCTAAGGGCTTGTGAGCCAAAATGGTAATATATATGCTAGAAGTAAGAGCTACTTGTAATTGGGCTTTTGTGGTAGCTGTGATACTAATCTGTAGAATATAAACTGTTTCTTTGGACTGGGAGAGAGTGTCAAAAGGCAAAAGCTGGAAGAGATCTCATCTGCGATGTAATCCCAAGGGCTTGTGAGCCAAAATGGTAATATATATGCTAGATGTGCTACTTGTAATTATGGGCTTTTTTGGTAGCTGTGATACTAATCTGTAGAATATAAACTGTTTCTTTGGACTGGGAGAGAGTATCAAAAGGCAAAAGTTGGAACAGATCTCATCTGAGATGGAATCCTAAGGGCTTGTGAGCCAAAATGGTAATATATATGCTATAAATAAGAGCTACTTGTAATTGGGCCCTTATGGAAGTTTAGATACTAATCTGTAGAATATAAACTGATTCTTTGGACTGGGAGAGAGTGTCAAAAGTCAAAAGTTGGAACAGTTCTCATCTGAGAAATATTCCTATTGACTTGTTACCAAAATTGTAATATTTATGCTAAAAGTAAGACCTACTTTTAATAATAATAATAACCTTTTTATACTGCGCATATATCCATGACAAAGCATGCTGAAAGCACCATGGAGGAATAGTGCTTTCGGTGTTGCCGATTAACAAGCGCTCCGCGTGACCATATAGGTCCATACTTCCCCCTTGTTCAGGTACCCACTTGTACAGCTGGGTGAACTAGTGCAAAGTGGATGAAGTGTCTTGCCCAGGGACACAACACAGGATGAGACCCAAATCACAAATTTTTGGTGTCTCCACCGGGATTCGAACTCGGGTCTCTGGCTTAAGAAGCAAGCAAGCTAACCTCTACACCACTGTGCTCCACTGTGGTGTAGAGGTTAGCTCTTATTGTAGTTGTGATACTAATCTAAAGAATATAAACTGTTTCTTTGGACTGGGAGGGAGTTAATCAGTTTCAAAAGGCATTATTTGGAACAGTTCTCATCTGAGCTATAATCCTAAGATCTTGTGAGCCAAAATCGTAATATAAGTACTAGAAGTAAGAGCTACTTGTAATTGGGCTTTTGTGGTAGCTGTGATATTAATCTGTAGATTGTAAACTGATCTCTTTCAAGGACTAGGAGAGAGTGTCAAAAGGCAAAAGTTGGAACAGATATCATCTTAGATATATTCCTAAGTGTAGTTGTGATACTAATCTAAAGAATATAAACTGTTTCTTTGGACTGGGAGGGAGTTAATCAGTTTCAAAAGGCATTATTTGGAACAGATCTCATCTGAGCTATAATCCTAAGATCTTGTGAGCCAAAATGGTAATATATATGCTAGAAGAAAGAGCTACTTGTAATTTGACTTTAGTGTTAGCTGTGATATTCATCTGTAGAATATAAACTGATCTCTTTGGACTGGGAGAGAGTGTCAAAAGGCAAAAGTTGGAGCAGATCTCATCTGAGATGTAATCCTAAGGGCTTGTGAGCCAAAATGGTAATATATATATATGAGGGAGTAAGAACTACTTGTAATTGTGATCTTGTAGTAGTTTTGATACTTATCTGTAGAATGTAAACTGATCTCTTTGGACTGGGAGAGAGTGTCAAAAGGCAAAAGTCGGAACAGATCTCATCTGAGATGTAATCCTAAGGGCTTTTGAGCCAAAATGGTAATATATATGTAAGATAAATAAGTAAGATTTACTTGTAGTTGGGCTCTTGTTGTAGCTAAGATACTAATCTGTAGAATATAAACTGCTTCTTTGGACTTGGAGAGAGTGTCCAAGGGAAAATGTTGGAACAGATCTCATATAGAACCAAAATGGTAATATATATGCTAGAAGTTTGACATACAAGCAATGATTCCTTTTCTAGTTTTGATTTGTAATTTCTTTTGTACTTTGATAGTAAAATTGCATAATTTTGAACAGACCTCTTCTGGATAAGATCTGAAATTTCACTGATGATCTAACAGATAAGGGTGTTGCAGGGTTGCAACTATAGGATGTTTAACCAAGACCAGTTTGTAGTGCATCCTGCTGCATCAGCGTTTTTGTCTCCGCCTAGCTGAGACTCTCATGTACCCTGATTTCCTTCGGCCTATAAAGCTTGTATTGCTTACAGCTGGTTACTCATGGCTATTTATTGCCTAAATTGACATTTCTTTGAAGTCGCTATTGCTGAATGCAAGTCATTTCATTGGCTTGCTATTTTTAGCGATACAAGCGTTTTAGGCCAAAGGATATCAGGGTCTCAGGGTATATGATGGAGCTGGGCAGAGACAAATACGCTGAGGTGGCAGGATGTTGGTAGTGGAAAGTTTTGCATTCTTATAAAAAAAATCAATGTGAATATTGAAATTGTTTTTTATTTATTTGTTTTTTACCCCACATCAAAACGTTTAAAGATCATTAGTCTTCATCTGCTTAAGTGAAAGTTTTTCTGCTTTCTCCTCAATATTCAAATGATAATTTGCCATTTGGGATTGCTTGTATAGCTTGTACTTCCATGCCATGTCTATTGAGTTATTGCTCTTTGATATTTACAGAGTTACAGAGACATTGTGATGGAACTTCATGTTCTGTTTCAGGAGATCATAGTGGCAACTTCAGTGGAAACGATCAAGGCCTGTGCTCTTATTATTGGCTGTCTTTTCCAATACTTCTGTCAACAAGAGCCTCATCAAAATGCATGTAAAAAAAATATACAGATTTCGGTGTTTGCAATAAAAAATAATCAAATCATTTATGTCTTCTGTTTTCAACATGTCTGTGAAGCAGTAAAAACATTTTGTTACATAAATTTGTTGAAATCATTGGCTTAAGATATATAATGGTCAATCAAGCATAAGGCTAAGCCAAAAAAGGCATATCTGTGATGTATTAAGTTTGATTAAGCAATTATCGAAAAGGGAAATATGCTCATGGCAAACTGACTTTCCGGCCGTCAATGTTTGAAATTCAAGAATTCAAATCCTGCCAGAGGCTTGGCAACTTTGTCTGCAGTAGAGAACTGTTCTACACACATTGAGTTATTTAGGTGCAATACTGAATTTCACTGCACTACCACTAATGGTTTGCTAGTTCCAGCAGATGTACGATGCTTGCAGGTTTCACAGGCTTCACAGCATTGCATGGCCACCATGGTGTCGTGGGCTTTCTCCCTCCAATAATATTAGCAGCCACAGAATAAGTGAAATACTCTTGAATGGGTGGTTATTACCTAAATGAGTATTAACTTGGTGAATGTCACTGGATTTTTTTAGGGGAGAGAAGGAATGATGAATATTTCACCGTAGGATGTGAAACGGCACATTTTTTAGATTTTTATGCAAACAATTAGGTTTAGAACAATTTATATATGAAAGAAATAATAGAATCTACTGGAATAGCTATATTGTGCTTATTTACATGGTGCCAAAACTGTATTATATATGCGGAAACATGGTGTGCCAAAAAGGTAATAATTTTGCCAAGAGCCAAAATTGTAAATTTTGCTTGAACAAAAATGCCTAACAATTTTGGCTCCACCTTTTTGGCTCACAAAAAATATAATTCTCATAACAATTTCAAAAATAACAATTAACTGTTCAAAACCACTTTTTATTGTTAGCTTAATGATAATTAATATTTTAAATGTCTTGAATAAGTCATTTTGCAGCTAATAAAGAATGAGCCAAAAAGGTAACAATTTTGCTATATGGTCAAAAAGGTAATAATTGTACGTATATATATATATATATATATATATATATATATATATATATCACCACAACACCCTTCATTGTTTTTATTTTATGTAAATTTCAAGCACAGAAAAACTACTAATTTATACGTCAAGTATTTTAATCTATATTTAACATGTTTAAAATCAGAGTCATGTATATCTTTGTTGTATATGTTGCCTATCATGGCTTCATATACATATAGGTATTTCGAATTCATTAATTTTTTTATTGTACATCATATTATAAACCAAATTGTATATGTTGCATATATGTGTAATGTATATCCTCATATGCCGCTGCTTGCGGCCTGTGTGTAAAATAAAGTTCAGTCCAGTAAATGATAACTCACGATCGAAGTCATTTTAGTTATAATTGATTTTTACGGTAAATTGACTTCATACAATTCCATCTTTGTTTTTTAAACGTTTTTTTCAAAACCATGACTCAATTTCAATATATATCAGCATAACGTGAGTTTGAAACGAGTATCAATGTTTTGTTGGCGAATTCGAACTCGCGTCCTTGCGCATCCTAGAATCAACTCGACGAGTCAATCTTACAAAGCGACAAGAGTTGCTTCCCTTTCAACACGTTTGCAAATGGCAGATTACGTAAAAACGTCAAATGTCAACGGAGAGCTTAACTAGAGGATCGTCTGTGGATTCTTAAAATTGTTACCAAACAAACCGAACGTAAGGAACTATTACGATTAATAGATAAAGTCTATGAACTTGTGGGTCAAACTGCCTTCACTGGGAACTGTTAGTGAAACTAGTCGGTCGCGATGGCAGTATCGTACGTAGCACTGATAGGCCTATCTAGATCAAATTTTGGCAAAAAAGACAAACAGCTTTAAACTAACGCTTAAACACATTCTACCATTTACACTTTGATGAAACTTACCGCTACTGAAAGCGTGAAAATGTTAACGTTTATGAGGTATCCGAAATCTTCAAAAGAAGTTCCGACCTTGACCTTTGAAATTTGCAATTTTATTCGTATATGATCCCAAAGGATACCGAAAAGATCCCTCGACCTTATCCTATAGATATTATATATCTATAAAAACGATAAAGCTTCTGTTAGGAAAACAGTTTCCGAGTAATGACTGAAAAGTTTGTGTTGTCTTAAACAAAAAGTGAAATCACTTCGTTAGAAACTAAGATAAAAAAAACCTTATGATACAGGCATGTTGACACGTGAGCGAGATATTTTCCTGTAAGAAATTGTTGTTATTTTGCAGTCATGCATGCAGCTGCCATAAATGAAGGACGTCTCAAACTGCTATCAGTTTACTTTTTCTTTTTTTAAAAACGTTTGTCTAGAAAATATTTGCTTTTTAAAGGAGGTAACAATATGAAGTGATGCATGCAATGTGATGCATTTCCCATTTTCTTATCATTGTTATTGATAATAAATACAAAAACTGATTTTTAAAAAAAGATTCCTATTGCTACATTCTTAGTGACAAAATATTGTGACATTTAAGTTCCAATTTATAGCTATTTCCCTTCTGAAGAGATGAAGATCAGTTCGAAGGCACAACTGAAATACGATTAGTTACATACTATCATTAAGTCATCACAAATAGTGATCATCTGAAACAGAATGGCGTCGTCTTTATTGTTGAAAGTTTAGATGTTTAGAAGATGACATGTTCAGAAAAACGTTTTGAATTATTTTCTTGAGTTGCAATGATGCGTTAAGGGGAAGCAGATTCAGGAAGAATATGAGTTTTGAAGATGGCGTTGCCTCGTATCATAACCCAACCAGATGTGGAATGCTCAAAACAGTCTTTGTTTGTTTAGCATATATTCAGGCATTTCCTAGTCCCCAAAAATGCATGTATTATGAGGACGCGCATACATGTTATCATTCCATAGGCAAAATGCATGGATCAAAAGAACGCCGCCCGTCGTGCACTTTTCTAATCATTCGATAATTGTTGTTCCGATATCATATTGAGGTATGTTTAATATAGAAGTACCCTTGCCTATCATTTAAAAATCTATAATTGAAAGTATTTACGAGTCTATTCTTCAGACTTGCACAACTGGCTATACTGCTGTCGTCGATGAATACATCACGTATGCGAACATCAATACAGTCATTGTTATGTCTTGTTCGGCGAATATCTAATTATAAACCCTAGCTAAAACCTAGTCTAGCTGCTCATGTATCGTAAGTCGATATTGTCTCTTTCGCTCCTACACATTTTATATTCGATCTTTATAAGGGACAATACTAGCTGTTAATGCATATATACACAATTCTAGCCATATGTTTAGCCAGAGTTATGATTAATGCCAATTTTCTATTGGTATAGTTCAAGAACAAAAGGACAAAACGAGACATGACGCATTTGAATATCTACTAGGTACTCGTTTTAGACTCTGTATACAACGTGACACATTTTTTGCATTTGGGTATTTCGTAATAGTGTATCTAATTTCGGGTGTTACTAATATCACGTGGAGGTAGATCACAACCGTCTATGACGTCACAGACCCTGATAGGGTTGCTATGTACATAGATATCAGTTGCTAACCGGGTTCGATACATGCCGCCGTTCAGATGAATGATTTGTAAATATGGCCCAGATGGCGTTCCATCGCTTATTAATATGACCCAGATCATAAGATGAAGGGTTTATGAAATTGACGCCTTTTCTCGTGTACTTGTTGCTGGATAACTGTTTTGGAATGCATTTACACTTTCACATGAAGTATGATTTCCAAAAAGTCGATACCCTCTTTCGCAAAGACATACAAAATAATCTAAAAAACTGTACAACATAATCAGATTGATTAATATCATAAAAGGAACCTATAAGCAGCAGGTTTTCAAGATTAAATGTAATCAACTGTTAATATATGTTTATATCCATACGACAAAATTACCTTATGAAGAAATTATTTGAAAATATCAACAAGATTTGAAATAAACTCAAGCTTTCCTCAAACATTATTTTGAAAAAGAAAATCACATTGGTAGGTCAATTTGAACTGATATGATAAGAGTCTGATACATAAACAATACAAACAACACATAAATGTTTTCTCGACGATGGCATGTTACAAAAAACAACATCGTTATTTGTGTAAAATTATCTGTAAATAAACACACGAATAAAACATGCACTCAATATTCTAATCGTACTTTTAAACATTTAAAACTATAAATACCATTGTCAAATAATTCATCTTAAATCATATCTCCCTATGCTTAATATATATGTTTTAAATCAATGCCAAGGATAACATAATAAAATTTCTGCTTCTACTGTAGATGTGTCTAAGACACACATAAGGCACCCATTCAAGTCTTATTCTAATATTTGGTCTCAAATATGAAATATTCGTATTTGATCTTGATAAAGATGTAATACCAGCCTTATAATTTACTTTGTTTCTGAATTGTTTCAGTGGCATTCTAGAAGTTGATAGTATAAGGACGCGTCGACGACAATGATATATGGATATACAACTTCTTTATTACACAGTGGCGACATTTCGGTATAGATCCTTATACCGTTATCAAGCTATACCGAAACGTCGCCACTGTGTAATAAAGAAGTTGTATATCCATATATATCATTGTCGTCCTTACTTTGTTTCTGTCTCCACAGATACTTAATGGCTGACGAGAAGACATCTGGGGGTCCACCCCCTGCCACCTCAGACGCCCCACCCCCTCCCTACACTGCAGGTGGCCCCAGTGGCGGATACCCACCCCAGGGATACCCTCAACAACAGGGGGTTTACCCTCAACAACAGGGAGGTTACCCTCAACAACAAGGTGGCTATGCACCACATGGAGGTTACCAGACGGGACAAACCAGTAGGTGTACAGAGCGATAGGTCAAGAGTTTTTTTTATAATAATTTCATATTTATATATTTATATATGATTTCACACTATCAAGCATAAATCTTATTTGTTGATTTCGTTTTCTGATTGCCTGCCAAATATTATATAAGGAAAACAAACATCTCTGACAAAAAGTAACGTTCTTCTCACCTTGAGGCAAATCATGTGGGTAGACTCCTAAACCTCTGTTTTGGAGTCATAAAAGCGTGATCGCGTGGGAGAAAAAGTTTACAATTTCGGTATAACTATATTTATTTCATGAACGTTCATTAACTGGATTGGCCAACAATCTCAAATGAACTTCTGTGACAACTGCTCTAGCAAAAATGTACATCAACGTGCAACATGATCAAAACAAAAAAATATAATAGCGAATGAGATACAAAAATGAAAGACCAAATATTGCTATAAGAGACCATTGTTTAATGAACAGATATAGCATATATAATTTATAACAATTATATTTATTAATTGACTTTCTCCTACAGCCGTCATGGTCAACCAGCCTGGTATGGGGGCGATGCCTGGGTCGACGTTCCGGTACGGTCAGTCTCCGGCCATGATTATCTGCCAGCACTGTCAGGCCACAGTGACCACGACTACGTCATACGAGACTGGACTCCTTACTTGGGCCGCTGCTGGCATGATTTGTCTCTTCATGTACGTATGATGTAAACATTCATGTTCATGAAAATAAACCCTGAAAGATGGATAATTGAAAAAGTCAAAACCTCATAATAACGCCGATCAAGCATACGATGTGCCTTCAGACATCAATAAAAATCACTAAATGTCGACATAACCTATTCTAATCGCACACTACTGTTACATAGACACTTTTTCGAGAATGAGATTTTGCTGTTTTACAAAATCTACATCGATGTCTGCTTTCATAATTACTAACTGGGTCGTTAATGAGGAGTTTGTTGTTTTTAAGCAAACATGAGGCGTTTTTTAAACTAAAACAAACACTTTAAAGGGGCAGTAGCACGTTTTTCAAAACATTTTTTTCTTCAAATGTTTCTCAATAAAAATTCGTGTTTGCCATCTGTATTATAATTTATCTTCAGAGGGTCACAAAATCTATTATCTCAACCCCATTATCCTTATTAGAAGTGGAAATACTCAAGTATCAAGGGAAAACCTCTGGTAGCCATTTTAACGTGAACAACTTTAATCATCTGTTGTAGTAAAATGGGTTCGCATAGCTTAACCGATCGTTTTAAAACTGCTTCTTGTGATAAAAATAAGTTTCTATCACTAATATCATTAAAAAGCATGTGTTGCAAAACGTTTTTCAAGGTGTATATTTGCAAGTGTTGGTTTTACTGCTATCTCCTTCCTTCAGCTTCAACTAAATATGACACGCAAATAGTTCAGTTGTTGTCGAACTGGTTTTCATAATGGTTTTAAAACATGTTTAACCTTTTTCTTCAGGTGTTGGCTGGGTTGTTGTCTCATTCCATTCTGCGTTGATGCCTCAAAGGACGTGGTGCACACGTGTCCTAACTGCAGACAGCTGGTGGGAAAATTCAGGCACTTCAACTGAAGACATTTGAACATTTTATAGAACAAACAAACTCCACATTCTATCAACTAATGAAACTGGAATTGTTAGAACTGTCAGACCACACAGTGGATCGACATTGGACAATTTCGTTCTCTTTCACTGAAGAAAATTGCACAAATGCTTATACATAAACAGAACAAATATTTTCAAGAATTTTAACAAAATAATGTTGATAGAATCAAGTAAGCTTAACACTATCTTGCCTTTCGTAAACAACATTTGATATGGAATGGAATCATCATGTAAATGGCGAACCGGAATCTGAAAGAAAGAATCCTGCCTTAAGAATATGCAAAAACCTACCCGTTTGATATGTGAAATCATTTGAAGTTAGGATAATGAATTACAGATAGATGTTGATGTGCTATATAACTTGAATTACATTAATATTCAATACAATTCAACATTGGTCTTGAATTCTATCATTTGACATATTCAAACTTTACATGAATACTATTGATTGCAAATGGAAATGATAAAAAAAATCTTGCAGTCTTGTTTGAGTATATGTAATTTAATTTGTGATTAATTTCAATGCTGCGCCCACAAAAATCGTTTTCAAACGTGCCATAAAACGACATAATTTATCTCGGAGAGGTCACTGTATATATTTTTATTCAATGATTTACAATAAATTTATTTATGAAATTTAACAAGTTCACTTATATTTTCAATTCTCACCGTCATGTGACAAAGTCACCAAATCTACAACGTGACCAGTAGACTGATCCAAATCCCAAGTGCTTTATGCACGATTCTAGATCCTCTATTAAGATACAAAATAATAATGGTGGGAGATTTTCACCTTGACAAACCCCCGTAACAAACTTATGAAAAATGTAGTTTTTTATGATAAAAATTCAATAAATGAATTAATATTTAATAACATCCCCAACGAATATTGTCAATTTATTTATGCGTTTGTGCTGGCGTGATCGTGCTTTCATCCGCGTATGTGTGTGTGTGTTTGGATGAATATTTGACTTAGGTTTTCCATTTTTCATATCCATTTTAGGATGATAAAACTAAAGAAATGAATGAAAAATCAGTTTTGAAGCATTATTCACCCTTAAATAGACCCAGAAATGTTATTCATGTCTGTTCTAAATGAATATTCCCAAGTACATGCTACTATTACTGAATGATCGACTTATACCTCCACGTGATAGTAAGGAAAGAGTCGTCTCCCTTGTATCTCCGTCTTACGTTGACTTGACTTACTGCTCGGTGTATTCAGTGTATAACTTGCCCTGTGACGCCAAAAAAAAGACGATGTTCTCAAAATGACTTTCTATCAAAGGTTACAACTACAGACACAAGATAGAGAGCCCTCTGAACCTCAACTTTTTAAAGCCTGACATGATATATATATATATATATATATTCAACGTCTCAAAGTCACAGAATCACTTTTGCAGGGCAACTTAACTGAACTTATTATTACACCAATCTTTCCTGTCGCGTCTGCAAACACTATTATTTTTATGCCCGTTTTACAGTTTAGGGTGACGCTGTTTATTGGGGCCTGCCGTTTCAGACCGTAGGGCAACCGAATAAAGTGCACCCCATCGCGATTGCCATATACCAGAAATCTAGTAATTGCAGCGCCGATACTTATTTCAGACGCATTCTTCATCGAGTTTATCACCTTTTTCGTTCTTTCTGTACTTGAAAAAGGTAAGCATTAGCTATTTGAATTGTATATTCAGATGACAAATTTGATGTGTTCTACGTCATGGCATTTGCGCAATGACGTGGTAAGGACTGACGCTCGACAAAGACATATGGTAGGGTGTTTTGAACTTCATTATTGAGGGCTAGTATGCACGCAGAGTTCTGAAAAAAAATGTTTCAAACGTCAGGGGAAAGATTTCTGTGAGAAATGAACTATTTTACTTGCGTGCATTACAATTTGTCTTGCAAAAATTAGCCTATGACTATAAATCATACAAACATTCGTCACTCATAAAACGTACAAAAACACTAAAATACAAAGTTTACATATAAAAATAGAATATACGGAATAGAGATTTCATGAGAGCCAAGTGAAACAGATAAAGAAAACATTCAATATTCATTTAGTTTGTAATTGGTTCTATTGAAGATAAAAATCATATTTCACTGTGCACGTTTAACGTGAGTATAATAAAAATACGTCTTCATACAGAGACCCAGAAACATAGATCAACATGGATGACAGTGTCATAGAAATAACGTCTCCAATCCTAAAGGTAATCTTTACAAATACATAAAAAAACGAACCTATCTTAGATAAGTATCTCCTCCTCCCAAAAAACATCTATTATCCAATCTTAAAATTCAGAACAACTAATCACCAGTTACCAATCGAGACAGGTCGATGGTTGAGCATTCCACGTGAAGACCGAACATGTCAACTTTGTAACTCCAATGTTGTTGGAGACGAGTTTCACTACCTGTTATACAAAAATATGTAAACGAAAATACTTGAAATTTCCAAACATGTTCATTTAAAAAAACCCACCTACCACCAGCATAAAAGATCTTAAATGCCTGTCTAAACTTCCCAATCATGTATTTAATGCTTTTAGAAAATGAATTTTCATGTTGTCAGTAGGCTGCTATCTTGTATATTAAGTAATATATATATATATGTTTGTCTCATGTAGCTGGGTTTTTTTTTTACAGAGAATAAAGAGTTTGAAAATTTTGCAAACCAAAGCTTAAGGCTACGCATGAGTGATTTTTCCTCAATTCCCAGTAAATATTAAGGTGACATATATAGAGGCAATTATTCAGAGAAATATATCAAGGGAAACGCTACATCGAATTATAGCTGCTGTAAGCTTCGTATGAGTGTTTCTAGGCTTGCTGCATGTGGACCTAGACTGTACAAAAGGTTCCTTTATATACACAGTCATGAATCAGGACTATGATTCTACACATGTACCCCGGTAAATTAACGGGCAACATACAAAGAGACATTTAATGCGATCACTAGGACCAGGGATCGTATAGACGATCTATACGTGCTCTGCTAGGAAATAGCTACACCAGAGCATCGTAGCCGTTCCACTGGTCTCTACTGAGTGTTGGTCGGCCTATTGACATTACCGTGAACTCACCTGGAATATTTTGCACACGGCTCTACAAGCCGCGACGGTTGACCTACTTTATCGTTGTGCACTCTTAAACATCAACGCGGCACAGGTGAGTTTCTTGTTGATCATGGTTGTTTATTTTGATTAAAATAAATATGCAATCATATGAGAATAAATTGCATAGCTGTAGTGAAGTTACCTCTTTTTCGAAAGAGACACAAGAGGAGAGTTAAAAAGAACACGTTACATATATACTATGAATAGAAATGGATGTCAACTTCCGGTGACGAACTGGTTGTGTTTACAAACCACTACAGCGGTTTGTATCTCATATGTAAGTTTGGTCATGGTTTGTTCATAAATAAAAATGCTACAGTTATCAACGAGCAAGATCAATAATTCCTTATAAGCAAATAGAACATACAGAAATGCTGGTCAATGAATCTCAATACGCATGGGGTTAGACAGAGAGTTAAAGGCAGTATATAGGACGTAATTTGCGCTCAAAATTGGCTATTATATGGCATAGGAGGACATGTGGTCTCACTTTGAATTTCTTTTGAAGCAATAATTGCATAATTATTCTTTATGATATACCTGCAATCAATAATGAAAAAGAGGTCGGTCGAAGTAACAAAGGAATGTAAAAAAATCTTAGTGTCGATTGTTTACAAATAGGAAATAATGATATCTGAAAACGATTGAACTTGGAATAAGTGCAGCTTTTGAATGCACCTTAATCTATTTACTTAGTACAGAGAATGAAAGAGTCTTTTAAGATTTATCTGTTACTTCATCCATTGCTTATACACAATATAAGCATTGAAGTTGTATTACCATTATGTTACCGTTTTTGGTTTTCAGGGTGTATAAAAATTGAATATTGGCGATATCGTAGTTCACGAGTATTGAATGCAACGTAACATTAAGTATTATGACGATATCTGTATTTTCATATAATTTAATTAAAACTATTTATGTCATCATTATACATCAAATCCTGTAAACTTGACAAACTTTAAGCTGAATTAACGTCATCAATTATAACATTCTCTGGCTTTCATAAAAATATGATGCACCATATAAATCACATGAAGTCGAATTCAATTGTTCTATTCATTTTGAGAACGATTTAAAGGCACTAGTGCACATCAATATTTCGTATATACAACGAACGAATATGAACATATTCAGGTTATAAATATATTCTAAATGACCTGAAGTATTTGATGCAACGTAGCAGTATTCAAATTTTGCTTACAGCCAGAAGAGCGAAAACAGCAGCCGCTATCTTTTTTCCCATCTCTAAGCCGACATCGGCCATCTTAACCTTTTCACTGTTGATTAAAGGTCAATTGTATATCATTACATTGATAAATAGCTAAACTAAATGCCCTTTCCCTTTAAATATTAAATTTGAACCGAAAAAGCGTTCCATGGTGCCATTTACGTCTTATGATATGATTTTAAGGACGTTTCATATTCATTTTACATCAACCTTTTCGTTATCGAATGGCTTGTGATAAACGTTTATCAGGATTCATTTTTCGATATTGTTATCTGTTTCATTTGTCTTAATGTATCGACATTTACACCTGAGAAAAATATGGAACACCTGCTTCGTATTACAAAATATTGATATCTCATTCATAAGAATCTGATTTATAATGAAGCGATTCAGGTAGAATGTCTTGGAATTATTCTTAGGTAATCATCAAATCAATCATTTAAAAAAAAGTCATAAACGTAACCCTTGTAAATCAGCAAAAATCCGTAGTCGAAAAGGTGTTTCTATAACAGGAATGTTTGATTAGATGAAATTGAGGTATAGTCTCTGAAATGAAATATGTATCAGTTAATCGAAAATGTTAAAAAATATTAAATGAAAGGAAAAGGAGACTGAAATCAAGCTGTAAAGTCTTTTTATAGACTTGCTTAGGCTTCTAACTTATTTCAGGGTCTGGCCTACAGCCTAGTATAGCGACCTCGACTGATTACTCGAGAGATAGAAACGAGAAAGAATGTCAGTATTTAGTTCAACATCACTGAGCACAAATGGTCTCCCCAAAACCTTTCCTCGTTATTTTAACAACACGTTGAACACACTTTGAGACTTTGGTTCTAATTCGTTTTGGTAATGCTTTTGTAAGAAGAGTACTGAACTATAAAACCCCTTAAGTGTTCAAGTCGCTAACATTACATAGGGGTAATCAATGCACGAGTTATATTCTTCCAGGTGTATATTTCGCGATTGTTTGTATTCATTGCATGTTCACCGAATACATTGGGGTTTGTATGTACATAGCAGTATGAATAATATTTAACGAAATGAAATACCTCACTGTATCTATAATGACGACCGCCAACTGTTTTTCGATCCGTAAAATGGAATAATTTGTGACCATTTTGTGACCATTTTGTGAACTCGATTCAAATGTCAAGATAAACAACTTCGAGATTACCAAATATGTATAAGATTGAACAATTTATCTACCAAACTAGACCAAACAACTCCTTGTTAAACTACACTTTAATATACAAGTGCACCTGCAAAATAAATCTTAACTACCTTCACCTGTAGAAGTTAATTTATCAACTACCTTTATTCACATGAGAAATACGATTTAGATAATAATTTAATTCACCCGCTAAACTATATATGTCTGCAAACAACAACATGGATAGTTAATGGATATTTAAGTTGAATGTGCGTCATTTCATGAACATCTCTCAAAAAGGTGTCATGATACATGAATATACATTGATTAACCCCAAGACAACTAACAAATGTACATGACACGAACATTGTAAACAGTCCATCAATGTTAATGTATGACTTCTGTGAACCCTTTACCAGATCACCCAGGAACTATTGTTTATCACAAATCACCTCTGGGAAACTTGATCAGGAAAATCTGTACGGAAATTACGGCCTTGATTAGTGTAAGTTAACTATCACGAATAAAACAGGGCAAACGTAGTCACTGATGCTATTATAGATAGAACTCATTATCATTCAGTAGATCACACTATCTAAATCTAAAGTAAACATATTTAATCAACCAGAATGAAAAAGACAAATTTCTTGCATCTGAGTTTCTATTATTCGACCAGCTTCTTTTAGACTGTAACATTTACAGATTTACTGGAAAAAACACAACCTTAAAGATCTCACATTAAATATGTGAAAAAAGCAGTTTTTTTATCACATGAAGATACTGAACTTGAACTTGAAACAGCATTTTAGTAAAGTATCCATTCTCTCCCAACAGAGGTAGCTCCGTCATATATTCCTATACAACGAGGTTGTACATTATAGGAATTTTTGACGGAGCTACCTCTGTCGGGAGAAAATGTAAATTATCATGTATACAAGGGCCTAATGCTATTGCACATCATGGCAATTTACCACTGCAATGGAATTTTTTATGTTACGTATCTTAAGCAAAATATTTGTAGCAGAAATTGAAAATAAGATTGTTAAAAGAATAACAATTTCCTCCTACATGTTTCAACTTAATACTCAGGCAGGTTTACATTACTGAGAGGTGTCTGTACACCTGTAGACACCTTATTTTCAATATATCTATATTCAAAGATTAAAAACGACACATAGCCGACATTACCCCAACATGTTTCATTGTTATCTTCAGGGAGTCTCAAGGTAAATAAAATATGTTGGAGTAATGATGTCATTATTATTCTTTGAATATTTAATACTGTATACTTGTTAACTCTTCTTCTCAAATATTGCCTTATGCAATAGTTGAGGAATTATTTCTTGTCAAAGTTATTTTAGAGGATTACTTAAACGCACAAGTGCACGCCAATATTTCATTAACTAAACGAATGCCCAGATACTGCATATCTCTCGATAGTACTCACTATCCTCACTCAAGTAATCTACCTCGTAAAATATTTAACGAATATTTACGGAAGTATTTAATGTTACGTTACATTAAAACCGCATGAACTACGATATCGGAAATATTAAGATTTTGCTCTACCAGAAAAGCGGAAACGGCAACCGGTATGGTCAATATAATAACCATGCTAATACTGTGTTATCAAATCGGTTAATTTACAACATTGCTTTCATAAAAAATATTTCATGATTTGTTCTAAGTTCAGAGTTTAGGTAAATTCAAAAGCTGCACACTGTACCGGTTCTGCCGTTTCCATGTGTCAATAATTTATAAATCCGTTTTGTGCACAGCTAACCATAGTTTTTATATGTCCAAGCCGACAGCGGCTGTCTTAACGTTTTCATTGCTGACTGCATGTAAATTGTAAAGAATGTTTAGTATTTCATTGCATCGATAGAAAATTTAAGTGAATGCATAAGTCCTCGTAAACCTTAAACATAGCCAATTTAAACCGTAAAAGCGTGCACTAGTGCCCTTAAACTTACAAATGAAAAATTGACAAATGTTTAAATACTTGAATACATATGTATGGAATCCTACAAAAACATAAATCAAAGAAGAAAACATTTTTGAAAATATTTTAACCATTGGAAAAAAGCACACATCATGCATGTGATTGAACATAACACGTTGTAGTGACAACATAATTTTTAAGTTTGACAAACACTCATTCATTAAAAAAAACCCATGAAAAACATGCATCAGAAGTTGGAAAATACTAAACGTGCGATAAAATACATAAAATAAGCCTAAAAATTTGCCAATAGTTATACAAGAGCAGACATATTTTTCATACAGTTTTATGATGAGTTATAGAATAGTTTGTTTTGGATGGCATTTTAAAATTTGTGTGGACATGTTTACCGAGCTTCAGTGGGCGCTGCCATGTTTTTACGAAACGTCCGTTGTAAAAGGCAGGTCACTCCAAAAAAAACATACTGTGCGTACCGCAAATGAAAATACTTGAGTTGATGGCGCTGTTTGAGAAATATGATGTTGCCTGTTTCATCAATGGATTTTTGAACTAATAATTGCAGAATATCTGTTCGAATGATATTCATGTTTTAGCTTCCCCAGCGAGAAACTAAAGATTGATCTATAAGTTGATGATATTTTTGTATAAAAATTTCAAAGCACGTTTATCTGACAGATTTGGTAGATCATAAATGCAGTTACGAGGCCAGGATACAACAGATACAGTCGTGGGACGTTGATTTCTGTATACGTTTTCCAAAGCAATATTTTTCAGTATCACAGAATCATTCAACAAATCATATGTGATCAGCCAAGTTCCCATGATATAGTCATATCCATTCAGATATTTATTCTGTTATAAGCATTATGCCAAATTTCAGGATATCCCCCAGTTATGAGTGACGACGGACGCAACCCTCGAGGGGAACGTGTCCCAACAGACACCATGCTCCCCCTCGTCGACCCCCCGGGGCAACTTTACCCTCCAGCCAGGGACCACTCACGTGACCACCACTCCTCCAATCAGGATCTTCATAGCGGCCGCCGCTCTCCGAGTTATCGTATGAGTGACGCACCGGCACCTACAGGTTGGTTTGATTAAATGCCATCTTCTTCCTTATATCACACGAGAAAGATTTGGGTTCAAAAATAATAATAAAAACTATTAATTTTGAATTCGTCATAAGAACAAAAATATTTCAATTACATCACCTGTATCAAAATAATGACATGAGATACAATGATAAGTGACAATATCGATGATATGCACGAACTATTTTGAAAGAAACCCGTAAAACATTGAATGTTTAAATTCAATCATCTTTATTAGAATGCATCATTATGTTTGTTAATACATACATATATACATGTAAGATTCACCTTATCAGGAATACATAGAGAATACTAAACGACGTTCAGTTTAATAACATATTTATGAAACGAGTGGATGGTAGCGAAAGCGAGTTAAATACCAATACTATCCACGAGTTTCATAAATATGTTATTAAACTGGACGGGGTTTAGTACTCTATTCATTACACTCTCTAAAATGAAAATAATGTTTACTCTCAATTCTCGTATTTGTGCGTAGGAATACAATTCTTACAATCGACGCATAACGTCATTAGACTGCATTGGCGAATAGGCCAAGAGTAAGTCCGTTTACAACAGCTTTAATTTTGATTAATTCAAATGGAAGACACTCATTCGTGTTTTGGTCACTACGAACACAAATGTTCGAGTTAACAAAACATAACACAAGTCACTGAATTACTGAGTTGTGTGAATGAATGTCACGTGATCGTGACGTCATTGGAATGTGAGTTTTGAAGCGCGGTTCATTTAGTTTGAGTTAGTGTCAGTGGGAGGAACACTGTCATTGTTGTTGCCGATGAAGTTAACATTGATGAGACAGTTGCTAACGGGACCACCGAAGATTGAGTTTATTGAAATTTCGAAGCACTGACGCTGACAAGAACCTACCGAAATCGGCAGGGATGACTTTGCCCGATCTACTGACGAAAGCCCGCTTGACCCGGATTCGGAGGACATGTTTACATTTGAAGAAAATGGACGTTGAATAATAATAATTGTGCTGATATTTCTGTGCTGTTTCTTGGACAACTGAGAGTAATTATTCATGCTTTGGATAATATTGTGACCACTAATTTGCATGATTTGATTGGGAGAAATGTTATCGCTATTTTGATTTACATCATCACGTATTAACCTGTCATGTGACTATAGGAAAATAGTTCCGGATGCGATCGCTTTCACTTGCAATGTTTCACAACAGTGTTGAATAACATGTCATTGTTTCACAACTGTCGTATCTCCAACGAGAGTGTAATAAATGTATGTATCCAATAAACTGTAGTGGTTAAAAAGTGAAATTATATAAATAACTCAAACAACAATTACAGTGGCATTAATAATGACCTTTCAAGTCTTTCTTTGTTCTCTAGAAATTCTTGTCTTCCTAGTGTCCTTTCTCTTGAAATTTATCAGTTTCGCATTTAACCATACATGTGTATGTGCCATTAAACATATACGATTTATACAATTGTGTGTTATCTAATTGCCATTTCAGCCGTAGTTATAAACCAACCAACTGCAGCGTGCCCTGGAGCGTCAGCGAGGTACAGACAGGATCCAGTAATGATCGTGTGTCAGTATTGCAGCGCCACTGTAACCACGACAGTGGTGGATATCAGGGGGATGCTACAGTACATTCTCTGTGTGATGATGTGCTGTATGGGGTGAGTTTAATCAGGATAAAAATAGACTTCAAGCCTCTGTTTGAAAGGAAGTCTTGACAGTGGGGACCTTTTTTCCCTCGGCTTTATAGGGTAAGATGCACCATTATTTGAAGGATAATACTCGACTAAGAGGTCTTTTCCAAAAAGTTAATCCTCTTGCGCGGAAATTATGTGATATGAATTTTTTTCTTGTCATACAAAGAGAGTACCTTAAAATACTAACTATATTATTTTTTGCAAGTTTCTGCTTGCTTTCGATTTATAATGTGTAAGAGATCCAAACAAAACACCCGGATAAGCCGTATAGAATTGTATTAGTTGTCCCGAAAGTAATCTTCTTTACACAATACGTATGTATTGAAAGACCTTACGAACATTTACTGGTATCTGAAAACACTTAAAGGCACGTGTTCAGAGTTCTGACCTTGTTGTCCTCTTCTTGCAGGTGTTGGTTTGGTTGTTGTCTTCTCCCCCTGTACGTGAATGACCTGAAGGATGTTCAGCACATGTGTCCCAACTGCAACAAGTTGGTCGGGAAGTTTGTTCACATGGGTTAAACTGAACACTACACCAACCGGGACGACTTTGCAGTAAAACAAAGGAGTTGGGTGATCTGTCTCTGGAGTTGACGTTGAAAGACTGGTCAGATCAATCACTAGCAGGGCTCCAGATAATTATTTGGACTCAGGGGTATTTCACTCCTCAAAATGAAAACTGAGGAGTAAAATTACCAAATGAAAAAAAACTAGGAGTACTTCAAGGTCTATCGTTTGTCGTCTATATTTTTTTCATACAGGTTGGCATCAAGTTGGCTACGAATTGAGCTGTAAAGATCATACATGTAGAAATGAAATTTTTTTTTGACAAGTCACGATCACTCCTGTACAAAAATATCTTACTAGAATTCTGGGAATGTTGTGCGTATCTGTCTCTCCTGGATTTCATTTCAAATGCGTATATGTGAATTACCAATGCGTATTTTACGCAGATACGCATCTTATCTGGAGCACTGAATCAGTTCCCTTCTATGAAACTCTCCCAGCAGAGCTTGCTCAATTCGCATCTCCATATACAAGCTACTCGTTTGTTTCGAACTGAACATTCGCCCTGCATGCTCAGATAAGAAGAGTGGATTCATCGGTGTTATTCGCACTACTACTGATCTGCTGATAATATTTGACAAAACATGAAAATAAGTGTTTATCTGTAATGCATATTTACCCTTATACAGAAGTTTGTTACAAGAAGCCCATTTTCATGTGGTAAAATAAAGAGGAATTTCTAGAAAGAAAATTTGCCGGCAGTTGATATCAATAGGAAAGGAGCGAATATCTAAGTTATGAGCTTCATTCAGATTTGTAACTTAGCTGTTGCTTTGTGTAGAAAATGCTCGTCTGTCCTTCCTCAAAAGGTAATTCTAGATCACCCATTCATCAAGCGAGCGTGAACTAAAAACATTAAACATATCTTCAGAGGGTCCTACAACTCATGACTCAACCCGATTATCCGCAGTGGTAATGCGTAGAATAGATATCAAGTATCACGCGTTATCTACTGGCGGCCATTTTAGTATGAACACCTTTTAATCATTTAATGTAGGGAAATTGATTGACGTAACTTAACCAGACTGTTAAAAAAGATTATCTTGCAAATGATAACATTTATTTTCGTGAATTCACTTGGTTGACGTAAAAATCGTGCAACTGCATCTTTAAAAGTAGGCGGAGCCTTAATATCTAACTCTTTAACTGGAGCTGTTATAGTGATATGAGATTCTAATTCATTTCAGGAAGGGGGGCGGGATAGCGCAGTGGTTAGCGCGTTCGGCCTCGGATCAAGAAGTCCGTGGTTCGAATCGGCAACTTTGTGTGCAGTAGAGAACAGTTCTACACGCAGTCAGGTTTTGGTGCAATGCTGCACTGAGTTTCAGCGCAGTACCACCCATGGTTCGCTAGTTCCAGCCGATGCTCGCAGGTTTCACCGCAATGCAAAGCCATAATGGTGTTGCGGGCTTTCTCCCTGTAATAATACTAGCAGCCGCGATATAAGTGAAATAATCTTGAAAGCGGCGTTAAACCCCAAGTCACCAAGTCCTTTCAGGAAGCCTCCGAAGTACGTATATACTCTGTTTTTGTGGAACAACTTCTTGTCTTATATTGATCTGTTCAATACTCATATGATTATAATAGAAACATAATAACATCTTTTGTGACGACTACCTCGTTTAATTTACTTTGCTTTTACTTTTGTACATTTCATGGAATAATCGTAATAGTGTTTTAAAAATAAAAAGATGAAATATTTACGGTTTATTTTTTTTATGTATTTTATTCATGCATGCATCTTCATTCTGTAAGTTAGCTTTTGTTTCTAATGAGTTTATTGAGTAAGTTCACGCGACCTATATATGCTGGAAAAGGTTCATACAAGTATGGAAGAATTTTCTTAACAAAGCAACAACAACGAACGATATACGGAAGAACCTTATTTATGTCACAATATTCATTATATTTTTTACAATTATACAATTTCAAAAATATGAACAAAGTTCAGGAAAATAATTTTCCTGTCATATCATATAATAGTAAAGATGAAATAAAAATATAACAGCAAATAACATAATATAAATAATTAGTGATGTGATAAAAAGTGCAATTATTGTTTAAAAAATATTGTATTGTAAAATTAATGTGTATATAAGATATTTCTTAAAGAAAAGAGTCTATATACCATATTTCCTCGAAAAGATGCCCCGGCGTCTATTTTTTAAGACCACCTGCATTTTGGACAACACCGGCGTAATTCTAGACTCGGCGTCTATTTGATTCCGGCCACTAAATATGGGTTTTTAAAGATAAACCTATCCAACTTCAAAGTATATAAATGCAATCATGACAAACTCACTTAAAACTTCATCATTTTAAGGTGAACACTAGCGATGATGTTGAATATCATTTCAGACATGGAGATTCGCGTATGTATCTCAGAATACTGAAAATATAGATCAATCATCTTATCATCCGGCGTTTATTCGAGACCAAGCGTCTCTGTTTTTCAAACAATCGTACCCCCGGCGTCTATTCGAGACCCGGCGTCAATTCGAGACCGCCCGGCGTCAATTCGAAACCGAGCGTCAATTCGAGACCCAGCGTCAATTCGAGGAAAGACGGTAATGCACTGTCGCTCGCTTATGAAGCTTTAATTCCAAAAAGTCCCACGTCAGTGAAACTGTCATTGCTTAGTATTGAAATCACTGTTGATGGATACAACCTTCAAAAGGTTGTTACCAATCGGAATTATCTTTAGCTTTTACTTAAGGGTCGTAGAATTGTTCTGTAAACAACATTGAAAGATGATTTTTCTATTAAAAGTCCAAAATGCCCTGGCTACTGTCACCCATTTGTCCTTTCTACCAGAGTCATACATTATGCCTTAGTAATGGAGACAACCATTGTGTCCGGGGTAATGAGGTCACCCCTTATGCCCTAGCTACTAGTGTCAACCTTTATAGTCTGGGTAATTGAGTCAACCCTTATGCCCTGGTTACTGGAGTAAACCCTTACATCCGGGGTAATTGTCTCGCTCCTTATGCCCTTATAATCTTGTTCATGGAGTCACCCTTTATGGCCTGGCTGCTGGAATCAATCCTTATATTCCGGGAAATGGAGTCACCCCTTATGGCCTTGCTGCTGGAGTTAACCCTTATACTCTGGAAAATACAGTCATTCCTAGTGTCCTGAGTACTGGCGTCATCCCTTAAACTCTGGGCAATGGAGTCACCCCTAGTGCCCTGGCTGCCGAAGTCAACCCTTATACTCGGGGTACTACAGTCACCCCTCATTCCCTTGCTACTTGAGTCAACCCTTAAACTCTGGGCAATGGAGTCACCCCTTATTCCCTTGCTACTTGAGTAAACCCTTATACTCTGGGTAATAAAGTCACCCCTTATGTCCTGAGTACTGTAGTTATATGCAATGGAGTCAAACCTTATAGTTTGGGTAATGGAGTCACCCCTAGTGCCCTGGCTACTGGAGTCAACCCTTATACTTTGGGTAACGGAGTTTCCCTTTAAGGCCTGGCTACTGGAGTCAACCCTTATACTTTGTGTAACGGAGTTACCCCTTAAGCCCTGTCTACTGGAGTCAACCCTTATACTCCGGGTGATGTATGTATTTGTATGTCAAATGGACACATTTCACTGAATAGTTATTGCAGCAAAACTACAAACAGACAAATTGGCAGATATTTGAATTATGTGTATGAAGAGACAAAACCTGAGTCGAACTTAAGACCCGGAGAAAAGTAGCTCATCGTTGACCCTATAGCTAGAACCTAATGGCCGTCCCACATCTTTAACAGGAGAGTAAGTGCACACATACATCCACTTATAAGGAAGTAGATGATAGAAAACGCACTGAAACAAAACAAAAGCATGAGGAATGATAAAGTGACCTCCGATATACTGATAATTTACCTTAATATAAAAATGACACAAAGAAAAAGACATAGAAACATCGATGTAATTAGAGTTTTGTGGTCCATTATGTTTCTCAATGAAAGACGTCACATTGCATTGTGACGTCAAAACATATGGATGCCATGCAAAAAAACAGTTAACTCAATCTTTGTCTTCCTTATTATTGTAACTTGTGTGTTTAGATATAACGGCTATTACAAAATTATTTTCAGTGTTTTTGAGAGAATTTTGTTACATATTCGAACCAGAAGGGTTAATCAGTTAATTATTCAGATCAGTTACAATGAGAGTGAAATTCTTGCACATTAAAGAGCCACTCCGTGATTTTCATAACATATTATTTACCTTTGATACGAACCTAAATGTCGTATGTGGTGACATAAAATCAAAACATCTTAACTTTTCATGTCCAAAAGACATATATATGACAAATACTGGTTTTCCATGAACATCTAAAAACAGCCTTATACATGCACAGAGGTGTAGATACCACGTCCAATATACATGGATACTAGTTATATAATCTAACAAACACTATCAACTTCTAACTGCCCTCCTGGCTGTTTTGAATAAGTCTCCAAAATTACGTTTGACTATTTGACGCGCGCCACTGTCATAATTGCGACGTTCTACCTTCATATTGTCGCTGTAAAAAGACAACAAGCTTTAAAATCTGTCTTTTTGGTAACAGCCGATACTTCGCGATCAAATGACACCATTGATTAAGTTTGGCATATATGACTCCAACAACTCACAGAGTGGCTCTTTAAGGGGCAGATGTGGTATTGTAGGGGTTTAAGTGTCTCTATCATTGGTTGTGGTGTTTAAAATAAACAGGTATTTTTGTTGTTCATTGATTTTTTAGATAGTCTTACGGTACTTACCATATCAATATACAGCAAAGTAACACCATCCTAAATGTGGTGGTGATGGATACGTAGATCCATCTTGATACGTCAGGGTGTGACACACAGTACTTCCAAATCTCCCACCGTTCCTCGGATATACCTCTGGAACTGCGGAAATACGCAATTTAAGTTGAGTCACAGACCTAGTACAGACATTACTTGTAATGTGAACAAATAACTCATTTAAAAAGGATTTAATAAAAACTGAAAGGAATGACTACTAAATCAGACAAAAATGAAACATTAAAGATTTCATAGTAAAAGCAGATCTTCCAAAAACTAGGATTAAGTGCCATTCATACCCCTCATTCACTTATATTGCGGATGCTAGTATTATTGCAGGGAGAAAGCCCGCAACACATGGCTATGCATGTTGGTGAAATCTGCGAGCATTGACTGGAACTAGCGAACCATGGGTGGCACCGCGCTGAAATTCACTGGTAGCTCAACAATTTAAAACTATGATACATACAGTAAACATAATGAATGTATTAGGTGAAAAAATGCATTCACAAAGGGTATATTTTGCGAAAGAAACCAATAAAGCTCAACAATAAATTCCGAATGTGACAAAAAATCGTAAATTTTAGAAATGGTTTATAGTAATACGAGGAATGTCCCATAAGTGGTCGGCCTCACAAAGGTTTAAAATGGTATACGTATTCATCAAGAAAATCACAGCATAAAATCTGTGAAACATGAAACAAGTCCCGTCAACCAATCATATTTCATTCTCTGGGTAAACGACCACTACATTTAGAGAACTACTGATTGAGACCATGATCAGCTGACCCTTAGCGAACTTTGAATCGGCCAATTAAATTAGGGCAGGAAATCAGTTTTGAACCAATCAAACAGAGGCTTCTTTCTGTCTTGATTCATGTCATAAGTTGTCGTTTAACCTTTGTTAATGTATCATTTTCCATGAAAACGTATTTTGTCGTTGTCTGACATGATTTACTTTCGCACACATGAATAAATAAACAACAAATACTCCTTCAACAATATCTGCAGATGACGGATACAGTCTTGAGTGTTTTATGCTCCCTGCTATGTTTAATTCAACGATCGACGCATAACAACGAGTTTTCTATTTCTTATATGAGATACCCTTAACAATTACTTTATTTATATATGAAAACAGTTGAAAAATTATGGTCTTTTTAACAAAAACCTTTTGAAAACAACAATGCCTCCCGTCGTAGAACAAATTCGGACGATTCCATTATCATGTATAGGGGTGGACGCTCCAATATAAATACAATAAAATTTAGTTAACAATCCATGTGAATTTGAAAATGTCCCCAGGGGATAAGTTACGTCTCTAATCCGTGCTTTTCTTTCTCTGCAAACCAATAGTCCACACCCCTCCTTTTGGTTTCGAATAGACAGACGCCAGGTCACAATAGCCCCCTCAAGTTTGATCAATGGACTTGGCCAATATGACGTCATTTATAACGTTACTGAAATGCGTTCATTAAAGGTCGCGCATGGTTGTATCGTCAAAAAAGGCACATCGTCGGTCCCATTGCTCGCCATTGCTTTAATGCCGTAGGTATCATATATTGCAACTTCAACTATATTTCAGCCAATGAAAACATTGCATGCATGAATAACATACTTCTTGTCACACAGGCCTACGCAATGATGCAGTCGTTAAATGAGGCGTATGTGTTCTGTAGAGAAGACTCAAAATGCAAGGTGTAATTTGAATAAAGTTTAGCTCATTGAAAGCTTACGGGAATACAAATGTAGGAGATTTGACGGATAAAATTTGAAACGTCAACGCTGATTTCACAACTAACTTTGATTGCATCCAATCAGATTTTTAGATTTCTAGACAGAGGTTTGCAGGAATTTATGACAGAGCTCCCTCTGTTGGGAGAGAATGAACATAATGTTCATCGTTTTCTACTTGAGGGAAGCTACCTTAGGGACACCCCTCGAAATATACATAATTTTGTAGTTAGTATTTGAACACAAGAGCGAAATAAATGAACATATTGATAATTCAAATAAGATAATTAACATTTAAGATCATGGTTTATAAATGTCACAACGTAGGTATTTACTTAACTGCAAAAGTGTTTATGAGATAAATCAAATCTTTTTTTTGTAACTGATTTTGAAACTCATTACAGATATACCCCAACTAAAAGGGGGAATATGAGGTATCCAGTCAAAATGTTTGAACTTACATTTTTTTTATCGTTTTATCTTATCTTCATATCAAATTAGGTTGCGACAAAATCTCCATCAAACTTTTAATGATAAAAACGAACAAACAACTGCTTCAAAGGTACAGACGAGTGCAGTACCGCTCAAAACAGAGGTAGAGCCAGATGGTAGATTGATATCTGTTATCGAAACGCATTTGTGCAATTGGCGAGTCCCTCAAGCGTTGATACACAAGAAAACCAACCTTGATATTAACTACACAGCAGTTAATTGAAACACTTATTTTACATTTTTATTTATATGCAGTTCCGTAGTAATATACCTAGATGACAATGTTCTCCATAGGGTTTCTGCAGTTCATGCGCCATGAGTGAAATATTCTTGAAATTAAGCATATGCCCTTCTCGCTTATACGTTCTAAATGAATCCAAAATTAATTTCATCAATCCAGGACTTCAATGGTTAAAAAAATTCCAAAATGAAAATCTGTTAAGCTTAAGGTGAGGGTCATAACGGTTATATAAGGAAATCATACAAGGCGTTAAAAAAGCATTTGCTGTCGTAAACCGGTCTGGGTCATTCAACCCGGATGTAAGTAGCACGTTGTAAATTTGTTTTGCATAAACAATATTTCTGGTAAATATTGCATTAGTTCACTTTAACTATACTCTATGAATTTACGAGTGAGGAAAAGTAACGAAACTTCGTAGTAAGTATTTGAACACAAGAGCGAAATGAATGAACACTTTAATTTTAATGAGATAATCAACATTTAACTTTGTCTGGGTCAAGACGAATTTGTGTTAATTAAGATAAAATCATGCTTGATAAATGTCAAAATGTCACAATATAGGTATTTACGTTATTGCAAAAGTGTTTATGTGATAAATAAAACATTTTTTAATTTATTTTGAAACTTATTTTGAAACTCATCACTATTATACCAAAACTATAAATGAGGGAATATGAGTTATCCATTCAAAAGCTTGAGTTTACAAATTTTATCGTTTTATCTTACCTTTATAACAAAATAGGTTGAGAGTAAACCTCAACCAAATCTCAAATGATGAAAACGAACAAACAGCTACTCTCCAAATACGGATAGAGACGAGTGCCGTGTTGCTCAAAACACAGCAAGAACCAGGTGGTCTAACGATATATGTTATGGAAACTTATTGTTGCATTGGCGATGCCCTCCAGCGTTAACGTTGATGCACAAATAAACAACCCGGATGTTAACAACATAGCCACTGTTGGAGTCATTTGTCAAAAATATTTAAATGTTAGATCAGTTTCCTTGCAATATGCATATATGACAATGTTCTCCAAGGGGGTTCCGCGAGATAGTGTGCATGTAACTTCCCGATCACCCGATAGCTCCGTCATAAATTCCTATACAACCTATTTCTTAATACGAAGGTTTCTCGGGCTTCGAGCAGTTTCCCCTACCGGGCGCAATATTGTAACTTAAAAAACCTGGCATTATTTCAGTCAATGAAAACATCGAATCTATGAATAACATATTTGTTCTGACACAGGCTTATGCAACGAAGCAGTCGCAAAATGAGGTGTATATGTTCTGAACAGAAGATTTAAAGTGCAAGGTGCATATTAGAATAAGGTTTAGCTTTTGGAAAGCTTACGGAAAAACTAAGGCGATTCGAATGATTGCTTCTGAAACCCTCTAAATTTCTAGATCAAGAAAGATTCATACAGAGGTTGTATAGGAAGTTTTGACGGAGCTACCTCTGTTGGGAGAGAAAACAAAAGCTTAATATCTTACTCTTGACACGTCTCCCTTCATCAGGTAATTCCTTCTTCTGTGTGATACAATGAAACTGCCACGTCGATTGAACCCACGATCCCCTCGAAAGACGTGAATCAACACCATTTGGTCTTACGTTGATATAATTAACTTGCTATTCCATATCTTTGCTCACGTGTTGACAGGTGGCAATATTTCATTCGAGATTTAATTGTGCTAAAGTATGCGCTGATAAGAATTGTATTCAACCAAGGGTCATCAACTCCTGTTTCGATTTTGTCATATCGAGCAGTTTCTAAATTTCCTGGTGATGTTTCCCTGTGAAGAGCGTTGGAAGAGTGAAGAGGGACTGCGTCCATAATAGATACTGAGAGTTATCGTTACCGAAGCAGGCTTATTAATTGCCGTAGCGTGGCTCGTTGGTTAAAGGTTAACTAGCCCGGGATGAGTCTCGTTTCTATTGTAGACGCACTTGCGCTTTATCACCTGGGTGATTGAGGATCTGGATACACCCCCTGTTTGTTGTATCAGGCTTTAGAGCCTTAATCTTGAGAAGTCAACAATGACGAGCCGTTGTGAGCGGAGCCATGTTTATTAGTGACGTACAAAGTACAGTTAGAGTTATCTCCCTTTGTGGCTATATACGAAATCTTGAGAAGTCAATAATGACGAGCCGTTGTGAGCGGAGCCATGTTTATTAGTGACGTACAAAGTACAGTTAGAGTTATCTCCCTTGGTGGCTATATACGACACGGAGAATACCACTAAACATAGATACCACAACACTGTTGAGCACTTTTCATATCAGAAATTTAGCGATGTATAGATGAATAGTATCCAGCTGAATACGAGGCATGTGCAATGGTGGGAATCAGGGTATTTAACGAACTTCTTAGCTACACATACGCTGATGTAGCAAGATAAACTGTTTTTAAAAAGGCGCTTGATTATTTTTTACGCTTATTCAAAGGATAGCAAATTAGTTTAATATGCTGTCAGTTAATCCATGTTATGGTTCATTTCGTCTAAATGTGAATTTATGTTAAGGATGAACTGTAAAAAAAAATGTTGGATACAACTAGACTGTCCCTGCTGGCGAACAAGAGGCGTTTCGACAGTTACACATTGTTATGAGAACGTGATTGTTTACCTGTAACATTGTGTTAAAAAGTTGTACTTTTCACTGGATCACAACTTTACATGTTTTGGAATATGTAGGTCAGCCTTTTCTAGAAGTTCTTGTTTACCTGATCTTTCTGGAAAGGAACGGTCTTAAAATTTGTTGATTTATATATAAAGGCCAACCGTTGGAAAGAACTCACAGATTTGATAAACCTAGTTTTCTACAAATGACTTTGCGATCACTCTGGTGCGCCATTGTTGTCCCCTTTTGGAAACTTTTTACAACCGTATTCATCGGGGAATTTCCATCAGGGACTGTGCTCAACCTATCATTGCCACTTGATCAAGGACTTGGTGAATATTAGTTAGTTAGACTTTTGACCATTAGTGTGAACTTTTAGAAAAACAAGAAAGACTATTCAGCAAAATGTGTCTCCATTCAGTATTAGCTCATTGATCCCTCTAAATAAAGAGTTTGATTAAGGAACTGAACCAACAGAATCGAATCGACATGCCTTAAAACGTCCGCTAAAACCCTTATTATCCAAAATAGTTGAAAAAAGGGATACATTTTCATCAACCGGTTACTTCCTTCTAACGCATAGTCAAAGATGTTTTCATCTGTAAATGTCAACTTGGTTTCAACAATGTTGTTTTTGACCTCTGAAACTCAAAGTGTGGACTCAAGAAGAATAAATATTTGAACTTCAGTCGTTATTTCTTCAAATGTCAACCTGAAAATTTTGCTTTGAAAATATTAGTGATAAAATCGTACGTTTTACTAGTTAATCCAGTCAAACATTATTCAAACATTTCGTCAGCATCACATCTGTAGTTTTCATGATTGGGGTTTTGTCCGGGCGTATATTTTCACCCGTTGAGACAAATTGGAGTTATCTATACTAGTACTAAAAAAAAAGTGTACACCTTTAAACATTTCCCACCAGACCCCCAACCCCCCACCCCTCGAAATCGATATGAAATGACAAACCGTACTGAGTCTATTATGAAGTGTAAATTGAGAAATCTCATATATGACATGGATAAAATAATGACAAATCAAGGACAAATTAAGATAACATAATATTCATGCGTCATTGAATCAGTGCTGACAATATTAAAATGACAAATTAAAACCATGTACTTGTGAAAGATCGCATACAATTTATTTTCTAAAAAGCCATATAAAATGTTTATGCACTTTTAAAAATGTATAAAATATCAAGGTGAAAAATTATATACATGTAGATTATTGATATAGGAATCAGCGCTGGCGTTGTTATAAGATACTTAAAGGCACTATAGCACGCATTTTCATATTGGCTATTTTAGGACATGTGAGGATATGTACACTCACAATAGCTTTCTATTGATGCAGTGCAATACTTATGATACTTTATAAATAACCCGCAATCAATACTGAAAAGGGTAGGTGGCCGAAGTAAAAGCCTTGGATATCAAAAAGCTATTAGTCGGTTGTACACAAATGGGAAATATTGATATTTGAAAACGGCTAAACCAGGAATATGTTCAACTGTATTACAAACTTAATTTATCATCCAAAACTCTGATCCACAGGAGATATCGCTTGTGGGAAATCAAACGATAACTCCAAGGAGATATCTTTTTGGCAGTAGATTTTGAAGAGCGCCCATCTGACGTCAAGTGTATGACATCAAAGGGTTTTTTTTACATCTGAGGTAAAGACATCACAATACTCTGACGTCATAAACATGACGACATCACCATGCTATGACATCACCGCACTCGGTGTTATAGGGTAGTACGGTATTAAGTAATTCAGTTCATTTGTCATTTGAATGTAATGAGAAATGATTTTGGATGATAAATGGAGTTTCACTCTCGTGATATCAAATATTAACACTCGTTGATAAAAGTAAAAATATCCTCGGCATGCTTTGGAAATTATTGTAACTTTCATCAACTCGTGTTCATATATTTAATATCAGGAGACACATGGGTGATATTCTCTATATATGAACTGAGGACAAAGGAGGAAATATTCGTTATTCAGAATTATCTCTATCTTAACCGAGTCCTTATACACGGCATAAGCATTACTGTGGTAATTATTCATTGCTGCTGCCGTTTTGGGATTTCAGATTGTTTTCAAAGTTTTGATATTGCCGATATCGTAGTACATGCGTATCTATTTCGACATTGAGACTTCGAGAATGAATTTTATAGCGGATTTAAGGTGCATATTTTCAAATCACCTTACATGGTGGATTAACCGAGTGTGGGTCATTAGTAATATCGAGTGATATTGGTTATCTGTTCATTATTTATAATTACGAAATAATGATTTGTGATACTGCCTTTAAGATGATACAAACATAACACATAAAATTAATAAAAATATATGTATTACGGGATATATTTATGTCAATGAATAGTTCTTAAGCCCAGAACTAGATCAGTTGCATATTAGCTTTGGTTTGTTTAATTGGATGTAGAAGTGTGGCGTGTAGACGTTTTGAACCGTCACGTTGTCTTAATCGTCTCCAGTTGTTAACCGCTCACACCGACCTTTTTACGACATTCAGGACAAGTGTGATGATATTTATTGCACATCCAACAGATGCAAACCAAAAGAAAAGCAATTGCCCATCTGTAAAGAAAATTATACGTTGAATTTAATTTCAACCACAAATGAGATTGAGTGACATTTTCCTTTCGTATTAATGTTTAATTACATTAGTTCATCCTTTCGAAGTTGATACATATTATATATACATCGAAAGAGAGATCAGTGTCAACTGTGGAACTGTGGAAATATTACAAAAAAAACATTATACACTTAAAAGAACCAGATAAATGGCATTAAAAACACAATACTACGTACGAAATAATGGCGAGCAGGCAGAGCGGAAAACAACAACAGTAATAGTCCAAGGATTCCTTAACTTTGGTCGTGACTCTCTTTTGGCAGAACTGACACGTGATCTTCACCGGATACTTAGAGTACGCAAAATTGTAACCATAAGGATGCGTGCGCAACCTACGAGCTGCTATTCCAGTCTGGTTTGAGCTTATGATGCTAATACCGGTCGCTGTGAAGAAATATAGCCAATGAGCTTATTCGGCTTTCCAAAGTGATTGAAGAAATGGAATCTTGTAGATTAAATATATTCAAAATTTGTTTTTTAGTTCAACCTTAATTTCCAGAATTTAAGCACCATAAGGATATTTATATGATTATAGAATTTCTCACTATTGAAAATCGGGGTGGTCCTTAACTTTTTTCAGTAAGTATTAGAAAACAGAAGAATAAAATTGGCAGTGCATGTTTATAGCTCTTCACATGTAGATGAAGTTGAGATGACCTTTTTTCAAGTCATCCTGCTACATAAGCGTTTTTTTATTCCTCTCAGCTCCTTCCAAATACTCTGATCTCTTTCGGGCTAAATCCGTATGGCTGGCGGCTTGATATTCGTGGCCATGCTCACCTGTTATTTTTTCGGCCAATGAAATGTCGTTATCCAAAGAGTTTGAAGGTACTTGCTTGAACTGAACGGATTTTTCCATCCGGGGTGTGCCGCTGTTGCTGAATGCGATGCATCTCATTGGCTTTTGTTAGAGTGGGAGGGGATGGACGCCAACGCCTTTCCTCCCCCGGCGATTCTGACTCAGGTGGTGGCCAAGATCCAGGCGACACGATCGCTCAGGCTAATCTTGGTAGCTCCCCTCTGGCCAACGAGGCCATGGTTCGTACCTCTTCGGAGGATGTGCCAGCTTTTGGCTTGAAGGAGAGCAGGGTATTTGGAGGGAGCTAAGCGGGTATATGGGTTTGAATCCCGCAGAAGACTCGACCCGAAAAAGTAGGCCTGCAAGAATTTGTGTTATTGGAGATTGCATGTTCCACATATAACATTTTTATATTAAGGCCACCTCCAGCCCCGGAGTTATTTCAATACCAGGCCTCGTTCGAGGAAATATGTAACTTTCCATAATTTTGACTAGCGTTCTGTACGTTCAATAAGCTGATTTAGCAGGATGATTTCAAGTACGACGTATCTAAACAAACGGACACAAAAAAGCATAAATGACACTATTTCCGGTGCCCATACATGTGGTGGAAGACCAAAGACCACACAGACATTACAGTTATAATCTCTTTTGAATTTCGAATCTGAATATGATCAATAAATATGACTTTCAAACCTCAAGATCGATGATATGATTTTAAATGCAATCCCTTCATTTGGTCAAATCCAAGCATTGACGATGTTATTTATGAAATATGTTAACATAGTTAATGTTAAGAAGTATTAAGAAAAATTAAAATGGCCACGTAAAAACCTGTTGTTATTTTAGGATTCAAAGAGGAATTAGAAACATAATTGTTAAGCAGTTGGTAACAAAAGTTTATTTTATAAAAATATCAAATAAAACCATATAAATCGGCGATATCGACATATCCAATATTTCATGGATACTAAACTTCCTTATTAACGGAATAGTGACGTGTTGGTACTTATACCGTTTTCAAGTAACAGTATGTCTGTATCCAAATATTAATAAAATCTTGTAATTCATTACCGTTACAACTTTTCGAATGTCTCTGAAAGAGTTTAGTATCACATCATACTTTTGCTATGAATGTGTTATTACTTTCTTGATTAGCGCTCAGCATTTTTAAGACAAGAACAACGCTAAAAAATGAAAACAACGAAGGAAAGTAGGAATAATATTATGATAACAAAGACTATTTCTTGTTATCATTACCATTTTGCCGTCGAGGTAAGTTCCCATTTCCCCGTTGATTTGTCCGTACAGTGTGATGAGAGCGAGGCTGATCCCTTATTGGGTCTGTTAGAAAATACATGAAAATATACGAGACTTCTCATTTAATTATACTAACCTTTTTATAAATATTTGCATAAATAATTCATAATTTCATATCCTAGTTCTCTACTACATATATTCCATGTAATTACTGTGTACATCAACTCTATTCATTGTATAAACATCGACTTGGCTTCCTACCAATAGATATCCCTCCTCAATCTATGTACATCGACATAATCTACTGTAAAACATATACCTTGCTTTTATTTTTCCCAATGTACTTGCTCATTATCGAACCATTGTACATATACATCAATCCTATTTATAGTATAAACAACTCTGCTCTATAAACAACTCATGTATATATTTGTCCATTCGCTAAATTCATAACTTGCTTGACAACGACATTATAATCTATGTCGAAATGTCTATGTCTGTCCACAGAATAAAGAGGTTGCTTAATGAAAACCGTCTTTATCTTTCATCTCATCAACTTCTAGAATGCCTATCAAAGAGGTCATTTCCCGATGAATGCAGAAAATTGTGCATTCATACCCCGTGCATTCACACTTTGTGACTTCACAATCCAGCAGAAGAAACAGCTGAAGCTCGTATAATCTACGTGATTTTTTACAATTTGTTGCGATAGAGGCAGCAACCGTATAAAACAATCCTTAAATACTGGTATAGCATGTGGTCTTTTACAGGCAATGAAATGTAGTTTTTCACCGAGTCTAAGGCAAAATGAACTGTCCTTTAATCCGAATGCTGCTAATATTTTCAAATTAAAGTAATTTATTTGGCTGGACCAAAAAAAATGAATTCACACAAAAATGTAATAATATGCATTCAAAATCAACTATATCCAAAAACAGGTTTCGTATTTTGTATTTCATCTAACCATTTAGAGAATCATGTACAATATATTTTTGCTTGACAATTCAAATTGTGATACGAGGTCTTTACCGAGAGTTTCGAATACCGCCAGGGATTGGGCAACTTGTCGGTTGTAGGTTTGGTTGCAATGCTACACTTAATTTCAGCGCAGTACGTATATCGACATGTCGTCATATCCAATATTTGACGGGTATTCAAGTTCCTTATTAACATAATAGCGATGTGTTGGTACTTATACCGTTTTCAAGCAACAGTATTTCTGTATCCTAATATTCATGAAATCTTGTAATTCATTACCGTTACAACTTCTCGAATGTCCCTGAAAGAGCTTAGCATCACATGATACTTTTGCTATGAATGTGTTATTACTTTCTTGATTAGTGCTCAGCGTTTATAAGACAAGAACAAGGCTAAAACCTGAAAACAACGAAGGAAAGTAGGAATAACATTATGATAATAAAGACCATTCCTTGTTATCATTACCATTTTGCCGTCGAGGTAAGTTCCCATTTCCCCGTTGATTTGTCCGTACAGTATGATGAGAGCGAGGCCGATCCCTTATTGGGTCTGTTAGAAAATACATGAAAATATACAAAACTTCTAATTTAATTATACTAACCTATTTTGAAAATATAGTTACCGTTTTAATCAATAGGATTGACTTTTGAGAACATTTGTGCAACGTGTCAAAGTCAGAGGATAATTCAATATTTCTGGAGTAAATTTATGCCCTAATTGTTGATTATGCAAAATATGATATGAAGAGAAAGAGTGACCAAATGATATGATAATTCTGAAAAAACTACATGTTTCATTATCTAGCAATTTAATATTCAGAAGTTTTCTTATCTATAACACCATGTAAGAATCTAAATTTGACCACTTGTTCTCGGACCAACCTGGTTGGTTCTGTGTCCGTACTAGCGTGATCCGTGTTTCTACCGGTAGAGGATTACCAGCTGTGGAAAAGATAATATCGAATTGTTAATCTCTAAAATCGTGTTACCCTCTTACGTCAGCGTACCCGCATCCGCAAAGCTCCTGCAATAAACTGGTATATCTGATGACAAATCCTCCAATTGCTGACAGTTGGTTACACATATATTTGTAATTACAAAATAATTTTGTTAAGCTTATTTCTGTGATTCACATTGGACGGAACCTCTCAAAAACCATTTAAAAAAACCAAACATGTTTATTTCCCAAAAGAAGGAACCGGATTGGTAAACAAGCAAAAGCAAAAGTTTATATCAATACTGCTCAGGAATACAAAATATAGAAACATGGCATGGTGAATATACTGGCTTCACTTCACAATCTAGCAGAAGAAACAGTTGAAGCTCGTATAAGCTACGTGATAGTTTTACAATTTGTTGCGATAGAGGCAGCAACCGTATAAAACAATCCTTAAATACTGGTATAGCATGTGGTCTTTTACAGGCAATGAAATGTAGTTTTTCCCTCGAGTCTAAGGCAAACTGAACTGTCCTATAATCCGAATGCTGCCAATATTTTCAAATTAAAGTTATTCATTTGGCTGGACCAAAAAAGAGTCAATCACAAAGACTCCAACAAGAGCTTTCGGTATCAGAATCTAAGGGCAAGTAACTGTTAAACTTCATCGCGGCTATCCTTCTTTTAAACGCAATGATGTTATTGGTCTGCTAATAACTAGCAAAACTGGTGTCCAAATGTACGAGCAATAAGGCTGCTGTAAGACACTGTTGAGAGGAAATCCCGCTTTAGTCATATTTTTATGACTTTTATTACTTGGAACACGTTCGATTTTAATCAGCCTGGCATACGTTCTTATTTTTTGATCACCTATCATCAAAACTGGTACATTACAGCCAATATCTGATTTGATTGGAAGATATGAAGTTAATCTGTTTCTTACCTCTCAAAGTACGTGGTTGGCTAACCTGTTGAACTGCAGCAGCATAGGTTGGAGGTGGACTATTCGCTGGGAACCAGAAAATCACTCATTTTTTTAGATGTAATGTTCTCAAGCACGGATTGAAATTTACTATTTTATACTATAGGTATTACTATTTTACTCAAATGATATAGCTGATCATCTTGAATGGTGACTTATAGTCATATGACATTTCCGGAAGCGTGTTTATATATATATATATATATATATATATATATATATATATATATATAGGTAAAAGGTGAAAGTGCTCACGTGAAGTAAAAAGATATTTGAAAATAAAATACTTCAGACGACACTTGCTGTAGATATCATTTTAATGATGACTGGATGCGTCGCATTTCGACTTGATAACAAGTCTTTTCAACAGTCTCTCTCTCTCTCTCTCTCTCTATATATATATATATATATATATATATATATATATAGATAAAAAACAAAAGTCTGGAAATGATTTAAATCCCCGACCGGTTTCACACTATTCAGTGATCATCATGGGGTCTTTATGACGTTGCCATGCTATGACGTCACAGAACAAGGGGCGCATAACTCTTGACAATCGATGCGTACCCACAGATTGGTGACGTCATTACTTTACATCAATCACATATAATAATACTAACAGCAGTTTTTAGATATGGACAAAGTTAGGTGACATTAATTGCATTTAATTGTGGCTTGAAAAGTTTAATGAAATAATGTTCTTTCATCTTTCTCTTTTCATCACTGTTCGACATGACTTTGTAGATATATATATATATATATATATATATAAATAGAAATAGAAAAGATTATAACCACAGTATTTCACTACATAAAACCAACCAGTCACTGGGGCAGGCTGTTGAGTAGGTAAAGCTGAATAGGACGGCGGGCTTTCAGACGCTGTCATAAAGAAAATAGATGATTAAGTCTAAATGTATAGCAAACAAGTTATAATTAACTATTATTTGATGGCACGACTATTAAATGCATACAGATAGAAAGGCAGTGCCTTAATCATCTGAAAAACAAAAAGTTGGACGAAACATTCGAAACAAAAAACTTCCAGTCAAACTACATTTTGATTGGTGCAGTTCTTCAAGACAATTCACAGTGGAGGATATTGACTGTAGCTATGTAGACAGAAATGATTGCAAAAATCAAGCAGTTACACTTCCTTCGTTTTTTAAAGCATATTGGACGTTATTAACCAAATAGTTTATCTTTAGCTTAAATGTTTACCCTAATTTGGACAGACAGTGAACTTTGTATTTCAAATGATGACATTTTATGAATTTGATATATTTTCTTCAATGCTGAGGTAACAGTTTGGACATTTCTCATAAATTTAGTATGAAACTAATGAAGATTTAGAAGATAAATAGTTGCGCTTGTAAAATTTCCGGGATTCATTGTTATTCAACACCCGCAAATTTAGTTTAAAACCGGCGGCGAATTGACAGAATTCTGAAAGACAATGCAACAGCTATGATACTGCACAAATGGTCACACTTCACCAGAAACTGCATAACTATTGATTTATATCAGTACCAATGGTACAATGTAAGTTTCAAAAGATTGTTCCAGTCAATTCGATACTCGATTTGTATTTGTCAAGAGTGATAGTAAAATTGTAACAAATATTTACAAAATTTAAAAGTTTTATCAACACATTAAGCAACCAGGGAAGCTTTTATAAAATTCTATGATAATACTCGCATTTAAAATCAAAACAAAATCCTAAAAGGCTAAATAGAATCAGGTTGGTTTGCAAATGATTTATTTGAGAGTTCTAAAAGTATCCGACATAAATTAGTTACATATCAAAAGCACTTGTTTTTCCTGAAAGGTTTATAAGTCTCTGATCTTCTTTTGACACTCCTCAGTTTTTCTTTTTCTTTATGATTGGGTTATATTTTGTGAAATACATATTAAACATATGTTTTGATTTTTAACAATAGTATCATTTTATGCAATAGTCAATTTTTCAACCTCCAAAATATTCTTTGAATTAAAAATATATTCTATATATCCAAACCTTTACTCCAAATAGTTTATTTTCATGCAACTACATCACAACTATTTTGAACAGTAAATTTATATACACAAACAATTATTATTTTTAAAAGAATTATGATTATAAACTTTTGTTTAGAATTTAGAAATTACTTCATTAGTTCTTGAATATTCAAACAATTTTGTACTGACCGCTACTAAAACTACAACTGTCCTAACCGTCAGCGTACATAATGATAACGGTTTGGACAGGTAATGGTTGGGACAATTTTCTAATAATCTGAAATAAGATATATGATTCCTAAGGATATCAAGTGACACACAACCCCCCCCCCCCCCCCGCTTCCATTTCTGAGCAACAAACTACTTTGTGTTTTGAATAATAAGGAGATAATTTCATTCAAAATACATTGTTAACGGTTTGGACAGTTAAGATTGACGAATTCATTTCCTACTTACTTGATGGTGTTTTATTTCCGCAATATATAGTATTACTGAATCTCTATATTTTATATCCTATCGCTAGCACAGGATTTAGATCATTCAGAAACAGCAAGTACAGATGCAGTGCAGCTCAATGGAGAAATTATTGTAGGAATTTAGAATTTTTTTGTTTTTAAAGTTACTGAAACACAACTGCACTGTTGACATAAATTATCACTAATTATATGAATTATATGATTATATTTATTTGATTATGATTATGATTATTTATACAGTTTTTATGAACATATATAATATGACCGTCACCCCCCGGAAAACTGTGTGTATGTATGTGTAGGAATACTAATATGTATATTTAATTAACAGCTGGCACCTGTTGAAGATCATGACAATAGTAAGATAATAATTAGATTTTAAAAATTTTAGGTAAACAAAAATTACATTACTTGTAAAGGATGAACAAAAAGATGTCTTTAAGATGTATGCAATCTCATTGAAATAGTTTTAATAGATTAAAATTAGCGAATCTTTGATCTTATTTAAATACATATTAATTACTAACCGAGGATTAAGGGTTCATCGTCAATGAATCACCTCAGCACGTGCAGTTGCACTCCCGAGCGTGCGAAGCACGGGAGTGCAACTGCACGTGCTGAGGTGATTCATTGATGATGAACCCTTAATCCGAGGTTGGTAAAATATTTACACTTTCACGTGCACAGGTGGTTCTATAAAAATCGTCAAGGTAAATCAAGGTGTTTGATTCATCATTTGTCTTCGCGACAGCCTAAGCTGTCTCTTCAAAAATGAGCGATGGATATGCTACCGATGATATTTTGAGCCAGGCGTTGGATTTAATGGTTCCAGAGAACAATGCAGACACGTCGACAAAATCAACTTATGTTGTTGAAACAGGTAATTAAATTGTTCGATTGATTTGCTTTGTCGGTTAAAATCGTTTATAATACTTATAAATACATCTATTCTGTATTCAAACATTTATTATTTAATTTGATTAATTTGACTATTTAATATTGTAATAGCTGTATAGAATAGTGTCTGTATTTCGTTTGCGTAATAGCCAAAACTATTAAGAAGAATAATTCTTTATTTAAGAATAATTATTGCTTTCCCCATACATTTGTTCCTAAATAGTATTAAATAGCTAATATTGTTTTTGTCTTACATTGAATTCATATTAATTACTTTACGAGGATTAAGCGTTTTTCGTCAATGAATCACCTCAGCACGTGCAGTTGCACTCCCGAGCGTGCGAAGCACGGGAGGGAGTTCAAACGCGTGCTGAGGTGATTCATTGACGATGAACGCTTAATCCGAGGTTGGTAAAATATTTAAACTTTTTAAAGGATTAATCTGCTTATTTAATTTCGTAAATAGGTTACAGAATATTGTTTTCATTTCGTTTGCGTAACTACCAGAATATTAAGTATATATAGTAATTAATCATTATATAGTATTTGGTGTAAAGTTTAAGCGAACATATAGTGTCCTAAATTACTGAAATATTGTGCATGCTGCGTTAACAATTTGTTTCTAACATTATATTCTTAACGTTGCTTGTGTGATTTATCTTATATATCTCGCACACATTTGTTCCTTAATAGTAATAGGTACCATTGTTGACACTCGGTAACCTGTATCTTTTCCCCACAGAACCAGTGAGTGACGACGATGACGAGGTTGGACAAGCACTGTCTCTTACGCAAACCAAATATACAGTGGAAACAGGTATATTTTACTTCTTATATTGCCTTCATCACATTAACTTACGTATGGCAGTGTAGTTAACCAGGTTTTTTTGGATAATTTTTTTAAACATTTAACTATTTTGAGTTATTAAAATTAGTAGAAATACTGTTTTATTCACATAATGTATTCCTTGAAGATTATCAGTTCCGGTTAGCAATTGAAAGTTGCTTTATTAAAATCTAAATGACATCTTCTGATGACTAATGTGTAGAAACATTTATAGAAATGATTTTTTTATTACTTTTTTTAACAGAGACCATTAGCGATGATGACCACAGTCCTTTTGGAAGCATGTTAGACCTCTTACGAGATCAGAATCCTGATGTTACAGGTACGTTTTTGGTTCACAATGTAATCCTATTTATATGATTAGTAATTTGTAAGTGACATGAAATAGTAGAGATATAGTTGCTTTTTGAGTTTTTAAATTCAATTTTGACTATTGGTACCAGTCTGTAAGGCTGTCATTTTGAATTTTTTTAACAGTTCATTATTAATCATTAATTATCGTTTAATCATACATATTAAGGTGTACTGTATAAGTGCCATTTTGAAATCTAAAGACTTAGATATAAACTTTAATAAATCACTTACAGATTCTCAGACGAATGCGGTTCGACAAGCAGTAGATGTGTCGGACATGTTGGACATAGGAGGACCATGCCAAGTTGGAATGAGGAAACCAATGAAGCCTAAAAGTATATTAATATTACATACATCATACAGTGTATAATCATAAAACGGTCCTTTCATATAATTTGATATGCCGAACTTGCATTATTGTCTTGATTCAAAAACGTAACATTGCAGTACATCGAGCATTCAATGATTATTTAGCAAATATGTCTTGTTTGTAGAGTTAACTGTTTATCTTTCTTACAGATGAATCTCCGTCGACATCTGGTGCTAACCAAACAGATGTCTATTCTAAAGGCAATGATGGTGTGTATGAATTTTTATAATCAAACTAAGTGTGTTGATCTATCTAAATGTGAATATCGTCTTAACAAAACAATATTAATTTTGAAATTACGTGCATGTTCAATGCCAAATTAGTAAATATAGTTAGTTGGTAACGAATTTCAAATTAATATAAAAACTGTTCAAATACTTAATTTCATCATTATTTTGTTGTAGACATCACGAAGGAGTGGTTTGTTTATATCTATATATTGGTGGTAGA
The DNA here is from genome assembly GCA_921293015.1 of Phorcus lineatus. Lineage (NCBI taxonomy): Eukaryota > Metazoa > Mollusca > Gastropoda > Trochida > Trochidae > Phorcus > Phorcus lineatus. The sequence continues at coordinate 5,914,595 of OV121096.1, read as the reverse complement.
TGCCATGAAAACTTGGTACAGTTGAAAGTTACGGACAAAGAAGAGGTTTTATAGACCTACTAATTGGTCATTGAAACAATACGACACATAACAGTGTTCAGATTCCTCAGTCATGTAATCAAGTACAGTTAGAATCCCTGGGAATTATTGGTGTTGGCATCACCTATTTATTTTTTGAACATATATACGGTGACCGTCACCTCCGGACAGAGTAAATCTATCAAATTTAACCCTAAAATGTGATTTTATCAAAACTTTCAAAACGACAAGAACAATTCTTTACCACTAAAACTGACGATTAACATCTAAATATTCTTCCTAGAAACTTAAAACCCTTCTAAAACAAGTAATTAAAAAAAAATTATTGAACAGAAAATGACACCGAAATTGAAATTAGCAGCTGGCGAAGATTTTAAAAATTTTAGGTAAACAAAAATTACGTACATTACTTGTAAAGGATGAACAAATAGGTAATAGATGTCTTTCAGATGTACGCAATCTCATTGAAATAGTTTTAATAGATTAAAATTAGCGAATCTTTGATCTTATTTAAATGAAATTTAGGAAAACTCTCACCTGTCAGATTTTGTCCTGCTCTCGTAGGTTGATGAGTTGGAACAGGTGTATACGCCGGTGGGAGATCTATAGCTGTAAAACAGGATATTATTTTTTCATTTCCCTTAATTTCATCATTATTTTGTTGTAGACATCAAGAAGGGGGGGGGGGGGGTGGCTAGCTCAGTGAGGGGAGGGGATAACGTTTATACTTTATAGGTCATGACAGATTATTTATTTAAGAAAATAACACCCGTGAGATCAAATACAGCCATTTAACGTTCACGTCACGTTCTCAATCTGCAGAAAAGGGTCATGATCAGATGCCTCATGAAACGTATTATGTTCTATTTTTTCATACAAACATTGAAATATAGAACCCAAAAAATTGTTTTTTTCCCTAAAATTAGTTGGGGGGGGGGGGGTGGGGGGGGGGGGGGGGGAGGGCTACGGGCCTGGTGGTAGATGCCACAAAACTTGGTACAGTTGAAAGTTCGGACAAAGAAGAGGTTTTATAGACTTACTAATAGGTCATGGAAACATTACGACATATAACAGTAGTCAGATTCCTCAGTCATGTAATCAAATACAGTTAGAATCACTTATTATCATTATTATTATTATTATTATTATTATCATTATTATTATTATTATTATCATTATTGGTGTTAACATCATCTATTCATATGAACATAGTAACTGCGATTATTTGTCATGGAGTTCATGTATCATAATTCACAAATCATATTGCCTGATTTCGGTGACTGACTGACTATTGTCAGACTAGGCCGTTCGGCGGCTATAAATGTACACGACATTGGACGGTTAGTCGCTGTGAAAGAGAGATTAATTCAATTAAAACAAAATCTATGATGTATAAAAGCAAGAACGTACCTGTGATTTCCATATCGTTTCTAATGTATGAAATTTAACAATCAACACATTGCATGACTTTCTAACCCGGATCTTGGTGTAATGATGCGTATCAAACTACTGCACTGTGTTACTTATCCAGGGGCACTGTTCAAGAATTTATCTGTGTTTACAGTCAATCTTAAATAGTTTTAGATACGTTGTATCGCCCTTTGGCACTTTGTTTAAAAAAGCGAATGATTATGACAAAATAATGCCTATGAATCAAGATGAAATACATTAAAATTTATTCAATTTAAAGAACCCGCTATCTATCATACGCAGTAGCAAACACGTCACTTTGTTTCGCAATATCGTAAACTGGAAAATTACGCAAAGGAGGGGCTGGATTCAGAGGTAAATTTCCATCGGTGATCGATATTTCTAGTAGTCTACATTTATAAAAACGTTTGTAATCTTACAAAATTGTTGTATTTCTTTCTCTTTTATTAAAGGCTGCTGTGTTAAAACCACCGGTTTGTTTAACACTGTAGACATTATACCATGTAGACAGTAGAAGATGCAATTTTAAAGGGACACTTTCTTGTTTTTGGGGTCCAACTTTATCCATGTGCCAGTCTTTATCAATGGTGCCATTAGACGGACAAAAAACGTTTGTTGCTGAAAAGTATCCGCCTGCAGAAAGTTTCTACTATTTTAACCAGGGATCGTATAGTATTACTTGGGGCAATGCTCAAGCTCGTTGCTAATAGGCACACACAATGGCTGGTGTGCTCGCTATTTTTGGATAGAAAAGTACGAGCGGTACACATGCTGAATATTTTTGATCAAAATAACTATTTACAACTCTTCCAAAAGGATATTATTCATACATCTATATAAATTTCTTTCTGTAAAGTTATCCCATTCGTAAAATAGGTAATTGAAATCTTGTGTCAAGTCCGCGAACAGAAGTGATACGAAGACCCACAATGCATTGTTGTTTTCATTGCGCAACTGGTTACATAGTCTAACAATTAGACTCTGAAATGAAAAATGCATCAGTTTATTGAAAAATTTAAAAACTTATTATAAATGAAATGAAAAGGAGACTGAACTTTCTTCATTTTCACTGAAATCAAGCTTTAAAGTCTTTTTATAGACTTGCTTAGACTTCTACCTTATTTCAGGGTCTGGCCTACAGACTACTGGTTACACAACACCGCGCATTGACGTTTTCGCAAAAACAGAACCCAGTCTCCATGTGCGGTGGAGCGTGACCTGCCTGGGTAGGCTAATGAGCAAGCAAGTTGTGTAACCCCCGTGTAGCAGTAATTACAGTGTAAGTACAATCAGCTATTAGTTTCATATCCCTGTCTATACGATCCCTGGCTAGGTATACAATTTCTAAACGCGAGAGTTCAAAGTTATCCCAAAAAGGGCGTGTGATGACTTTAAGATTTTGGATTGTTGCATCTTTTCGGTTAAAAGAGCTTTTTGAAGACATCTTATAAAAGACTATTCGATCACAACATTTATGCCAGAGTGTCATGCCTTCTAGCCTATTCTCTAAGTAAATAAACTTCATACTCGTTCAGATAAATACTGCTAATGACCCTTGTTTTCATTCATGCATGAACCCTGGTGGTGGTATCATTTACCGTCACGGTGCAGTGAAGATTTAATTGTCTATATTCCGAAATGCAGAGTCACTGTTCAGTTATTGGGATAATTATTTACACACTTGGTAATACAAGTCAAAGCAAATCATCCGTGTTATTGTATAATCATTTTGACAGATTTCAAGAAAGAATCATTGGAATGTAAATGTAGAGTTGCTGTTCAGTTCTATGGATAATTATTGACACACTTGGTAATATCAGCCAAAGCAAATCATCCGTGGTATTGTATCGTCATTTTGACAGATTTCAAGAAAGAATCATTGGAATGTAAATGCAGAGTTGCTGTTCAGTTCTTGGGATAATTATTGACACACTTGGTAATATCAGCCAAAGCAAATCATCCGTGGTATTGTATCGTCATTTTGACAGATTTCAAGAAAGAATCATTGGAATGTAAATGTAGAGTTGCTGTTCAGTTCTTGGGATAATTATTGACACACTTGGTAATATCAGCCAAAGCAAATCATCCGTGGTATTGTATCGTCATTTTGACAGATTTCAAGAAAGAATCATTGGAATGTAAATGCAGAGTTGCTGTTCAGTTCTTGGGATAATTATTGACACACTTGGTAATATCAGCCAAAGCAAATCATCCGTGTTATTGTATCGTCATTTTGACAGATTTCAAGAAAGAATCATTGGAATGTAAATGCAGAGTTGCTGTTCAGTTCTTGGGATAATTATTTACACACTTGGTAATACCCGTCAAAGCAAATCATCCCTTCTATTGTATCATCCTCTTGACTGATTTAAAAAAAGAATAGTTTGAATGTTATAGTTTGTTTTATTTGTTTTGATAATATCGGCTTCAATAATTGAGTTGGCGTATTTCACTTTCTCTGTGACAGGCGTTATGACTATTACTGAACCTACTGTCTTGATTATTTCTATGTGTATTTGTACTGTATTTAACATGTTTTATTTTCTGTCAGATTTTTTGGTTTGAAATAGTGTTGGTTAATTAAGTTTGAAAGTCTTCAGGTCATTTAATTTTCAGTTTTAAAGGGAAGTAACTGCTGTATGACATAGCTACAGTAGGGTTCAGTGGACACAGGGTATTGGACTAAGGGACATAACTGGTGTTTTTGACGGATAGTTAGGCCAAAAGCACATGGTATGTGAGTGGAGGTCATGTACTGCCTGTTTGATGATGAAGTTGGTGGTTTCTCCACATATTAAAGCTGATTCCTACACAGAATTTGTAAGTAGTATGCACATACATCATGTACACTATAAAATTAGTATAAATTATTGTTTATTCTGCCATTTATAAGCTCATGTTGGTCTCAGATAAAAATGTAAACAAATGCTCAATTCTTGCTTAAGTTTTCTCCAACAAGTATTTAAACCTATGTGAAAGTGTATTTTACAGTAACCTTAATGCAACATTTGTAAAGCCTGGTTTTTTCTGTTGTGGCTTTCAGCTTGAACCCGTTGAGAAGTAAGGAAATAAATTACGGTGTACAAGAAAAGGAATCGTTTGTTGACTTTAACCTAACAGTATTAATTGTGTAGGTGTCAAGCTACCAACTTTATTTAATCTCGAAGAAAATAGTGTAAAAATCAATGCATTGGTGCATTAAGTCTGTTTCTATGTGAAAGGCGTCAGGCGTATTGATCATGAATTTGCTGGTCTGTTTAACATTGTCCTACACCTGCATATCAAAAGTTTGTTCACTTTCTACTGTATCTTAGTGCAAATATCATGTAATTTGGGTTTGGTTTGAATGTCAATAAAACAACTTCAGGAGAACTAACACAGGATCTCCAATTGTCAATGTGTAAAGTAGACATGTATTAATGTATTGTGGGATTGTCTCGTCTCTCGAGCAAAACTTCGAATTTTGGCATGATTAAATGGACAGAAATGGTCACATTTTCGAAATATGATTTCCCAAAATTTCGATTTAAATGTTCTTTTTTTACTCTTGGAGAACAAAATCAGCAAACTCCTACTGAATTAATGCAAACAAACAAATATGACTTGTATTTAAAGGTTTTAATTACCTAATAAGGAGTTTGTAGAGAAAAATTACTGTTTATGAAATTTTGACCCCTGGTCACTTTAGTGACCTGCCAAAAACTATTACGGTTAACTGTTGGGTATGGCATACGATTGCCTAAAGGAGCAATGGATATGCCCTTCTGTAATGAAAATTCAAAATAATCCATTTCTTTTTCGCAATGCTACGATGTATCAAAGACATGCCAAATTATATGATATTTGCACTACGATTCGGAGGTATGTGAAAAACGTTTGGTCTGCAGCTGTAATCCTTCTGTGAACAAAACCGTAAGATGATTGTAAGTCACTATGGCGACCTTAGTGTAACAAAAAAAAATGGGAGTTAAGGTTATTCATATAAAAAGATAACAAAACTACAATTTTATAGGCATTTTTTCTATAATTTTCTATAAAAGTTACATGTTTGCATGAAAAACTAAGGTGAAAGGAACGCTCACATATTAATTGAGCTTCATATGAAATATATGGCTATTAAAACAAGAGAATAATGAAACTGTATTTCAATTGAAATATGTTGCATCAATGTCAGATTCTTATTTTTTCTTTAAATACATATATTTTTAATTTTTTGATTTTCAAAACTCCATACAGAAAAAGCACATGCAAGAAGGACAGTTTTTTTTATTTGTTCCCAAAGTTTAATACAATCATTGGCATGATGATGTTACACGACACTTAATACATAAATAACAAGATCTAATGGCAATACAAGTAGTCAGGGTACTAAGAAAGACATGTTAAAACAGATTTCAGTCAAGTATATATGTTATAAAAATGTTTTGAATAAAGGTTACCATTTGTTGGAGAATTTAGAAAAGTTATTAGTTCTTCTGGAAATAAATTTTTCCACAGTGTAAATATCCTTTAGAATGTTTATGAGAGAACCAATATTTGGAAGTGATTTCTTCGATGTGCAAGTATATATGTATCTTTAAGCTGAAAATATGATGTGAATCAGAAGCGGGTTATTACGTATATTCCCATGATTTAACATGGGTGCATGATATTATTTTGGATTACCCAGCTTTCAATCTGCTTCCAGAAAGTTTTGGTTATCTCACATTCCCAATAAACATGACATAAAGTTTCGCTCCCAACATTACAAAAGCTACAAATTACATTATCAACAACTTTCATTTTCAACAATTCCTTTTTGGTGCAAATGATTCTATGCAAAAATTTGAATTGAAAATCACAAAGTTTTACATCTTTAATATTAAAGTAAATGTAAATGTACATAAGATAAAATGTATAAGCAATCTTATATTCAAAGTTAATTCTGACAGTATGTGAAAAATAGTAATAAGTAAAAACTAATCTCATAGTTCAGGCTAGATTATGAGAAATTAAAGATTTTTATTGCCGACAATGCTGGCTGTGATGTAAGAAAGAAAATGTACTGGTAGATATAAATCACTAACAGTTTGGTGAAGCCTTTGGCAGCCCAACATGATAATAGGAATAATCATCCTTCAAATAAAGACATTTCCCTTCTGATTAAGTTAGTTATTGGAATACATTCAATTGATTTCAGAACAATAATCAATTCCATTTTGTGAACTTTTAATCCACACCAACGAGGCAAAAAGTTCCACGCTTAGGAACTCAGATGAAGACCAGTATACAGGAGGTTTGACATCAACTTTGGACACATAAATGTTCATATGAATATGAATAAGTTGGGAATATGTTAAAAAGAAATATGTTAGTTCAGAGGATTACAATCTACTTAATATGAAGAAAACTCTCAATCTAGTTAAAACTAGCAGTAATATAAAACGTCCCGAAGTCCGTTATTGCATCTAGCGAATTACAGGTATATTCCGTTTCGAACAGGCGCGAACATCAGCCAATCAAATAGGTGCTGGCCCAGCTCTTCGAATCGCGGGTCAAAGCAAAAGTTTTGCCGTTCTTTGCACTTCGATTACAAAATCCGAATGTTACCAATGTTTCGAAGTGAATTATTTTGAAGAATATGATGACAGCATAAATTCTGTACTGATAATGGTAATTTATTTGGTAATTTCTGCAAAAGCAAATCAACACATTTGGTCAAACAATGACAAAATAAGTTTGAAAGGATAAATATAGACAAACGTAGGGTAAACGTCAGGATGTGACGTTAACCAAGATGCAAAAGAAACCCGTCTTTGATTGGTTGAAAGCTCTCTTCCTGCCCTCATTTTATTGGTCGGTTCAAAATTACACAAAGGTCAGATGAACATGACCTCAATCAGTAACTCTCTAGATGTATTGACGGATCAATACATCTAGTTTTAACTAGATTAAGAATACTCACAACTTTATGTCTTCAATATAAAGGCCTGTACATGATAAGGTTTTACAATCTTCAGCTTCAGTGCTAGACACATTGTGAGCCACAGATACCAACCGTTTGTCCACACTTCGGACATGTATGGACATAGTCCTCTGTGAAAGAGATTACAAAAGGAGAACTGAAAAAGAACAGGAACAAGAATTCAAATGTTATATGCTTTCTTAATGGATGTTTTCCTGAATTTGATATAAGAACTTTGTAAACATCATCGGAAATATCATAAGATTATTGAAAAGTTCATTTTGAATAGTGTCTTTATATACTAAAAGTACTAAAGTGTTATTGAAATGCCATTAGTCTAATGAAATGTTCATTCTATATATATATGCTTGTTTTTGTCAAGGATGATGGAAAGTTAATGCAGTGAAAGGAAGGGTCACATTGAAAGCGTACATCACTACTGAAGATTTGATGAAATATGATTGGAGGCCACATAATAAGAACACTTATAGAACAAAATAAATAGGAAACTTCTTGATTATTTGGGGAAGCCATTTGATAGAGAAGTTGCAATTCGAAATATAATCTGTCATTTTGATAAAAAATTCTTCGACATAGATACATACAAAAACAGTATCATCATGTCCATCATGAATATGACGCATCCATTTGTTTGAGCTTCCACGGTGGTGACGACCCTAGCACTACAGTGCTGGCATGTGATTGGAATGGATGATCGTGGGTATTCCATGTCTTCGCCATTTGGATAAAGACGAATGACAGGCCTCATGTCTTCGCCATTTGGATAAAGACGAATGACATTGCCTGGGACTTTCCATTCATTCGCTTTCATAGACTCGTTTGCGTTCATATAGAACTCTCTTGAGACTGGAGGAAATAGAAATATAGTCGCAAGCGACGACAAAAGGATTCAGCTCATAAAAGCTCATTCATTGCGCATATTGTGATGTTAGCAATCATTCCTGAAAAATTCATGAAGATTTGCTAATACATTAAGCTTCAGCAGCATGTTTAATCTGAACAAATCTCATTTCCAAACTGTGATTATTGCAAAGAAGTTGATAATGCGAAAACCCTATGACACTTATGAATTGTTTGTTTTCTTATTCTGCTTCTTTCAAGTCTCTAAGTACATTTTGAAAAATTAGCCCATGGTAATCATTAAAAACGTATTTTCCCCAATTTTGATCGTTTATTGTAAACGAAAATGACTCTTAGCGATGTTGTTATTGATTTGTAGAGTGTAAATAGTACTCCTTCAAACTTTTTGAGTTATTGACCTTTCAGTATGGTCACACGAGCTAAGTCGCCCGACTTTGAAGAGTTGCAAAACAAAAAGTATTGAGAAATTTGCAAATGTTAAATAATCACTCTTTCCCCCAATGCCACAATATCAATGCTAAAATATATGCGAGTTTCAGATTCTAATTACAATTATCTTCAGAGAAGAAGTTTCCCAAAGGTGCATGGCATCTAGAAATTTCAAAACTTCAAAAAAGAAATATGGCGGCGAAACTATGCATTCTATGAATTCGCCATTTTTGACTTTTTTGCTCCAAATATATTTGCCTATCGCTTATAAGTGCATTTTGAAAAAAAAAACCCCATGTTAAGTTTTGCAACTTTGAGTAGTACTGTGCCTTTTACGCTTAGTCCGGTTTGGTCCAAAAGCTAATTGGAGCTTCTTCTCCCGAAGGTCTATCAGACTGGCACACAGGTATGAATTACCTTGGGGTCGAGGAGGCATAGGGTTTCGTCGAACTGGCTGCTTGGATCGCACGGTCTGTTGTACTTGTAATGGCGCACCTGTTCAAAACATTGCATGAAAATAGTTCTCTTTCTATTCTATTTTGAAAGACATAGAAAAAGACATATTAATATGATATAATATCCATAAATGTACATAACCATTTCTTCATACAATTGCTAATTCTCATGCATAAATCATAAAATTTGAGGTATACATTTTTTAGTTATCCGTCCTTGAATTTAGCATTTCAGTTGCTTTAAACTGTCGCTGAGGAAAAAGTATGGACAATTCGTAGATTCTTAGACAAAGTTGTTAAAGGTTGATGTTTTAGCTATGTAACGTGTAACTCTCGTCTCTCTCCTGCAAGCAGATAATTGATTCCTCAAAAATGCATTGGGTCGAAAATTTGCAAAAAGTGTGAAAATCCAGTTAGTGCTGAAATTACGTGACTTACGACTTCGTAGAGGTTTCTTTTTTCCAAGATTTTTTTAATAGCGTTTTAAGAAAAAATCAAAAGTTTGTTTGATGTTCCTTAATAAGGTCTACCAGCAAAGACAATTTTAGCTTAAATGCTCCAACAGGATTCAGCACTGAAGGATGATAATCTATCACAAAGTATTATGTTACTAGTAAAAAAAACGCTGAGTGACACATACATTCTAATCAGACTATTTAACACCAATAGCTTAATAGATATAATATACAGTTGAATCCATCTAAGTTTAGTTAATAGGAATCGCAACAAATATGCTTATGTTTGAAGTATAGTTTTAATGCATTTAATGCAGACTGAATATTTTACACTTTACAGTGATTTTACTTAAATTCTGATCATATCAGAATATATGCTGTTTTGGCTCCTTACAGTTTTGTGTTTATGCGGTTTCATGTATTTCTGCTATTAGTCACACTCAAACTGAAACTTGAAATTTACCATCTTTTATAGTCGGTGTCTCAGTTGTCATGAACATGATTGAATTAAATCTTAATATCCTATATAGTGTATTTTTTGCCTTTCTTTTGAGGTATTACACAACGTTTAATGATTTCTATGATTTGTTGTTCAGTTCTTGTATAAATGTATTTTCGGAGGAGATATTTCTCAAAGGTGCATGTGGTCAGACAGTTCTAAAAAAGGCAAATATTGCCACCGAAACCACGTGAATGAGCTTTTCGCTTGTTATTTTATTGCACTTTTTCAAAATCAAGTTTCAAGTCTTAAAGAGCTCGAGAATTTTGAAGAATACGCTGATGTTGATTTCCAAAACATTGGGTGGTTCTGTGCCTTTAATGCAACATCCGATTGTGCCAAAAAAAGCTTAGTTACTCCATAATAATTACTTTATGACAGGTGAACTTAAGCTGTATCTGATAAAACGGTTTTTGCTGTAAAATGGACACAAAATCCGTGGAAAAATATCTAAAATAACCACGCAATAACGATAAAGATTCAGCCTTTAGGGCCTAATCCTTACAAATACCGACACTAAAACAATAAGGATTCAACCTTATGGCTTTATTATCCATCCAAAGCATAATTTGGGTTAAAACTAATATCGTAATCAAAGAGATATCAATAGATTTTAGATTGAAGTGCTGCTTGAACCTATAAATTCTGTATTGAAAACGGGAATAAAATTAACCCTTGTCTTTTGTTTATTCCTCTAATCGGATATCTATCTGCTGAGAACTTACCCCGGTTGTGTTTTTTCTCAAATATATCAAACCATGAAAAACTTAGGTGGTGTTTTTTTTCAAAACCGATACTAATCAGTGCAGTGCGAACCAAGCTACACAACATTCTGAAACAAAACCTCCCAAAATTATAAAAGTTGGATCGAATAGGAGTTAATTGAGAAAGCTCACTAGGTATATTCGGCCTTGGTGTAGGCTGTTGCACAGGTAGTTGTTGCATAGGCTCACGCGTAACCTGTTCCATAGGCACAGCTGTGTTGGGTGACAGGGCATCAATCTCTGGAAAAATGTCATTCTTACATTGTTACGTTGTTATGGAGTTGTAAAGCGAGAGTTTTCAATATATAGAAATGTTTACAAGGGGAAACTAACTTTGCACAGAGAGCAGATTTTGCTTTACTTTTGATACATTGGACGAGAGATGACCCCCTTGTTTTTAATTTGAATAGTGTAATTTTTTTAAAACAATTTTTGTTGGAAGAGAATGATATCTAAGGTTTATTTGAGTGACATTTTAGAACTTGGAAACAACTAAGTACAAATATTTATGGATGACAACTTCTTTATTCTGAGATTTGTGACGTTTCAATACAGATTCGTATATAGTTATCAAGCGTGGTCAAGAAACAGGGTCGAAACGATGCATGTCAGAATAAAAAAGTTGTCATCCATTAATATTTTTACTAAGGCACCTAAGGTGTGGATAAAACATGAAAATGTGCTTACGTGTTTGATTTGAAGCCATCGTGTTTAATCGATCCGTCAGTTGATTCTGAAATATACAGTAATTGCTGTTCTTTGATGATCGATAATGAACAGGCTTCTCATTCTACTTGGCGAATAATGAGAAAACCGGTTCTTGACAAAAGGAATATAAGAACTTAAAAAGGTCAAGCACTTTTCATTAATGTTAAAACTTGATGCAAACTTATAATGTCCATCAGGAGGGAAGTGCGCTTGTGCACAACAGAACACAACACTACATATACACTACACTACATGTACTTTACACTAAACAACACTGCACTACACTACACTACACTACACAACACTACACTACACTACATATACACAACACTACACTACACAACACAACACTACACTACACTGCACAACACTACATGTACACTTCAATACACTACACTACACTACATGTACACAACACTACACAACACTACATGTACACTTCACTACACTACATGTGCACAACACTACACAACACTACAGTACACAACACAACACTACACTATACTACACTACACTACACAATACTACATTACACAACACTACACTACACAACACTACACTACACTACACTACACTACAAAACACTACACTACACAACACAACACTACACTACACTACACTACACAACACTACACAACACAACACTACACTACACAACACTACAGTACACAACACTACACTACACTACACAACACTAAACAACACTACATGTACACTACACTACATGTACACTACACTACTCAACACTACACAACACAACACAACATTACACATCACTACACTACACAACACAACACAACATTACACAACATTACACAACACTACACTACACTACACTACACTACACTAAACAACACTACATGTACACTACACTACATGTACACTAAACTACAAAACACTACACAACACAACACAACACTACACATAACTACACTACACTACACTACACTACACAACACTACACTACACAACACAACACAATACTACACAACACAATACTACATTACACAACACTACACTACACAACACTACACTACACAAAACTACACATCACTACACTACACTACACTACACTACACTACACAACACAACACAACACTACACTACACTACACTACACAACACAACACAACACAACACTACACTACACTACACTAAACAACACTACAATACACTACACTACACTACATGTACACTACACTACATGTACAATACACTACACTACAAAACACTACACTACACTACACTACACTACAGTACACTACATGTACACAACACTACACTACACTACATGTATACTACACTACACTACCAGTACACTACACTACACTACGTGTACACTACACTACACAACACTACAGTACACAACACAACACTACACTATACTACACTACACTACACAATACTACATTACACAACACTACACTACACAACACTACACTACACTACACTACAAAACACTACACTACACAACACAACACTACACTACACAACACTACACTACACAACACTACACTACACAACACTACACTACACTACACTACACTAAACAACACTACATGTACACTACACTACATGTACACTACACTACACAACACTACACAACACAACATTACACATCACTACACTACACTACACAACACTACACAACACAACACTAAACTACACTACACTACACTAAACAACACTACATGTACACTACACTACACAACACTACACAACACAACACAACACAACACTACACATCACTACACTACACTACACTACACTTCACAACACTACACTACACAACACAACACAATACTACATTACACAACACTACACTACACCACACTACACTACACTACACTACACAACACTACACTACACTACACAACACAACACAACACAACACAACACTACACTACACTACACTACACTACACAACACTACACTACACTACACTACACTACACTACACTACACTACACCACACTACACTACACTACACTACACTACACTACACTACACTACACTACAGTACACTACATGTACACAACACTACACTACACTACATGTATACTACACTACACTACATGTATACTACACTACACTACCAGTACACTACACTACACTACGTGTACACTACACTACACAACACTACAGTACACAACACAACACTACACTATACTACACTACACTACACAATACTACATTACACAACACTACACTACACAACACTACACTACACTACACTACAAAACACTACACTACACAACACAACACTACACTACACAACACTACACTACACAACACTACACTACACAACACTACACTACACTACACTACACTAAACAACACTACATGTACACTACACTACATGTACACTACACTACACAACACTACACAACACAACATTACACATCACTACACTACACTACACAACACTACACAACACAACACTAAACTACACTACACTACACTAAACAACACTACATGTACACTACACTACATGTACACTACACTACACAACACTACACAACACAACACAACACTACACATCACTACACTACACTACACTACACTTCACAACACTACACTACACAACACAACACAATACTACATTACACAACACTACACTACACCACACTACACTACACTACACTACACAACACTACACTACACAACACAACACAACACAACACTACACTACACAACACTACACTACACTACACCACACTACACTACACTACACTACACTACACAACACTACACTACACTACATGTATACTACACTACATGTATACTACACTACACTACATGTACACAACACTACACAACACTACATGTACACTACACTACACAACACTACATGTACACTACACTATACTACATGTACACTACACTACACTATACTACATGTACACTACACTACACAACACAACACAACACTACATGTATACTACACTCCATGTACACAACACTACATGTACACAACACTACACTACACAACACTACACTACACTACACTACATGTACATTACACTACATGTACACTACACTACACTACACAACACTACACTACACTACACTATACTACTTGTACACTACACTACCTGTACACTACACTACACCTCACAACACTACACTACACTACACAACACTACACTACACTACACTTCACTACACTACACTACACAACGCTACACTACACTACACAACACAACACTACACTACACTACACTACACTAAACAACACTACATGTACACTACACTACATGTACACTACACTACACTACATGTACACTACACTACATGTACACTACACTACACTACACAACACAACACTACACAACACAACACTACACTACACTACACTACATGTACACTACACTACATGTACCCTACACTACATGGACACTACACTACACTACACAACACAACACAACAAAACACTACACTACACTACACTACACTACGTGTACACTACACTGCACTACGTGTACACTACACTACACTACATGTACACTACACTACATGTACACTACACTACATGTACACAACACTACACAACACTACATGTACACTACACTACACAACACTACACTACACTACACAGCAATACATGTACACTACACTACACAACACTACACTACACTACACAACACTACACTACACTACACAACACTACACAACACAACACTACACAACACAACACTACACTACATTACACTGAACAACACTACATGTACACTACACTACATGTACACTGCACTACACTACACAACACTACACAACACAACATAACACCACACTACACTACACTACATGTACACTACACTACATGTACACTACACTACACAACACTACATGTATACTACACTACATGTATACTACACTACACTACATGTACACTACACTACACTACGTGTACACTACACTACACTACATGTTCACTACACTACATGTACACTACACTACACAACACTACACAACACTACACAACACTACACAACACTACATGTACACTACACTACACAACACTACACTACACTACACTACACAGCACTACATGTACACTACACTACACAACACTACACTCAAGTACATGTACACTACACTACACAACACTAATTTCATCATAATTTTGTTTTAGACATCAAGAAGGAGTGGTTACTTTATATCTGTATGTTGATGGTAGATGCCATGAAAACTTGGTACAGTTGAAACATACGGACAAAGAAGAGGTTTTATAGACCTACTAATTGGTCATGGAAACACATTAAACACTTATTATTGGTGTTAGCATCACCTATTGATATCAACATAATAACTGCGATTATTTGTCATGAAGTTCTTATATGATAATTCACAAGTAATATTTTCTGATTTCGGTGACTGACTGACTACTGTCTGACTAAGCTGTTCGGCGGTCATACATGTACATGACATTGGACGGTTAGTCGCTGTGAAACAGAGATTAATTCAATTAAAACAAAATCTATGATGTATAAAGGCAATAATGCCTATGAGTAAAGATGAAAAACATTAAAATTTATTCAATTTAAATAACCCGCTATCTATCCCGCAGTAGCAAACACGTCACTTTGTTTCGCAATATCGTAAACTGGAAAATTACGCAAAGCAGGGGCTGGATTCAGAGGTAAATTTCCATCGGTGATCAATATTTATTGTAGTCTACATTCATAAAAAAACGTTTGTAATCTTACAAAAGTGTTGTATTTCTTTCTCTATTATTAAAGGCTGTTGTATGAAAACCACCGGTTTGTTTAACACTGTAGACATTATACCCTGTAGGCAGTAGAAGATGCAATCTTAAAGGGACACTTCCTAGTTGTTGGGGTCCAACCTTATCCATGTGCAAATCTTTATCAATGGTGCCATTAGACGGACAAAAACCGTTTGTTGCTTAAAAGTATCCGCCTTCAGAAAGTTTCTACGATTTTAACCAACTATCCCTGACACTATTATGCATTGACATTATCTATGACGTACAGACATAGCGGCAGTGTCTAACAATGTCTATTGAGGTGTAAAATTAGAAATGGAGTACCTTTTAGAGGTAGGTATACAATTTCTTAACACGAGAGTTCACGAAGTTATTCCAAAAGGGCGTTTGATGACTTTAAAGTGACACAGAGTATGTTTTTGGATTTTTTACGTTCCTAAAATAAGAGCCAAATTACAATATGTCCTCAAGTTAGTTCAAATCGCCTACCTAACTCGAGTGTATATCTCCCAAATTCCCAAATTGTGATATTTTTATGTTTTCCATGATAAAAGAGAAACGGCCATTTAAATGTTAGGATGTCGAAATTCTGCGTATATTTTACATGTATATTAGTTAAATGTCCTAATCAATACTACCAATCCAGTTTTACATTTCTGTCTGCTGTAAATAAGTTTCCAAAATTACGTTTCAGTCATTGACGCGCGTCATTGTCCGGTTTTCGATCACAAATCGAGACTTAAACCTGTTTGTCGTCACTATACTGAACTTATAAGCACTAAGATGCTAATTTTTGGAAACAACAATCACTTCTCGATAAAATAACACCATTTATGAAGTTTGGCATATTTGACTCCAACAACATACTCTGTGGCCCTTTAAGATTTCTTAGATTACGGATTGTTGCATCTTTTTGGTTAAAAGAGACTTTTGAAGACATCTTATAAAAGAATATTTGATCACACAATTTATTCTCTTTTATTTTAACTAAATTAAGTAGATAAACTTCCTTTACAACATACTCGTTCAGATAAATACTGCTAATGACCCTTGTTTTCATTCATGCATCGTCCATGAGGGTGGTATCATTTACCGTAACGGTGCAGTGAAGATTTAATTGTCTATATTCCGAAATGCAGAGTCACTGTTCACTTCTTGGGATAATTATTGACACACTTGGTTATGCCAGGCAAAGCAAATCATCAGTGTTATTGTATCATCATCTTGACAGATTTCAAGAAAGAGCCGTGTGAACTTTTCAGTTCTTGGGATACTTAAAATTATTGACACACTTGGTAATACCCGTCAAAGCAAATCATCCGTGTTATGGTAGCACCACGTTGACAGATTAAAAAAAGAATAGTTTGAATGTTATAGTTTGTTTTATTTGTTTTGATAATATTGGTTTCAATAATTGAGTTGGCGTATTTCACTTTCTCTGTGACAGGCGTTATGACTATTACTTAACCTACTGTCTTGACTATTTCTATGTGTATTGATGGTGGAAGTGTCAAGCTACCAACTTTATTTAATCTCCAAGAAAATAGTGTAAAAATCAATGCATTGGTGCGTTTAGTATGTTCTATGTGAAAGGCGTCAGGAGTACTGATCATGAATTTGCTGGTCTGTTTAACGTTGTTCTAATCCCTCTGTGAACAAAACCGTAAGATGATTGTAAGTCACTAAGGCAACCTTAGTGTAATGTTTAAAAATGGGAGTTAGGGTTAATCATATAAAAAGATAACAAAACTACAATTTTATAGGCATTTTTTCTATAATTTTCTATAAAAAACATATTCATTGAGCTTAATATGACACATATGGCTTTTAAAACAAGAGAATAATGAAACTGTATTTCAATTGAAATATGTTGCATCAATGTAAGATTCTTATTTTTTTCTTTTTATATATTCATTTTTAATTTTTTAAATTTTCAAAACTCCATACAGAAAAAGGACATATAAGAATAACAGTTCCCAATATAAACCAATTTTACTGAAGGAATAATTTGTAAATATACACAAGATATGATGTATAAGCAATCTTATATTCAAAGTTAATTCTGACAGTAGGTGGAAAATAGTAATAAGTAAAAACTAATCTCATACTTCAGGCTAGATTATGAGAAATTGAAGATTTTTATTGCCGACAATGCTGGCTGTGATGTAATAAAGAAAATTTACTCGTAGATATAAATCATTAACAGTTTGGTGAAGCCTTTGGCAGCCCAACATGATAATAGAAATAATCATCCTTCAAATAAAGACATTTCCCTTCTGAATAAGTTAGTTATTGGAATAAATTCAATTAATTTCAGAACAATAATCAATTCCATTTCGTGAACTTTTAATCCGCACCAACAAGGCAAAAAGTTCCACGCTTAGGCACTCAGATGAAAACCAAACCAAAATGAAAAACATAAAGTAGAGACACATATATGTTCATATGAATATGAATAAGTTGGGAATATGTTAAAAAAAAATAAGTTGGTTCTGAGGATTGCAATCTACTTAATATGAAGAAAACTCACAACTTTACGTCTTCAATATAAAGGCCTGTACATGAGAAGAGATTGTGAGTAAAGGTTTTACTATCTTTAGATTCAGTACTTGACACATCCTGAGCCACAGATACCAACCGTTTGTCCACAATTCGGACATTTATGGACATAGTTCTCCGTGCCTAGGCACAAAAGGAAACAGATTCCCAAAGGCATACTGAAAAAGAACAGGAACAAAAATTCAAATGTTATATGCTTTCTTAATGGATCTTTTCCTGAATTTGATATAAGAACTTAGTAAACATCATAGGAAATATCATAAGATTATTGAAAAGTTCATTTTGAATAGTGTCTTAATATACTAAAAGTACTAAAGTGTTATTGAAATGCAATTAGTCTAATGAATTGTTTATTCTCTATATATGCTAATGTTTTGGTCGACGATGATGGAAAGGTCATGCAAAGGGTCACATTGAAAGGGTATATCACTACTGAAGATTTGATGAAATATGTTTGGAGGCCACATAATAAGTACAGTAATAGAATAAAATAATAATAACATTATTTGGGGAAGCCATTTGATATAGAAGTTGCAATTCGAAACATAATCTGTCATGTTGAAAAACAATTCTACGACATAGATACATACAAAATATAGATACATACCAAATCAGCATCATGATGATCATCATGAATGAGAGGCCTCCATTTGTTTGAGCTTCCACGATGGTGACGACCCCAGCACAACAGTGCTGGCATGTTATTCGAATGGATGATCGTGGGTATTCCATGTTTTCGCCATTTGGATAAAGAAGAATGATATTGTCCAGGACATTCCTTTCATTCGCTCTCCTAGCCTCGTTTGCGTTCATATAGAACTCTCCTTGGACTGGAGGAAATAGAAATATAGTTGCAAGCGACGACAAAAGGATTCATCGCATAATAAGCACATTCATTTGTCACATTGTGATGTTAGCAATCACCCCTGAAAAATTCATGAAGATTTGCTAATGCATTAAGCTTCAGCAGCATGTTTAATCTGAACAAATCTCATAACCAAACTGAGATTATTGCAAAGAAGTTGATAATGCGAAAAACCTATGACACTTATGAATTGGTTTTTTTAAATTCTGCTTCTTTCAAAACTAGTTTCAAGTCTCTAAGTTCATTTCGAAAAAATAGCCCATGGTAATCATCAAAAACGTATTTTCCCCAAATTTGATCGTTTATTGTAAACGAAAATGACTGTTCGCGACCAATGTTTTTTTGATTGGTAAAGTGTACATAGTACTCCTTCAAACTTTTTGAGTTAAATAATCACTCTTTCCCCCAATGCCACAGCTACAATATATGCGAGTTTCAGATCCTAATCACAATTATCTTCAGAGAAGAAGTTTCCCAAAGTTGCATGTGTCTAGAAATTTCAAAAATTAAAAAGGGATATGGCGGCGAAACTATGCATGCTATGAATTCGCCATTTTTGACTTTTTGGCTCCAAATGTATTTGCCTATCGTTTATAAAATGTTTCAGGTCTCTAAGTGCATTTTGAAAAAAAATCATATGTTAAGTTTTGAAAATTTGAGTGGTACTGTGCCTTTAATGCTAAATCCGGTTTGGCCCAAAAGCTAATTAGAGCTTCTTCTCACGAAGGTCTATCAGACTGGCACACAGGTATGAATTACCTTGGGGTCGAGGAGGGTTTCCCCGAACTGGCTGCTGGGATCGCACGGTCTGTTGTACTTGTAATGGCGCACCTGTTCAAAACATTGCATGAAAATAGTTCTTCTTCTATTCTATTTTGAAAGACATAGAAAAAGACATATTTATATGATATGATATTTAAAAATGTGCATAACCATTTCTTCATACAATTGCTTATTCTCATGCATAAATCATGAAATTTGAGGTGTACATTTTTTAGTTCTCCGTCCTTGATTTTAGCAATTCAGTTACTTTAAATGGTCGCTGTGGAAAAAGTATGAACAATTGGTAGATTCTTAGACAAAGTTGTTATAGGTTGATGTTTTAGCTATGTAACGTGTAACTCTCGGCTCTCTTCTGCAAGCAGATAATTGATTCCTAAAAAATGCATATGGTCGAAAATTTGCAAAAAGTGTGAAAATCCAGTTAGTGCTGAAATCACGTGACATACGACTACGTAGAGGTTTCCTTTTTCCAAGATTTTTTAAATAGCGTTTAAGAAAAATAGCGTTTTAAGAAAAATTCAAAAGTTTGTTTGATGTTCCTTAATAAGGTCTACCAGCAAAGATAGTTTTGACTTTAATGCTCCAACAGCATTCAGCGCTGAAGGATGATAATCTATCACAAAGTATTATGTTACTAGAAAAAAACAACCTTAGTGACACATACATTCTAATCAGATAATTTAGCACCAATAGCTTATTAGATACAATATACAGTTGAATCCATCTAAGTTTAGTTAATAGGAAATAAAATAGAGGAATCGCAACAAATATGCTAATGTTTCAAGGAAAGTTTTAATGCATTAAATGCAGACTGAATATTTTACACTTTACAGAAATCATTACTTAAATTCTGATCACATCAGAATATGTGCTGTTTTGGCTCCTTACGGTTTTGTGTTCATGTTGTTTCATGTATTTCTGCTATTAGTCACACTCAAACTGAAACTTGAAATTTACCATCTTTGACAGCCGGTGCGTCACTTGTCATGACCATGATTGAATTAAATGTTAATATCCTTGATAGTATATTTTTTGCCTTTCTTTTGAGGTATTACACAACGTTTAATGATTTGTATGATTTGTTGTTTGTGAATTACGACGTTCTGGAAACACACCGTAAACACATCTTTTTCTGAATTTGCAAACTAACTGTTCGGGAGGGAGTTTGTTCTAGATTCTTAAAGACCTTGGTCCTGTCTAACTCTCATACAAATTGAGTATAAACTGCAGGTAACCATTGTCCAATTACCTGTATAGGGACATAACCGCAATTCGTCATCGATTTTCTCAAGCTTTTTGTGAAAGAGACTCATCAAATAGTCTTGTTCTGCAATTATCAACTGCTACTCATGCAGTAAATGAGTACGATTAATCCTCAATAAATGTCGAGAACAATCTTTCCCTACTTTATATCATAGGTGTGGACTCGTACATTATATGTAGGTGTTGAAAAGTGAGAAAGGGATGACTGATTTTGCCATTGAGAAGAGATGATGAGTAGAATGACACTTCAATGTAGTATGATGTAAGGAAACAATGCGTAATAGTACTTATCTCGATGTGGTAATCACGTATTGGATGTTTTTAACATCTCCCTCCTTAAGCTAATTCAATCTATTACAGAGAAAGAGACTATCTTTACGATCTAAACGGAGGCAGCTTGAATGAATATTCTCACCCCCTTCAGTCAAGGGCTCTCTAGTCAATACTCGCATAGCTGTACACAATAACCAACATGTTTAAATAAGTCTAGACATGAATGAACATGAGGACCGGTTGTAGTGAGAGGTGAATGTAGGTGAGTCTATTGTGTGATGTGGGTGTCATTTACCATCGTCGGGGCCCTCAATAAGCCTTTAACCGAGCCGAGAATTACAGCCTGTCACCCCTGCATTGCTCTAGGTATGAAGGATAGTGTGTGTGTGTATGTGGGGGTGGGGGGGGGGGGGGGGGGGGGGGTGTGTTGGTGTGTGTGTGTGTGTGGGGTTCTCGCTGACATGAACTCTCCCAAGTTTAACTAGGAAGATTTGATGGTGCTATCAAATTGTCATTGAACATCTCTCACATCCAATATAAGTTACCTATAGGCTGTTTATTACCACATGTATAAGCAAACATCTAAAATATTACACGAGAACATGTTGGCTCTATGTACAATTTAATATCCCCAGTTCATTCAGTTCAGTGAGAGCTGGGTTAGGGTAATCTCTTGGGTTAGTATCAAAGCAAAAACATATTACATGAAACTCACTGTTGACTGGCTCTTTTTTAAGCATTCACGTATTTGATCAGTAAGCTCAGAATAGCCGTCATAATATAGGAATTAATCCTCACGACTGTATTCGTTGACACATCATGTTGTAGATGATAAAGATAATCTCTTTAGCTTGCATAGGTTAGTTAGTTTAAATGATATGACTTATTCAATTTCTCCCAACTCTTCAAAATTTGGAAATTTCTTATTATCGTGATTAAACGTTTACACCTTATAATTTGGAGGGTAAACAACAGTACGGATGACTAAACACTCAGTCGAGTGAAATATGACAGTGGTGCTTGAGTAATTACTTTCCCGTAGCGGTTTGTTTGGTTTGTTTGACTTTGTCGTGGTGTGTAAACTTGAGGCGTTCGAGCGTGTCTTTGTGTGTCAATACATAGCGTCGCGGTTTGTTTGCCTTTGTTGTGGTGTGTAAACTTAAGGCGTTCGACCGTGTCTTTGTGGGTAAACAGGTGTGGTGACCAATTAGCCAGGAAGGCCCGAAGTACTTAAAAAATATAGGAAAGCCGTCTAAAAGGTACTATTAACTACTACTTCTGTTTAACATTGTCCTAATCCCTCTGTGAACAAAACCGTAAGATGATTGTAAGTCACTAAGGCAACCTACATGTAAGTGTAATCTTAAAAAATGGGAGTTAAGTTTTTTCATATAAAAAGATAACAAAACTACAATTTCATAGGCATTTTTTCTATAATTTTCTATAAAAGTTACATGTTTGCATGAAAAATAAGGTGAAAGGAACGCTCAGTGAAAACATATTTATTGAGCTTCATATGAAATATATGGCTTTTAAAACAAGAGAATAATGAAACTGTATTTCAATCGAAATATTCTGACAGTAGGTGGAAAATAGTAATAAGTAAAAACTAATCTTATACTTCAGGCTAGATTATGAGAAATTGAAGATTTTTATTGCCGACAATGCTGGCTGTGATGTAATAAAGAAAATTTACTCGTAGATATAAATCATTAACAGTTTGGTGAAGCCTGTGGCAGCCCAACATGATAATAGAAATAATCATCCTTCGAATAAAGACATTTCCCTTCTGAATAAGTTAGTTATTGGAATAAATTCAATTGATTTCAGAACAATAATCAATTCAATTTCGTGAACTTTTAATCCGCACCAACAAGGCAAAAAGTTCCACGCTTAGGCACTCAGATAAAAACCAAACCAAAATGAAAAACATAAAGTAGAGACACATATATGTTCATATGAATATGAATAAGTTAGGAATATGTTAAAAAGAAATATGTTGGTTCAGAGGATTACAATCTACTTAATATGAAGAAAACTCACAACTTTATGTCTTCAATATAAAGGCCTGTACATGAGAAGAGATTGTGAGTAAAGGTTTTACAATCTTCAGATTAAGTACTTGGCACGTCCTGTCCCACAGATACCAACCGTTTGTCCACAATTTGGACATTTATGGACATACTCATCCGTGCCTAGGCACAAAAGGAAACAAATTCCAAAAGGCAAACTGAAAAAGAACAGGAACAAAAATTCAAATATTATATGCTTTCTTAATGGATCTTTTCCTGAATTTGATATAAGAACTTAGTAAACATCATAGGAAATATCATAAGATTATTGAAAAGTTCATTTTGAATAGTGTCTTAATATACTAAAAGTACTAAAGTGTTATTGAAATGCAATTAGTCTAATGAATTGTTTATTCTCTATATATGCTAATGTTTTGGTCGACGATGATGGAAAGGTCATGCAAAGGGTCACATTGAAAGGGTATATCACTACTGAAGATTTGATGAAATATGTTTGGAGGCCACATAATAAGTACACTTATAGAATAAAATAATAATATCATTATTTCGGGAAGCCATTTGATAGAGAAGTTGCAATTCGAAACATAATCTGTCATGTTGAAAAACAATTCTACGACATAGATACATAAAAAATATAGATACATACCAAATCAGCATCATGATGATCATCAAGAATAAGAGGCCTCCATTTGTTTCAGCTTCCACGATGGTGACGACGCTAGCACTACAGTGCTGGCATGTAATTGGAATGGATGATCGCGTGTATTCCATGTCTTCGCCATTTGGATAAAGAAGAATGATATTGCCCAGGACATTCCTTTCATTCGCTCTCCTAGCCTCGTTTGCGTTCATATAGAACTCTCTTTGGACTGGAGGAAATAGAAATATAGTCGCAAGCGACGACAAAAGGATTCAGCGCATAATAAGCACATTCATTTGTCACATTGTGATGTTAGCAATCACCCCTGAAAAATTCATGAAGATTTGCTAATGCATTAAGCTTCAGCAGCATGTTTTATCTGAACAAATCTCATAACCAAACTGTGATTATTGCAAAGAAGTTGATAATGCGAAAAACTTATGACACTTATGAATTGTTTGTTTTCTTATTCTGCTTCTTTCAAAACAAGTTTCAAGTCTCTAAGTTCATTTCGAAAAATTAGCCCATAGTAATCATCAAAAACGTATTTTCCCCAAATTTGATCGTTTATTGTAAACGAAAATGACTGTTCGCAGCCAATGTTTTTTTGATTGGTAAAGTGTACATAGTACTCCTTCAAACTTTTTGAGTTAAATAATCACTCTTTCCCCCAATGCCACAGCTACAATATATGCGAGTTTCAGATCCTAATCACAATTATCTTCAGAGAAGAAGTTTCCCAAAGGTGCATGGGGTCTAGAAATTTCAAAAATTCAAAAAAGGAATATGGCGGCGAAACTGTGCATACTATGAATTCGCCATTTTTGACTTTTTTGCTCCAAATGTATTTGCCTATCGTTTATAAAATGTTTCAGGTCTCTAAGTGCATTTTGAAAAAAAATCATATTTCAAGTTTTGAAAATTTGAGTGGTACTGTGCCTTTAATGCTTAATCCGGTTTGGCCCAAAAGCTAATTAGAGCTTCTTCTCACGAAGGCCTATCAGACTGGCACACAGGTATGAATTACCTTGGGGTCCAGGAGGGTTTCCCCGAACTGGCTGCTGGGATCGCACGGTCTGTTGTACTTGTAATGGCGCACCTGTTCAAAACATTGCATGAAAATAGTTCTTCTTCTATTCTATTTTGAAAGACATAGAAAAAGACATATTTATATGATATGATATTTAAAAATGTACATAACCATTTCTTCATACAATTGCTAATTCTCATGCATAAATCATGAAATTTGAGGTGTATATTTTTTAGTTATCCGTCCTTGATTTTAGCAATTCAGTTACTTTAAATGGTCGGTGTGGAAAAAGTATGGACAATTGGTAGATTCTTAGACAAAGTTGTTATAGGTTGATGTTTTAGCTATGTAACTTGTAACTCTCGGCTCTTGATTCCTAAAAAATGCATATGATCGAAAATTTGCAAAAAGTGTGAAAATCCTGTTAGTGCTGAAATCACGTGACTTACGACTTCGTAGAGGTTTCCTTTTTCCATGATTTTTGAATAGCGTTTAAGAAAAGTTGTCATGACCATGATTGAATTAAATGTTAATATCCTTGATAGTATATTTTTTGCCTTTCTTTTGAGGTATAACACAACGTTTAATGATTTGTATGATCTGTTGTTTGTGAATTACAACGTTCTGGAAACACACTGTAAACACATCTTTTTCTGAATTTGCAAACTAACTGTTCGGGAGGGATTTTGTTCTAGATTCTTAAAGACCTTGGTCCTGTCTAACTCTCATGCAAACATCATGAAATACGACGCTTAGGTTTTTGAATTACCTGCCCTTGAAATTGGCGATTTTTTTTAAATCACCAACATTGAAACATCTGTCGTTCGCTTTAAAATCAACGCATTTGCCAATGCTTCAGCTACTGAATGTGTGAATTTCAGCTCTTGGATATAAATATCTTCAGAGGAGATATTTCTGAAATGTGCATGGGGTCAGACAGTTCTAAAAAAGGCAAATATTGGCACCGAAACCACGTGATTTAGCTTTTTGCCTGTAATTTTATTGCCCCTTTTCAAAATCAAGTTTCAAATCTCAAAGAGAATTTTGAAAAATACGCTGGTGTTGATTTCCAAAACATTGGTTGGTTCTGTGCCTTTAATGCAACATCCGATTGTGCCAAAAAAAGCTTAGTTTCGGGACTCCATAAGATTACCTTCTGACTGGTGAACTTAAGCTGTATCTGATAAAGCGGTTTTTGCTGTAAAATAGACACAAAATCCGTGGAATAATATTTAAAATAACCACGCAATAACAATAAAGATTCAGCCCTAAAGGCCTATTCCTTACAAAATCCGACACTAAAACAATAAGGATTCAACCGTATGGCTTTATTATCCATCCAAAGCATAATTTGGGTTAAAACTAATATCGATATCATAGAGATATTAATAGATTTTAGATTGAAGTGCTGTTTGAACCTATAAATTCTCTATTGAAAACGGGAATAAAAAATAACTCTTGCCTATTTGTTTATTCCTCTAATCGGATATCTATCTGCGGAGAACTTACCCCGGTTGTGTTTTTTGCTCCAGACATATTTCGAACCATGAAAAGCTTAAGTGGTGTTTTTTTTCCCCCAAACCGATATTAATCAGTGTAGTGCTAACCAAGCTACACAAGATCCTGAAACAAAACCTTCCAAAATTATAAAAGTTGGATCGAATAGGAGTTAGTTGAGAGAGCTCACTAGGCATATTCGGCCTTGGTGTAGGCTGTTGCACAGCTAGTTGTTGCATAGGCTCACGCTTGGCCTGTTCCTTAGGCACAGCGGTGTGCGGTGGCGGGGCGTCAATCTCTGGAAAAATGTCATTCTTACATTGTTACGTTGTTATGGAGTTGTAAAGCGAGAGTTTTCAATATAGAATAGTTTACACAGGCAAACTAACTTTGCCCAGAGAGCAGATTTTGCTTTACATTTGATACTTTAGACGAGAGATGACCCCTCTTTGTTTTTAATTTGAATAATGTAATTTTTCTTTTCTAACGATTTTTGTTGGAAGAGAATGATATCTAAGGTTAATTTGAATGACATTTTAGAAGTAAGAAACAACTAAGTTCAAATATTTATGAATGACAACTTCTTTATTGTGAGATTTGTGACGTTTCGATACAGATTCTTATATAGTTATCAAGCGTGGTCAAGAAACAGCGTCAAAACGTTGCATGTCAGAATTAAAAAGTTGTCACCCATTAATATTTTTACTAAGGCACCTAAGGTGTGGATAAAACATGAAAATGTGTTTACGTGTTTGATTTGAAGCCATCGTGTTTAATCGATCCGTCAGTTGATTCTGAAATATACAGTAATTGCTGTTCTTTGATGATCGATAAAGAACTGGCTTCTCTTTCTACTTGGCGAATAATGAGAAAACCGGTTGTTGACAAGAGGAATATAAGAACTTAAAAAGGTCAAGCACTTAATTTTAAGACTTCATGCAAACCTCCAATGTCCATCAGGAGGGAAGTGCGCTTGTGCACTACACAACACAACACTAAATGTACACTACACAACACAACACAACACTACATTACACTACACAACACAACACAACACTACATGTACACTACACAACACAACACAACACTACATGTACAGTACACAACACAACACAGCACTACATGTACACTACACAACACTACAGTTACACTACACAACACAACATGTAGACTACATTATTACCTACGAGGGCAATCATATCGGGGTTCATATTTTTCATATGATGCCCTAGGGCAACATATCACTTTTTCATTGTGACGTCACG
This sequence comes from Phorcus lineatus, assembly GCA_921293015.1. Lineage (NCBI taxonomy): Eukaryota > Metazoa > Mollusca > Gastropoda > Trochida > Trochidae > Phorcus > Phorcus lineatus. The sequence goes on along the minus strand of OV121096.1, from coordinate 5,886,054 downwards.
TAAAAAACAATGCTTTGACGTCACAGTTCGCCTATGACGTTGTGTTCCAAATGCGCCTATGCCTTTGCTTGGATGTTGATTTTGATTAGTTTCTTTGATTTTTCGACTTCGGTAATAAACAGAATATCATATTCGTGTCCATGACATACTATGTTTACGACACTCGTGCCTTAATATCAGTATATCCCTCGCTCTCGCTCGGGAAATACTAATATTAAGCACTCGTGTCGTAAACATAGTATGTCATGGACAGTCATATAATATCCTCTATTTACACTACACTACATGTACACTACACTACACAACATAACACAACACTACATGTACACTACACAACACTACACGACACTACACAACACTTCACAACACAACACTACACTACACTACACAACACTACACTACACAACACAACATGTACACTACACTATACAACATTACATGTGCACTACACTAGACAACACACTACTACACAACACAACACTACATGTACACTAGACTACACAACATTACACTTCACTACACAACACTACACAACACTTCACAACACTACATGTACACTACACTACACAACCCAACACAACAGGACCAGTTAAATATGTTAAATATTACTTGCGTGACTTCAACAACAAACGCAGAGTCTCTAACTTCATCTGAGGCATTTATGACAACTAAAATAACACAGCATGGTTTGACGTAAATCGAGCTGGGTCAATTCAACCCGGAAGTTAGTTGAAAGCATTGAATGATTTGTTTATGACATATATTCAGGACAAAAACAGTCACCGTATCAAGATTCTGCGAGGTTATGAACAAGGAACATGAGACAAGGTTTGTATTTCAAGTATATTACACAATAATACAGAGGAGAGGTTTTATAAATTTTTCAATTTTAATTCTTGAAACCTCATAAAAGGATTATGAATTAGTTCAGTTAACAGCAAGATTACAGAAATATCATATTTGATTTACAAGCAATGCAAGTTAAAATTAAAATTATGTTGATTCTTAAAAATAATATTGATGATTTTAGATCCAAAAAACATTCAGCTTATGGGTCTTGTGACTTATAATTCATTGGCAGTAGTTTTTCGAAATAAAAGTGTTCAAACTTAAAGTGATACTTTTCAGGACCAGTTATAAATGTTGAAACATGAGAGAAATTCTAAATATTGCTTGCATGACCTATCAACAAATGCAGAGTCTTTAACTTCATCTGTGGCGTTTATGACAACTACAATTGAACAGCTTGGTTTGACGTAAATCGAGCTGGGTCAATTCAGCTTAGATGTTAGTTGAATGCAATGAATGATCATTTGTTTGACATAAACTGATGACCAAAAGAAAGTATACCAAATATTGTATGAGTTAAAAACATTATTTGTGAACAGAAATTCACAAAACTTTACAGGAACAAGTGAAAACCTTCCACCTCTTATTTTCTTCTTTCAAAATTAGCAAAACTGTAAAAACTGTCGCACAAACTCGAATTTTTGAAAAAGGGATATGCATGCATTCCACGAAATGCACGTGCTGAGAGAGAGAGAGAGAGAGAGAGAGAGAGAGAGAGAGAGAGAGAACGTCGCAAGAACGTTCATCAGCACCCGTGTATGCATCACAAGACTGTTTCGATGGTTACTGCAGACAGGCCGAGTAGTGGAAGACCACAGGCGACAACGCCCCAGAAGGACCGCTTCATCCGGGGAATCCATCTAAGAAACTTCATCGCTGCAACAGCAACGGCAGCAAAAGCACTCGGACATCGCATCAGTGGACTGACTGCGTCAAGGCGACTACGAGAACATGATATCCGGGCACGGCGTCCATACCGGAGAGTTTTGCTTCCCAGAAACATCGACGCAAAGGCCTCGATGGGCAAGGCAAGTTCGACGTTGGTCCGAAACTGGCCACTTGTCCTTTTTCTGATGAAAGCAGATTCTGTTTGTTCAGATCTGATGGTCGCCAACATGTTTACAAACGTGCTGGGGAACGGTTAGCTCTAAACTGTGTTGAAGTGCCAGCGTATGGGAAGGTGGTGTGATGGTGTGGGGAGGAATTTGTGGTGAACTGAAAACGAGACTAGTAATCATCCATGACAACATGAATCCACAGGAGGAAATTCTGCAGCCAGTTGTCCTCCCTTTCATCAATCAACAGCCCTTTGGCATTGTCTTCCAGTAGGACCATGCAAGAGCTGACACAGCAAGACTCACACAGAATTTCCTTGATAACATGCCTGCTTGTTCCCTGACATGAACCCGATCGAACATTTGTGGCACCATCTTAACAGAAAGATTAAGAGCAGCCCCTTCCCCCTAGGAATCTGGCTAGAACTTGAACAGTGTCTGATTCGTGCATGGAATCAGATTCCACGTGACGTCATAATCACCATTCGTCATCCATGCGCAGACGCATTCTTTCATGTATCGATGCTCAAGGAGGACATACTCGATATTAAAGCAACATCCAATGTCTCTTAAGTGTGTAAATTTTGTTGTAAATAACCTTCTGCCTGTTTGGATACATTTTGAAATCCATTTTCACCGCCCAATGTGTTCCTGTTCATTTTACCTCTTCTTGTTTGTTATGGATGAAATGTGAATTTAATTTATGCTGAATTGAAATCTATTATTAAATATTCCAATCATTTTGTTTCACCTGCCTTTTTAAAAAATTTTTTTAATTACTTGTCAAGTGATGGTATTCTTTCTTGGGCACGGTAGTTTATATGCTGGACATAATCAGTCACTGTATCAAGATTCTGCGAGATAATGAAGAAGGAACACGAAAAATTACATGTATTGCAAGAATGCATAGGAGATTATTTATTTATTATTCAGTTTTAACTTTTTAAACTTCACACACAAAAAAGTCATGAATAAGTTCAGTAAATAGCATATCACAATTATAATAAATAGAAATATCATATTTGAGGGGGGGGGGGGGGTATTTGTTACGTTATAAATGATTTACTATCACACTGGAGTACAAGTGACCTTTCCTTTGCCACCTCGATATTTCAAATTAACATCACACCTATATTCGAGCAGTTATCAGTAACAAAACACAACCGAACATCACATTAGATTTGTGAATAATAGAATATCAATGTAGGTTATTTAAAAAAAGTTTTATTTGTGTTTAAATATTAATTTTAATTTCATCAATGAAACCGTCGCGGCAGAGTTATCTCCCTTTAGCGCTTTGTTTACATCCGGCATCGTTCCTCCTACTGAGATAATGCACAGGAACGTACAGAGCATACTATATATACACAACTACAGTTCGCTGTCGATGAACCGCCACAAGGACACACTCATAATTTAAGTCACCAATCTATTTCCCGTTCTCTCGCACTTGTCGAATCACGTCAAATTGAGAGTAGTCTCCCTTCCACCTCTGTTGTCAATCTCGCTACCCAGAGCAATCAGACACAATCAAGTTAAAACTAAATGTAATATTTCCGTCCCTAAGACTTAAGGGACTCTTTTCTTTGGACTAAAAAACAAGATGATGAGACTTGATAACCAGTAATTACTTGTAACTAGTTTGACCGACTCGGTGTTACTTTCTTCAAAGCGAGGTACCGTTGTTCACACGTCCAAATAAGCAATGACGAGTCAAATGTTCAGTGACTGAGAATATTGTAATTGTGTTTTTATCTGTCAAGTTGTTTGCCTGTCACTCTTTATCAAATCTTTGTACATAAAACCATACAGAAAAATACAAATTCACATTTCTGTTACGTATGGCTCTTTTATTCTATCATTCTTTAACAACTAAAACGTGGCCTATGTTTCAGACAAAAGAGGCAGTGTATGAATGTATTGTACACTGTATTAATGCGCGCTAACGTTTTTCAGTGAACATTTCCAGGTCTTCGAAAAACACGTTTTCCTATCATTTGTGTAATAAGTAGATCACAAAATTCGTGGGTGTTCAATATGGAAAATATTCCAAAGCAATATTTTTTAACATTTTGGTTTATTCACTCGCTTTCACTCGTGAATAAATAAAAAAGATAAAAAATATCTCATTGGAATATTTTTGATATTCAACACCGATTCGTTTTTTAATCCCTATTTAAATTTCTAATGAGTCTTGTCAAGACGAAAAGCTTGTCACCTATAAATACAAGAAGTACAAATACGACTAAAAGAGCAAACAGACATTTACCAACATATGTCAATACCATATCATAAATCTTACCTTCGTATGAAAACAACTTGGACGAACAACGGCTAAACTTCAACTGAACAGTTCAGAATACCTCGATGCTAGGGGTCTGTACTGATAGCTAAAGATGTAAGATATAGTGTGAATGTACAGAAAGAGTGAGCTTTTGTTTGTCCTTTAAACCGGTTGCTGCAAAACTTACAAAAGATCACCCAAGCGTTGATGCACAAAACACCAACCAGGAAGTTGAACCGACCTACATACAGGTTCTTATATTATTTGCAGGTGTATCAAACCTAACTTGGGTCACAGAAAACTGACTATGTCACAAATTATAATTGAGTGATAAAGTTAAAACCTTTCCAATGTGGTTAATGGAACTCTTCATCTATGACCTGTCCCAAGTGTCATTTATTCAGTCTTTAATCATCTGAAAATTCAACTACGATACAAGAAAGTTTTTTTTCCCCTCTATCGGTGTTACTTGGCTGAATATAAAACGTTACTGAAAATAATTAAGGTACAAATAAACCGTAACAAGAGACATATGAAGATAGGCCCTATGTTAATAATATTGAATAAAACCAGTAAAGTGAACTCAGTGAATATATATATATATATATTAACTCTGTATTTGAATCATCAATATATATTGTTGCAGAGTAGTTTTTCTCTGAAATGGTTAATGAGGGAATAAGCTTATTTCACAGCTAATCCAAAACCCCCATTTATACCTACTATACAACAATATTATTAATAGATAACAGATTTAAACCCCTCATTATCAATATTCACTTCAGACGGGTTCCCCACTAGCCATAACAAAGAGTTTTTTGCAGGTTATCATTAGCTATAAGTTACTACGACCTTAATAGGAGAATTCCCACGCACTGAGCAGAGTTTTTTAATGTTTCATTTTCATGTATTGTTGGAAATACTGTAATATTACTATGTGTTTAATATTATCATAGTATTAGCTCTTGATTAAAGCAAGTACAAATCTTGTCTTTATTGTATTGTATTAATTTTCTTGCTATTTCTTGCTTAAAAAATAAGTTCTCTATCTTTAAAAATGGATATCAACGAAATTTTAGGTGCAATTGACACATCCCCTGGTTATAATCATGTAAATGTGTTATTCCCTATTTTGATATGTGTTATAGGAATATGAATGAGAGTGGGTATTCAAATAAACAGACAATGACAATGCAACAGGTGTAATTAATTTTTCCAAAAGTGGTTTTGAAAATCGTCAGGTTTATTGGGGTAAAGAGTACGTTGATGGTGTCATCGACAAGTAGTGGTTGTTTCTGAAAATTAACATCTCAGTGCTTATATAAATTATCAGTTAGCATAGTGACAATGAACCGGAAAAAAGTTTAGACCTGTGATTTCAAAAAAAACCGCGCAATATAGATATTTAGGTTGGTATTGCGAAGTAGGTCATTTTAATAATGTACATGTAAATTGGACGCTGAAATTCGACCTCTAAATGTATGCCCGTTCTTAATTTACAATCGAAAATGTCATAAGTTTGGCATTTAACAGATAAAGATGCAGCTGTAAAATTGGCAATTTGAACTCACCTCAGGTCATATTATGTTTAAGCCACATTCAAAATTAATGAAACGTACAATGTGTCACTTTAAGTTATAGATCGCAACATGAATATATATAAAATATAAATATGTTTAACAAAATCTCAAACAATGAACTTTATCATAAACATTAAAGTTTATAAAAGCGAGATCTTCAATGATGATACTTTTCACAGAATAAAGGGTTAATAAAATTGTGAACTCAAACAAGGAACATAATTGTAAACTTTATAGTTAATTGACGCGTACCCTCAAATTATGAAAACTTTCCGTAATTTTATACTTGAGTGTCACGCGGTACGAGCGTACGACCTTTTTCCCGCCTCTCCTCTAATGTACTTTCATAAAATATCACCAATTATTGTATATATCGAAATACATATTATGTACTTTACATTCATGTATCTATTTTTATCATTGATGTCTTTATTCGCCGACTGTGACTATTTTTATATGTTCAAATGTCATTTTCATGCTCCATTTATCAGCCTATTTAAATGTAGCATTGATATGCCAACACTCATGATATATGTATATATATCTACTTTGCGCCCTTTACAATAAGCCATTGTAGGACTCCATCCCTTAAATATTTATAGAGCTAGGAATAATTTAGTTTCGCTAAGAAACACAGCTTCGCGATATATTTAAGATATGCTACCATCTTCTTTGGAGCTACGGAGCCAATAAATAGCGGGCTAAGCTCTGGTACCAGGAGTACCAGAGACCTGGGACGTTGGAAGTGAATTAGTGAGGTTGATATTCCTTTATTTTTCTCTGTATCTTTCTGGAGTATGTGATCACTTCTTTTAAGGACTTACAGTTTTAACCTTACCTTCCCTCCCATTATTTTATAAGTTCTACAATACCTACACTAGTGTTCTTATTCATTTACTCACTCAATAAGTGATTAGGGATCATCTAAGTACTGTGTGCTTGGTGTTTATTTATCCCTATTTTTAGTCCACCCGTGTCCCGTAACTACCCTTGTATATTAGCCAAGTGTTGATTTGTCTTATTAATGCTATCTCGTTAATTCGCTTAGCTTATCTTGTTGTTACAACGTCTGGGGGTATGCTAGAGTGATTCCCTACAGTTTGTCTATTTCTTTATTCATGGGTTGTTGACTTCCTTAATTAGTTGTTAACTCCTGTTAAGTGGATTACGGGTAGCTTGTTTCTGTACCCGGTGATCGTCCTGTTTAGACTGCAAATAAATCACTTGATTCACGGATTGGCTTCTCTCTAGTTATTTATTGGCTTGATTATTTACTTTTCTTATCTTTCTGTCGGATAAACGGGTCTCGTCTGAGATATCGTTACACCGTAACAGTGAGCATCAATAAGGCAACTCGCTTGTTTTGCTAATTGTAGTTAAAATGAGAATTTTTAAATGAATGTGACACAAACTCAGCTTTAACTTTTAAACTAAATTTGGAAATGGTCGAAATCCTTTGTATTAACAATGTTATCATGTCAAAGAACACACGTGGAATAATTTTTCTTTGTAGCATTATGTTGAGAAAATGCAAAATGGCATGGACCATGACATTGTTCATTGATAGTCATCGGTTTCTTGAAGATGGCATATAGGGATTTGAGTATAATCAAACAAGCCTTCCCTTACAACCACACATGCGAATAACACTTCAAGATTCCAAACTCCTTCCCACAATTTCAACAAGTTAGACTATAGTCGAATCTTTTCGTGTTCATTAAAATATATCAGGAAGACTAAAAAAGATAATAAAGATCTTAACCATGAACAAATACCAGATTTCTGGCCCAAGATTATTCAAAATGTAAGGTTATCGTATTTATCATTTTTGATTGCTGCTAAGTATTTGAGCCATGGTCCAAGATTATTGCAAAGAACAATAATTGGTGAAAAGATAATTCTAAATGAGAATTTCAAATATTAAAGCTAATGTAAGGAAGATTAATGAAAAGGTAATCCCTTTAATTGAAACGTCACTTTGGATGGGTGCTTTAAAACTGAAGCTTTTGTGAAAGATTGATGGAAGCGACATAGCATCAATTAATCCGGAGATGACCGATTCATGGTTTTTGGATATTTGGTATAAATTAGGCCAAAGATAGATGAAAAGATCATCCGTTAAATGGAAATTTCACTTTGGATGGGTGCTTTAAAGGAGATTCTTTTTACAAAGATTAATGGAAGCGGCATGGTGTCAAGAAATCTTGTGTACCCTGTATGACACATTTACCACTTCTCACCGATTCATCCGCTTTGCGTTTTGTGACCCCATCGAGACCGTCACAGGGGCCCTTTCCGTGGCCAGCTTAAAATTGTTCCATCTGGCTTTAAGACCGAACTGGAACTCATGATTTGCCCCAACATGGAATATGAGTTTATTTCTGTAATGACTAGTTTCTATAATGTCCAGTAGTGGACCATATCGACACCCTCATCCAATGCTTTGATCTGTGGCATGACTTTCTTCAAAATAGTTAACACTGTTGAGGCTGTGTGCGAAAGTTCCTCAGAAACTGCAACAAAGCTCTGGTGCACAACTTCTCCACCGTCGTTCCTGTAATTCATCGCTATTGGATGCAACGTAAAACCACTTTGAATTTCATCAACGGTTTTGCATCCATAATTTTCTGCGAAGTCCATGTGTAGGATCATTTGATGCTGTGAAAGGTTCTCTTTCAAGTGTTTAATTTCAGCATACCGTGTTCTCACACGGCTAATGCTTTCTTTAAACTCCAATGCTTGAACTTTAAAGTTTTCAATGTAAGTCTCCTTTTGTACTTCAGTATCTACTCCTTGTAACAATCTCGACTTTGCCCTTCTTCTCAACAGAAACTCATCGATAATAGTGTCCATGTATCCGTGTCCATTTTAGCTTGAGTATCAAATCTGTGAACACCGTATTTTATCCTATCTAAAGGAAATCAATCTATTTGATAAGTTGTAGAATTTCAAACTTTCTATATCAGCTTTTAACAAACTCTGTAATATTTTGCTGATGTTTTTCCAGCCTTCGTGCTGTATCATGTTTTTGCATTTGCAATCAATTTCATTTCATTAAATATCACGCCGCTAATGGCTGAAATATTGCCAAAGCGGCATTAAACAATAACTCACTCACTCATTTTAGCTGAAGTGCCATATTTGGTGTTTTGTACACAAGCAACAGTGAGTACTGATGAAAAAAGTGAGCAAAATATTCTTTGCTCGTATGCGCTGAAAAGTTTCCAGCGCAATGTTGATCTCATTATTCTTTGCCCATACTTCAAGTGGAGGTTGGAGATGTAGTCACTGAGGACTCGTGTTTGCACCTTTTCTCCATCACAGATCTTCGCGTCAGCTTTACCAGGTTGTGCTCGACTGTTGTCGTCCCTCTGAAGAAACTGGAGAATATGTGCTCTATATTTGAGAAGAACAGGCTTACGAGTGCCTCTGGAGCAAACTATCTCTTTGCTTGACACTTTGGAGAGTTTACGGCAACAAAAGCCTGTAACTGCACTTAGCATACTCAAACTTCTGTATTTTTTGACAATTTTTTCCAGACACAATTCTGTGTATCACTGAACGTTTACTGTTTTGTGCTCTCTTCTGCGTAGTCGCAGTCTCAGCAAGCATCACATTTCAAAACAATAGATGTTTTCTGATCCTGTGTTTCTGTTTTGTTGTAAGTCGTGTAGTTCAGTTTTACTCCTTGGTGTACCAACTGTTGAAACCTTTTTGCATTTTCTTGCTAATGTTTTCCTCAAAGACCCACACTTCTTTGTCAAAATGTCATTTTTACTCTTACCCGATATGCATTACCTAAAGCTCTGCTTCTCCTTTTACTTGGTCCAGTTCTACGTCCATTGAGCAGAGGTAATCTGACTCTCAAATGGTGACCATGATCCTCAGTTTCATAGCCACTTGTACATGTTTTTGCCACCTCGGCACCAGTTTCAACTTGGTCCTCTGCCACATTTGCTCTTTACCGCTTCTTCTTAAGCAGGTGTCTCAGCAGATTCTACTTGGGTTTTTTTGTGGTTACGCTTTGCCCGCTGTACACTGTTTAATTCAGATGAGGGAATGTAATTCTATTTTCTTCTCATACGTTCTTTTACCATATATGCCTCGCCATTTTGTTGTTTTTTCGTTCGCGATAGGCCTTTTGAATCTCAGCCCTTGTCTTCGACATAATTGCTGAAAATATAAAGGAAATGCACGTTACAATTTCATTGAAATATACGTTACCAATTAAAAAAAAATCTAAATGGTAATCAAATCTAATTTATATCTATATAATCTTTGGAGATATAATGTGTACCTCAATGTGTACAGTAAACAGTTATTCTTCAAGCATTATGTTTTACAGTAATGATGTAAGGATCACAAGCTCTGCATCGGTTGATATCAATTTCTAAGTTTCAAATTACATCATAAGATAATTTATCAAACACTGATTTTATTATATGGCCAGAGTATCGAAATTCTGTTTAACCAATACCTTTTCGATAAAAAAGTTATATTTTCAAATTACATGAAAAAGTACCTGCTTAATTGTGAAATGTACGTTACTGATGGTAACATACATTTCAAATAGAATTTAACAGCACAAATTCTGAAGATATCCATGAAACTAAAACCCCTTGCCATATTAGTTAATTTCAATCATTTATGAATGAAATAAACACAGAATCAATCACGTATTCGTTACGAAAAGGAAGTTTAATGAATTGTCATAAAACGATACTGACTCAAGTCTGAAGATCTGAAAGTTAGTTAATGACTGCGGCAAAATGGCAGAAGATTTCACAGAAGCACATTTAAAACTCAAATTAGGCTACTTTCACTTTCTTCTGTTTGTTGCGTACAAGTTGGTAACGTACATTTTGATCACGTACATGTCACATTTGATTAATTTAGTCACTATCCTATCTGCTAAAATTGATTTCAAATTTAAACTTTTGATTATGGTAGTCCACGTGAGTTACCAAATAATAACTGAACTTAGAGAAAAAGTTGAACCACATTTTGGAAGAAACAAGATGGTAACGTACATTTCAATGTTAAAGATCGACTGAAATGACAATGGCAACTTTCGTGATTCATAAAATATGTAGTCAAATTCGCCAGTATTTTGAATTTAAATTTTCTAAATCGGCCGATAAACAACTTTGATACGGCTTATCAAATCACCAGCTAATTGGTACCAGTTGAAACTGAAACGGCCACTGAAGCGTGTCCTATCGCGTGACGTACTAGTCGGCGGAAGTATAACCCCCTTAATGAAAGAACAACAGGAAATCTCACAGTCTTAATAACTGTTTAGACATATTCAAAGTCGTGCAAACAACTCAAAACACTGATAAATTGATGTTTATTATATCTTTGATTATGTGTTTTGTTCCAAGCGAAAGACAGTGTTTTAATACGATGCTATGCGCAATATGACATGTGTACATCAATTACGACGTCTGCCAAATGTTGTCACAACAATCAGACTGGTTTAACTAATTTTATTCTTTTATGACACAGATGGCCGTTGTGTAATCCTATTGTATTCAATTCCGATTCTTGATTAGATAGTCTCTAATTATACCTTCGTGAATTTTCACGCCTTGGACCCGCCAAGCGGAATATCTGTGCTGTCACAATGGCGTAACTCATGGCATTCGACTGCTACTTAGTTTATTGTCACGCCGTCCAGTCATTATGAACCATTGATCTTGTAGCAGATATATTCAACCTATAAATTAAGAGAAGGAGATTGCACTTCTACCAACGATTACACTCATTTTAAAAAGTAGATCGGTAATAACGGGTACCAACATTCTTTGGGATTACATAGGATGTTTCTAACGCTTGAGCAAGGTATGTTTTAATGTCATTGATTGTTAACTTCAAAGACAAAGATATTGCAACACGGTGTTAGATGTTATACTAGATAACAATATGATATATGTTTGTTGAAAACAAACTAATCATCCACTAAGTACTAAGTTGTCATAAAAGTGAAGTGAAAGAAAATATTTTTTCTACAGTAAACATTAAACAATTCATTTTGCATTGCCTCCCGTTTATTACAAAAACTTCCATTTTTTCTAAACAATTTAGAACTTCATATCGATAAATACACGTTTTAACACTACTAGTTAACCTATAGTGGTGGATCTCTCACCGACCAAGTTCTAAACCATTTTGATATAAACCCAACCACGAAAACCGCGTCCATTGATTGTCACAGTCCTATCAAAATGTAAGCAGTTACTTATCGTTTTTAGGAATTCTTTCGGTCATACTGTTGCCTTTATTTTGCTGTTGAAATAGCTTAAAAATACAAAGAAAATCAAAGGCCTGGACTTTCAGCTGACGACTAGCACGTCAAACATTGGGCGTGACTTTGAGTCATGCTTAGATGATTTTGACTAAGCGTACGCCATGGCAGTCTCATTAGGTGATTATCAAAAACAGGGGTATAAAAGGTATCCTAGAAGTCGAATTAAAGCGTATATTTTCTCATTTTTTGGCTCTATTGATAAATGAAGGGAATACAGATAATAATTTGTAATAATCAAAATTATGCGTTACGTCTCCTCTTTGAAATTACATATTGATTTGAATTTTTAAGTCTGTGTGTCTTTTGATAAGAGTTTGGAAACGATATAAAGTTGTAAATATCTTCATAGTAATAATGAAAAACTTTGTTTTCGCTGATTAATGGTAGCGAGGAGTTACTAATGTTACTGTAGAGGGCACACAAAGTGTCTGTAACGTAAATTTCTTAAGGAGACAAAGAAATCCTGAGATCCAACATCGGTAGAAAGTCATCGTGTGATAAAACAGTTACTGCTATGTGATGTTCAAAGGTTGCAGAAGATGTACATGTCAGTTTCGCATGTTCAGCCTCACAACAGAATAACTATTGCACTTGCGAAGCTGAAATTTTCGATGAGAGAAGGTCTGACACAACCCTTGATTCACCATACCTTATACCACATCAAACATGTTCCAAGTTTTGTTAAGAATATTGGGACGTCAAATGTGCCTACTTATTGAGTTTCAGTGAGATCTGCCACTTTTCTTGAAACATATCAAGCTTTTTAGCTAATTGGGCCTGAATTCGATAGCCCCGATTGGCTTATTCCATGGCATGTCAATCTGTCCGTAAACCTTTTCCTATTTCAACTTCTTCTCCAGAACAATTGGCTCATGAAATCTGAAATCATGTGTACATAGTGTTTGACTAATGACGTTTTTATTATCTGTTACTACTAACAGGGACTACAGACGCCAGCCCTAAAACCCTTTTTCATCTTCTTCTCCAGAAGCTAAAGACCTAGATAGATGAAACCTATGAAGACTATTTAGCTATGGGGATTCGAATTAATAGATTTGGTGATCCTGCGTCCCATATTAAGGGCCCCAGGAACCTCATCCTAAAAAACATTTTTATAACGTCATAATGAACTTGAAACCAATTAAATGTGTTGCAAGCAACATTATGTTTTGCCATTAAATTTTGGCGCATATTTACGAAAAAATATGATTCTTCTAAAAGTAAATCATTATCATTGTTATAATTGACTTTATATATCGGGAGGACCTTAAACTTGCCATTTCCACATTTTTTTAAATGTTCACTGAGAGGGATAGTTCGATTTCGGGGCTGGTTAATGTGGGATCGATGAAGGTTCATTCTCCTCTTTAATTTTTTTTTCTGTTTTCCCCGATATATTTCTCATTACATCCACCACATATGATAACATATATAACATTTTGGGTGTCACAATGCACGTTTTGTTTTACAACAAAAGTATCCTTTGATGAAATATTAATGGAACATCCTTCAATAATTCTTTCACACGTGAAGCAACGTGAATCTCCACACTTTGATACTTTCGGATTAACGTTAACTGAGTCATATCTAGAAGTAGTCAAAATTTTGCCTAAGTTTTTGGGTTGCTAACGGCTGTTTATGAAATTGCATTTATTGACAATCTTTTTAATTTTTTGACTAGGACTTAGAATAGGAAGATAACGTTTCACGATAGACATAGCATTATCATGCTTAGGGTTAAAAGTGGAGACAAGATTAAGATTATTTTTAGTATCGACGTTCTTTTCCACTTTAAATCTAAGTTGTTGCTGGTCCGTATTTAAAGCTTTCAATATACTATCACTCATCAATTTTTTTGGAAAGTAAAAAAGCTTTTCAGTTCATCAAGGCGATTGATTTTAACATCATCATTAGAAACAATTGCACAAACTCTTCTTGCTAAACAATAGGGAATGTTGCGTTTGGTGTGATGGGGGTGGCATAAACCAAGGTCCAAATACTGATGTGAATCTGGTTTTTTTATAGAATATATCCGTTGCTATGATACCTCCTGTATCTATCTTAACAATGACATCAAGAAAATTCAAATGTCCATTATGGCATTCCATGGTAAGTTTCATGGAAGGGTCAAGAGAGTTAAGGATTTCGTGAATAGTTTGAATAAGATTATTGTCGTTTTTAAGTATGATAAAGACGTCATCTAGAAAACGCTTCCACGAATTTTCTACGTGTTCTCTCATCTGAAGCTTAAAAACTTCTCCAACTTAAGAGTAGAATAAATTTTCTAAATAGCCAAGTACTGAACTTGCAAAAGTTGCCGCCACTTTTGTGCCCATTTCTACGCCTTAATTTTAGAGTAAAAACATCGATCAAAATAAAACACATTGTTTTCAATAACTAGACTTAAAGCTTCGATGATAACCTCATTTGAAACTCTATATGGTATTTTATTGCGACATTTATCAAGCCAATATTTGACAGCTTTTAGTCCGAGTTCTGTATCTATATTACTGTAAGATATAGACTTATAGACTGAAAGTTACCAATATGGATCCCTCTGGTACCTTTTCTGGGAGCTTACATAAATAGTCAATATCATCTCTAGTATAACTTTTTACATGCGTACAAAGAGGTTTGAGGATAATATGTATGAAATTACTTAGTCTTTGAGTATGACTTTCTGGTCCTCTGACAATGGGTCTAAATGGAAGGTCGTCAGAGTCTTTAACAGAAATAACCGTGTTGCATTCATTAGAGACAGCATCTTGAAATGTTTTACTTTTGTGTATCTTAGGAAACCCATAAAAATACGCAGTTTTTGCCTATAATTTCCTATACAAATTATAAATACACACACACACACATATATATATATATATATATATATATATATATATATATATATATATATATGTATATATGTGTGTATGAATTCTCATATGTATATTCAATTAGCAGCTGGCGCCTGTGGAAGATCATGACAATAGTAAGATAATCATTAGATTTTTAAAATTTTAGGGTTAGTTTTAAAAGCTAAATAGTTCGGTATAGGAAATGTAGAGTTCATGATCGAAAAAGGACAATGAAGCGCGTCAATCAGTCAAATTTAAGTTTCAAAACTTAAATCCATAGCAGTTAGAAGGACGGTTAGGCGTTGGTAGTCCCTGACAGGTTAAATAACTAGTATTCATATAAAATGAATGACGTGTGTCTACTTTGAATATAAGCTGTTTTTCAAAATTTCAAAGGAAGTATGAATCTATTTGTCATTTGAGGATGAATATGTTAGATGTTTTGCATTTATGTAATTATGTTTCGCATTTATAATTAGATGTGTATGAAAGTCAAACAAAATTTCAAGAAAATCGCTTTAAAGGCACTAACGAGTGTAGGTTAATCTTCAGTGAAGCGAGACTTCTCAGAATAGAATATTGTGACGTATTTTATGCGCTTCAATTTACATTTAGAAAGCATACCGTCTCTAACTTCAACATTGTAAATTTTCATGTAAATATATCAAATTGCAAGATGTGTAAGTCATATTGTAAAGGTTGAAATAGCACATACCTGTACAACATTAATATTTACGCTTTTCTATGTAATTGTTCTATCATCGATAACGTAGAAAACATTGTAAAGGTAAATAGGTAAAAAGTTTTGTTTTTGTTGTAACTTATTCCCCCGCTCACTAAGACCTAAAGTTTAAGAAATTGAGCTTTTGTGATGATTTGTGATATTTACAAATTTAAGAAATGTTGATAGATGTCCAATGGAGTAAGGAATGGTAGAAAAAAATGGAATATAATCAGCATGGTGTTTGGATAGAATCGTGACCTCAATGTTAAGAATTCACGTACGATCATAGGAATTTATGTCAATATAATGTAAGAAATGGGTTACAACACTATTTGTACACTCATACGAATCAAGGACGGACATAAATCAGGCCTATTCGGGACAATGTATTAAGATTCATATTCCTTCATCTCTTGTCTTGACGGGTTGGTGATGATAATGATACATTTATAAAATTCATGGTTAAGCAACTTTAACGTCAGCCTATATTCTCCTTTTTAAAAACTACATTGTATGTGGTTAAACTGCCTTTAAAACTTACTCTTTCGGATAAATACTCCTAACGACTCATGCATGATCACTGAGAGTGGTATCATTTACCACTACTGTGCAATTAGGATCTAATTGTCCATATTCTGAAATTCAGAGTCACTGTTCAGTTTTTGGGATAATATTGGACATACTGGGTAATACCAACCAAAGCAAACCATCCTTGTTATTGTATCATCACATTGACTGATTTCAAGAAAGAATCCTGGGAATGTAATGGTTTGTATGGTTTGACGTCTTGGATTATGTCTGATAGGTTGGACATGATGAAGGGTTCTTCGAAGAGAATGCTTGGTTGACTGTCCGTGAGTTTATTCCGCAAAGTTTTTTTTACAGCTCCATTTGCGTTGATAATACTGATTCAAATAATTTATTTGCCGTATTCACTTTCTCTGCGCCAGACGTTATGACTAAAACTGAACCTGCTGTGGTGGTGATTTCTATAAGTATTAATGTCATGGTGTCGTGGTGCCAACTTTGTATTATCTTCATATTGTCTCAACGAAAATGGTATCTCAATCCATGCATTAGTGCATTTAGTCTCTTTTTAAGGGCAAGGCCTTAGGCGTACTGTACCTGGATGTGCTGGTCTGTGTGATATTGTCCTGATCCTTCTACCACAAAATGATGATCGTAAGTCACTAAGGCAACCAGAGTTTGATGTTACAGAATGGGAGTTAAGGTTATTCATATATAAAGATAACAAAACTACAATTTTATAGTAATTTTTTTTATTAATATATTAGTTACATGTTTGCATTAAAATAAGGTAAAAGGAACACTCAGTGAAAACATATACATTATGCTTAGTATGATATATATGTTTTTTTAAAGTAAAAAGATTGATGTTGCTGTATGTCAATTGAAATATGGTGCATCAATGGCAGATTGTATTGCAGACAATGCTGTTTCCCATGTAATAAAGAAGAATTACTCGTAGATATAGAGAGATATACAAGAGATTAATGTTGCTATATGTCCATTGAAATATGGTGCATAAATGGCAGATTTTACTGCAGACAATGCTGTTTCCGATGTAATAAAGAAGAATTACTCGTAGATATAGAAATATATTAAAGAGATTAATGTTACTGTATGTCAATTGAAATATGGTGCATCAATGGCAGATTGTATTGCAGACAATGCTGTTTCCCATGTAATAAAGAAGAATTACTCGTAGATATAGAGAGATATACAAGAGATTAATGTTACTGTATGTCAATTGAAATATGGTGCATCAATGGCAGATTTTACTGCAGACAATGCTGTTTCCGATGTAATTGAAAGAAGAATTACTCGTAGATATAGAGAGATATAAAAGAGATTAATGTTACTGTATGTCAATTGAAATATGGTGCATCAATGGCAGATTTTATTGCAGACAATGCTGTTTCCCATGTAATAAAGAAGAATTACTAGTAGATATAGAAAGATATATATAGAGATTAATGTTACTGTATGTCAATTGAAATATGGTGCATCAATGGCAGATTTTTATTGCAGACAATGCTGTTTTCGAAGAAATAAAGAAGAATTACTCGTAGATATAGAAAGATATAAAAGAGATTAATGTTACTGTATGTCAATTGAAATATGGTGCATCAATGGCAGATTTTACTGCAGACGATGCTGTTTCCCATGTAATAAAGAAGAATTACTCGTAGATATAGAGACATATAAAAGAGATTAATGTTACTGTATGTCAATTGAAATATGGTGCATCAATGGCAGATTTTATTGCCGACAATGCTGTTTCCCATGTAATAAAGAAGAATTACTCGTAGATATAGAAAGATCACTAACACTATGAAGAAGACTTTGGCAGCGCAACATGATAATATAGTTAAATGTCTAAAGTAAAGACGTTTGATATTTCCCTTCCGATTAAGACAGCCATGGATTACTTTTCATTTTAATCAATTGATTTTTAAAAAATAATGAAATTTTTAGCGGAACCAATAAGGCAAAAAGATCACGATTAGCCACTCAGCAGAATACCAAAATAGAGGAGTTATGACATATAGTAAGACACATTTATGTTCATTTGAATATGAATAAGTTGGGTGAGTCAGTGTCAGAATATATGTTTGTTCAGAGGATTACAATCTACTTTATATGAAGAAAAACTATAATGTATAACTTAATGTCTTCAATTAAAAGGCCTGTACATGATTAGAGATTGTGAGTAAAGTTTTCACAATCTTCAGCTTCAATGCTAGACACATGTTGTATTACAGGTACCAACCGTTTGTCCACAATTCGGACATTTATGGATGTAACCTGAGCCTAGTCCGATAAGGAAACAGATTCCAAAAGGAAAACTGAAAAGGAACAGGAACAGAATTCAAATTTTATGTGCTTTCTTAATGGATGTTTTCCTGAATTTGTTTCAAGAACTTAGAAAACATCATTCGTGTTATGAGTACGTGATTGTTCATAAGTTTAACATTGAATAGATTGTTGTATTGTGTAGTGGGTCACACTTGCACTTGTTTTGATAGTCTAAGCTGGCAGTGTCTACACTCATCTATTCTAGAATGTTCTATCTATTTCTTGATTGCTTGTGTTGGATACTTCTGATTGAAGTTTGTCGTGGAACTTTGGAAGAGTATTCAAGAAGGTATCTTCCTATGTAAAGGCCGGCAATAGAATTCTTACTCATCTTGCTTCTTACAATCAACTTTGCTATCAACTGCCGTGCCACTGTTTTTGGATACCGTTACAAGCCGGATTCATCTATCTCCTATCAAGACCCACTGACTGTTTCCTAAATTCATCAACTGTGTGATTCATAAGGACTTTTGAATATATATAGTTAGCTAATTAGTGTGACTCATTTGATATTGTATTATAGCTTGATATTGTAACCTGAAACACTTTGTTTATTATTTGAATGAATAACTTATAATTAATGTACAATTGTCTTGTTATATTTTTCTGGTTTGACTGGGGACATTTTCCCATTCCAAATTCATTCCAAACAATCGTAAAGTTAAGTAATTTAAAAGTTCAATTTGAATAGTGTCTTAAAATACGAAAAGTACTAAAATGTTATTGAAATGCCATTTATCTAATTAAATGTTTATTCCATATTTATATGCTAAGGTATGGGAAGGTCTTGCAATGAAAGGATGGGTCAGGAAGAAGATTTGATCAAATATGATTAGATTAATATGTACACTTATAGAATAAAAGAAATAGGAAACCTCCTGGTTGATTGGGGAAGTCGTTTGATAGAGAAGTTGCAATTCGAAATATAATCTTTCAAGATGAAGAACATTAGATACATACCAAAACAGCAACGTGATGATCATCAAGAATATGGCGCATCCATCTATTTGATCTTCCACGTTGGTGACGACCCTAGCAAGACAGTGCTGGCATGTGATTCGAATAGGAGATCGTGGGTACGACATGTCTTTGCCATATGGATAAAAAAAAATGGCATCGCCCGGAATATTCCTTTCATTCGCTCTCCTAGCCTCGTTTGCGTTCATATAGAACTCTCTTGGGACTGGAGAAAATAGAAATATAGTCACAAGCGACGACAAAAGGATCCATAGCATAAAAAGCACATTCATTGTGCACATTGTCATGTGATAATCCCTCAAATCTTCATGAAGATTTACTAATGCATTAAGCATCAGCAGCATATTTAATATGACCAAATACAAACTGTGATTATTGCAAAGAGGTTGTTAATGCGAAAAACCTATGATACTTATGAATTGTTTGTAGTGTTATTCTGCTTCTTTCAAAACAAGTTTCAAATCTCTAAGTGCATTTTGAAAAATTAGCCCATGGTATTGGCAAAAACGTATTTTCCCCGATTTTGATCATTTATTGTTAACGAAAATGACTGTTTGCGACCAATGATTTTATTGATTGGTAAAATGACCACAGTATTCCTGCAAAAATGGTGCCATTTTTCAGTCTAACTTTATTGTCCTTTGAATATGGTCACACGAGCTAAGGCGCCCGACTTTGAAGAGCTGCAGAAAAAAAAGTATTGAGAAATTTGCAAATGTTAAATATTCACTCTTTTTCAGAGAGGAGTTTCCCAAAGGTGCATGGGTCCGGAAATTTTCAAAAAGTCAAAAAAGGAATATGGCGGCGGAACTATGCATGCTACGAATTCGTCGTTATTTACGTTCTTGCTCCAAATGTAATTGCCTATCGTTTACAAAGGATTTCAGGTCTCTAAGTAAATTTTGAAAAAATATACCATGTTAAGTTGCACATTTGAGTGCTAATGTGCCTTTTTCCTTAACACTTATTCCGATTCGGCCCAAACGCTAATTGGAACTTCTTCTCATGAAGGTCTATCAGACTGGCAATTTTGACTGTAATAGCTTTAGTGGTTTTGGCTTAATCGTGTCCACAAAATCGGTGGAAAAAAATAAAACACGCCAATACCAATAAGGATTCAGCTAAAATGCTGCACCCTTAAGTATAAATATTTAAAAATAAAATGATAAAACGTTTCATTATTAGATAGTGATAGTGCGGAAGTGTGTCAATGAAAATAAACTGTGTAATCACTCACTGGTGAACTTTACATTGGTATGAGTGACGTGTGACGCGTTATGAACTCGCCTGGCGACACAACGTTAATGCAAGCGTATTTCACTCAAAATTTGCAAAGCTTTGGTGATATAAACAGAATATAATTCTACATTTCATAATGTAGTCATGCCAAACTTGTTTTAACTATATTTAGCAACTTACAAATAAAAGTATTACCAAACAGAATAGTTAGAACAATTTAGGAGTAAGTTAGTGTGAAAACAAGGTCAGTTACCGCTCTTCACAATATCATTAAACTCGTTTGACAAACACTCTTTTGTAATATAGCAGGTTGAAATGTTGACTGATTTTCAAAATGCAGTGCAAACATTTAAATCACAGGTATGGAGTACCTTGGGGTCGGGGATGGTTACCCCGAACTGGCTGCTGGGATCGCACGGTCTGTTGTACTTGCTCATGAGGCGGCACACCTGTGCAAAACAATGCACGTATCTACACATAGAAAGTGACACATTTGTATGATAATATTTATAAATGCTCATAACTATTTCTTCATACAATATAAGAGTCAATCTGTATTCAGTACTCAGAAGGCCTCAGGTCTATAGTACATTACATATACATTTGTTGATACATATTTCACATTCATGAAACAAATCGGTTTCTGTATACAGATGCATAAAATATATACATGGACAGGTTTTCAATTTCTTCATTATTTAAACTTTTTTAAAGTTAGGAGAATATAAACATATTTGGGTGTCAATAGTATTTTTCCTTGATATATTTGTTTCGAATGTTACTGTAAATAGGACATACAAGTAAAAAATGGTATTCATTTTCAATTTCATTTGACTGGCATAGTTTGCAGAATCTATGTTATCTTCTTACGTGTTTGTATATTTAGATATCTACGTTTCTAAATAAACAGTTCATGCGAAGAACATCTCAAACGTGCCAAGCTGATTTTTAACATTCAAACAAGATAGGTAGTATTCGTTACGGATATTGCTTTTAAACATGACGTTGGTGTCGCCTTTGCTTGAAGTTAATACTTTTTCTTGCCAATTTTGAAAATACATATCTCTTTGTCTTTGAGTAAATGATTTTACGAATTCGGGATATATTCCAGTTTCCTGGTTATGCCAAATATTTCCAAAACCAGTTGAGAACAATAACTTCTTTACATCTGACACCCAGTTTTAATGTCCATTTCAAATAAAAGCATCATAGTATAGAATTTCTTTGGTAGGCGGTAAGACGGCATGTGTGTAATAGTTTTATTCACTACCGAAGTACTTTACAATAGGGATAGATGTATAAAGGAAACCTGCCATATTCTCCATAAATAATGACACTCGGAGTGTTCTGTTTAACACCCAAAAATCTTTTACAGGCATACAGATGTACCTTTTCTAAGTTTACAAATGTATGTAATCCCCATATTTCTGCCCCGTATGAAAGAATAGCATTTATCTTTACATCAAATATTTTAAAACTGAGTTCATAATGAGATCTCGTAGTGTGTATAGTTGTCTTAGAATTCCTAGTAATACTTTTTTTGCTTGCACAGCTGCTAATGTACATGTAATGACCATGATAGATGACTTGTGAAATATACAACAAGATATTCATAAGAATCTGTAGTTTCAAGTTTGCAATTATTGTAGAACCATCTCTCATTTTTTGCTAGTTTTCCACCATTTTAAACACCACTACCTTTGTTTTCTATTAATTTCGATTTATTGTTAATTTTGACTGTTTACATTCTCCAGCTCATATATTTGCTTTTGTAAACCAATTACAGTACTTGATATCAAGCCGATATCATCAGAAAAAAATTAAAGAAATATTTGGAAATGTTTACTGATTTTATAAATGCAGTGCAAACATTAAAATCACAGGTATGGATTACCTTGGGGTCGGGGAGGGTTACCCCGAAGTGGCTGATGGGATTGCACGGTCTGTTGTACTTGCTCAGGAGGCGGCACACCTGTGCAAAACAATGCACGTATCTACACATAGAAAGTGACACATTTTTATGATAATATTTATAAATGCTCATAACTATTTCTTCATACAATATAAGAGTCAATCTGTATTCAGTACTCAGAAGGCCTCAGGTCTATAGTACATTACATACACATTTGTTGATACATATTTCCCATTCATGAAACAATTCGGTTTCTGTATACAGATGCATAAAATATATACATGGACAGGTTTTCAATTTCTTCATTATTTAAACTGTTTTAAGTTAGGAGAATGTAAACATATTTGGGTGTCAATAGTATATTTCCTTGATATATTTGTTTCGAATGTTACTGTAAATAGGACATACAAGTAAAAAATGGTATTCATTTTCAATTTCATTTGACTGGCATAATTTGCAGAATCTATGTTATCTTCTTACATGTTTGTATATTTAGATATCTACCTTTCTCAAGGTGCAAACATTAAAATCACAGGTATGGATTACCTTGGGGTCGGGGAGGGTTCCCCCGAAGTGGCTGCTGGGATCGCACGGTCTGTTGTACTTGCTCATGCGGCGGCGCACCTGTGCAAAACAATGCATGAATATAGTTCTTCGTCTTTTCTATAGACATATTCTAGACATAGAAAGTGACACATTTATATGCTATAATATTTATTATTGCTCATAAATATTTCTTCATACAATATGATGTATCCAAGAAACTGAAACCTTAAAAAGTCACATGCAACATAAATAGTAATCAGCTCAGTTTATGGCCGTTTGAGGGGTGTGAGACAAAAGTTGTTATAGGTTAATGTTTTAGCTATGTAACGTGTGACCATCGGCTCTCTTCTGCAAGTCATAGCAGATAATTGATTCCTAAAAAATACATGGACTCGAAAATTTGCAAAAATGTGAAAAATCATGTTGGCGCCGAGACCTTGAGTTTTTTTTTCCAAGATGTTTTTAATAGCATTTTATGAAAAATTCAAATGCATTTTGAATAAAAATCAACGTCAATTTACAAAATTATGGTTCGACCTAGGCCTTTACTGTCTAATCGATTTGGCACAAAAGCTCAGTTTTGCCTTTCATTATAGTAAGGTCCTCCACACAGAAAGTTTTGGCTTAAATGCTCAGATAGGATTCAGTGCTAAAGGATGATAATATATCACAAGGTGTGGTTTAAACAATATTTATTTCAAAAGAAAGGGATTGGTAAACAGGCTATACAGCCTATCTGAATACCTCTCCCATACAAAAATATATATACAGCATAAAGTTCATTCATCATCATAGACAAAACACAATTAAACAAAAACAGTAAAATATTTAACAAGAAAAACGGTTTGTAAGGGTAAAATAGTCATGAACAGATTCTAAATTGTTTAGGTTGATATCATCAGATAAAGAGTAGTTGCCAAATAATATGGTTTGAACATCATAACCATTGACGTAGAAAAAACACTTTGACCGAATTTTCGTGTAATTTGGACAGATAAATAAATAATGAATGACATCTTCATAATGATGACCGCAAGTGCAAGTTGACATATTTTGTAAAAAACGATCAAATTTATGTGCGTTTAGATTGCTGCAGCCAAGTCTTAATTTACAGTGGATAATTTGGTTGGTTCTTGTTCCAATATTTCTGAAGACATGATGTACATTACATGAGATATTTCGGTCAAAGTGTTTTTTAAACGAAGCAACGGAATCTACGTTTCTAGTTTCATTATCTAACATATTCCATTCAAAAACAGAAGATGGTAAAAATGATCTTTTATATGATTCTGTACGAAAAAGAGGAACTTGAAGCGTGTTAGATGATCTTGATTCATACATTGAGGCGGAGGATATGTTAAATGGAATTAAATCAGATAAATATTTTGGAGTTTTGTTATAGAACATTTTATGAAAAACACACATTTGATGAGTTCTGCGACGTTCGCTTAGAGACGTAAAACCAGTTTCAAGATAAATTTTTGAATGGGTGACTCCTCTAACGGATCCACATATGGTTCTAAGAGCATCTAAGTGCAGTTTCTCTAATAACAGTTCTTGACTTTGCGTACAATTATTCCAAATATAATCACAATAATCAAATATAGGTAAAATGAATGAGCTGTATAAAGTCTGTAAAGTTTTTCTATGAAGGCGATATTTGAGACTTCTCAGGCAAATAATCATAGGGCTAACCTTAGAAATAGTATCATTTATATGTGTTTTCCAAAGGCCATCACTTTGCAGGGTCAATCCCAAATGTTTATGACTATCAACAACTTTAATTTGTTCACCATTCATAACCAGATCTGGCATTAATGTAACTGTTTTCTTTCTTGAAAAAATTATAGATTCTGTTTTGTTATGGTTGAAATCTACCTCCATTTTTGGGCCCATTTACCAATTAAATTTAAATCATCATTTAGCTTATTGGAAGATAAAACAGGATCATCTATTATTACATATAGAGAGGTATCATCAGCAAATAGTTTAATGTTACACTGGATATCTTCAACAATGTCATTAATATAAACTAAAAAGAGCAAAGGTCCCAAAACTGACACCTGGGGAACCCCAGCATCAATTGATTTTACATTTGATTTGTACCCATTAATAACTGTGAATTGTTTTCTATTTTTCAAGTAACTTTCAAACCATGATAGGAGAGAATCCCGAATCCCATTAGCCCATAACTTATGCAGGAGACCCTTATGCCAGACCCTGTCGAAAGCTTTACTTATGTCGCAAAAAACAGCGCGTACTTCCATGCCGCTATCCATCGCTTTAGCAATATAATCATATAAATGGGTGAGCTGATATGATGTAGAATCACCAGTCGTAAAACCTGACTGAAAAGGAGTTATAGTTTCATTATCTAAGAAAAAAATTGGATACATGTTTAAAGACACACTTTTCAAATACTTTTGATAAACAACTGGTAAGTGAGACAGGTCGATAATTTGTACAGCTATGAATATTATTTTTCTTATTATTGGAACTACAGATGAATATTTCCATAAACATGGGAACTCAGACGTTGTGAGTGAAATATTGAAAAGGTCGCAGAGAGGAACTGACAACTGTTCAGCTAAACATTTCAAGACCCGGTTACTAAGATGATCAGGGCCTGTTGCTTTTGTAACATCAAGAGATAATAAAATATCCCTAACTTCTACATTTTCTAATCTTAAATCATAGAAACAATGATTGACAGCCACATTAGAATCAATTTCTACAACACCATCAGAATCATTATTAACCCGTGCTATACTCACAAAGTAGTCATTGAATATATTGGCTTTATCAGTGTCATCTTCATAGACTACATTATCATGTTCAATGTGTGGAAATACCTTTGCTTTGTCTGTATGTTTGAGATAATTTTTGACAATGTGCCACCAACATTTGCTACCATGTTCGGTATTAACAACCTTATCAAATTTGTCAACATATAATGCTTTGCTTTTACGTATTTCAGATATCAAGTTATTTCGACATTTTCTAAATTTTCCCCAGTTACTGGATGAATTACTTCGTTTTGCCTTTCTGTGAATTCTATTCTTTTTACGCATGAGCTTTCTAACAAATCCGTTCATCCATGGGGCATCATTAGGGCGAATAATAACAGTTTTATTTGGGATATTTGAGGAACAAAGATCTGTAAGAGCATTTACAAATTTAGGTGCAGTATTATTTACATCTTCATCTTGTGTAATGAAACTCCAATCAATTTTGTTCGTATTCTGTCGAAATATATCTAAATCAATATTTTCATAATTATAAATGATTCTTGAATAGGCTTTCCTAGATTGTTTAGGACACTTTAGCGACACGCACACTGAACAATGATCACTACAGATTGGGGGAGTAACACTAGATGATTTTACAATATCAGGACAAGAAACTAATATTATATCTATAAGTGTCTTTGATTGTTGAGTTAAACGTGTCGCCTCATTTATCAATTGTTTAATACCATAAATAGACATGATATTTTCAATATTAGGATCCAATCTATTAATCAAGTTAGCATTAAAATCACCAAGCACAATAGTTTTGATATTAGTATCTATAGCTAAACCAATAGACTCTTCAATCAGGTTCCAATAGTGGGAATTAGCATTTGTACTATAAAAAGGCCCTATAAGATAACTCTTATTTTTACATGTTATCTGTACCCATGCTGCCTCTAATCCCGGAAGTTGTAAGTCATGTCTATGCTTACAGTAAATATAGTCCTTGACATAAATTGCAACCCCGCCTCCCCTTGTTTGTCTATCATTTCGAAATGGTGGATGAAATCCAGTCATGTGAATATCAGTGTTTGAGATTCCGTCATGCAACCATGTTTCTGATATACAAATAACATCATATTCGTGTAGTTCTGCGTAAACTAAATCTACTTTTCCATTCAGACTACAGACATTATTATGTACAATACTTAGATCTGCGAAACCAGGTCCCGGGTTGGGGTGAACATCTCCACAACATATCAGCAGTAAGAGAGCTATCTGTATACCCCTGATCCCGAGTGTGTACACTAACGTTACTAAGTAGAAAGTATTTATGTCTATTTTACCCTGCTTTCTATTAAAGGATTTACAATGATATACCCCAATTCTCTGGCGATATTGTGTAATGTCAACCCCCATCTAGAGATTTGAAAAATACAGATGTTTGTAAGAAAAGGGGTACATGTACTTGAAGGCAAGAAATATCTATGTTTGTGTCATACGTGTCATATTGGTCAGCGTGTATGTTTGTCTAATAATGATAAATGGCATGATGTTGGAGTTAACAGAGTTTGTCACTGTTTTAAGTATGTAACAATATCTTGATATTTTGTTTAAACATAAAAGAAAAAAGAAAACAAAAAATTGTCGATAGAGAGTTTCTATCAGTGTGTGCAAAATGAAAACAAGGAGTGCCAGGGAGAACCCAACCCTAATGTAAATAAGTTATGTAGCCCAGACCTTGTGTAATACTGTGTGTATGACCTAACACCAGCATTAAATCAGTCATTAAAAAAATTACAACAAAACGAATTTGAAGGGAATGTCACCGACGTTTTTTGTTTGAAGCCAGTTTCTAACTTCTGATTAATCAAGTAACTGACATCATTTCTAAGAACAATCTATCAATTACATCAAGGTGTTATTTAAGTAGTAAAAATAGCATATATACAGTTGAATCAATCTAAGTTTAGGTCTTAGGAAATAAAATAGAGGAATCGCAACAAATATGCTTATGTTTCAAGTAAAGTTTTAATGCATTTAACGCATTAACTGTATATTATACTTTACAATGATCATTTGCTACAGAATTTGTGCTGTTTTTGCTCCTTACTGATTTTTGCTCATGCTGTTTCATGTATTGCTGCTATTAGTCACACTGAAAATGAAACTTGAAATTTACCATCTTTGACAGTGGGTGTAACAGTTGTCATGAACATAATTGAATTAAATGTTTATATCCTTGATAGTATATTTTTGCCTTTCTTTAGAGGTACTAAACAACGTTGCATGATTTGTATGATTTGTTGTTTGTGAATTACGACGTTCTGGAAACACACTGTTAACACATCTTTTCCTGGATTTGCATACTAACTGTTGTCCTTGAATCTCAAAGACCTTTGTCCTGTCTAACTCTCATGCAAAAATGATGAAATTCCTCGCTTAGGTTTTTGAAATATCTATCCTTGAAATTGGCGATTTTTTAAAAATTCACCAACTTTGAAAATCAGTCGTTCAGTAAAAAAATCAACGTAATTGCCAATGCTTCAGCTAATGAATGTGTGAATTTCAGCTTCCAAATATATGTATCTACAGACGAGATATTTCTCAAAGGTGCATGTGGTCGGCCAGTGATTTAGCTTTAAGAGCATTTTAAAAAATACGCCAATGTTGATTTCCAAAACGTTGAGTGGTTCTGTGCCTTGCCTTGCAACATCCGATTGTGCCAAACAAAACTTAGTTTCGAGACTAAATAATAATTACTTTCTATCTGGTGAATTTTAGCTGAATCTGATTGAGCGGTTTTTGGGCACAAAATCCGTGGAATAATAATGAAAATAAACACGCCATTTGACTAAAAATCAATATTGTAACCATGGAGATATCAATAGATTTAACACTGAAGTGCTGCTTGAACCTGTGAATTCTGTATTGAAAACAAGATTAGGAATAAAAATAATATCTGCCTATTAGTGTATTCCTCTTATTGGATATCTATCTGCGGAGACTGAACTATTTTCTCTTGTGTTTTTTCTCCAGACGTATATCAAACCATGAAAAGCTTAAGTGATGTTTTTTTTTCAAAACCGATATTAATCAGTGTAGTGCTAACCAATCTTCACAAGATCCTGAAACAAAACCTTCCCAAAATTAGAAGAGTTGGACAGAATAGGAGTTAATTGAGGAAGCTCACTTGGCAAATTCGCCTTTGGTGAAGGCTGTTGCACACCTAGTTGTTGCACACCTAGTTGTTGCACAGGCTCACGCATAGCCTGTTCCATTGGCACAGCTGTGTACGGAGGCGGGACATCAATCTCTGGAAAAATGTCATTCTTACATCTTTAAGTTGTATAGAGTTGTACAGCTAGAGTTTTATAATATATAGAATTGTTTACACAGATAAACGTACTTTGCACAGAGAGAGATTTTGTTTTACTTTTCATGCTTTCGACGATAGATCACCCTTCTTTATATTTAATTTGAATAATGTAATTTTTCTTTTTTAACGATTTTTGTGGGAATATAATGATTTCTAAGGTTTCCTTGAGTGGCATTTTAGAACTTAAAGACAACTAAGTACAAATATTTATTGATGACAACTTTTTTATTCTGAGATTTGCGACGTTTCGATAGAAATTCTTAATAGTTATCAAGCGTGGTCTAGAATCAAAGTCGAAACGTTGCATATCTTAGAAAAAAAATTGTCATCCAATAATTTTTTACTTTGATACCTATGGTGTGGATAAAACATGAAAACGTGCTTACGTGTTTGATTTGAAGCCATCGTGTTTAATCTCGATCAGTCAGTTGATTCTGAAATATACAGTAATTGCTGTTCTTTGATGATCGATAATGAACAGGCTTCTCATTCTGCTTGGCGAATAATGAGAAAACCGGTTGTTGACAAGAGGAATATAAGAACTTAAAAAGGTTGAGCACTTTTCATTTATGTGAAGACTTAAAAAGATCTGATGTCCATCAGGGGGAAGATGTTACAAAGGGAAATGCATTTGGCTTCAGATCACGTGTCCTAGGTGCGAATTCAACCAGATGCCTTGAAACTATGTTCTT
This sequence comes from Phorcus lineatus, assembly GCA_921293015.1. Taxonomy (NCBI): domain Eukaryota; kingdom Metazoa; phylum Mollusca; class Gastropoda; order Trochida; family Trochidae; genus Phorcus; species Phorcus lineatus. The sequence goes on along the minus strand of OV121096.1, from coordinate 5,856,042 downwards.
ACTTAAGAATTTGGCTTGCAGTAGGTTTTGAGGGAACAAATCACTCTATTTCAATGGACTACACTACAAGAACACTACATAACACTACACTTCATGCACACATTACAAAATGTACACAACCCTACATGCACTATTCACAACATGTACATTGTACACGACGCAAAATGTACAATACACTGCATGTATAATACACAATATGTACACTACACTACATGCACAATACACTACTAATACAGTATACAACATGTACATTACACTACATGTACACTACACTTCATGTACACTTCACAACATGTACACGACACAACATGTACATAACACTACATGTATACTACACAATATGTACAATACAATACATTACATATACAATACACTACAAGTACAGTACTCAACATGTACATTACACTACAAGTACACTACACAACAATACACTTCAATCACACTACACAACAATTACACTGTTCAATACATTATGTGTACACAACACCTCATGTACATGACAAAACATGTATACTACACAACACCGAACACTTCTGCAGCGACTACGCGACAACAACGAGATAGGCCCAACCCTCCACAGCGAACTTCTTGTCCAACATTCGCAGCCGCCTTATGCTAGAGCCACAATAAAAATTCACAAAAACTCTATCAAAGCCCGATTCCTTGTCTGCTCCAGAAATACGGTACATTACAATACAGCCCAATACCTCTTCCAACTCCTTGCCCCACTGGCGAAGACGGCTAAATCCTTCATCACCGATTCCAGTGAGTTCTGCAACAATATCAGCGCCATCAACAAACCAGGGAAGCTCCTGAGGTATGACGTTGTGGACGTCTTCATCAATGTCCCCCGAGAAGAAGCCTTAACCATCAAGACCAGGGTGGAAGAAGTTCCTTCTACCCTTGATACCCACCTTTCAACAGACAGCGTCATAGAACTCATTAATTCCTGTGTCAGCTCAACCTACTTCACCTGGAAATATAAGATTGTCCAGCAGACGCATGGCCTTCCCATGAGTTCCCCATTATCCCCACTGATAACCGAGATTTAAATGACCAACCTACAAGAAACTGCGATTGAAACATCCCCCATACATCCCACCTACTGGTTCCGGAAAGTAGACCATCTGCAGGCCACAGGCAGACCTAAGTCAGAAAAAACCCCATAACCCGCAGGTGTTGTCTACAAGATCGATTGCAACTGCGGCGAATTCTACGTAGGAGAAACTTCACGCCTGCTCACCTACAGGATCAAGGAACACCAGGCATCAGTTAGGATGAAGGACTCCAAATCAGCCCTGGCAGTTCATGTGAAAATCCATCCAGACCACATCATCAACTGGGACAACATCAATGTCATAGAAACAGACAGGACTACAAAATCCGCAAACTTCTTGAAGATATCCATATCATAAATATAGGTCTCTGTAACTCTTATAAAATCCATTATACTTTTTATTTCATTACCTATTTATGTACTACATGTTTGCCATGTAATTACTGTGTACATTTACTCAATCAATGGTATAAACTTCTACATGGCTTCTCATCATTATGCATCCCTTCTCAATATGTCTACATCAACTTATCTACTGTATAAACACCTCCTCAATCTGTGTACATCAACTTAATCTACTGTATGAACACCTCCTCAATCTGTGTACATCAACTTAATCTGCTGTATAAACACCTCCTCAATCTATGTACATCAACATAATCTACTGTATAAACACCTCCTCAATCTGTGTACATCAACTTAATCTACTGTATGAACACCTCCTCAATCTGTGTACATCAACTTAATATGCTGTATAAACACCTCCTCAATCTATGTACATCAACTTATCTACTGTATAAACACCTCCTCAATCTGTGTACATCAACTTAATCTACTGTATAAACACCTCCTCAATCTGTGTACATCAACTTAATCTACTGTATGAACACCTCCTCAATCTGTGTACATCAACTTAATCTGCTGTATAAACATCTCCTCAATCTATGTACATCAACTTATCTACTGTATAAACACCTCCTCAATCTATGTACATCAACTTATCTACTGTATAAACACCTCCTCAATCTATGTACATCAACTTATCTACTGTATAAACACCTCCTCAATCTGTTTACATCAACTTAATCTACTGTATAAACACCTCCTCAATCTATGTACATCAACTTATCTACTGTATAAACACCTCCTCAATCTATGTACATCAACTTATCTACTGTATAAACACCTCCTCAATCTGTTTACATCAACTTAATCTACTGTATAAACACCTCCTCAATCTGTGTACATCAACTTAATCTGCTGTATAAACATCTCCTCAATCTGTGTACATCAACTTAATCTACTGTATAAACACCTCCTCAATCTATGTACATCAACTTATCTACTGTATAAACACCTCCTCAATCTATGTACATCAACATAATCTACTGTATAAACACCTCCTCAATCTATGTACATCAACATAATCTACTGTATAAACACCTCCTCAATCTATGTACATCAACATAATCTACTGTATAAACACCTCCTCAATCTGTGTACATCAACTTAATCTACTGTATAAACACCTCCTCAATCTATGTACATCAACATAATCTACTGTATAAACACCTCCTCAATCTATGTACATCAACTTATCTACTGTATAAACACCTCCTCAATCTGTGTACATCAACTTAATCTACTGTATAAACACCTCCTCAATCTATGTACATCAACTTATCTACTTATCTAAATATTGTTTTAGTTAAAAACTTTATTTGTGAACAGAAATTCACAAAACTTTACAGGAACATGTGAAAACCTTCTACCTATAATTTTCTTCTTCAAAGTTAGCTAAACTGTAAAAATGTCGCGCAAACTCGAATTTTTGAAAAAGTGATATGCATGCATTCCGCGAAATGCACGTGCTGAGAAACAGTATAATACCAGCGGAAGACACGAGTCATTGTCTCAGCATAAAAAAGAACATACAAAACGATTGACCACAATTCAGAGAGAGAGAGAGAGAGAGGGAGAGCCGTAGGAATGGCTCAGGAAGGAGCTTCACACGCCCACATCATAAGAACGTTCGCCTGCACCTGTGTATGTATCACAAAACTGTTTCGATGGTTATAGCAGACAGGCCAGACTGCAGAGAGGCCAATAAGTGGAAGACCGCAGCAACATCGACGTAACAGGCTCGCTTGTCAAGGCAAGTTCGACGTTGGCAAGTCCGAAACTGGTCACTTGTCCTTTTTCTGATGAGAGCAGATTCTGTTTGTTCAGATCTGATGGTCGTCAACGTGTTTACAGACGTGCTGGGGAACTTTTACCTCCAAACTGTGTTGAAGTGCCAGCGTATGGAGAAGGCGGTGTGATGGTGTGGGGAGGAATTTGTGGTGAACTGAAAACGAGACTAGTCATCATCCATGGCAACCTGAATGCGCAGATGTACAGCGATGAAATGCTGACATGAACCCGATCGAACATGTATGGCACCATCTTAACAGAAAGATTAGGAGCAGACCCGTACCCTAGGAAACCGACACGAACTTGAACAGTGTCTGATTCGTGCATGGAATCAGATTCTACGTGACGTCATTTGACACCTTACGTCATCCATGCGCAAACGCATTCTTGCGTGTATCGATGCTCAAGGAGGACATACTCGATATTAAAGCAACATCAAATGACTCTTAAGTGTGTAAATTTTGTTGTAAGTAATCTTCTGTCTGTATGGATACATTTTGAAATCCCATTTTTCACCGCCCAATGTGTTCCTGTTCATTTTACCTTTTATTGTTTGTTATGGATGAAATGTTTACATTTAATTTATGCAGAATTGAAAGCTATTATTAGATATTCCAATCATTTTGTTTCACCTGCCTTTGTTTGTTTTTTTAATTACTTGTCAAGTGATGGTATTCTCTCTTTTGAACCGTAGTTTATATTCTGGACATAATCGGTCGCCGTATCAAGATTCCGCGAGATAATCAACAAGGAACACGAAACATTATATGTATTGCAAGAATGCAAAGGAGATTATTTATTTATTAATCAGTTTTAACTTTTTAAAATTCACACACAAAAAAGTCATGAATTAGTTCAGTAAATAGCATATCAAATCATAATAAATAGAAATATCATATTTGATTTACAAGCAACGCAAGATAGACTTGAAAATTAAAGTTGATTTAAAAAAATGAATATTGATGATTTTAGATTTAGAAACTTTCAGCTCAGGGGTCTTGTGACTGATAATTTATTGGGAGTAGTGTTTTTCGAAATCTCGTTTCGAAAAAAACCGAAATATGCCAGCAGAATAATTTGGTTTGTTTTAAATGATGATAACATGTTTTTTACAGGTAACTTAACGATGTCGCACATGTAGGTCGAAAGTGATTTGTTTTTCCTTAGTATCAAAACCATGTGTAGGTTATCCTTCATTATTACACACGTCTTCTGAATATCTTTATGAGATAAGTTTGGTTATTTGGAACAAGTGTTGTGTAACCAGTTGAAAGTTATTCAACGAATGGTGTGTAACCAAAACAGGCTATTCAACGATAGTGACGTCATAATGCCGGACTACTTTTACAATCAATCGATCGAGTACAAGTGACCTTTCCGTTGCCACCACTTAAGGGACTCTTTTCTTTGGACTAGAAAACAAGAAAATGAGACTTGATAACCAGTAATTTCTTGTAACTAGTTTGACCGGCTTTCTTCAAAGCGAGCTACCGTTGTTCACACGTCCAAATAAGCAATGACGAGCCAAATGTTCAGTGACGGAGAATATTGTAATTGCGTTTTGATCTGTCAAGTTGTTTGCCTGTCACTCTTTATCAAATCTTTGTACATTAAACCATATGAAAAATTATAAATTCACATTTCTGTTACGTATGGCTCTTTTATTCTATCATTCTTTAACAACTATAACGTGGCCTATGTTTCAGACAAAAGAGGCAGTGTATCACTGCGCACACTGTACATGTATTACTGCGCGCTAATGTCTTTCAGTGAACATTTTCAGGTCTTCGAAAAACACATTTTCCTATCATGTGTGTAATAAATAGATCACAAAACGTGTGGGTGTTAAATATGGAAAATATTCCAACGCAATATTTTTTTAACATTTTGTTTTCGCTCGTGGATAAATAAAAAAGATAAAAAATATTTCATTGGAATATTTTTGAGATTCAACACCCACTTGCTTTGTACTCTCTATTTAAATTTCTTTGTCAAGACGAAATGCTTGTCACCTACAAATACAAGAAGTACAAATTCGACGAAAAGAGCAAGCAGACATTTGCCAACATATGTCAATATCATAGAGGTTAAAAAAATTCTAAATCTTACCTTCGTATGAAAACAACTTGGATGTAACCACGGCTAAACTTCAACTGAACACTTCAGAATACCTCGATGCGAGGGGTCTCTACTGATAGCTAAATATGTGATATGTAGTGTGAATGTAACAAAAGAGTGAGCTTTTGTTTGTCCTTTAAACCGGTTGGTGCAAAACTTACAATAGATCACCAAAGCGTTGATACACAAAACACCTACCCGGAAGTTGAACCGACCTACATACAGGTTCTTATATCATTTGCAGGTTTATCAAACCTAACTTGTTATTTAAACAAATTATGTTTGAGTGATAAAGTTAAAACCTTTCCTATGTTGTTAATAAGAATCTTCATCTTTGACCTTTTTATTCAGTCTTTTATCGTCTGAAAGTTCAACTACGAAACAAGAAATTTATTTTGCTTTTTTTACTTCTATCAGTGTTACTTGGCTGAATACAAACCATATGTTGTTACTGAAAATAATTAAAGTACCAATAAATGAACTAATGTGGCAGATGTATTTTATTGTTTATATAGTATTTTAGTATAATTACAATTCTCTCTTTTTAGCTATATTATTATCAAGCACATCAGGGGTTAAGCTTTTAGAGTTTGACCATAGTGAAATCCCCTTATGTAACTGCCCAAGCCATGACGCTTCTCAGCTAATTGGTCTCACTAACTGCCTGCTCATTTGAATTCATTCTGCACTGCTTCTTTCAACTGACAAGACAGAATTAACAACAGACAGAGTATGTAGCAATTGAGGTTAGTATATATTTACTTTAAAGTGATATTGCATTTAATCTTTGCAGTATATTTATCATTAAACCTAAATTACTCATCAATAGTTCAGGATTGATAACATCTGAAACGTCATTAGTGCTACATAACTCGTCATTAGTCTAAAGTGGGGCGTCAATAGATATGTAACTCGTCATTAGTTTCTTCAGTTGTCTTTACAGCACAACAATGACCTGTCATGTGCATGCTGTTCATTACGGGAAGCTTGGGTGGCATGATATAACCAGTGTTACCGGCATATTACATAACGCTGCAAGTAAAACTGCACCGGAGTGTACTGGGAAAATATGTTTGGATCATAGTTAAGATGTAGCCATTACATTATGCAATTGTCGAGTTTATTCAGTCCGAACATATAAGTGGCAGAGAAAGTTTCAAGAAAATCTTTTTGGCTTTGCTACGTGCCAAAATGCCATACATGTATATACATTGTACCGGTTTTAAATCAAAGTATATTACTTAACCTGCATATTACCTGAACACTATTCTTAGCCGATGAGCATTAAAATGGTAATTTTCAGTAACGACCAGTATTTTTCAATAAAATAACACCATTTAAAACGTTTGTCATTTGCCACCATCAACATACTCTTCTTCACTAAGATGACATGTCATATTCATGGGACTGAAAAGGATTGAATAAATAAACAGAAGCGCAAGCTCAACATTTTATTACCAAAATTCAACAGGTTATTTTACATGGTAAGAGTGATCTTGGCACCATTACGTTCAACCGTGAACTGTATAGGCTTCACATCATCTCCTGGGGTGGCGGTTGAAGGCTTCGTCTGCGATCTAGGTCCTGTGGGGTTAGGAGAGAGGTCAGAGGTCGTGTGGTCAGTCGGTGATACTGCAGTTGGACGAGTAACAGTGGACGAGGCTGCAATTCCTTTCTTTCTTTGCACCAGGTTGTCCACCATGTTTAGCAACTCATCACTTGTCCGCTTGTAACTGTATGAATAAACAAATCGTTAATACTTCATACAATTGGTTTCATGTCAGAAATGACAGGATAATTAAATGTACGGAAACTGAATAAAACTTTATCAATTTGGCTAACTACTATTGATTTTTAAATGCTGATATAAATTCGAAACAGTATTATTTATCATACTTAATTTTGTCTCAAGTATTATAATGCTGAACGACAAACGAGATGACTACTCGCTAGCGATATGCTAATAAACTAGACACCTACCCACGAATTGCTGTTGATCTGTGACCAGTTCGTTCAGCAATCAACTGTTCATCAACGCCATTCTCATAGAGTCGGGTTGCTACTGTAGCTCTTAGAGAATGGTTTGTGAAAAATCCGTGGAAGCCGGCTGTTGAACACATTCGCTTTACGAAACCTGCCAAAGTCTGTCTCCCAATAGGTACGCTGCAGTACCATACATCGCCTTTCGGATATCTGAGTGGCCTCAGATAAAAAGCGTCGCATGTTGGTGGCCTGCAAAGATAAGGAGTATTCAAATCGTAAAAGTGTATGGGACATTGGAATTGTAAAATTGCATGTTTTAAATCATGTCGTGTAACCATTGCCAGCCAACACGTTTAAAGTTAACATGATATGTCATTTAAAGTAAAACGCAAAAAGTAAATGTAAAACTACTTTCTATCTATTCCAAATTTTAAACATTATTAAGCATTTGAAAAGATATTTAAAGATATCTAAACTTGTCATAATCTACTGCATGTATGACGTCACATTAGTGCGCAGTTGTGACGTCTCAGTACCGTCGGAAATGTTAATTTCATGGTACTGTCAGCTATTTACTTGAATAATGTAGATGAGTAATCATCACAATACTATAAACTTTTTTCGATGTAATACCATTCTTATTTAATTGAGAATGCTTCAGTTTCGAAATCGTTTTTGCTCGTTTGACACTAAAGCTTTATCTTTTTCAAAATAATGTAATATTGAACGGGTTAAGTATCCTCTTTATACCTGTTGTTTTGCAATGAACTGTGATAATTTGTAATGAAATTTCATCTTAGTCATTAAATACCATACCTTACTTTGACGATATCATATAATCTTAGCAAGTAAAACATAAATGTATAAATAACCATAACTCACCTCAGATACAGATACTTTTCATGAAGGCGTACAGGACATCGTTCGGGTTTCTCAGTGTTGGGTCCCACAACAATACTCTTCATGTCTATAGATTTGTGTTTTAGTCCTCCATTGTTTGTCTTCGTTACGCCTTCAGAGTACTTTAAGTGTTTAAGACCATTTTTCATAACGAATGAAAAGTTTCCTCTTTCTCCCACCTTTAAAGAATGATGTTCTTGCCCACCTCTCAAACAAAAACATATGCCATTTAGATAGAAGATGGTATCCAGTAGTTTCTGTGGTGTATCTTCTCCCAGAATTCCCTTTTCCCATAACATATCTTCCTGCTCACATGATAAAACGTCAGCTTTTCGTTTTCTTATCCCGATACCAACTTCTGCTAATTTTTTCATTTTGGCGTCCAAAATTCTTCTTAGGCCGGAAAATTCAAAATCGGTATGGAAGTTTATGTCTCTACCATTCTGGCGCATGTGGTATTGTAGCGACACCAGAATTTCATGAAGGGTGTTCCCATGGTATTCCTCCCCTTTTAGATTTTTTATCTGTGTTATGAACGAAATCATAATTCTATTGAGATCAAAATCATTAAGCGCCAATAGTGGAGTACCCTCATCTGCCTTTCGCCCATGTCTCTCAAAATACCATACCTCAAACAATCTAAGAGCCCACTGACTTTTCTTTTCGGTGTTTTTATTCTTACCACTGCGTTCAAGAGCGTTCAGCTCAGCTTCTGACAAAGGTTGACCAAATCGAGAATGATTGGTTTTTCCAGAATGTATATCTTCAGTGTTTACATTGTGAACCAAATTTTCAGAAATAGAGATACATTTTGTTTCAAATCCTTGGCTATACTGAACTAGTTCTTCGTCTGAGTTTGTGATAATTACTTTCTCTCTGTCTTCAACTTTCACAACTTTAGCACTGTCTACAACAGTGTTGTCATCTGATGAAAAGTCACTTAAAGTTTTGTCTGTTAATGAAAAATCTGGCGTAGGTACAGCATCTAAGATGTTTTCAAAGTCAGAATTAATATCGGCTGCTGTAAACGACTCAACTTGGGAGAATTTGCTTTGTGTGATGAACAAAGTGTCGTCGCTATCACTAGACATGCTTACCCTAGATCTGCAGACCAGAGTACAATTTACAATGAATTGACCCATGTACACCTTTATATAAAGCGTCATTATCACAATGCTCGTCAATATCTCAATGCATGCATTTCTTCCAGCACGAGTAACAATCGTTTTCTGGGCACGTGATTCAAATGAAAAATGAGACGTCATTAGTATACTGCGTGCATTTTGATGTGTGCATGAATGGCATGTGGAATTACATAATTATGCTGTGTGTGATACGAAACTGAAACCGGTTTAAGAATTTAGGTTTAAGTAGAATAGACTCCTCAAACTCGTCATTAGTTGTGCACGAGGTTTAGTCTTCGGGCTAACGCCCTCAGACTAAACCTCGTGCACAACTAATGACGAGTTTTCGGAGTCTATTCTTTACTTAAAATGTATGTATTTCTCATAACCTAAATAGGTATTTATCAAGTATAGCTTGTAAGTGTGCTATGCATTATCTTTTACTTGTAATGCTCAAAACATTAAATAAGTACTACTAATATGTTATTATCTTTACTATTCTTTTATGAGTGTTTGAGATGAGAGAATGTGTTTTAATATAAGTTGCTATGTTTTAACTATTATAGGTGTAATTGTAAGTGATGTGAAATAAATGCTTTGTAAATAGGTACTCTAAATGTTTTCACATATCTCTTACTAAGTATATTGTTTTACTACAGCAAAGTCCCCGTTCCTACGGCAGGTGCTGTAACGTCATTAGAGCACACCTCTGTACCACCCACAGGGTATGTGTCTTATGTGTATTATGTATATATATATTTACATGTTAGTAACGTTCATTGCTTCTATGCAATGATCTATATTTCTTATAAACTATTGTACATAGTATCATCACATAACGTGTGATGATGTATCGTATTGATTTATATCTATTAATACTTGTGACATAATGTAGATTGTGTAATAGCGCATCATATATTCTTTAATGTGCTCAGTAATATGTGTTATTCATGTCATGAGTAACTATGTTTTTAATAAGTAATTGTCATATTTCTGTGTATTGAGATGTATGTATTGTGTATCAATATGTATACTATATTGTGTGATTTATATTATATCATTATATTAATTGTTACAGGGTGTCAACTCAAATCTGTAAAAGTCCACGGAAATAAACGTTCCCACACCCAGCAGATGTGTCGTCATGTGTTGACCCACGTTAATCCTGCTACATTTGGAGCCCCCAGTGAGGAACGTTTCCAACATGGACGTGATCGACAGCACCTAGCATGCGATGGAACATTCGGATCTGATGTTTGTGTTTTGTCATCCTCAGATGACCTGTGATGTGACATTAACCCAGTGACCTTTGTGACCTTGACTTTCATGGACAGCCTGTGACTCTATTGTGACACTTTGTGTTTTTGATTTTGTGATTTTGTGTTTTCCATTTGTGGATTAAGGATTTTCATGGACACCTCACGTGAGTTATAACCTTTGTGTATATATTATTGTGTACTATACCTTTCACCATTTTCATGTAATATACATTGACTGTGTTTGTTAATTAATAATGTAATGTAACTTTGTAATTGAACTTTTCACCATTGTGCTTATTTTCATATATTTATTGTAATTATGTAATGTTCATTATGTAAGTATTGCCGGCTTAGATTTTTGCTTTATCGTTGGTACCAACACTTCACTTATTCATGTAATATTTAGGTGTTTGTTTATATTTGTGGCCACTTAAGTTTATAATGTTTACTTAAGTTAAGATTAAGTTTATTATCATGTAGTTTAATTTTTTTAATATACCCTTAGATATCTCATTCCGGATTAAGGTTTTTCATTTAGATTATTTTGGAACAAATTATTATTATGTAGAATTGATTTGTTTGTAGTACCTTTGGTTAATTTGGTATTTTCATAGTTAGATATTTTGCAGTTTACCTTCATAATGTAACCCATACCCGTGGTATATACTTTATTCATATTGTAATATAATTCTAAGTTGTAGGTTAGCACTCCCGTTGATTATAATGTAGGTAACGTTCGTGTGTAAGTGTGTGTGTTTGGTTCATCATTCTATTTAGTTCCTTCTTCTCTTGCTAACACAATAAAATGATAGGTTAAATTATTATTTGCTAGGGATAAATAAAGCTAACTAAACACTTTTTGTTCATTTACTGACTGCTTGACGACAGACTGTGCTCAGGTACTGCACTTTGCACCATTTATATAATCCTTTCCCATCCTTACCCTCTTGTCTTGTATTATCATTCACTTTTATCATAATGGGGTAGCATTGTAGTATTACCAAAGTTTAGTATTACATATTTACTTTAGTAAATATAATTATTCTTGCATTTCTTAATTTTGCTGTTGTATTATTCAACCATTGCCACATTTAATGTTGTGATGTAGTTGCTTTTCACAATTTTGTTGTTTGCATTTAACTTAGAATAATTCAGCAGTTCATTCATTCAAAGTTGAATTTATTTAATTCTTTATAATTTATATTTCATATAAACTTTGTATCATTCAACGGTAACATTCATACACTTTGTGTCAGAATGTAAGTTGAATTCGTGCAATTCCATATCCATCGTTTTTCCATACTATACTAATTATCTTAACCCCATTAGTATTCAACTGTTACATTACACTCTTTGTGTTTAAATGTAAGTTGAATTCTTTAAGTTGCAATTTCTTATTCATTACATTTCATATCATATCATATAAAGCTTAGAATTATTCAACTGTTACATTTACGCATCCTGTGCCACAATGTAAGTTGAATACACTTAAGTTTAATTCATAGCATCTTTAATTTGTTATAATTTAATTCTTCATTATTCCATTTACTCTGCATTGGGGAATATAAAATTTATATTCCCATCCCTTCATACAACCTCCAATTTCTTGTTTAAATTATTCTTTCATCCATTTATTAAACATGGAACGTATCCTTCCATAGCGCTGCGCCATTGTTTTCACTTGTTGCCATATCATTTCACATCGTTTTCATTTCTTTATGGTATTTGTATGAAAAGGAAAATCCTTTTCAATTGAAACACTTTTTACTTATTGCACAACTTATTTAGAGTACTTCCCTTATAGTCACAACCTATTATGTATATTATCATATCACTCACGCCAAGGTTATTCTACACAATCCTGTATATGCTCTGCTGATTATATTTGATGGATTTCATTTCAATCAAAGGTGCATTTCAGGTTTTCTTATTGTAGACTAACTAAAGGTTATCCCCACTCCAATTCGGTGTCCCTTACTCTATTTACTCACTGTTAATTTCATCATTTTTGTTATTTGCATCACTGTGTTCTTTCTTAAACCATGGAGTTTCAGCAAGAAGAGCTTGGTGATGTTGTTTCCTTATTTCAAAAGTTGGGTTTAAATCCAAAGGCGATGGAACCAGAGGATCTAAAGAAGTGGATCCAGGATATGGCAAAGCAGGAAGGACCACTCCTACCTAGTTACGTTCAGGCTCCTCCTGAACCGCAAGACACCATCGCCAAGTCACAAGATGAACCCAAAGCACAAGCCAGAGCCTCAGTTACCACCACTCCTCCATATCCAAAGCTACCATCTTTCAGTGGTGATTCTCAAGGAAAGGATGCAACCTTTGATCTCTGGACCTATGAAGTGGAATGCCTTCAAGAATCGTCAGCTTACAGTGCCGCTGTATTGGAGCAAGCCATCAGACATTCTTTGAAGGGAGAGGCAGCTCGTGTTGCAATGCGGCTAGGATCCAAAGCAACTATCCAGGACCTTTTAAAGAAGTTGAGGAGCATTTATGGAACAGTGCAGAGGAAGGAAGCCCTCATGGCTCAGTTCTATAGTGCCACACAGAGAGAAGAGGAGGATGTTGCGTCTTGGGGATGTCGCTTGGAGCACTTGCTGTCAAAGGTCACAGAGCATCATGACATTCAACCACTGGAACAGGATGAAATGTTGAGGAACATGCTGTGGAGTGGACTCAAGAGATCTCTTAAGACGGTATCAGGTCACAAGTTCAGCTCCATCTCATCCTTTGACGAGCTTAGGATAGCACTCAGGGAGATTGAGTACGATATGAATCAAGGGAGAGAACCAGCATCATCAACACTGAAGAAGACGGCTACAGTGAAGATGGCTACTCCATCAGAGACGGTGACTAAGTCAGACCTAGAGACTCTCACCACAGCCATACAGAAGCTTAGATCAGAGGTAACTGAGATCAAGGAGAGGCAACAGCAACCATCCGCACAGGTGTTTCAGCACCAAGCTAGTTTTCCTCCTCAATCTCAAGCGTACATTCCACAGGCCAAGCATAGAGGACGCGGAAGAGGAAGACAGGACAGATTTTTCAAACCACAGCTGCCTTTTGGATATGGACCACAGGATTCCTTTGTCCCTCAAGGACATTATCCATATCAGCAGTCAACAGGTTCTCAGGATCCTCAAGCTCAGGTACAAGGTCAAGGATCTCAAGTGCCATTGCCACAAGGACCTCAAGTCTTTAGTTATCCCGGACCACAAGACTATGGGTATGACCAGAACCAGGCATCTAGATATCCAGCTCAGTCTACAAGGTACGAAGATGAGGTTGTGTGTTACAGATGTGGCTACACTGGACACATTGCCGTTGGGTGCCGGGTAAGAGTGGATCATCTGAGACGTCCTTTAAACTGGCAAGGGCCTATGGGAAGGGGTTACCACTAGGCTCACTACAAGACCCCAACAGGATTCCAGAAGGACTCATTGGACATGCCAACGAAGCGGAAGTCCTTATAGATGGCAAACCAGTTCAAGCTTTACTGGCTACAGGTGCGACGGTATCGATAATATCAGAAGGATATTACCAGGAGCATCTCAGACATCTACCTCTGGAGCCACTAGGAGACATACTCGACATAGAATGTGCAGGAGGTGAGGCACTACCGTACAAAGGTTTTGTGAGAGCTGAACTCTCTGTATTCGGCGGGGGAGATGACAAGGATAGAATATCATGTTTGTTCCTAGTTGTTCCAATTACAAGGTACAGTGCTCGTGTTCTTGTTCTGCTTGGCACCAACATCCTAAACTGCCTATTGGACAAGTGTAAACAGAACCACGGAGTCAAGTTTCTGCAAAAAGCTCCTCTACACACACCATGGTACCTTACCTACAGAACTATCGTCCTTGAGGCAAAGGAACTGGAAAGGAACAAGAACCGACTTGGACTTGTCAAGTGTGCCGAGGACAAGAACACTGTTATACCTCCCAACAGTAAAGTCTCCATCAAAGGTCAGCTCAGCAAGGGACTCAGAGCACCAAGGTATACTGCACTTCTACATCCTACGTCACAAGCTACAGTACCTTCAGAGATCGACATAGCCCCTACAATCATCACTTATGACAGAGATAATCCTGGAGTTATTGAAGTACATGTCTTCAACATCACTACTAGGAATATTGTTGTCCCACCAAGAGCCATCATATGTGAACTGCAACCAGTCACTCTACAGACTCCATCGACCGGCAGACCAATGGATGAGCAGTCACTATTGGACCAAATAGAGATTGAGGAAAAGGACCTAACAGAGGAACAGAAACAACTAGGACTTGACGTAATTATGAAGTTCAAGGACATATTCTCAAAGCATGATGAAGACTTAGGACATTCCACCGCAGTCAAGCACAGGATAGAATTGACAGATGAACAGCCCTTCAAGCAACGCTACAGACATATTCCCCCAGGCATGTTTGAAGAGGTTAAATCTCATCTTCATCAACTCTTGTCAGCCGGAGTGATATGGAACTCTCACAGCCCATGGGCATCCAATATTGTTCTCGCGAGGAAGAAGGATGGAAAACTCCGCGTATGTATAGACTTTCGTGACCTTAATCAGCGGACTATTAAAGATGCCTATGCCATTCCCAGGATTGAAGATCTCTTGGAATGTCTTGAAGGAAACAACTACTTTTCGGTATTGGATATGAAGTCGGGCTATCATCAAGTTGAGATTGAGGAGAGCCACAAAGAAAGGACTGCCTTCACTGTAGGACCTCTTTGATTTTATGAATTTAACAGAATGCCCTTCGGATTATCCAATGCACCGGCCACATACCAACGACTAATGGAACAATGCCTTGAAGGACTCCATCTCAACATCTGTCTTATCTACATTGATGACGTCATAATTTTCTCTAAGACTCACGAGGAACATGTCAAGCGTCTCGAACTGGTACTCAACAGACTCATTGAATCCGGGCTCAAACTTGCACCCAAGAAATGTAAATTCTTCCAACGTCGAGCCAAGTATGTAGGCCATATTGTATCAGAGAAAGGCATAGAGACAGATCCGGACAAGATCGACAAAATAGCTATCTGGCCACCACCCACCAGTCCTGAAGAAGTAAGGAAATTTCTAGGATTTGCCGGTTACTATCGGAAGTTTGTCAAGGACTTTTCAAAGATTGCCAGACCTCTATCTCAGTTAATGCCCCAAGACAAGAAGTCCAAGAAACGTGCCTCAACAACAAAGGATTGGCAGTGGGAAGAGGAACAAGAGAGAGCATTCCAGGAACTCAAGACAAGGTTAACAAGTCCACCTGTGCTTGGATATGCTGACCATTCCAAGCCATTCGAACTACACACAGATGCAAGTGGACAGGGCTTAGGAGCAGTACTTTACCAGCACCAAGGAGGACATCCACGTGTCATTGCTTACGCCAGTAGAGGACTCAGACCATCAGAGCGAAACTACTCAGCGCACAAGTTGGAGTTTCTATGTTTAAAGTGGGCAATTACCGATAAATTCCATGACTACCTCTACGGCCACAGCTTCACAGTGATGACGGATAATAATCCTCTGACGTATGTCCTAACCACAGCCAAGTTGGATGCCACAGGACATCGCTGGTTAGCCTCCTTATCGGATTATAACTTTACCATCCATTACAGATCTGGCAAGGCTAACACTGATGCTGATATCCTTTCACGACTACCAAAGAAGGAGGAATCAGAGCAAGTCAACCTTGAGTCTATCAAGGCTATCTGTGATGCCATCCAAGTCCCAAGTCTTATTGATAGTCTTAGTTTGTCGGCATCAGAAATCACAGGAGTGGAAGACATTACTGATGAGAGATGTGATTTCAATGCCAGAGAATGGAGACGCACTCAAGTCAAGGACCAAGAACTTGGGATTATCATGGATCACCTGAGGAACAAGATCAAGCCAGACAGAAGACAGTTCATTGGGGATCAAGGAATGACAAAGTTACTGAAGCATTTCCATCAACTTGAACTGAAGCGAGGAGTGCTTTATCGTGTAGTCAAAACAGCAGATGAGACCCTGGAACAACTTGTCCTGCCAACCAGATGCCGCCCAGCTGCACTACGTAGCCTACACGATAACATCGGCCACCCAGGAAGAGACAGGACCTTGTCACTCATTAAGGAGAGGTTTTACTGGCCAGGAATGACAAAAGACGTTGAAGAGCATGTCAAGCATTGTGTTCCATGTCTCAGGAGGAAAACACCTACAGGAGGAAGAGCACAACTCGTGAACATCCAAACCTCACAGCCACTGGAACTTGTCTGTATGGACTTCCTCACCCTGGAACCATCTAAAGGAGGAAAGGAACATGTGCTTGTGGTCACAGACCATTTCACACGCTATGCACAGGCATATCCAACCCGGAACATGACAGCAAAAACAACAGCAGAAGTGTTCTTTAACAATTTTGTTATTCACTACGGCATTCCTCAGCGCATTCATTCTGATCAGGGAGCAAATTTCACAAGCAAGTTAATGCAAGAGTTATGTTCCTTGTTACAGATCAAGCAATCAAGAACGACTCCCTATCACCCATTGGGAAATGGAATGTGTGAAAGATTCAACAGGACATTGTGTAATATGCTTGGCACCTTGGAACCAGACAGCAAGAAGAATTGGAAAGCTCACGTTGGACCTCTAGTACATGCGTACAACTGTACAAGGCACGAGTCTACAGGGTATGCTCCTTTCTTCTTGATGTATGGTCGCCATCCTCGCCTACCTGTTGACATCGCTTTCGGACTTGACATGAAGCCAAGCAAGTCCAAGACCACAGCAGCCTACACTAAGGACCTCAAGGAACGGCTTTCACAAGCGTATGACATCGCCACCTCTGCATTGAGGACGTCACAGAAGAGGCAGAAGACTCAGTATGACCAGAAGGCCAGAGCAGCTATCTTACAAGAAGGTGACAGAGTCCTTGTGAAAGTTGTGGCTTTTGACGGACGGCACAAGCTTGCAGACCGATGGGAAGAAGATGTGTATGTGATCCTGGAGCAGCCTAACCCATCTATACCAGTGTATACAGTTGGCAAAGAAAATGGTGACGGCAAGAAGAGGACGCTACACAGGAACCTATTGCTCCCTATAGGTTTTCTTCCCAATCAGGATGAAGCACCACCAACAGCAAAGCCGAGAAAGTGCAAGTCTCTGAAACCAGTGTCAGAGGACATCAAGATCATACCAGACCACTCCACAGCCAGCATCTCCGAGGACGGAAGCTCAGAGGACGGAGGGGAGGAACTAGTGTATGTCTCCAACCACTCATCAGACAGATCAGGGTCAGCTTCTACGCCAGCTGACAGGCCACCTGAAGATGAACCAGATGCTGAGGATAATCAGGACGAGGTTCCAGTCGATGAGGAGGAGAGGACAGGAGCAACTGCACAGGAGGTTGAACAGGAACAGCCTACAGAAGATCCTCCAGCTGAGCCTGTGGATGTGCCACCAGACAGAGGACAAGAAGTGGCTGAAGAAAGGGCAGCACCAACACCACCACCGCGGAGATCCCTCAGGGAACGGCGGCCACCGGAGTGGTTACGAAGTGGGGAGTTCGCTCTTTCAGCCCAGAGTACAACAGCGCCAGACTGGCTCGCCAGAGCTAATTTCCTAAATTCTTTGCTTCAAGATGGGATGCTCGAGAGCCAGCCAGCCAACATCAGAGAAGCCATGCTTCAGCTCATCACCGGACAAAAATGACGTGGACGTCATTATCTAGTGGGGGGAAGTATGTGGCAGATGTATTTTATTGTTTATATAGTATTTTAGTATGATTACAATTCTCTCTTTTTAGCTATATTATTATCAAGCACATCAGGGGTTAAGCTTTTAGAGTTTGACCATAGTGAAATCCCCTTATGTAACTGCCCAAGCCATGACGCTTCTCAGCTAATTGGTCTCACTAACTGCCTGCACATTTGAATTCATTCTGCACTGCTTCTTTCAACTGACAAGACAGAATTAACAACAGACAGAGTATGTAGCAATTGAGGTTAGTATATATTTACTTTAAAGTGATATTGCATTTAATCTTTGCAGTATAATTATCATTAAAATGTATGTATTTCTCATAACCTAAATAGGTATTTATCAAGTATAGCTTGTAAGTGTGCTATGCATTATCTTTTACTTGTAATGCTCAAAACATTAAATAAGTACTACTAATATGTTATTATCTTTACTATTCTTTTATGAGTGTTTGAGATGAGAGAATGTGTTTTAATATAAGTTGCTATATTTTAACTATTATAGGTGTAATTGTAAGTGATGTGAAATAAATGCTTTGTAAATAGGTACTCTAAATGTTTTCACATATCTCTTACTAAGTATATTGTTTTACTACAGCAAAGTCCCCGTTCCTACGGCAGGTGCTGTAACGTCATTAGAGCACACCTCTGTACCACCCACAGGGTATGTGTCTTATGTGTATTATGTATATATATATTTACATGTTAGTAACGTTCATTGCTTCTATGCAATGATCTATATTTCTTATAAACTATTGTACATAGTATCATCACATAATGTGTGATGATGTATCGTATTGATTTATATCTATTAATACTTGTGACATAATGTAGATTGTGTAATAGCGCATCATATATTCTTTAATGTGCTCAGTAATATGTGTTATTCATGTCATGAGTAACTATGTTTTTAATAAGTAATTGTCATATTTCTGTGTATTGAGATGTATGTATTGTGTATCAATATGTATACTATATTGTGTGATTTATATTATATCATTATATTAATTGTTACAGGGTGTCAACTCAAATCTGTAAAAGTCCACGGAAATAAACGTTCCCACACCCAGCAGATGTGTCGTCATGTGTTGACCCACGTTAATCCTGCTACATTTGGAGCCCCCAGTGAGGAACGTTTCCAACATGGACGTGATCGACAGCACCTAGCATGCGATGGAACATTCGGATCTGATGTTTGTGTTTTGTCATCCTCAGATGACCTGTGATGTGACATTAACCCAGTGACCTTTGTGACCTTGACTTTCATGGACAGCCTGTGACTCTATTGTGACACTTTGTGTTTTTGATTTTGTGATTTTGTGTTTTCCATTTGTGGATTAAGGATTTTCATGGACACCTCACGTGAGTTATAACCTTTGTGTATATATTATTGTGTACTATACCTTTCACCATTTTCATGTAATATACATTGACTGTGTTTGTTAATTAATAATGTAATGTAACTTTGTAATTGAACTTTTCACCATTGTGCTTATTTTCATATATTTATTGTAATTATGTAATGTTCATTATGTAAGTATTGCCGGCTTAGATTTTTGCTTTATCGTTGGTACCAACACTTCACTTATTCATGTAATATTTAGGTGTTTGTTTATATTTGTGGCCACTTAAGTTTATAATGTTTACTTAAGTTAAGATTAAGTTTATTATCATGTAGTTTAATTTTTTTAATATACCCTTAGATATCTCATTCCGGATTAAGGTTTTTCATTTAGATTATTTTGGAACAAATTATTATTATGTAGAATTGATTTGTTTGTAGTACCTTTGGTTAATTTGGTATTTTCATAGTTAGATATTTTGCAGTTTACCTTCATAATGTAACCCATACCCGTGGTATATACTTTATTCATATTGTAATATAATTCTAAGTTGTAGGTTAGCACTCCCGTTGATTATAATGTAGGTAACGTTCGTGTGTAAGTGTGTGTGTTTGGTTCATCATTCTATTTAGTTCCTTCTTCTCTTGCTAACACAATAAAATGATAGGTTAAATTATTATTTGCTAGGGATAAATAAAGCTAACTAAACACTTTTTGTTCATTTACTGTCTGCTTGACGACAGACTGTGCTCAGGTACTGCACTTTGCACCATTTATATAATCCTTTCCCATCCTTACCCTCTTGTCTTGTATTATCATTCACTTTTATCATAATGGGGTAGCATTGTAGTATTACCAAAGTTTAGTATTACATATTTACTTTAGTAAATATAATTATTCTTGCATTTCTTAATTTTGCTGTTGTATTATTCAACCATTGCCACATTTAATGTTGTGATGTAGTTGCTTTTCACAATTTTGTTGTTTGCATTTAACTTAGAATAATTCAGCAGTTCATTCATTCAAAGTTGAATTTATTTAATTCTTTATAATTTATATTTCATATAAACTTTGTATCATTCAACGGTAACATTCATACACTTTGTGTCAGAATGTAAGTTGAATTCGTGCAATTCCATATCCATCGTTTTTCCATACTATACTAATTATCTTAACCCCATTAGTATTCAACTGTTACATTACACTCTTTGTGTTTAAATGTAAGTTGAATTCTTTAAGTTGCAATTTCTTATTCATTACATTTCATATCATATCATATAAAGCTTAGAATTATTCAACTGTTACATTTACGCATCCTGTGCCACAATGTAAGTTGAATACACTTAAGTTTAATTCATAGCATCTTTAATTTGTTATAATTTAATTCTTCATTATTCCATTTACTCTGCATTGGGGAATATAAAATTTATATTCCCATCCCTTCATACAACCTCCAATTTCTTGTTTAAATTATTCTTTCATCCATTTATTAAACATGGAACGTATCCTTCCATAGCGCTGCGCCATTGTTTTCACTTGTTGCCATATCATTTCACATCGTTTTCATTTCTTTATGGTATTTGTATGAAAAGGAAAATCCTTTTCAATTGAAACACTTTTTACTTATTGCACAACTTATTTAGAGTACTTCCCTTATAGTCACAACCTATTATGTATATTATCATATCACTCACGCCAAGGTTATTCTACACAATCCTGTATATGCTCTGCTGATTATATTTGATGGATTTCATTTCAATCAAAGGTGCATTTCAGGTTTTCTTATTGTAGACTAACTAAAGGTTATCCCCACTCCAATTCGGTGTCCCTTACTCTATTTACTCACTGTTAATTTCATCATTTTTGTTATTTGCATCACTGTGTTCTTTCTTAAACCATGGAGTTTCAGCAAGAAGAGCTTGGTGATGTTGTTTCCTTATTTCAAAAGTTGGGTTTAAATCCAAAGGCGATGGAACCAGAGGATCTAAAGAAGTGGATCCAGGATATGGCAAAGCAGGAAGGACCACTCCTACCTAGTTACGTTCAGGCTCCTCCTGAACCGCAAGACACCATCGCCAAGTCACAAGATGAACCCAAAGCACAAGCCAGAGCCTCAGTTACCACCACTCCTCCATATCCAAAGCTACCATCTTTCAGTGGTGATTCTCAAGGAAAGGATGCAACCTTTGATCTCTGGACCTATGAAGTGGAATGCCTTCAAGAATCGTCAGCTTACAGTGCCGCTGTATTGGAGCAAGCCATCAGACATTCTTTGAAGGGAGAGGCAGCTCGTGTTGCAATGCGGCTAGGATCCAAAGCAACTATCCAGGACCTTTTAAAGAAGTTGAGGAGCATTTATGGAACAGTGCAGAGGAAGGAAGCCCTCATGGCTCAGTTCTATAGTGCCACACAGAGAGAAGAGGAGGATGTTGCGTCTTGGGGATGTCGCTTGGAGCACTTGCTGTCAAAGGTCACAGAGCATCATGACATTCAACCACTGGAACAGGATGAAATGTTGAGGAACATGCTGTGGAGTGGACTCAAGAGATCTCTTAAGACGGTATCAGGTCACAAGTTCAGCTCCATCTCATCCTTTGACGAGCTTAGGATAGCACTCAGGGAGATTGAGTACGATATGAATCAAGGGAGAGAACCAGCATCATCAACACTGAAGAAGACGGCTACAGTGAAGATGGCTACTCCATCAGAGACGGTGACTAAGTCAGACCTAGAGACTCTCACCACAGCCATACAGAAGCTTAGATCAGAGGTAACTGAGATCAAGGAGAGGCAACAGCAACCATCCGCACAGGTGTTTCAGCACCAAGCTAGTTTTCCTCCTCAATCTCAAGCGTACATTCCACAGGCCAAGCATAGAGGACGCGGAAGAGGAAGACAGGACAGATTTTTCAAACCACAGCTGCCTTTTGGATATGGACCACAGGATTCCTTTGTCCCTCAAGGACATTATCCATATCAGCAGTCAACAGGTTCTCAGGATCCTCAAGCTCAGGTACAAGGTCAAGGATCTCAAGTGCCATTGCCACAAGGACCTCAAGTCTTTAGTTATCCCGGACCACAAGACTATGGGTATGACCAGAACCAGGCATCTAGATATCCAGCTCAGTCTACAAGGTACGAAGATGAGGTTGTGTGTTACAGATGTGGCTACACTGGACACATTGCCGTTGGGTGCCGGGTAAGAGTGGATCATCTGAGACGTCCTTTAAACTGGCAAGGGCCTATGGGAAGGGGTTACCACTAGGCTCACTACAAGACCCCAACAGGATTCCAGAAGGACTCATTGGACATGCCAACGAAGCGGAAGTCCTTATAGATGGCAAACCAGTTCAAGCTTTACTGGCTACAGGTGCGACGGTATCGATAATATCAGAAGGATATTACCAGGAGCATCTCAGACATCTACCTCTGGAGCCACTAGGAGACATACTCGACATAGAATGTGCAGGAGGTGAGGCACTACCGTACAAAGGTTTTGTGAGAGCTGAACTCTCTGTATTCGGCGGGGGAGATGACAAGGATAGAATATCATGTTTGTTCCTAGTTGTTCCAATTACAAGGTACAGTGCTCGTGTTCTTGTTCTGCTTGGCACCAACATCCTAAACTGCCTATTGGACAAGTGTAAACAGAACCACGGAGTCAAGTTTCTGCAAAAAGCTCCTCTACACACACCATGGTACCTTACCTACAGAACTATCGTCCTTGAGGCAAAGGAACTGGAAAGGAACAAGAACCGACTTGGACTTGTCAAGTGTGCCGAGGACAAGAACACTGTTATACCTCCCAACAGTAAAGTCTCCATCAAAGGTCAGCTCAGCAAGGGACTCAGAGCACCAAGGTATACTGCACTTCTACATCCTACGTCACAAGCTACAGTACCTTCAGAGATCGACATAGCCCCTACAATCATCACTTATGACAGAGATAATCCTGGAGTTATTGAAGTACATGTCTTCAACATCACTACTAGGAATATTGTTGTCCCACCAAGAGCCATCATATGTGAACTGCAACCAGTCACTCTACAGACTCCATCGACCGGCAGACCAATGGATGAGCAGTCACTATTGGACCAAATAGAGATTGAGGAAAAGGACCTAACAGAGGAACAGAAACAACTAGGACTTGACGTAATTATGAAGTTCAAGGACATATTCTCAAAGCATGATGAAGACTTAGGACATTCCACCGCAGTCAAGCACAGGATAGAATTGACAGATGAACAGCCCTTCAAGCAACGCTACAGACATATTCCCCCAGGCATGTTTGAAGAGGTTAAATCTCATCTTCATCAACTCTTGTCAGCCGGAGTGATATGGAACTCTCACAGCCCATGGGCATCCAATATTGTTCTCGCGAGGAAGAAGGATGGAAAACTCCGCGTATGTATAGACTTTCGTGACCTTAATCAGCGGACTATTAAAGATGCCTATGCCATTCCCAGGATTGAAGATCTCTTGGAATGTCTTGAAGGAAACAACTACTTTTCGGTATTGGATATGAAGTCGGGCTATCATCAAGTTGAGATTGAGGAGAGCCACAAAGAAAGGACTGCCTTCACTGTAGGACCTCTTTGATTTTATGAATTTAACAGAATGCCCTTCGGATTATCCAATGCACCGGCCACATACCAACGACTAATGGAACAATGCCTTGAAGGACTCCATCTCAACATCTGTCTTATCTACATTGATGACGTCATAATTTTCTCTAAGACTCACGAGGAACATGTCAAGCGTCTCGAACTGGTACTCAACAGACTCATTGAATCCGGGCTCAAACTTGCACCCAAGAAATGTAAATTCTTCCAACGTCGAGCCAAGTATGTAGGCCATATTGTATCAGAGAAAGGCATAGAGACAGATCCGGACAAGATCGACAAAATAGCTATCTGGCCACCACCCACCAGTCCTGAAGAAGTAAGGAAATTTCTAGGATTTGCCGGTTACTATCGGAAGTTTGTCAAGGACTTTTCAAAGATTGCCAGACCTCTATCTCAGTTAATGCCCCAAGACAAGAAGTCCAAGAAACGTGCCTCAACAACAAAGGATTGGCAGTGGGAAGAGGAACAAGAGAGAGCATTCCAGGAACTCAAGACAAGGTTAACAAGTCCACCTGTGCTTGGATATGCTGACCATTCCAAGCCATTCGAACTACACACAGATGCAAGTGGACAGGGCTTAGGAGCAGTACTTTACCAGCACCAAGGAGGACATCCACGTGTCATTGCTTACGCCAGTAGAGGACTCAGACCATCAGAGCGAAACTACTCAGCGCACAAGTTGGAGTTTCTATGTTTAAAGTGGGCAATTACCGATAAATTCCATGACTACCTCTACGGCCACAGCTTCACAGTGATGACGGATAATAATCCTCTGACGTATGTCCTAACCACAGCCAAGTTGGATGCCACAGGACATCGCTGGTTAGCCTCCTTATCGGATTATAACTTTACCATCCATTACAGATCTGGCAAGGCTAACACTGATGCTGATATCCTTTCACGACTACCAAAGAAGGAGGAATCAGAGCAAGTCAACCTTGAGTCTATCAAGGCTATCTGTGATGCCATCCAAGTCCCAAGTCTTATTGATAGTCTTAGTTTGTCGGCATCAGAAATCACAGGAGTGGAAGACATTACTGATGAGAGATGTGATTTCAATGCCAGAGAATGGAGACGCACTCAAGTCAAGGACCAAGAACTTGGGATTATCATGGATCACCTGAGGAACAAGATCAAGCCAGACAGAAGACAGTTCATTGGGGATCAAGGAATGACAAAGTTACTGAAGCATTTCCATCAACTTGAACTGAAGCGAGGAGTGCTTTATCGTGTAGTCAAAACAGCAGATGAGACCCTGGAACAACTTGTCCTGCCAACCAGATGCCGCCCAGCTGCACTACGTAGCCTACACGATAACATCGGCCACCCAGGAAGAGACAGGACCTTGTCACTCATTAAGGAGAGGTTTTACTGGCCAGGAATGACAAAAGACGTTGAAGAGCATGTCAAGCATTGTGTTCCATGTCTCAGGAGGAAAACACCTACAGGAGGAAGAGCACAACTCGTGAACATCCAAACCTCACAGCCACTGGAACTTGTCTGTATGGACTTCCTCACCCTGGAACCATCTAAAGGAGGAAAGGAACATGTGCTTGTGGTCACAGACCATTTCACACGCTATGCACAGGCATATCCAACCCGGAACATGACAGCAAAAACAACAGCAGAAGTGTTCTTTAACAATTTTGTTATTCACTACGGCATTCCTCAGCGCATTCATTCTGATCAGGGAGCAAATTTCACAAGCAAGTTAATGCAAGAGTTATGTTCCTTGTTACAGATCAAGCAATCAAGAACGACTCCCTATCACCCATTGGGAAATGGAATGTGTGAAAGATTCAACAGGACATTGTGTAATATGCTTGGCACCTTGGAACCAGACAGCAAGAAGAATTGGAAAGCTCACGTTGGACCTCTAGTACATGCGTACAACTGTACAAGGCACGAGTCTACAGGGTATGCTCCTTTCTTCTTGATGTATGGTCGCCATCCTCGCCTACCTGTTGACATCGCTTTCGGACTTGACATGAAGCCAAGCAAGTCCAAGACCACAGCAGCCTACACTAAGGACCTCAAGGAACGGCTTTCACAAGCGTATGACATCGCCACCTCTGCATTGAGGACGTCACAGAAGAGACAGAAGACTCAGTATGACCAGAAGGCCAGAGCAGCTATCTTACAAGAAGGTGACAGAGTCCTTGTGAAAGTTGTGGCTTTTGACGGACGGCACAAGCTTGCAGACCGATGGGAAGAAGATGTGTATGTGATCCTGGAGCAGCCTAACCCATCTATACCAGTGTATACAGTTGGCAAAGAAAATGGTGACGGCAAGAAGAGGACGCTACACAGGAACCTATTGCTCCCTATAGGTTTTCTTCCCAATCAGGATGAAGCACCACCAACAGCAAAGCCGAGAAAGTGCAAGTCTCTGAAACCAGTGTCAGAGGACATCAAGATCATACCAGACCACTCCACAGCCAGCATCTCCGAGGACGGAAGCTCAGAGGACGGAGGGGAGGAACTAGTGTATGTCTCCAACCACTCATCAGACAGATCAGGGTCAGCTTCTACGCCAGCTGACAGGCCACCTGAAGATGAACCAGATGCTGAGGATAATCAGGACGAGGTTCCAGTCGATGAGGAGGAGAGGACAGGAGCAACTGCACAGGAGGTTGAACAGGAACAGCCTACAGAAGATCCTCCAGCTGAGCCTGTGGATGTGCCACCAGACAGAGGACAAGAAGTGGCTGAAGAAAGGGCAGCACCAACACCACCACCGCGGAGATCCCTCAGGGAACGGCGGCCACCGGAGTGGTTACGAAGTGGGGAGTTCGCTCTTTCAGCCCAGAGTACAACAGCGCCAGACTGGCTCGCCAGAGCTAATTTCCTAAATTCTTTGCTTCAAGATGGGATGCTCGAGAGCCAGCCAGCCAACATCAGAGAAGCCATGCTTCAGCTCATCACCGGACAAAAATGACGTGGACGTCATTATCTAGTGGGGGGAAGTATGTGGCAGATGTATTTTATTGTTTATATAGTATTTTAGTATGATTACAATTCTCTCTTTTTAGCTATATTATTATCAAGCACATCAGGGGTTAAGCTTTTAGAGTTTGACCATAGTGAAATCCCCTTATGTAACTGCCCAAGCCATGACGCTTCTCAGCTAATTGGTCTCACTAACTGCCTGCACATTTGAATTCATTCTGCACTGCTTCTTTCAACTGACAAGACAGAATTAACAACAGACAGAGTATGTAGCAATTGAGGTTAGTATATATTTACTTTAAAGTGATATTGCATTTAATCTTTGCAGTATAATTATCATTAAAATGTATGTATTTCTCATAACCTAAATAGGTATTTATCAAGTATAGCTTGTAAGTGTGCTATGCATTATCTTTTACTTGTAATGCTCAAAACATTAAATAAGTACTACTAATATGTTATTATCTTTACTATTCTTTTATGAGTGTTTGAGATGAGAGAATGTGTTTTAATATAAGTTGCTATATTTTAACTATTATAGGTGTAATTGTAAGTGATGTGAAATAAATGCTTTGTAAATAGGTACTCTAAATGTTTTCACATATCTCTTACTAAGTATATTGTTTTACTACAGCAAAGTCCCCGTTCCTACGGCAGGTGCTGTAACGTCATTAGAGCACACCTCTGTACCACCCACAGGGTATGTGTCTTATGTGTATTATGTATATATATATTTACATGTTAGTAACGTTCATTGCTTCTATGCAATGATCTATATTTCTTATAAACTATTGTACATAGTATCATCACATAACGTGTGATGATGTATCGTATTGATTTATATCTATTAATACTTGTGACATAATGTAGATTGTGTAATAGCGCATCATATATTCTTTAATGTGCTCAGTAATATGTGTTATTCATGTCATGAGTAACTATGTTTTTAATAAGTAATTGTCATATTTCTGTGTATTGAGATGTATGTATTGTGTATCAATATGTATACTATATTGTGTGATTTATATTATATCATTATATTAATTGTTACAGGGTGTCAACTCAAATCTGTAAAAGTCCACGGAAATAAACGTTCCCACACCCAGCAGATGTGTCGTCATGTGTTGACCCACGTTAATCCTGCTACATTTGGAGCCCCCAGTGAGGAACGTTTCCAACATGGACGTGATCGACAGCACCTAGCATGCGATGGAACATTCGGATCTGATGTTTGTGTTTTGTCATCCTCAGATGACCTGTGATGTGACATTAACCCAGTGACCTTTGTGACCTTGACTTTCATGGACAGCCTGTGACTCTATTGTGACACTTTGTGTTTTTGATTTTGTGATTTTGTGTTTTCCATTTGTGGATTAAGGATTTTCATGGACACCTCACGTGAGTTATAACCTTTGTGTATATATTATTGTGTACTATACCTTTCACCATTTTCATGTAATATACATTGACTGTGTTTGTTAATTAATAATGTAATGTAACTTTGTAATTGAACTTTTCACCATTGTGCTTATTTTCATATATTTATTGTAATTATGTAATGTTCATTATGTAAGTATTGCCGGATTAGATTTTTGCTTTATCGTTGGTACCAACACTTCACTTATTCATGTAATATTTAGGTGTTTGTTTATATTTGTGGCCACTTAAGTTTATAATGTTTACTTAAGTTAAGATTAAGTTTATTATCATGTAGTTTAATTTTTTTAATATACCCTTAGATATCTCATTCCGGATTAAGGTTTTTCATTTAGATTATTTTGGAACAAATTATTATTATGTAGAATTGATTTGTTTGTAGTACCTTTGGTTAATTTGGTATTTTCATAGTTAGATATTTTGCAGTTTACCTTCATAATGTAACCCATACCCGTGGTATATACTTTATTCATATTGTAATATAATTCTAAGTTGTAGGTTAGCACTCCCGTTGATTATAATGTAGGTAACGTTCGTGTGTAAGTGTGTGTGTTTGGTTCATCATTCTATTTAGTTCCTTCTTCTCTTGCTAACACAATAAAATGATAGGTTAAATTATTATTTGCTAGGGATAAATAAAGCTAACTAAACACTTTTTGTTCATTTACTGTCTGCTTGACGACAGACTGTGCTCAGGTACTGCACTTTGCACCATTTATATAATCCTTTCCCATCCTTACCCTCTTGTCTTGTATTATCATTCACTTTTATCATAATGGGGTAGCATTGTAGTATTACCAAAGTTTAGTATTACATATTTACTTTAGTAAATATAATTATTCTTGCATTTCTTAATTTTGCTGTTGTATTATTCAACCATTGCCACATTTAATGTTGTGATGTAGTTGCTTTTCACAATTTTGTTGTTTGCATTTAACTTAGAATAATTCAGCAGTTCATTCATTCAAAGTTGAATTTATTTAATTCTTTATAATTTATACTTCATATAAACTTTGTATCATTCAACGGTAACATTCATACACTTTGTGTCAGAATGTAAGTTGAATTCGTGCAATTCCATATCCATCGTTTTTCCATACTATACTAATTATCTTAACCCCATTAGTATTCAACTGTTACATTACACTCTTTGTGTTTAAATGTAAGTTGAATTCTTTAAGTTGCAATTTCTTATTCATTACATTTCATATCATATCATATAAAGCTTAGAATTATTCAACTGTTACATTTACGCATCCTGTGCCACAATGTAAGTTGAATACACTTAAGTTTAATTCATAGCATCTTTAATTTGTTATAATTTAATTCTTCATTATTCCATTTACTCTGCATTGGGGAATATAAAATTTATATTCCCATCCCTTCATACAACCTCCAATTTCTTGTTTAAATTATTCTTTCATCCATTTATTAAACATGGAACGTATCCTTCCATAGCGCTGCGCCATTGTTTTCACTTGTTGCCATATCATTTCACATCGTTTTCATTTCTTTATGGTATTTGTATGAAAAGGAAAATCCTTTTCAATTGAAACACTTTTTACTTATTGCACAACTTATTTAGAGTACTTCCCTTATAGTCACAACCTATTATGTATATTATCATATCACTCACGCCAAGGTTATTCTACACAATCCTGTATATGCTCTGCTGATTATATTTGATGGATTTCATTTCAATCAAAGGTGCATTTCAGGTTTTCTTATTGTAGACTAACTAAAGGTTTTCCCCACTCCAATTCGGTGTCCCTTACTCTATTTACTCACTGTTAATTTCATCATTTTTGTTATTTGCATCACTGTGTTCTTTCTTAAACCATGGAGTTTAAGCAAGAAGAGCTTGGTGATGTTGTTTCCTTATTTCAAAAGTTGGGTTTAAATCCAAAGGCGATGGAACCAGAGGATCTAAAGAAGTGGATCCAGGATATGGCAAAGCAGGAAGGACCACTCCTACCTAGTTACGTTCAGGCTCCTCCTGAACCGCAAGACACCATCGCCAAGTCACAAGATGAACCCAAAGCACAAGCCAGAGCCTCAGTTACCACCACTCCTCCATATCCAAAGCTACCATCTTTCAGTGGTGATTCTCAAGGAAAGGATGCAACCTTTGATCTCTGGACCTATGAAGTGGAATGCCTTCAAGAATCGTCAGCTTACAGTGCCGCTGTATTGGAGCAAGCCATCAGACATTCTTTGAAGGGAGAGGCAGCTCGTGTTGCAATGCGGCTAGGATCCAAAGCAACTATCCAGGACCTTTTAAAGAAGTTGAGGAGCATTTATGGAACAGTGCAGAGGAAGGAAGCCCTCATGGCTCAGTTCTATAGTGCCACACAGAGAGAAGAGGAGGATGTTGCGTCTTGGGGATGTCGCTTGGAGCACTTGCTGTCAAAGGTCACAGAGCATCATGACATTCAACCACTGGAACAGGATGAAATGTTGAGGAACATGCTGTGGAGTGGACTCAAGAGATCTCTTAAGACGGTATCAGGTCACAAGTTCAGCTCCATCTCATCCTTTGACGAGCTTAGGATAGCACTCAGGGAGATTGAGTACGATATGAATCAAGGGAGAGAACCAGCATCATCAACACTGAAGAAGACGGCTACAGTGAAGATGGCTACTCCATCAGAGACGGTGACTAAGTCAGACCTAGAGACTCTCACCACAGCCATACAGAAGCTTAGATCAGAGGTAACTGAGATCAAGGAGAGGCAACAGCAACCATCCGCACAGGTGTTTCAGCACCAAGCTAGTTTTCCTCCTCAATCTCAAGCGTACATTCCACAGGCCAAGCATAGAGGACGCGGAAGAGGAAGACAGGACAGATTTTTCAAACCACAGCTGCCTTTTGGATATGGACCACAGGATTCCTTTGTCCCTCAAGGACATTATCCATATCAGCAGTCAACAGGTTCTCAGGATCCTCAAGCTCAGGTACAAGGTCAAGGATCTCAAGTGCCATTGCCACAAGGACCTCAAGTCTTTAGTTATCCCGGACCACAAGACTATGGGTATGACCAGAACCAGGCATCTAGATATCCAGCTCAGTCTACAAGGTACGAAGATGAGGTTGTGTGTTACAGATGTGGCTACACTGGACACATTGCCGTTGGGTGCCGGGTAAGAGTGGATCATCTGAGACGTCCTTTAAACTGGCAAGGGCCTATGGGAAGGGGTTACCACTAGGCTCACTACAAGACCCCAACAGGATTCCAGAAGGACTCATTGGACATGCCAACGAAGCGGAAGTCCTTATAGATGGCAAACCAGTTCAAGCTTTACTGGCTACAGGTGCGACGGTATCGATAATATCAGAAGGATATTACCAGGAGCATCTCAGACATCTACCTCTGGAGCCACTAGGAGACATACTCGACATAGAATGTGCAGGAGGTGAGGCACTACCGTACAAAGGTTTTGTGAGAGCTGAACTCTCTGTATTCGGCGGGGGAGATGACAAGGATAGAATATCATGTTTGTTCCTAGTTGTTCCAATTACAAGGTACAGTGCTCGTGTTCTTGTTCTGCTTGGCACCAACATCCTAAACTGCCTATTGGACAAGTGTAAACAGAACCACGGAGTCAAGTTTCTGCAAAAAGCTCCTCTACACACACCATGGTACCTTACCTACAGAACTATCGTCCTTGAGGCAAAGGAACTGGAAAGGAACAAGAACCGACTTGGACTTGTCAAGTGTGCCGAGGACAAGAACACTGTTATACCTCCCAACAGTAAAGTCTCCATCAAAGGTCAGCTCAGCAAGGGACTCAGAGCACCAAGGTATACTGCACTTCTACATCCTACGTCACAAGCTACAGTACCTTCAGAGATCGACATAGCCCCTACAATCATCACTTATGACAGAGATAATCCTGGAGTTATTGAAGTACATGTCTTCAACATCACTACTAGGAATATTGTTGTCCCACCAAGAGCCATCATATGTGAACTGCAACCAGTCACTCTACAGACTCCATCGACCGGCAGACCAATGGATGAGCAGTCACTATTGGACCAAATAGAGATTGAGGAAAAGGACCTAACAGAGGAACAGAAACAACTAGGACTTGACGTAATTATGAAGTTCAAGGACATATTCTCAAAGCATGATGAAGACTTAGGACATTCCACCGCAGTCAAGCACAGGATAGAATTGACAGATGAACAGCCCTTCAAGCAACGCTACAGACATATTCCCCCAGGCATGTTTGAAGAGGTTAAATCTCATCTTCATCAACTCTTGTCAGCCGGAGTGATATGGAACTCTCACAGCCCATGGGCATCCAATATTGTTCTCGCGAGGAAGAAGGATGGAAAACTCCGCGTATGTATAGACTTTCGTGACCTTAATCAGCGGACTATTAAAGATGCCTATGCCATTCCCAGGATTGAAGATCTCTTGGAATGTCTTGAAGGAAACAACTACTTTTCGGTATTGGATATGAAGTCGGGCTATCATCAAGTTGAGATTGAGGAGAGCCACAAAGAAAGGACTGCCTTCACTGTAGGACCTCTTTGATTTTATGAATTTAACAGAATGCCCTTCGGATTATCCAATGCACCGGCCACATACCAACGACTAATGGAACAATGCCTTGAAGGACTCCATCTCAACATCTGTCTTATCTACATTGATGACGTCATAATTTTCTCTAAGACTCACGAGGAACATGTCAAGCGTCTCGAACTGGTACTCAACAGACTCATTGAATCCGGGCTCAAACTTGCACCCAAGAAATGTAAATTCTTCCAACGACGAGCCAAGTATGTAGGCCATATTGTATCAGAGAAAGGCATAGAGACAGATCCGGACAAGATCGACAAAATAGCTATCTGGCCACCACCCACCAGTCCTGAAGAAGTAAGGAAATTTCTAGGATTTGCCGGTTACTATCGGAAGTTTGTCAAGGACTTTTCAAAGATTGCCAGACCTCTATCTCAGTTAATGCCCCAAGACAAGAAGTCCAAGAAACGTGCCTCAACAACAAAGGATTGGCAGTGGGAAGATGAACAAGAGAGAGCATTCCAGGAACTCAAGACAAGGTTAACAAGTCCACCTGTGCTTGGATATGCTGACCATTCCAAGCCATTCGAACTACACACAGATGCAAGTGGACAGGGCTTAGGAGCAGTACTTTACCAGCACCAAGGAGGACATCCACGTGTCATTGCTTACGCCAGTAGAGGACTCAGACCATCAGAGCGAAACTACTCAGCGCACAAGTTGGAGTTTCTATGTTTAAAGTGGGCAATTACCGATAAATTCCATGACTACCTCTACGGCCACAGCTTCACAGTGATGACGGATAATAATCCTCTGACGTATGTCCTAACCACAGCCAAGTTGGATGCCACAGGACATCGCTGGTTAGCCTCCTTATCGGATTATAACTTTACCATCCATTACAGATCTGGCAAGGCTAACACTGATGCTGATATCCTTTCACGACTACCAAAGAAGGAGGAATCAGAGCAAGTCAACCTTGAGTCTATCAAGGCTATCTGTGATGCCATCCAAGTCCCAAGTCTTATTGATAGTCTTAGTTTGTCGGCATCAGAAATCACAGGAGTGGAAGACATTACTGATGAGAGATGTGATTTCAATGCCAGAGAATGGAGACGCACTCAAGTCAAGGACCAAGAACTTGGGATTATCATGGATCACCTGAGGAACAAGATCAAGCCAGACAGAAGACAGTTCATTGGGGATCAAGGAATGACAAAGTTACTGAAGCATTTCCATCAACTTGAACTGAAGCGAGGAGTGCTTTATCGTGTAGTCAAAACAGCAGATGAGACCCTGGAACAACTTGTCCTGCCAACCAGATGCCGCCCAGCTGCACTACGTAGCCTACACGATAACATCGGCCACCCAGGAAGAGACAGGACCTTGTCACTCATTAAGGAGAGGTTTTACTGGCCAGGAATGACAAAAGACGTTGAAGAGCATGTCAAGCATTGTGTTCCATGTCTCAGGAGGAAAACACCTACAGGAGGAAGAGCACAACTCGTGAACATCCAAACCTCACAGCCACTGGAACTTGTCTGTATGGACTTCCTCACCCTGGAACCATCTAAAGGAGGAAAGGAACATGTGCTTGTGGTCACAGACCATTTCACACGCTATGCACAGGCATATCCAACCCGGAACATGACAGCAAAAACAACAGCAGAAGTGTTCTTTAACAATTTTGTTATTCACTACGGCATTCCTCAGCGCATTCATTCTGATCAGGGAGCAAATTTCACAAGCAAGTTAATGCAAGAGTTATGTTCCTTGTTACAGATCAAGCAATCAAGAACGACTCCCTATCACCCATTGGGAAATGGAATGTGTGAAAGATTCAACAGGACATTGTGTAATATGCTTGGCACCTTGGAACCAGACAGCAAGAAGAATTGGAAAGCTCACGTTGGACCTCTAGTACATGCGTACAACTGTACAAGGCACGAGTCTACAGGGTATGCTCCTTTCTTCTTGATGTATGGTCGCCATCCTCGCCTACCTGTTGACATCGCTTTCGGACTTGACATGAAGCCAAGCAAGTCCAAGACCACAGCAGCCTACACTAAGGACCTCAAGGAACGGCTTTCACAAGCGTATGACATCGCCACCTCTGCATTGAGGACGTCACAGAAGAGACAGAAGACTCAGTATGACCAGAAGGCCAGAGCAGCTATCTTACAAGAAGGTGACAGAGTCCTTGTGAAAGTTGTGGCTTTTGACGGACGGCACAAGCTTGCAGACCGATGGGAAGAAGATGTGTATGTGATCCTGGAGCAGCCTAACCCATCTATACCAGTGTATACAGTTGGCAAAGAAAATGGTGACGGCAAGAAGAGGACGCTACACAGGAACCTATTGCTCCCTATAGGTTTTCTTCCCAATCAGGATGAAGCACCACCAACAGCAAAGCCGAGAAAGTGCAAGTCTCTGAAACCAGTGTCAGAGGACATCAAGATCATACCAGACCACTCCACAGCCAGCATCTCCGAGGACGGAAGCTCAGAGGACGGAGGGGAGGAACTAGTGTATGTCTCCAACCACTCATCAGACAGATCAGGGTCAGCTTCTACGCCAGCTGACAGGCCACCTGAAGATGAACCAGATGCTGAGGATAATCAGGACGAGGTTCCAGTCGATGAGGAGGAGAGGACAGGAGCAACTGCACAGGAGGTTGAACAGGAACAGCCTACAGAAGATCCTCCAGCTGAGCCTGTGGATGTGCCACCAGACAGAGGACAAGAAGTGGCTGAAGAAAAGGCAGCACCAACACCACCACCGCGGAGATCCCTCAGGGAACGGCGGCCACCGGAGTGGTTACGAAGTGGGGAGTTCGCTCTTTCAGCCCAGAGTACAACAGCGCCAGACTGGCTCGCCAGAGCTAATTTCCTAAATTCTTTGCTTCAAGATGGGATGCTCGAGAGCCAGCCAGCCAACATCAGAGAAGCCATGCTTCAGCTCATCACCGGACAAAAATGACGTGGACGTCATTATCTAGTGGGGGGAAGTATGTGGCAGATGTATTTTATTGTTTATATAGTATTTTAGTATGATTACAATTCTCTCTTTTTAGCTATATTATTATCAAGCACATCAGGGGTTAAGCTTTTAGAGTTTGACCATAGTGAAATCCCCTTATGTAACTGCCCAAGCCATGACGCTTCTCAGCTAATTGGTCTCACTAACTGCCTGCACATTTGAATTCATTCTGCACTGCTTCTTTCAACTGACAAGACAGAATTAACAACAGACAGAGTATGTAGCAATTGAGGTTAGTATATATTTACTTTAAAGTGATATTGCATTTAATCTTTGCAGTATAATTATCATTAAAATGTATGTATTTCTCATAACCTAAATAGGTATTTATCAAGTATAGCTTGT
Organism: Phorcus lineatus; assembly: GCA_921293015.1. Taxonomy (NCBI): domain Eukaryota; kingdom Metazoa; phylum Mollusca; class Gastropoda; order Trochida; family Trochidae; genus Phorcus; species Phorcus lineatus. The sequence goes on along the minus strand of OV121096.1, from coordinate 5,819,389 downwards.
AAGTGTGCTATGCATTATCTTTTACTTGTAATGCTCAAAACATTAAATAAGTACTACTAATATGTTATTATCTTTACTATTCTTTTATGAGTGTTTGAGATGAGAGAATGTGTTTTAATATAAGTTGCTATATTTTAACTATTATAGGTGTAATTGTAAGTGATGTGAAATAAATGCTTTGTAAATAGGTACTCTAAATGTTTTCACATATCTCTTACTAAGTATATTGTTTTACTACAGCAAAGTCCCCGTTCCTACGGCAGGTGCTGTAACGTCATTAGAGCACACCTCTGTACCACCCACAGGGTATGTGTCTTATGTGTATTATGTATATATATATTTACATGTTAGTAACGTTCATTGCTTCTATGCAATGATCTATATTTCTTATAAACTATTGTACATAGTATCATCACATAACGTGTGATGATGTATCGTATTGATTTATATCTATTAATACTTGTGACATAATGTAGATTGTGTAATAGCGCATCATATATTCTTTAATGTGCTCAGTAATATGTGTTATTCATGTCATGAGTAACTATGTTTTTAATAAGTAATTGTCATATTTCTGTGTATTGAGATGTATGTATTGTGTATCAATATGTATACTATATTGTGTGATTTATATTATATCATTATATTAATTGTTACAGGGTGTCAACTCAAATCTGTAAAAGTCCACGGAAATAAACGTTCCCACACCCAGCATGTGTCGTCATGTGTTGACCCACGTTAACCCTGCTACACTAACAAGAGACATAAGAAGATGGCTTAACACCAGGTCCTATGTTAATAATATTGAATAAAACCAGTGAAGTGAACAACCCAGTGGATGCATATATATAGTTACTGCATTAAACGGCCTCATGAAGCAGGTACATCGTATATAATTAAAATATAATTCAACTTCATCTTCTTCTTTTTAATATATATCACCATAGAGTTTGAATTACCAATTTTTATTTTTTCGTGTGGCTCAACTGTGTTCTGATTTTGTCTCCCTGCTTTATTTTCAATGACATAATTCTCACGTAAACAATCATCAAACGAACCATTGTCCTTACACTTAAATAAAGAAATCCATCCATCTGCTCTCTAAAGTCTTTGAGTATAGAATTATATTTTTGAGACATAATGCACACAATATGCCCCGTATGCCGCCCCGAGAAAGCTTAACTCGATAACTCATTCTTATTTTTGTGAGGTACTTCTCTGCACTACAATCATCAATAATGAATAAGGTGGTTTCATTTTAAAAAAATTAATGCAAATGTTTCAATTGGTGGGGTTACATGTTACATACTCTTTTTTCACAGCTAATCCAAAACCCCCATTTATACCTACTATACAACAATATTATTAATAGATAACAGATTCAAACCCCTTATTATCAATATTCAGTTCAGAGGGGTTCCTCACTAGCCATAACAAAGAGCTTTTCGCAGGTTATCATTAGCTATAAGTTACTGCGACCTTAATAGGAGAATTCCCACGCACTGAGCAGAGTTCTTTATGTTTAATTTTCATGTATTGTTGGAAATACTGTAATATTACTATGTGTTTAATATTTTCATAGTAATAGCTCTTGATTAAAGCAAGTACAAATATTGTCTTACCACAACCGGACTCCTTTGTACTTTTTCCACAACCGGACTTCTTTGTACTTTTTCCACAACCGGACTTCTTTGTACTTTTTATTGTATTAATTTTCTTGCTATTTCTTGCTTTAAAAATAAGTTCTCTATCTTTAAAAATGGATATCAACGAAATTTTAGGTGCAATTGACACATCCCCTGGTTATAATCATGTAAATGTGTTATTCCCTATTTTGATATGTGTTATAGGAATATGAATGAGAGTGGGTATTCCAATAAACAGGCATCTGTATATGACAATGCAACAAGTGTAATTAATCTTTCTAAAAGTGGTTTTGAAAATCGTCAGGTTTATTGGGGTAAAGAGTACGTTGATGGTGTCATCGACAAGTAGTGGTTGTTTCTGAAAATTAACATCTCAGTGCTAATATAAATTATCAGTTAGCATAGTGACAATAAACCGGAAAAAAGTTTAGACCTGTGATTTCAAAAAACCCCGCGCAATATAGAAATATAGGTTGGTATTGCGAAGTAGGTCATTTTAATAATGTACATGTAAATTCGACCTCTAAATGTATGCCCGTTCTTAATTTACAATCGAAAATGTCATAAGTTTGGCATTTAACAGATAAAGATGCAGCTGTAAAATTGGCAATTTGAACTCACCTCAGGTCATATTATGTTTAAGCCACATTCAAAATTAATGAAACGTACAATGTGTCACTTTAAGTTATAGATCGCAACATGAATATGTATATATAAAATATAAATATGTCTAACAAAATCTCCAACAATGAACTTTATCAGAAACATTAAAGTTTATAAAAGCGAGATCTTCAATGATGATACTTTTCACAGAATAAAGGGTTAATAAAATCGTGAACTCAAACAAGGAACATAATTGTAAACTTTATAGTTAATACACGCGTACCTTCAAATTATGAAAACTTTCTGTAATTTTATATTTGAGTGTCACGCGGTACGAGCGTGCGACCTTTTTCCCGCCTCCTCTAATGTACTTTCATAAAATATCACCAATTATTGTATATATCGAAAGTACATATTATGGACTTTACATCCATGTATCTATTTTTATCATTCATGTCTTTATTCGCCGACTGTGGCTATTTTTTTATGTTCAAATGTCATTTTCATGCTCCATTTATCAGCCTATTTACATGTAGCACTAATATGCCAATACTCATGATATTTATATTTATATCTACTTGTAAAGGAGTTTGCGCCCTTAACAATAACCCATTGTAGGGATCCCTCCCTTAAATATTTATGGAGCTAGGGATAATTTAGTTTCGCTAAGAAACACAGATTCGCGATATATTTAAGATAGGCTACCATCTTCTTTGGAGCTATGCCTGGTCTTCACTGACGTCGGTACGGAGCCAATAAATAGCGGGCTAAGCTCTGGTACCAGGAGTCTTGACTTGTTCCTTGCGGGGAGAGGTCACGGGTGGACCTGGGACGTTGGAAGGGAATTGGTGAGGTTGATATTCCTTTATTTTTCTCTGTACCTTTCTGGAGTATGTGATCACTTCTTTTAAGGACTTACAGTTTTAACCTTACCTTCCCTCCCATTATTTTATAAGTTCTACTATACCTATACTAGTGTTCTTATTCATTTACTCACTCAAGTAGTGATTAGGGATCATCTAAGTACTGTGTGCTTGTTGTTTATTCATCCCTATTTTTAGTCCACCCGTGTCCGGTAACTACCCTTGTATATTCGCCAAGTGTTGATTTGTCTTATTGATGCTATCTCGTTAAGACGGCCATTAGCTTATCTTGTTGTTACAACGTCTGGGGGGTATGCTACAGTGATTCCCTACAGTTTGTCTATTTGTTTATTCATGGGTTGTTGACTTCCTTAATTTGTTGTTAACTCCTGTTGAGTGGATTACGGGTAGCTCGTTTCTGTGCACGGTGATCATCTTGTTTAGACTGCAAATAAATCACTTGATTCACGGATTGGCCTCTCTCTAGTTATTTATTGGCTTGATTATCTTCTTCTTTTCTTTCTGTCGGATAAACGGGTCTCGTCTGAGTTCAGATATCGTTACACCGTAACAGTGAGCATCAATAAGGCAACTCGCTTGTTTTGCTAATTCGATTAAAATGAGAATTTCTGAATGAATGTGACACAAACTCAGCTTTAACTTTTAAACTAAAATTGGAAATGGTCGAAATCATACTTGAAATAACAATGTTATCATGTCAAAAAACACACGTGGAATCATTTTTCTTTGTAGCATTATGTTAAGGAAATGCAAAATGGCTTGGACAATCACACAGTTCATTGATAGTCATCGGTTTCTTGAAGATGGCGTATAGGGATTTGAGTATCATAAAACATTATCCTAGCCTTCACTTACAACCACACATGGGAATAACACTTCAAGATTCTTCAGCTTCCGGTGTAAAGGTAAAGAAACCAACCTCCTTCCCACAATTTCGACAAGTGTGGATTTAGTCAAATATTTTCGTGTTCATTAAAATATAAATTCCAACAGGGAGACTGAAAAAGAGCATTAAGATGAATTAAGATATACACTATCATTCGCTTTCTTAGCGATTTATATTTCAACTATGAAGAACTATCAGATTTCTGGCCTAATATTATTTACAATGCAAGGTCATCGAATTTATCATTTTTGAACTGCTGCTAAGTATTTGAGCCATAGTCCAAGATTATTGCAAAGAACAATATTTGGTGGAGAATCATTCTAAATGAGTGTTTCAAATATCAAAGCTAATGTAAGGAAGATTAATGAAAAGGTAATCCCTTAAATTGAATCGTCACTTTGGATGGGTGCTCTGGAACTGAAGCTTTTGTGACAGATTGATGATAGCGACATAGCATCAATGGATCCGGAAATGACCCATTCATGGTTTTTGGATATTTGGTATACAAATGTAGATTAGGCCAAAGATAAATGAAAAGATCCTCCGTTAGATTGAAATTTCACTTTGGATGAGTGCTTTGAAGAAGATTCTTAGGACAAAGATTAATGGAACTGGCATAGTATCAATGGAGATGACCCATGCAGAGTGCTAAACGCGTGAAACTAGCTAATTATTAGAGACACGTTATTTGGTGGAGGAATTTCTTATGCAAAATATTATGTGCGATATAAAGAAATAATTTGTGGACATATCATCATTATGAGGATGATCAAGCAAACGCCGGGTCCATTTACTTTAGTTTCTACCCTGGTGATGGCCCTGTGATGACAGCACTGACAGTTGATTGGGACTTTAGAGCGTGAGTAGCGCACATGCTCTCCATCTGGGTGAAGAAGCCTGTTGTAATAGCCCGTGACATCCGTTCCGAGTTTGCTACCTCCAGCGCCTCTTCTTTTGTTGAAGGAAATCAAGCACATCTTGTACCGTTGCATCGTCATTCAAACTTTGAACACTCATCTTTGGTTGTATTGTCCGTTTTCAGTATATAACAAACACAAAGGAAGAAAGGACTTCAGGCAAATATTTTATAATCAAGGGGCAAGTAACTCTAATTTTCTAATTATTTTTCTAACTTTCTTTGTTCTGAACATCTGACCCCACGTGTTTTGGGAGAATAAGTTCGAAACAAAGAAGCTGAAACTTGACTTTTGTTTTTAATCATACAAATCAGCTTTTTCTTGTTTTCATATGTTTATTCAAAATCAAATTTTTGGGGTCATTTGAAAAACAATTTTGGTAAAATTTATACTGGTATTCTGCCATGAAATGATACTCGATTCTGATTGGTTGTTTTGTCTCATTCACAGGGTATAATGATTGAAGTTGGTCTGTTTACCCGAAATCAGTTTAAAGTTCCACTGCAGGGTAGTATGAATTTATTTGTCTACATACTGAAGTGCAGGGTCACTGTTCAGTTCTTTGGACAATCATGGACATACTGGGTAATACTAACCAAAGCAAACCATCCTGTGTTTGGAAACATCATGTTCTTCACAGATTTCAAGAAAGAATAGTGAGAGTGTTCTAGTTTGTTTGTTGGACCTCTTGGATTATGTCTCAGAAGTTCTGTTATTAGACATAAATAGAGATTATTACCCGAGGAAGTGTGTCATATGACTTTTACGAAACGAGTGTGAATTTTGTATTAGCCGAGCGAGAGCGAGGGTTATACACAAATTCGCACGAGTTTCGTAAAAGTCATATGACACACTTTCGAGGGTTATAATTTCTTTATTACTGATTCTATTTCATTTTGAACACACAGAATGCGGACTGGTTCCTTTCCGGCGGCCCGCTACAATGACGTCAAGAACAATGGTTTTATGACGTCACAGACGAGGTAATACGGTAACTCGCGCTGTAACAATCGTTTCGATTATTGATGGCCTGGTGTGCTGTTACCAAATTTGTTAAATCTCCATCTTGTCTCAACGATAATGTTATCAAAATCAATGCATTGGTGCATTTCGCCTCTTAAGTGTAAGGCCCTAAGCATACTGATCATGAATGTGCTGGTCTGTTTAATATGGGTCTGATCCTTGTGTGAAAAAAGCCGTAAAATTATTGTAAATCACTAAGGCAACCTTAGTGTGATGTTAAAGGATGGGAATGGTCTAGGTGTCATAGTGCCAACTTTGTTTATTTTTCGTCTTGTCTCAACGAAAATGGTATCTCAACGAAAATGGTATCTCAACGCAGAGGTGCATTTGGTCTCTTTATAAAGGCAAGGCCTTAGTCGTACTGTACCTGGATGTGCTGGGCCACCTTTCAAAAAGCCCTAAGGTGATCGTAAGTCCTTAAGGTAACCTAAGTGCAATGTTAAAGTATGGGAGTTAAGGTTGACCTTAGTTAAGGTAGCTTTGTGAAAGCAGGCCCTGGTCTCTTTGATATTGTCCGGTCCTTCTGCCACAAAATGATGATCGTAAGTCACTATGGCAAACTTAGTTTGATGTTAAAGAATTGGAGTTAAGGTTATTCAAAGATACATATAGATAACAAAACTACAATTTCATAGTCATTTTTATCAATATATTAGTTACATGTTTGCATTAAAATGAGGTGAAAGGAACGCTCTGTGAAAACATATTCATTGTGCTAAGTATGAAATATATATGTTTTTAAAAAAAAAAAGGAGATTGATGTAACTGTATTTCATTTGAAATTTGGTGCATCAATGGCAGATTTTTATTGCCGACAATGCTGTTTCCGATGTAAATGAAAGAAGAATTACTCGTAGATATAGAAAGATTACTAACACTATGAAGAAGACTTTGGCAGCGCAACATGATAATATGGTTAAATGTCTAAAGTAAAGACGTTTGATATTTCCCTTCCGATTAAGACAGCTATTCGATTACTTTTCATTTTATTCAATTGATTTTTAAAAAAAAAAAATGTCCTTTCGTGAAATTTTTAGCGGAACCAATAAGGCAAAAAGTTCACGATTAGCCACTCAGCAGAATACCAAAATAGAGGAGTTATGACATATAGTAAGACACATTTATGTTCATTTGAATATGAATAAGTTTGGTGAGTCAGTGTCAGAATATATGTTTGTTCAGAGGATTACAATCTACTTTATATGAAGAAAGACTATAATGTATAACTTAATGTCTTCAATTAAAAGGCCTGTACATGATTAGAGATTGTGAGTAAAGTTTTCACAATCTTCAGCTTCAATGCTAGACACATTATGTATAACAGGTACCAACCGTTTGTCCACAATTCGGACATTTATGGATGTAACCTGAGCCTCGTCCTATAAGGAAACAGATTCCCAAAGGAAAACTGAAAAGGAACAGGAACAGAATTCAAATTTTATGTGCTTTCTTAATGGATGTTTTCCTGAATTTGTTTCAAGAACTTAGAAAACATCATTCGTGTTATGAGTACGTGATTGTTCATAAGTTTAACATTGAATAGATTGTTGCATTGTGTAGTGGGTCACACTTGCACTTGTTTTGATAGTCTAAGCTGGCAGTGTCTACACTCATCTATTCTAGAATGTTCTATCTATTTCTTGATTGCTTGTGTTGGATACTTCTGATTGAAGTTTGTCGTGGAACTTTGGAAGAGTATTCAAGAAGGTATCTTCCTATGTAAAGGCCGACAATAGAATTCTTACTCATCTTGCTTCTTACAATCAACTTTGCTATCAACTGCCATGCCACTGTTTTTGGATACCGTTACAAGCCGGATTCATCTATCTCCCATCAAGACCCACTGACTGTTTCCTAAATTCATCAACTGTGTGATTCATAAGGACTTTTGAATATATATAGTTAGCTAATTAGTGTGACTCATTTGATATTGTATTATAGCTTGATATTGTAACCTGAAACACTTTGTTTATTATTTGAATGAATAAATTATAATTAATGTACAATTGTCTTGTTATATTTTTCTGGTTTTATTGGGGACATTTTCCCATTCCAAATTCATTCCAAACAATCGTAAAGTAAAGTAATTGAAAAGTTCAATTTAAATAGTGTCTTAAAATACGAAAAGTACTCAAGTGTTATTTAAATGCCATTTATCTAATTAAATGTTTATTCCATATTTATATGCTAAGGTATGGGAAGGTCTTGCAATGAAAGGATGGGTCAGGAAGAAGATTTGATCAAATATGATTAGATTAATATGTACACTTATAGAATAAAAGAAATAGGAAACCTCCTGGTTGATTGGGGAAGTCATTTGATAGAGAAGTTGCAATTCGAAATATAATCTTTCAAGATGAAGAACATTAGATACATACCAAAGCAGAAACGTGATGATCATCAAGAATATGGCGCATCCATTTATTTGATCTTCCACGTTGGTGACGACCCTAGCAAGACAGTGCTGGCATGTGATTCGAATAGGAGATCGTGGGTACGCCATGTCTTTGCCATATGGATAAAAAAAAATGACATCGCCCGGAATATTCCTTTCATTCGCTCTCCTAGCCTCGTTTGCGTTCATATAGAACTCTCTTGGGACTAGAGAAAATAGAAATATAGTCACAAGCGACGACAAAAGGATCCACAGCATAAAAAGCACATTCATTGTGCACATTGTCATGTGATAATCCCTCAAATCTTCATGAAGATTTACTAATGCATTAAGCATCAGCAGCATATTCAATATGACCAAATACAAACTGTGATTATTGCAAAGAGGTTGTTAATGCGAAAAACCTATGATACTTATGAATTGTTTGTAGTGCTATTCTGCTTCTTTCAAAACAAGTTTCAAGTCTCTAAGTGCATTTTGAAAATTTAGCCCATGGTATTGGCAAAAACGTATTTTCCCCGATTTTGATCATTTATTGTTAACGAAAATGACTGTTTGCGACCAATGATTTTATTGATTGGTAAAATGACCACAGTATTCCTGCAAAAATGGTGCAATTTTTCAGTCTAACTTTATTGTCCTTTGAATATGGTTACACGAGCTAAGGCGCCCGTCTTTGAAGAGCTGCAGAAAAAAAAGTATTGAGAAATTTGCAAATGTTAAATATTCACTCTTTTTCAGAGAGGAGTTTCCCAAAGGTGCATGGGTCCGGAAATTTTCAAAAAGTCAAAATAGGAATATGGCGGCGGAACTATGCATGCTACGAATTCGTCGTTATTTACGTTCTTGCTCCAAATGTAATTGCCTATCGTTTACAAAGGATTTCAGGTCTCTAAGTAAATTTTGAAAAAATATCCCATGTTAAGTTGCAAATTTGAGTGCTAATGTGCCTTTTTCCTTAACACTTATTCCGATTCGGCCCAAACGCTAATTGGAACTTCTTCTCATGAAGGTCTATCAGACTGGCAATTTTGACTGTAATAGCTTTAGTGGTTTTGACTTAATCGTGTCCACAAAATCGGTGGAAAAAAATAAAACACGCCAATACCAATAAGGATTCAGCTAAAATGCTGCACCCTTAAGTATAAATATTTAAAAATAAAATGATAAAACGTTTCTAGATAGTGATAGTGCGGAAGTGTGTCAATGAAAATAAACTGTGTAATCACTCACTGGTGAACTTTACATTGGTATGAGTGACGTGTGACGCATTATGAACTCGCCTGGCGACAGGCTCATTCGGGTTCCTACACAACGTTAATGCAAGCATATTTCACTCAAAATTTGCAAAGCTTTGGTGATATAAACAGAATATGTTTCTACATTTCATAATGTAGTCATGCCAAACTTGTTTTAACTATATTTAGCAACTTACAAATAAAAGTATTACCAAACAGAATAGTTAGAAAAATTTAGGAGTAAGTTAGTGTGAAAACAAGGTCAGTTACCGCTCTTCACAATATCATTAAACTCGTTTGACAAACACTCTTTTGTAATATAGCAGGTTGAAATGTTGACTGATTTTTAAAATGCAGTGCTAACATTTAAATCACAGGTATGGAGTACCTTGGGGTCGGGGAGGGTTACCCCGAACTGGCTGCTGGGATCGCACGGTCTGTTGTACTTGCTCATGAGGCGGCGCACCTGTGCAAAACAATGCATGAATATAGTTCTTCGTCTTTTCTATAGACATATTCTAGACATAGAAAGTGACACATTTATAAGAGTCAATCTGTATTCAGTACTCAGAAGGCCTCAGGTCTATAGTACATTACATATACCTTTGTTGATACATATTTCACATTCATGAAACAAATCGGTTTCTGTATACAGATGCATAAAATATATACATGGACAGGTTTTCAATTTCTTCATTATTCAAACTTTTTTGAAGTTAGGAGAATATAAACATATTTGGGTGTCAATAGTATTTTTTCTTGATATATTTGTTTCGAATGTTACTGTAAATAGGACATACAAGTAAAAAATGGTATTCATTTTCAATTTCATTTGACTGGCATAATTTGCAGAATCTATGGTATCATCTTACGTGTTTGTATATTTAGATATCTACGTTTCTCAATAAACAGTTCATGCGAAGAACATCTCAAACGTGCCAAGCTGATTTTTAACATTCAAACAAGATAGGTAGTATTCGTTACGTATATTGCTTTTAAACATGACGTTGGTGTCGCCTTTGCTTGAAGTTAATACTTTTTCTTGCCAATTTTGAAAATACATATCTCTTAGTCTTTGAGTAAATGATTTTACGAATTCGGGATATATTCCAGTTTCCTGGTTATGCCAAATATTTCCAAAACCAGTTGAGAACAATAACTTCTTTACATCTGACACCCAGTTTTTATGTCCATTTCAAATAAAAGCATCATAGCATAGAATTTCTTTGGTAGGCGGTAAGACGGCATATGTGTAATAGTTTTATTCACTACCGAAGTACTTTACAATAGGGATAGATATATAAAGGAAACCTGCCATATTCTCCATAAATAATGACACTCGGAGTGTTCTGTTTAACACCCAAAAATCTTTTACAGGCATACAGATGTAACTTTTCTAAGTTTACAAATGTATGTAATCCCCATATTTCTGCCCCGTATGAAAGAATAGGATTTATCTTTACATCAAATATTTTAAAACTGAGTTCATAATGAGATCTCGTAATGTGTATAGTTGTCTTAGAATTCCTAGTAATACTTTTTTTGCTTGCACAGCTGCTAATGTACATGTAATGACCATGATAGATGACTTGTGAAATATACAACAAGATATTCATAAGAATCTGTAGTTTCAAGTTTGCAATTATTGTAGAACCATCTCTCATTTTTTGCTAGTTTTCCACCATTTTAAACACCACTACCTTTGTTTTCTATTAATTTCGATTTATTGTTAATTTTGACTGTTTACATTCTCCAGCTCATATATTTGCTTTTGTAAACCAATTACAGTACTTGATATCAAGCCGATATCATCAGAAAAAAATTAAAGAAATATTTGGAAATGGTTACTGATTTTATAAATGCAGTGCAAACATTAAAATCACAGGTGTGGATTACCTTGGGGTCGGGGAGGGTTCCCCCGAACTTGCTGCTGGGATCGCACGGTCTGTTGTACTTGCTCATGAGGCGGCACACCTGTGCAAAACAATGCACGTATCTACACATAGAAAGTGACACATTTTTATGATAATATCTATAAATGCTCATAACTATTTCTTCATACAATATAAGAGTCAATCTGTATTCAGTACTCAGAAGGCCTCAGGTCTATAGTACATTACATATACATTTGTTGATACATATTTCACATTCATGAAACAATTCGGTTTCTGTATACAGATGCATAAAATATATACATGGACAGGTTTTCAATTTCTTCATTATTTAAACTGTTTTAAGTTAGGAGAATGTAAACATATTTGGGTGTCAATAGTATTTTTCCTTGATATATTTGTTTCGAATGTTACTGTAAATAGGACATACAAGTAAAAAATGGTATTCATTTTCAATTTCATTTGACTATCATAATTTACAGAATCTATGTCATCTTCTTACATGTTTGTATATTCAGATATCTACCTTTATCAAGGTGCAAACATTAAAATCACAGGTATGGATTACCTTGGGGTCGGGGAGGGTTCCCCCGAAGTGGCTGCTGGGATCGCACAGTCTGTTGTACTTGCTCATGTGGCGGCGCACCTGTGCAAAACAATGCATGAATATAGTTCTTCGTCTTTTCTATAGACATATTCTAGACATAGAAAGTGACACATGTATATGCTATAATATTTATTATTGCTCATAAATATTTCTTCATACAATATGATGTATCCAAGAAAATGAAACCTTAAAAAGTCACATGTAACATAAATAGTAATCAGCTCAGTTTATGGCCGTTTGAGGGGTGTGAGACAAAAGTTGTTATAGGTTAATGTTTTAGCTATGTAACGTGTGACCGTCGGCTCTCTTCTGCAAGTCATAGCAGATAATTGATTCCTAAAAAGTACATGGACTCGAAAATTTGCAAAAATGTGAAAAATCATGTTGGCGCCGAGACCTTGAGTTTTTTTTTTCCAAGATGTTTTTAATAGCATTTTATGAAAAATTCAAATGCATTTTGAATAAAAATCAACGTCAATTTACAAAATTATGGTTCGACCTAGGCCTTTACTGTCTAATCGATTTGGCACAAAAGCTCAGTTTTGCCTTTCATTATAGTAAGGTCCTCCACACAGAAAGTTTTGGCTTAAATGCTCAGATAGGATTCAGTGCTAAAGGATGATAATATATCACAAGGTGTGGTTTAAACAATATTTATTTCAAAAGAAAGGGATTGGTAAACAGGCTATACAGCCTATCTGAATACCTCTCCCATACAAAAATATATATACAGCATAAAGTTCATTCATCATCATAGACAAAACACAATTAAACAAAAACAGTAAAATATTTAACAAGAAAAACGGTTTGTAAGGGTAAAATAGTCATGAACAGATTCTAAAATGTTTAGGTTGATATCATCAGATAAAGAGTAGTTGCCAAATAATATGGTTTGAACATCATAACCATTGACGTAGAAAAAACACTTTGACCGAATTTTCGTGTAATTTGGACAGATAAATAAATAATGAATGACATCTTCATAATGATGACCGCAAGTGCAAGTTGACATATTTTGTAAAAAACGATCAAATTTATGTGCGTTTAGATTGCTGCAGCCAAGTCTTAATTTACAGTGGATAATTTGGTTGGTTCTTGTTCAAATATTTCTGAAGACATGATGTACATTACATGAGATATTTCGGTCAAAGTGTTTTTTAAACGAAGCAACGGAATCTACGTTTCTAGTTTCATTATCTAACATATTCCATTCCAAAACAGAAGATGGTAAAAATGATCTTTTATATGATTCTGTACGACAAAGAGGAACTTGAAGCGTGTTAGATGATCTTGATTCATACATTGAGGCGGAGGATATGTTAAAACACACATTTGATGAGTTCTGCGACGTTTGCTTAGAGACGTAAAACCAGTTTCAAGATAAATTGTTGAATGGGTGACTCCTCTAACGGATCCACATATGGTTCTAAGAGCATCTAAGTGCAGTTTCTCTAATAACAGTTCTTGACTTTGCGTACAATTATTCCAAATATAATCACAATAATCAAATATAGGTAAAATTAAATGAATGAGCTGTATAAAGTCTGTAAAGTTTTTCTATGAAGGCGATATTTGAGACTTCTCAGGCAAATAATCATAGGGCTAACCTTAGAAATAGTATCATTTATATGTGTTTTCCAGCCATCACTTTGCAGGGTCAATCCCAAATGTTTATGACTATCAACAGCTTTAATTTGTTCACCATTCATAACCAGATCTGGCATTAACGTAACTGTTTTCTTTCTTGAAAAAATTATAGATTCTGTTTTGTTAGGGTTGAAATCTACCTCCATTTTTGGGCCCATTTACCAATTAAATTTAAATCATCATTTAGCTTATTGGAAGATAAAACAGGATCATCTATTATTACATATAGAGAGGTATCATCAGCAAATAGTTTAATGTTACACTGGATATCTTCAACAATGTCATTAATATAAACTAAAAAGAGCAAAAGTTCCAAAACTGACCCCTGGGGAACCCCAGCTTCAATTGATTTTACATTTGATTTGTACCCATTAATAACTGTGAATTTTTTTTATTTTTCAAGTAACTTTCAAACCATGATAGGAGAGAACCCCGAATCCCATTAGCCCATAACTTATGCAGGAGACCCTTATGCCAGACCCTGTCGAAAGCTTTACTTATGTTGCAAAAACAGCGCGTACTTCCATGCCGCTATCCATCGCTTTAGCAATATAATCATATAAATGGGTGAGCTGATATGATGTAGAATCACCAGTCGTAAAACCTGACTGAAAAGGAGTTATAGTTTCATTATCTAAGAAAAAATTGGATACATGTTTAAAGACACACTTTTCAAATACTTTTGATAAACAACTGGTAAGTGAGACAGGTCGATAATTTGTACAGCTATGAATATTATTTTTCTTATTATTGAAACTACAGATGAATATTTCCATAAACATGGGAACTCAGACGTTGTGAGTGAAATATTGAAAAGGTCGCAGAGAGGAACTGACAACTGTTCAGCTAAACATTTCAAGACCCGGTTACTAAGATGATCAGGGCCTGTTGCTTTTGTAACATCAAGAGATAATAAAATATCCCTAACTTCTACATTTTCTAATCTTAAATCATAGAAACAATGATTGACAGCCACATTAGAATCAATTTCTACAACACCATCAGAATCATTATTAACCCGTGCTATACTCACAAAGTAGTCATTGAATATATTGGCTTTATCAGTGTCATCTTCATAGACTACATTATCATGTTCAATGTGTGGAAATACCTTTGCTTTGTCTGTATGTTTGAGATAATTTTTGACAATGTGCCACCAACATTTGCTACCATGTTCGGTATTAACAACCTTATCAAGTTTGTCAACATATAATGCTTTGCTTTTACGTATTTCAGATATCAAGTTATTTCGACATTTTCTAAATTTTCCCCAGTTACTGGATGAATTACTTCGTTTTGCCTTTCTGTGAATTCTATTCTTTTTACGCATGAGCTTTCTAATAAATCCGTTCATCCAAGGGGCATCATTAGGGCGAATAATAACAGTTTTATTTGGGATATTTGAGGAACAAACATCTGTAAGAGCATTTACAAATTTAGGTGCAGTATTATTTACATCTTCATCTTGTGTAATGAAACTCCAATCAATTTTGTTCGTATTCTGTCGAAATATATCTAAATCAATATTTTCATAATTATAAATGATTCTTGAATAGGCTTTCCTAGATTGTTTAGGACACTTTAGCGACACGCACACTGAACAATGATCACTACAGATTGGGGGAGTAACACTAGATGATTTTACAATATCAGGACAAGAAACTAATATTATATCTATAAGTGTCTTTGATTGTTGAGTTAAACGTGTCGCCTCATTTATCAATTGTTTCATACCATAAATAGACATGATATGTTCAATATTAGGATCCAATCTATTAATCAAGTTAGCATTAAAATCACCAAGCACAATAGTTTTGATATTAGTATCTATAGCTAAACCAATAGACTCTTTAATCAGGTTCCAATAGTGGGAATTAGCATTTGTACTATAAAAAGGCCCTATAAGATAACTCTTATTTCTACATGTTATCTGTACCCATGCTGCCTCTAATCCCGGAAGTTGTAAGTCATGTCTATGCTTACAGTAAATATAGTCCTTGACATAAATTGCAACCCCGCCTCCCCTTGTTTGTCTATCATTTCGAAATGGTGGATGAAATCCAGTCATGTGAATATCAGTGTTTGAGATTCCGTCATGCAACCATGTTTCTGATATACAAATAACATCATATTCGTGTAGTTCTGCGTAAACTAAATCTACTTTTCCATTCAGACTACAGACATTATTATGTACAATACTTAGATCTGCGAAACCAGGTCCCGGGTTGGGGTGAACATCTCCACAACATATCAGCAGTAAGAGAGCTATCTGTATACCCCTGATCCCGAGTTTGTACACAAACGTTACTAAGTAGAATGTATTTTTGTCTATTTTACCCTGCTTTCTATTAAAGGATTTACAATGATATATCCCAATTCTCTGGCGATATTGTGTAATGTCAACCCCCATCTAGAGATCTGAAAAATACAGATGTTTGTAAGAAAAGGGGTACATGTACTTGAAGGCAAGAAATATCTATGTTTGTGTCATACTTGTCATATTGGTCAGCGTGTATGTTTTGTCTAGTAATGATAAATGGCATGATGTTGGAGTTAACAGAGTTTGTCACTGTTTTAAGTATGTAACAATATCTTGATATTTTGTTTAAACATAAAAGAAAAAAGAAAACAAAAAATTGTCGATAGAGAGTTTCTATCAGTGTGTGCAAAATGAAAACAAGGAGTGCCAGGGAGAACCCAACCCTAATGTAAATAAGTTATGTAGCCCAGACCTTGTGTAATACTGTGTGTATGACCTAACACCAGCATTAAATCAGTCATTAAAAACATTACAACAAACAGGGAATGTCACCGACGTTTTTTTGTTTGAAGCCAGTTTCTAACTTCTGATTAATCAAGTAACTGACATCGTTTCTAAGAACAATCTATTAATCACATCAAGGTGTTATTTAACTAGTAAAAATAGCATATATACAGTTGAATCAATCTAAGTTTAGGTCTTAGGAAATAAAATAGAGGAATCGCAACAAATATGCTTATGTTTCAAGTAAAGTTTTAATGCATTTAACGCATTAACTGTATATTATACTTTACAATGATCATTTGCTACAGAATTTGTGCTTTTTGTGTTCCTTACTGATTTGTGCTCGTGCCGTTTCATGTATTGCTGCTATTAGTCACACTGAAAATGAAACTTGAAATTTACCATCTTTGACAGTGGGTGTAACAGTTGTCATGAACATAATTGAATTAAATGTTTATATCCTTGATAGTATATTTTTGCCTTTCTTTAGAGGTACTAAACAACGTTGCATGATTTGTATGATTTGTTGTTTGTGAATTACGACGTTCTGGAAACACACTGTTAACACATCTTTTCCTGGATTTGCATACTAACTGTTGTTCTTGATTCTCAAAGACCTTTGTCCTGTCTAACTCTCATGCAAAAATGATGAAATTCCTCGCTTAGTTTTTTGAAATATCTATCCTTGAAATTGGCGATTTTTTAAAAATTCACCAACTTTGAAAATCAGTCGTTCAGTAAAAAAATCAACGTAATTGCCAATGCTTCAGCTAATGAATGTGTGAATTTCAGCTTCCAGATATATGTATCTACAGACGAGATATTTCTCAAAGGTGCATGTGGTCGGCCAGTGATTTAGCTTTAAGAGCATTTTAAAAAATACGCCAATGTTGATTTCCAAAACGTTGAGTGGTTCTGTGCCTTGCCTTGCAACATCCGATTGTGCCAAAAAAAGCTTAGTTTCGAGACTAAATAATAATTACTTTCTATCTGGTGAA
This sequence comes from Phorcus lineatus, assembly GCA_921293015.1. Lineage (NCBI taxonomy): Eukaryota > Metazoa > Mollusca > Gastropoda > Trochida > Trochidae > Phorcus > Phorcus lineatus. The sequence goes on along the minus strand of OV121096.1, from coordinate 5,801,889 downwards.
TTTAAGCTGAAGCTGATTGAGTGGTTTTTGCTATAAAATGGGCACAAAATCCGTGGAATAATAATGAAAATAAACACGCCATTTGACTAAAAATCAATATTGTAACCATGGAGATATCAATAGATTTAACACTGAAGTGCTGCTTGAACCTGTGAATTCTGTATTGAAAACGAGATTAAGAATAAAAATAATATCTGCCTATTAGTGTATTCCTCTTATTGGATATCTATCTGTGGAGACTGAACTATTTTCTCTTGTGTTTTTTCTCCAGACGTATATCAAACTATGAAAAGCTTAAGTGATGTTTTTTTTTCAAAAACGATATTAATCAGTGTAGTGCTTATCAATCTTCACAAGATCCTGAAACAAAACCTTCCCAAAATTAGAAGAGTTGGACAGAATAGGAGTTAATTGAGGAAGCTCACTTGGCAAATTCGCCTTTGGTGAAGGCTGTTGCACACCTAGTTGTTGCACACCTAGTTGTTGCACAGGCTCACGCATAGCCTGTTCCATTGGCACAGCTGTGTACGAAGGCGGGACATCAATCTCTGGAAAAATGTCATTCTTACATCTTTAAGTTGTATAGAGTTGTACAGCTAGAGTTTTATAATATATAGAATTGTTTACACAGATAAACGTACTTTGCACAGAGAGAGATTTTGTTTTACTTTTCATGCTTTCGACGATACACTGCAAAAATGGTGTTTGGATATTAAACGCAAACCCAAACACATATCTTGTCCTGTTTTTTAAACACATGGATTTTCAAAACATGTTTAAATCCAAAACACATTCCGTAAAGTGTTTAATATCAAAACCTGTTTTGGGTTAGAACATGTTGTAGAAAGTGTTTTGATCTTAAACATGTTGTGTAAGTGTTTTGATTTTAAACATGTTGTGAAAAGTGTTTTGATATTAAACATATTGTGAAAAGTGTTCTGGTATTAAACATGTTGTGAAAAGTGTTTTAATTTCAAACGTTGTGACAAGTGTTTTGGTATTAACCATGTTGTAAACTATTAAACTAAATATTTTCTAAGATATTCAAGACTTGAAACAAAAAACATGTAACCTTTAGAAAACATACAACAATCACAAATCAGTTTTGCTTTAGTTCATTAACAACATTCTAGCACTTCACCATATGATAAAAAGAATATTTATACATTTTGATGATATAACTTCTTTTAACACCTTCAAGACATGATCTCATGAAGTCAATAACTGATAACCGATATTTTAAGGAATAACATAAAATGTGATTTTGTATCAAAAGGATTCTAAAGTTGGTTTAAAAAATTTTGCAATATAATATTCATTAACTTGCAAATGCGAAAATATGCTTAAAAAACCAAAGGATAAATGAAAAGATAACACATTGATAGGTTGACAATATTTATTTGTATTACGGCCAAATTTGACCTGATCAAGACATCTCAAAATTAAACAAATTACAGATGGGAAGCGACAGCAAAAATCTTTAGAGCTAGTGGCACTGTGGCTCTTCAAATTTGTGCGTGATTACATAATGTTCAAAATAGGTGAGGAACTTGTTGGTGATAACCAGTAGTCAGGGCGCTTCCTTGTGGCTGCTGGTCAGGTCATCATTCTTCAACTAAAAAGAAAAGTGAGAAATGCTAAACTAACTGTTCTACTGAATTTAAGTGAAGAACTTCAAATAAGGAATCTCATCAAAGTTATTGCTATCAAATGCAATTATGACAGCAGCAGTTGATCAAAGATTTAATAATCTTAGGCTTTTTGGTAGCTAGTTTGGTAATAACTTTGCCACAGAAAAATGGAAGTTTATATAATATTCCAAAGCTGCATATGATTCAATCGGTATATAAAGTTGTTGCCAATGCTTTGGTTATGACCCCATAAAAATGGAATCAGCAAACGCAACCTTAGATAATTATATTTTTGTTAATATAACATCAAGCGATAACTTACATAAACTTTTGAGATCATGTTTGGTAAGGCCTTCTTGCTTTTTCTTGGGACTGTCAGGGCTAGTTTTTTCCTCAGTCAGCATGGTCATTTCTAAATCAGCCTCGGTGGTGTCGCATGGTTCATCAAGATCTTCATTCTAAAAAACAAAGTTAACAAAAGGTTCCATGAGTTCATATCATTTCGTGCTTTCTTCATAAATTACTCAGCATTATTTCCAATGACTGACTATACATGCTAAATGGAATGAACCACTTCGTTTAAGATGTGATCTCAATAAAACAAAACAAAATGTTTCAAATTGCAAGACAATGTTTTTTCTGATCCCAAGAATCATTTCTAAAGTTATTATAAACCATTTCCATTCATTTCACACAATTGGCCATAACTGATTATTTCATGATACTTGAATTTTTTTCTAGGACTGCATATGTTTGGGTTGTGTAACGAGAAGTTTTGACCGTCCGGAGACAATACATTCGGTATAGACTTAAATAATGTTTCCTTGGAAAAATTGAAGGAAAAATTATTTCAAAAAAACGTGCTGCTATCCCTTTACCGTATCATAACTAAGTTTCATGAAATAAGTTTTTGACGGATCAGCGTAAAACATTTAACAAATTTAATAGAAATTTTCATAGCTTAAAGTACACAACTTATAATTAATCATTTGATCAAGTGACGCAATAACACTGTTTACAAGATTTATCTAACCCATACAACAATTATCAATATCAATATTTTTGTAAGAGAAGCCTGTAATATTCGAATGGTAGTTTTGAACAAGTTTTGTTACGTGTATTTGCTTCATGGTATGTCAGGTCGACAAAACACTAATATTTAACCTTTAGTTTCATTATTATCTGAGTTCGTTATAGCATCGTAATTTTGTGACGTCGCGTGTATTGAGCCAAATCTTACCTTGCAAAATGTTGATTCCTTTGTCTGAATAGTTCAGTTGTCGAAGGAATTCAAGCACACCTCTGACCGTTGAATCTTCATTCAAACTTTGAACACTCATGTTTGGTGGTATTGTCCTTTTTCAGTGTATATAACAGAAACGTATCGAACAAAGGAACAGCTTCGCGCAATCGTAATATAATTAAGGGGGAAGTAACTCTTACTGAACGCTGAATTCCTTTGTTCTAAACCCACGTGCTTTAGGAGAATATAGGTTCGAAACAAAGAGAAGCTGAAAATTTACACAATTTACACAATAATACACACACAAGCTTTTCTAGTTTTTACATACTTAATCAAATCAATTTTTGGGGGGAAACTTGAAAACAATTTTGATTAAATTTCAACTAGTAGTAGTAAACTTTTATTGTTTAAAAGTACACCGAAGAAACCTGTTTTCATGGGTCACCTGTTCTAGTGATATTTACAACGATGTCCGTTGTCGCTAACTCCTTTCCGCTCCCAGTCGGTTAACGCTTATTTTATTGACAAGTTTTTCTGGAAATCATTGAGATTTCGTGCTTATTTTGGTTGACATTTATTGTAAAACATATATACATATTTTAGCGAAAATGTTTTCCAGTTAACCCCTGTTATTCTTATCGTGATTACCTGACTTTTGAGTATGATACCAGTTCAATTGATAAATATATGAAAATATAGAATGGTTAAGTCCTATTCATTTTTTGCTATTTTGTAAGACTCCGGTGCAAGGAAAATAAGTTATATGAACAGTTTGCTTTGCTTGCTCATTTTAAATCTTAAAGTACATGAAATTCAAGATGTTTGGCGACAAAAAGCTCTTCTGATAGTATAAATAAACTCTAAGCGGCCTAATGATTTCTAAACTTTACCAGAAATAAAGACTAACCCTATTCGTGAAAATGAAATAATTCAATGTCAACGTAAATATTTTAAACACATATCAATATCAATTTAATTGCTAATGTACACTACCGGTCTGTGATTTTTAAAAAAACAACATAAACAGTTTGAAGTTGTGGCATGTGTTGTATCGTCTTAAATTAACTTTATAGAAATGCCATGAAAACGGGTGACACAAAATATAATATTAAAATTGCCATCTGTTTTTTCAAATGTCAACAAGATCTATCAAACGAATAAAACAACTGTTATTTATCATGAAATAGTGAAGATTTATGTACTTTATCACTTTATACTGTTCAGCATCTATGTGATAATCCGCAATAACACTTATAGAAGTGGAGTTCTTTATACCCTCAACAAGAGGGTAATTTATTCTGTAGATTCTTCGGGTGGTAATAATAATGATGAAATTAATAATGATGATAACAATAATGACAACAAAAACAATAATAATAATATGATCATCGTCGTCGTCGTCAACTTTAATATTAATGTAACTCCTACTGATATAATCACATTGTGTTTTTGTGACATTCAAAAAAAGGATATTATATATATTAAAGCAAACAATATATCAACATGTATACGCATTCAACATGTAATCACGACTGCATGCTTTCTTATACTTAACTAATATGAGAATAATTTGTGGGTAGTACAATGTGTTTATATTTGAAACATGTTTTGATGTGTTTAGCAATTAAACACATTTTGCAACATGTTATGTGTGGAACATGTACGCAACATGTTTAAAATCACAACGCCACTTTTGAAGTAAAGTGCAACGTGTTTATATTTGAAACATGTTTTGATATACAACACATGATGATTTATGTGTTTAGCATTTAAACACATTTCGCAACATGTTTTGAGTAAAACACGTACGCAACATGTTTAAAACCCAAACGCCATTTTTGCAGTGTAGATCACCCTTCTTTATATTTAATTTGAATAATGTAATTTTTCTTTTTTAACGATTTTTGTGGGAATATAATGATTTCTAAGGTTTCCTTGAGTGGCATTTTAGAACTTAAAGACAACTAAGTACAAATATTTATTGATGACAACTTTTTTATTCTGAGATTTGCGACGTTTCGATAGAAATTCTTAATAGTTATCAAGCGTGGTCAAGAATCAAAGTCGAAACGTTGCATATCTTAGAAAATAATTTGTCATCCAATAATTTTTTACTTAGATACCTAAGGTGTGGATAAAACATGAAAACGTGCTTACGTGTTTGATTTGAAGCCATCGTGTTTAATCTCGATCAGTCAGTTGATTTTGAAATTTACAGTAATTGCTGTTCTTTGATGATCGATAATGAACAGGCTTCTCATTCTGCTTGGCGAATAATGAGAAAACCGGTTGTTGACAAGAGGAATATAAGAACTTAAAAAGGTTGAGCACTTTTCATTTATGTGAAGACTTAAAAAGATCTGATGTCCATCAGGGGGGAGATGTTACAAAGGGAAATGCATTTGGCTTCAGATCACGTGTCCTAGGTGCGAATTCAACCAGATGCCTTGAAACTATGTTCTTACTTAAGAATTTGGCATGCAGTAGGTTTTGAGGGAACAAATCACTCTATTTCAATGGACTACACTACAAGAACACTACATAACACTACACTCATGCACACATTACAAAATGTACACAGCCCTACATGCACTATTCACAACATGTACATTGTACACGACGCAAAATGTACAATACACTGCATGTATGATACAGCCGTGTCGGGTAAAGATACGCGTCGGATAAAGATACGCACTCGCACAAAACTTAACCTAGTAAAGCAGGATGAGTGTTATCTTGTAATAAATTCATGTCTATGCATCTGTAGGCAATTACACATTTACAAAATGTACACAACCCTACATGCACTATTCACAACATGTACATTGTACACGACGCAAAATGTACAATACACTGCATGTATGATACACTACTAATACAGTATACAACATGTATATTACACTACATGTATACTACACTTCATGTACACTTCACAACATGTACACGACACAACATGTACACTACACTAAACTACACGTACACGACACAACATGTACATAACACTACATGTATACTACACAATATGTACAATACATTACATATACAATACACTACAAGTACAGTACTCAACATGTACATTAAACTACATGTACACGACACAACATGTACACTACACTAAACTACACGTACACGACACAATATGTACATAACACTTCACTGCACGTATACTACACAAAATGTACAATACATTACATATACATTACATATACAATACACTACAAGTACAGTACTCAACATGTACATTACACTACATGTACACTACACAACCATACACTTCAATCACACTACACAACAATTACACTGTTCAATACATTTTGTGTACACAACACCTCATGTACATGACAAAACATGTATACTACACAACACCGAACACTTCTGCAGCGACTACGCAACAACAACGAGATAGGCCCAACCCTCCACAGCGAACTTCTTGTCCAACATCCGCAGCCGCCTTATGCTAGAGCCACAATAAAAATTCACAAAAACCCTATCAAAGCCTGATCCCTTGTCTGCTCCAGAAATACGGTACATTACAATACAGCCCAATACCTCTTCCAACTCCTTGCCCCACTGGCGAAGACGGCTAAATCCTTCATCACCGATTTCAGTGAGTTCTGCAAGAATATCAGCGCCATCAACAAACCAGGGAAGCTCCTGAGCTATGACGTTGTGGACGTCTTCATCAATGTCCCCCGAGAAGAATAATAATAATAGCATTCTTATACCGCGCATATATCCATGACAAAGCATGCTCAAAGCGCCATGAGTATTATTACCCTGGAGGGATAGTACTTTCGGTGCTGCCGATTAACAAGCGCTCCGCGCGACCGTATAGGTCCGTACTTCCCCCTTGTTCAGGTACCCATTTTGTACAGCTGGGTGAACTGAGTGCAAAGTGGATGAAGTGTCTTGCCCAGGGACACAACACAGGATGAGACCCAAGTCACAAATTTTTGGTATCTCCACCGGGATTCGAACCCGGGTCTCTGGCGTGAGAGGCAAGCAAGCTTACCACTACACCACTGTGCTCCACACTACACCACTGTGCTCCACAAGAAGCCTTAACCATCAAGACCAGGGTGGAAGAAGTACCCACCTTTCAACAGACAGCGTCATAGAACTCATTAATTCCTGTGTCAGCTCAACCTACTTCACCTGGAAATATAAGATTGTCCAGCAGACGCATGGCCTTCCCATGAGTTCCCAATTATCCCCACTGATAACCGAGATCTAAATGACAAACCTAGAAAAAACCGCGATTGAAACATCCCCCATACATCCCACCTACTGGTTCCGGAAAGTAGACCATCTGCAGGCCACAGGCAGACCTAATTCAGAAAAACCCCTACAAAATCCGCAAACTTCTTGAAGATATCCATATCATAAATATAGGTCTCTCTCTCGACAGAGATGAGGGATACTTCAGCCCTAGGGCTTATCATTTATTAATGTAACTTATCAATGTTTCTTCCTTAATTCATTTTCTGTAACTCTTATAAAATCCATTATAATTTTTATTTCATTACCTATTTATGTACTACATGTTTGCCATGTAATTACTGTGTACATTTACTCAATCAATGGTATAAACTTCTACATGGCTTCTCATCATTATGCATCCCTTCTCAATATGTCTACATCAACTTAATCTACTGTAGAAACACCTCCTAAATCTATGTACATCAACTTAATCTACTGTAGAAACACCTCCTCAATCTGTGTACATCAACTTAATCTACTGTATAAACACCTCCTCAATCTGTGTACATCAACTTAATCTACTGTATAAACACCTCCTCAATCTATGTACATCAACTTATCTACTGTATAAACACCTCCTCAGTCTATGTACATCAACTTATCTACTGTATAAACACCTCCTAAATCTATGTACATCAACATATTCTACTGTATAAACACCTCCTCAATCTATGTACATCAACTTATCTACTGTATAAACAGCTACCTGGCTTCCATTATTACTAATTTACTTGCTCATTCTTCTATCCAACCATTGTACATCAATCCTATTCATTGTATAAACAACTCTCCTGTATAAACAACTCATGTATGAATACTTTATCCACTCCCCTATAAGATATTACTTGCTTGACAATGACATCTTTGTCGAAACGTCACTTCCACAGAATAAAAAATTTCTTTATTTTATAGCCTACACTAGATGTACACAACACTACACTGACAACGATACACAACAGAACACTACGCTTCACTTCACTACAGTACAATTATAAGAATCTTAGTTGAATTATATTTTACTTCAGTATACCGTGAAGCAAGAAATCTTTGCGAGTTGAATACTTTTCAGGACCAGCCATACAATTTTGGAAGCACGATACAAAATGCTTGCGTGACTTCAAAAACAAATGCAGAGGCATTCACGACAACTAAAATAGCACAGCTTGTTTTGATATTAATCGAGCTGGGTCAATTCAACCCGGATGTTAGTTGAAAGCATTGAATGATTTTTTGTCTGACATATATCCAGGATTCAATCACCATATCAAGATTCCGCAAGGGTATGAGCAAGGAACGCGAGAAATGGTTTGTTTTTCAAGTAAATTACATAACTACACAGGGGAGAGGTCTTTTTATCCATTTTTCAATTAAAAATCTTGAAACCTCATACATAATAAGTTCATAAGTAATTCAGTTAATAGCAAGAGTATATAAATATCATATTTGATTTACAAGCAATGCAAGTTAAAATCAAAATTAAAGTTGATTCTTAAAATTAATATTGATGATTTTAGACTAAAAAACATTCAGCTTGGGGGTCTTGTGACTAATAATTCATTGGCAGTAGTGTTTTGAAATAAAATTGTTCAAACTTAAAATGATAAATATGACCAGTTATAATATTTTGAAAACATGAGAGAAATCCTAAATATTGCTTGCGTTACCTAATAACAAATGCAGAGTCTCTTACTTTATATATGGCATTTATGACAACTTAAATTAAACAGCTTGGTTTGACGTAAATTGAGTTGGGGCAATTCAACTTGTATGTTAGTTGAAAGCATTGAATGATCTTTTGTTTGACATAAACTGATGTCCAAAAGAAAGTATACCAAATTTTTTACCTATCAATTAAAAATTATTGTAAAAACTGTCGCGCGAACTCGAATTTCGAAAAGATTATATGCATGCATAAAACGAAATGCACGTGCTGAGAAACAGTATTACACCAGCAGGAGACACGAGTCATTGTCTGAGTATAAAAAAGAAAATACAAAAAAGGCCACGGCTGACCACAATTCAGAGAGAGGAAGAGGCTTTCTTCTGGACGGTAGTTTTTTAAATTCACACGTACGGCTCTTTGATTCTACCATTCTTCTACAACTATAACGTGGCCTATGTTTCAGGCAAAAGAGGCAGTGTATCACTGCACACACTGTATTAATGCGCATTATTGTCTTTCAATTAACATTTTCAGGTCTTCCGAAAACAAGTTTTCCTGTCCTTTGTGTTATAAATAGATCACAAAACTCATGTTTGGTGAGTAGGGGTCTTCGCAGCTTACATATCTATATAACTTCATATCAAAAGAAATTGATAAAGGTAAAGAAATCAGAGCTGTCTTTAGCGACATAAGTAAAGCTTTCGACAGAGTTTGGCATGAAGGATTGATAACTAAATTGAAATCTTATGGCATTGAAGATGATTTACTTATGTGGATTAAGAGTTATCTAAGCGACAGAACACAAAGTGTCGTAATAGAAGGTAAAAGCTCTGATACAAAAAGGATATCAGTTGGAGTACCCCAGGGATCCGTACTTGGGCCACTATTTTTCCTAATATATATAAACGACCTAGTTGATGATGTAGACTGTAATATCAAACTGTTTGCTGATGATACGTCATTATATATTGTAATTGATAATCCTAATATCGCAGCTGTAACATTAAACAATGACTTACAAAGAATCTCGAAATGGGCCGAGGTATGGCAAATAGATTTTAATCCAAAGAAAACTGTTTCTGTGCAATTTAGTAGAAAGCGCGATCCCAGTCACAAGCCCGACCTAAAATTGAATAATGTAATTATTGACGAAGTCAATTCACATAAACATTTAGGATTTGTCCTACAACAAGACTGCCAGTGGTCCTCTCACATCGATGCCATAATTGGAAAAGTAGGACCAATGATCAATTGTTTAAGAAGTTTAAAATACCGCTTGAATAGAAAAAGTCTTGAAACATTATATAAATCATTTATTCTTCCTATTTTTGATTACTGTTCAAACATATATGACAATTGCACCATGCATGAAGCAAAACTCTTGGAAAATCTTCGCCTAGATGCATTAAGATCAATATGTGGAGCTGTAAGGGGCACAAGTCATAATAAGTTATACAAAGAAACAAATTTTACTTCTATAAGCGATAGGCGTAGAAGACAGAAATTGTGTCTGTTTTATAAAATGTATTACAAATTATCTCCATCCTATCTTTCAGATTTAGTTCCAAATAGTGTCTCTGTAAATAATCCTTACAACTTGAGAAATCTGGATTCTCTTCAATTTTCGTGCAATACTCTTAGACACTCTTTATCATTCTTACCCTCTGTTGTTAAAGAACGGAACTCCTTAACAGAAGAACAAAGACTTAGCAATTCAGTCAGCAGCTTTAAAAGGTCAATAAATAGTACTATCTTTAACAATTACTATTTCGATACAAAATTTGGACAAAGACATGCTCAAATAGCTCACTGTAGACTGCGGCTAGGTTGTAGTGACCTTAACTATCATAAATTTAATAGACATATATCCAGTTCACCTTCATGTTCATGTGGTTACTTTTCTGAGGATTGTGTCCACTTCTTTTTTACATGCCCATTATATAATGATATCCGACAAAACAAATACTTCTATGTTAAAGGATATGACCTGAAATCAATCCTATATGGCAACAATGAAAATTCACCAACTATAAATCAACATATTACGCAATCTGTACACGACTTCATTTCTGAAACTTTAAGATTTAAATAAGATTGTTAAAACAATATGCCTTGCTTTGAAGTTACTACTAATTATGAAATATTATCTTGCTGGTAAAACATTAACCATGTCGCATATATTGTGATTTTGTATTTGTATGTATTTAACATTTATTGATAACATGTTCAAGGGAGAGGCCTTGACATAAGCGCTGTCAGCTTGTTGGCCGATTCCATTCACAACATGTACACCATTTGTGAAATAGATATGTTTAAAACAAGTACTGAAACTGAAATTGATACCACATTCACTTTCGTTATGGCAAACGCTCAGATAGCTATAGGTTGTTCGTTCCTTCCAACTTCTCGTGGTGGTCGTTACTGCAATGCCACCATGTCAACTACGAATGATCTTCCGTCAAGACTGCCAAATGATCACAACCATCCACCAGCCAACAAAGCCGATATTGAGGTACAGAATTTATGGCCTTTTTGAAAGGTGAACAACAGAAATGTGAAATCACCCTGGTGCAAATTGAAGCTGGCCATCCCCTCCCACCAAGGAAGAAGAGATATACGAATATGGACAGGAGGATAGCTTCCCTGAAGGACAGACTAACAAATGGTCAAATTGCTCCCTTGACCTTCACCGATGATGTCTCGGTCTTACTCAAATTATCAGAATTATCAGAAAAAATTATCAGAATGTTGATGTGCTTTTACATGCTTTTATTTTATTTGTTTTAATGAAATAAATCGTTGTATATGACAGGTATGATGTTAGATTATGTATGTTTTTGCTACCATTTTGTAAATGTCCTATTTATTTATATTGTTTTATGTATCTGTACTAGTGCTAATAATTTGCAAATAATGTGCAAATATTTGATATTTATGTGCAAATTCAAATGCGAGAATAAACCTAAACTTCGATCAATTATATTCGTTTTTATCCATTCCTATTTTTTATATAGCTTAATTCGTATGTAAACACAAGCCATCTATATTGTTTCCACTAATTAGTTACAGGTTCAAATTCGCACGAAGGCGACCCAAAATTTTCCTGTTTGTTGTTACACGCCTCCAGGTGTCGACTTAAAGCAAATGAACCGGTGAGTATGGACAATATTCGAACTCGCTTTCGCTCGTGAATAAATCTAATAGTTAAAATAAATTCTCGTTGGAATATTTTCCATATTCAACACCCAATCGTTTTGTAATTTCTATTTAAATTTCATATGATTTTTTGTCAAGACGTAATGCTTATCACTTACAAAATACAGGCATACAAACTCGACTTAAAGAGCAAGGAGATATTTACTAAGATATGTCAATATCGTAGAGGTTAACATTCTACATCTTACCTTAGTATGAAAACAACTTGAATGTAACCACCGCTAAACGTCAACTATACCTCGATGCAAGGGGGGATATAACGAAAGAATAAACCTTTGCTTGTTCTACAGCCCGATTGGTGCAAAACTTTCAATAGATGACCTAAGCATTGGTGCATAAAACACCGACCAGGAAGTTGAAACGACCTACATAAATGTTCTAATATTATTTGCAGTTGTAACAAAACTAAATTGGGTCACAGAAAACTGAATATGTAAAAAATTACGGTTGAATGAAAAAGTTAAAAACTTTCCAATGTGGTTAATGAAATTCATCATCTATGACCTGCCACAAGTGTAATTCATTCAGTCGTTAATCATCTGAAAATTCAACTACGAAACAAGAAACTATTTTTGTTTACATCTCTCGGGGTTACTTGGCTGAATTTATACATATGACGTCACTGAAATAAGTAAGGTACCAAAAAAGAAACTAACAAGAGACATTACAAGATGGCTTATCACCAGGTCCTATGTTAATAATATTGAATAAAACCAGTGAACTGAACAACCCAGTTGAAAGTTGAATTGGTTCAAACGCAAGGTCACATATAAACTAAATATAACATACTTCACATAGTCGTTTGCAGAATCATTTTGATCCGATACTAGTATTTCGTCAATAGTATTGACTCATCATCTCCCATACAAAGAAACCATGATAAACAGGGAGAAATTATCTGTGAAAATTGTTGTCAATTTGTAAACATATGTTATGTTTGTCATGACTTAACCATTGAACAAATGTATTCCAGTGAATATTATCAATTGTTATGAAGGACACAGGTGTAAATACCGTGGGAAAGAATTTATAACTCTTAATTTCTTTTGAACAATAACTGTTAAATAATAATCTAACAATACCAAAAAAACTGTCCTTCCCTATGAGGTCTTAAAAAGGGTTATGACTAATATTGAACGTGCTGATCTGTTGGTGACTTCTTTGAGTATTAATGGTCTCCGTCTTTTCTCAACGATAATGGTATCAAAATCAATGCATTGCTTTGGTGCATTTCGTCACAGTCCCTGTGTAAGGCTTTCGGCACAGCGCTTATAAACTTTCACAAAGCCACAAGGTGTTCGTTAGGCTACATTATCGTAATGGTTAAGGTTGACCTAAGTGAAATGAACCCCTGGTGAATACTGCCGATGGTTGTGGCAGTTGTAGGTAATGGTGAAAGGTGAAAGGAACGCTTAGTGCAGTTAGCTAAGTATGAAATATGTTTTTAGAGAGATGAAAAGAACGATAGTATACTGAACATTTAATGAAACTTTCATTCGATTGAAATGCATCAATGGCTGATTTTTATTGCCGACAGTTCTGTAGTCAAGAAGAACACATACACTTAATAAAACTTTGCGCAGCACAAAATGAAAATAGAATTAATATCCTTTAAGTAAAGACTTTTAACATTTAACTTCCGATTAAGAAAGCTATTCGAATACTTGTCATTTTATTCAAATTGATTTCAAAACAATAACCAGTTTCCTTTCGCGAACCTTTAATCCGCACCAACAACGGTAAAAGTTTCACGATTAGCCACTCAGATGAAATTTCTCATTCTCAATCGACATAAATGTGGGCAATTGAAATGCCTCTTTAAAGTATAGCCGAATTATAGGATTAGTAAAATATTGAGAATGCAGTTAAAATCATATGAATATGTGAATGCAAAGCTGTATTAGCAGTCAGTGTGAGATGTTGATTCAGAGGATTATTTATATGAAGAAAACTCATAACTTAATGTCTATCTTTCTGTAGATGATAAGAGATTAAGAGTAATGGTTTTTAGTTTAAACATATTTATTCAAGAAGAAAAGGATAAGGAACAAGTTCTCAAACTTAGCATGCCTTCTCCTTGGAATGTACATCGATGATTTACAATTTTTACGAAGATGACAGAGCATGAACAAGAAGGCAGATAGAAATTTATAGAACAACAACGAATACAATTGATATGTTACAAGAATCTCTTTGTCTCACTAATGAATGAATGTACAGACATACAGACATACATACATTTATATTTTGACAAGGTGATAGGTCAGCACTTCCTTGCTAAAAGTGTGTAAAGTTAATTGGTATATCTGCTAATGTACATATGCGCTCTACTGATAATGTAAAGTTTTGTCTTTGTTGTCTGGGCATTCAAAACAGTAGCGATAAGAATTCTCAACAAGAACATGAACAGTTGGGTTATATTTGATTCCAACTTTATATAAATCAAAGTTTAAGCAACTGACTGCATAACGCATCTTGGTATGGATAATATTAAAGTTTCTTTTACCAAATGAAAAGGATGCGGGTGCATAGGCATTGTTATTTGTAACATGTGATTTTAATCGTGAAATACTTTCTAGGTTACGAACGGTGGTTGGTACGTTATTCCAATAATTTATCGTCGTAGGAAAAAAAGATTCTTTTGAATGTTCAAGTCTTGTGATAGGAATTAATACATTTAATGAACTTCTTAGATTATAACTTGATTTTGAACAAACATTTGTTTGGATAATTTCGTTCAGATAGAGAGGCGTTGCAGTATTTTGGATATTATACATTAAACACAATTTTCTCTTTCCTCTTCGTTCGTGTAATGTTTCCCAAGCAGTTTCATTATAAAGAACTATTCTTGCCGCTTGTAACTGAATCTGTTCAAGCTTATTAGACTGTTCAAGAGTACAACCGTCCCAAACTTCACAGGCGTATTCAAGATGTTTACGATAAATATTATATAATTCTTATTTAAGATATCTCTAAACATATATTTCAAAACTCTCATTGAGGTTAAAAATTTTGAAATTTTTTGTATTATTTTTTAAAATGTGAACCGTCCATTTTTCATTACTTGCCAGGGTTATTCCAAGATGCTTATGTTTGTCAACAATTCAAACTTCAACAACATCAAAAAAAGTTTCGGCATAATGATTTCACCCTTAGTCGAGAATATAATAGCTTTTGTCTTATCGGGGTTATACTTTTTAACCACTTTTTACCCCATATCTTGAGGTTAGCATTACGATTTATTTCAATCATTCTATTATCTGGTGAAGAGTGACCAAGAGAAGAATCGTCACGGATTCCTGTGGCACACCAGCACTTAGATGCCTCCGAATGACTCCGATCAGTTATGTAACTTCTTAGCCAGCCGAACAACTGCAAACTTATTCCATAACTTTCTAGGTTAAGCAGTAATCCTCTGTGCCAAACACGATCAAATGCCTTAGATGCATCGCAAAAAATAAAAAATGCAAAATAAAATTTCTTTCTTATCCAAAGATTCACAAACCTTGTGATATATTTCAATTAATTGATGAACAGTGGAATGTCATGTTTGGAAACCAGATTGATTGAAAATAATTAAACAAATGCTTAAAAACAACTCTTTCAACTATTTTCCCAACACAACTTATAAGTGCTATTGGTCTTTAGTTTGAAGCTAAAGTTGGATCTCCCTTCTTTAAAGAGGCATAACAGTTGCAACTTTTCATACACACCTGATTGGCATGTTATAATTGTACAACATTTTTAGGAGCTTATGACTTATTTTGTCAGGATCCGACGCTTTTTTGACATGTAAACATTTAATGATATCCTTAATTTCTAATTTTGTAATAGCGAGAGTGTAAAGAAAGAGTAATGTAAATGTCGGGATCACAATAACTTGGTTTAACTGTAGGTGGTATCACTTCATGCGGTTGGACTGTAGTTGGTATCAGCATGGTTAGGTGACGTGTGAATAGCATGCAATGTTTGTGGGAAGTGTGCAATGTGTGTGGAAAGACACCGGGCCAGGACTTGTGATGCATTTATGGACCGCTGATTTTTGGGCATATCAGTTACATACGTTACATTGGATATTTTGTTAAAGTAATATCAACCAATATATAAGGTTATAATAGTTGTTGATATTGTGTTGATTGAAATGGTAGAATGTTGGTAAATCGATGTAGTTGTATGCGAGATACGAAGGGGAAGAGGGATTTTAGATATATATTTTCTTCATTGATTTTCAATAATTTTCATTTATTCAAACTGTGAATTCTTGTTTTCATTCCATATTGTGACAATGGTCACACAATCTTCAGCTTCAGCCTTGGACACATGATGTGGTAAAAGTACCCACGTTTTGCCCACAATTCGGACATTGATGGACATAATCCTCAATGCTTCGACACAACAAGTAAAAGACTGAAAGAGGCGAACTGAAAAAGAACACGAACAAAATCAAATTTTATGTGCTCTCTTAATGGATGTTTTTCTGAATTAATAACAGAATTTGACTAGGTTATTGAAAATTTCATTTGGAATAGTTACTAAAAATAGTAAAACTTTGGTCGAAGTTTGATTGAAATGTCATAAGGCTAATGAAATGTTTTGGTCAACGATGATTGAAAGGTCATGCAATGAAAGGAAGGGTAACTTTGGAAGGGTGCCTCACTACTGAAGCTTTGATAAAATATGATAAGTCGTAACATAATATGTACACTTACAGAATAAAGAAAAGGAAACTTCCTGATTATTGGGGAAAGGCCATTCGATAGAGAAGTTGTAATTATCTATAGAAATATAATCTGGCATGATGAAGAACAATTTTCTACGACAAAGATACATACCAAAGCAGTATCGTCAATAAGGTGCATCTATCTATTTGACATTCCACGTTGGTGACGACCCTAGCAAGACAGTGCTGGCATGTGATTGGAATGGGACATCGCGGGTAATCCACATATTCGCTATTTCGATAAAGAAGAATGACATTGCCTGGAATATTCCTTTCATTTGCTCTCCTATCCTCGTTTACGGTCATAGAGAACTCTCTTGGGACTGGAGGAAATAAAATCATAAAGATTGAACAATAAAATGAGAAAACGGTTCATTGTTAGATAATGATAGTGCCCGAGTGTCAATGAAAATAAACTGTGTAATCACTTAATACTGGAACGTGATATCAGTGACGTATAACGCGTTTATGACCTCGCATGGGGACAGGCTCATTCGGGATCCTACACAGCGTTAATACAAACCTTTTCACTAAAATGCAAAGCATTGATGAAATTAACATTTGAAGTGACAGAATATCGTTAAATTTTCCTAAATTTTATTATCTAGTCATGCCAAACTTGGTTTTGCTATATTAGTCAACTTACAAATAAAATTATTTTAATACAGAATTGTTCAATAAAATTAAGGGGTAAGTCAGTTTGAATTTGTCACATTATCATTAACCTTTTTTGACAAACACTCTTTTGTAATGTAGCAGGTGGAAATCTTGACTGATTTTTTAAATGCAATGCAAACATTAAAATCACAGGTATGTAATACCTTGGGGTCGGGGAGGGTTCCCACGAACTTGCTGCTGGGATCCCACGGTCAGTTGTACTTGCTCATGAGGTGGCACACCTGTGCAAAACAATGCACGTATATAGACATGGAAAGTGACAAATTTATATGATATAATATTCATGTGCAATGAAAAAGGTGGAAATGATTTTGTAGTGCAAAAATTAAAATCCCAGGTATGAATTACCTTGGGGCCGAGGAGGGTTCCACTCAACTGGCTGCTGGGATTGCACCCTCTGATGTACTTGTGCATGCGGCGGCGCGCCTGTGCAAAACATTGAAAGAAAAGATTTCTTCTTTTAATTTTATTTTGAAAGACATAGACATTAACTATATAGTTTAATATAATGTTTAAAACTGTTTCTCTGTACAATATCATGTATCCACGAACATGAAACAATAAATATAGTCGCATGCTTCAATTACAGGATTCAGCCTCATATGAGCTTGTTTGTGGTTAGCATTAATCTTTGGAAAATACGTCGTGGCTATGTTTTTCCACAACACTGCAGTCATTTGAAAAGAGTAAGATAAGTGTGATGTACGTGCCTTTTTAACAGGTTGGCAACCAAACTAAAAAATCATAGAGTTTATGGTACCTTGGTGAGAGAGAACACACATTTAAAAGGTAAATGATTGAAAGATTTTATGAAAATGAGTTCAAGAAGGAAGACCACGCCTGAACTATGTCCTTCGCCCTGAGCTACTACCCGACGGCTTCTAGTAGATACGTAATACAATAGGGAAACTCAGGACTATCATTGCACCTTACCGTGCTTTTCTGGTAAAGCTTAACCGCCTTTTCACACCTACACGCGCACATATTTGCGTATGGTCATGATTCACATCAAGATACTTGCTGCATAGAGCAATTTGATACTTCTGCAACAGCTGTCCCGTATGTGATTAAAAAGGAAGGGGCCGGCAGTTTATCACGCCAGAAAGTGTTTTCCTTAAACTTTGCGAAATTTCACCTCCCCCTCTTTGTCAGGTGACAGGAAATGATTGTTCGCGAGCGATTGTATTTCATTTGATCTTTGTCATAGCTAACTTTCATGCTC
Organism: Phorcus lineatus; assembly: GCA_921293015.1. NCBI lineage: Eukaryota > Metazoa > Mollusca > Gastropoda > Trochida > Trochidae > Phorcus > Phorcus lineatus. The sequence goes on along the minus strand of OV121096.1, from coordinate 5,783,256 downwards.
AAAACAAGAATTTTTAATTTTAGCTTTTTGAGTTATCGGCCCTTGAATGTAGCGATTTTTTAAAATTCACAAATTTTTAATGGTCGCTGTGGAAAAAGTATTGAGAATTCGCAAATTTTTTTATAGGCCAATGTTTCAGCTAAAAACGTGTATGTATGGGAAGTCTGCTGCAAATATTAGCAGAGAACTGATTACTCAAAAGTGCATAGGGTCGAAAAGTTGCAAAAAGTGTGAAAAAAGATGGCGTCGAAACCACGTGATAATGATAATCTTCAAAATTTTGTGTCGAACAGGACCTTTAATGCAATGAACTATTTTGCCCAAAAGCTTAATTTAGCCAATAACGTCAATAATCATAAGGTTTGCCATCACAGACAGTTTGGCTGCAATAGCAACAGTTGTTTTAGCTAAAATACACCAAAAATGCTTCTTTAATGCATTTAATGCAATTACTGCTTCTGATCATGACGGAATATATGCTGTTTTTGCTTCTGTTTGGTGCTCATGCCGTTTCATGTATTACTGCTTTTACAAATGTTAATATCTTGATAGTATATTATTTTGCCTGTCTTTTGAGGTATTACACAACGTATTATGATTTGTTGTTTGTTAGGAAAACACTGTAAACACGTCTTTTTCTGAACATGCAAAATTTGACCTTTTCAAATGAACGGAAAAAATGTTTGAGAGTGGTTTTGTTCTAATTCTCATACAATTATGAAATTATACGTTTAGGATTTTGAGTTATCTGCCCTTGAAGATGGCTATTTTTGAAATTTCGCTGTGAAAGATCATTGTGAGAAAAATATAACGACGTCGCTTATCTGTGAAAGATCAGCGTATGTGCCAATGTTTCAGCTACTGAATGTGTGAATTTCTGCTCTTAAATGTAAGTTTCTTAGAGGGAATGGCTTCAGACAGTTCAACAAAGCGCAAACAGTCACGATGGCATCAAAATTGTATCAACAGGAGTTTTGTCTCTGCAGAGTATTGATCTGAAATACTTTATTATGTACTCTCCCCATCCAGAAATGTCCCTCAACCTTTATTTCTGGGTTACCTCCGCCGATTTAAAACCGGTTTCCCTCCGCTGCCTTGTTGAGTTATAGTTTGGCAATAACTAAATAATAGATAAATAATTAAGCAATGCACTTTCAACATCTTTATTAAGACCTATAGCAATTGTTTATGACGATATCTATAACATTTAAGTTCCTTAAGGGTAGGAAAATACACTATCAGAGTGGTCATTCCTGCTTCAAAAACATTAGTGTGATAAACTTGAATGACCAATATATCGTTTATATGAATAATAAACAGATAGCGTGTAATTTACTGAACACGTAATTATCTGAATAAATCCATATTTGTACAGTGTAAACGAATTAAAAAACATATCAATGATATATCAATCAAAAGTGTATTCTGGCGTATAAGTAATATTGTAACAATTAAGATAGCAACACATGTAACCTGGAAGTGCCACTTGTACCTGAAGCAGATGTGCTTAAAATCTGTATTGAAAACGAGATTGGGAATTAAAATAACCTGTGAATGAAATAACTATTCGTATATTCCTTTAAACGGATATCTATACGGGAAGAACTTACACCGGTCGTGTTGTGTTTTTTCTCCATATGTATAACCAACCATGAAAAGCTTAAACATGTTTTTCTCCAAACGAATATTTATCAGTGTAGTGCAAACGTAAGCTACACACGATCCTGAAACAAAAACTTCCAAAATGATAGTTTGATCTGAAAGAAAAGGATTTGGTTGAAAAAGCTCACCTGGCATATTCAGCATTGGTGTAGGCTGTTGCACAGATACTTGTTGCAAAGGCACAGCTGTGTACGGTGACAGGGCATCAAACTCTGGAAAAATGTCATTCGTACAGTAAAAAGTTCTTATGGCGTTTCTAAGTGAGATATTGGTGTTAGCATGAATGAATTTGGAACTCTCAGGAAATAATTGAGAAAAAAACAGGTAAAAGTAACTCCTTGTTATTCATTTGAAGTGAGTAATTTTTTATTTTTAATGATATTTGTGGGGAAAGAATGATATCTAAGGTGTGAAAAAAACAAGGAAATGTGCTTACGTGTTTTATTTGAATCAATCCTGTTTAATGTCCATCCGTCAGTTGATTCTGAAATATACAGAAATTACTGTTCTTTGAAGATCGATCATTAGCAGGCAGCTCACTCTACTTGGCCAATAATGAGGTAAGTGCTTTTTGACACGAGGAATATAACAACTTGAACAGAGTGAGCACTTTTCATTTACGTGCAAACCTCAACTGTCCATCAGTAGGAAAGATATAAGAAAGGGTACACTACACCACACCACACCACACCACACTACAGTACGCTACACTAAACAACAAAACACTACACTAAACAACAATACACCGCACTACACTCCACTGCACGACATGTACACTACGCTACACAACACCACAACATACCACACTACACTACACTACACTAAACAACAAAACATAACACAACACTACACTACTACAATACACAACTACACTACACAGCTACACTTTACAACACTACACTACACTAGAATACACAACACTACACTGCACTATACAACTATACTACACTACACTACATAACCAAACCACATCACACTACATCACACTGATAACTCATTAGCTTTATAAGAATCCGAGTTAAATATTATACCTCAGTAAACCGGAAAGGCAAGTAAATAATGTCAAAAAGAACTTTAAAACATTTTTGTTTATTTACAATAGCCTTTAATATTTGCAGAGTCCCTGTTAAATGAATACTATTCAATAACTTGTTTTATAACACTCTTATGTGCAATCTGTGCTGCTATCCTGGGGCAAGATTCTGAACTTATGTATGAGTGATTGACGAGCACCGTTGTTTGACACAAAAAACGAGACGTGTGACAATTAAAATAAAACAGCTTGGTTTGACGTAAATCGAGCTGGGTCAATTCAACCCGGAATGTTAGTTGAAAGGACTAAAGGACAAAATCAGTGACCATATCAAGATTCCGCGAGGTTGTGAACAAGGAACACGACACCTGGTTTGTATTTCAAGTTTATTACACAACAATACATGTAGGAGTTTTTATCTATTTTTCAATTTTAATTCTTGAAAGTTCACACAAAACAAGTCATGAATAAGTTCAAAAAATAGCAAGATTACAGAAATACCAAATTCCATTTACAATCAATGCCAGTTGAAATTGATATTAAAGTTGGTTCTTAAAACAAATATTGATGATTTTAGATAAATAAATCATTCAGCTTAGAGGCGTGTCTGATAATTTATTGGCAGTAGATAAATGAGTTTATTTTCAAAAAACGAAAAAACAGGTACTCAAACAGAATGGTTGGGTTTGTGTTCATGGAGATGATTTAATTTTTACAGGCAATGATCTAATAACAACTTAGGCCATTTTTAAAAATTAATTGGTTTACGGAAATATTTCATGAAAATCCACAGTCGGTTGTCGAAAAAAAACCCCCAAAAAACCTTGCTTGGCACAATTATTTTATCAAGATTTGTTAAAAGTGTCAGTAGGGAGGGTCCCAAAAAACCCTCGATAAACCATACATGATAATATAAGAGGAAACAAGTAAACGAGGTAACTTAAAAACTCGCTACAGGGTTTAGATACGATGTTTGGAGCTTGGTTGCGGAAACGCAAACCGTCAAAATTTTCAAGGTTTTTTTAAAATTTTTGATCTACAAATGTAACAGTCGGCGGTGAAATAATACTGACTTTTTGAAAATTTTAATTTTTTTCCGATTTTCTCGTTATGAGGGTCGGCGGATCCGTAAACCATGAAATTAAAAAAAAACGCCTTAACAACATCGCACATTTGCAGATTATCTGGGAACCATGAAAATTTCAGATGACTTTCTGTCAAGACGACCTGCTAAGAAGATCACAGAAGAACATAAGCATGGCGAAGAACAAATTCGACTGAAAGAGCGAGAACACAAATACCCAGATATGTCAATATCGTTGAGGTAAAGAAATCTAAATCTTACTTTGTTATCAAAACAACTTGAATGTAACTTCGGCTAAATTTCAACTGAAAAGTTCTATGTAACGAGCACTACTGATAGTTAAACACGTTAGTCGTAGAGTGCATGCAAAGAAAGAATGAGCTTCTGGTTGTTTTACAACCCGATGATGCAAAACTTACAATATATCACCCGAGCGTTGATGCACAAAACACAAACCCATGGCCATAAGTTGAACTGACCTACATATAGGTAATTTCTGGGCAGAAATGGTCGAAGGAAATCATAAAGATAAGCTAAAAAATACAAGTTGCCATGCATCAAAGGCTCGGAAGGGATCTTTCCCCGTTAGGTAGGACAAAGATTTAAAAAAAGTCTGATTCTACCCAAAGTAAACCATATATTTACCATACTTACAAACCCAAGCGTAAGCATTATTAAATACCTTGAAAACTGTGTTTTATTTTTTTTTTTGGAAAGAGGAAACCAGATAAATTCAAACGTAAAATAATAATTAAAAACTGCAGTGAAGGTGGTTTTAGAGTCCAGATATAAAAAATATTATCCTTTTGCAACATATAAGTTGGATGAAAAAACTCTTCAACTCTGATAACCATTCAAAATTAACAGAAAGGTTTCAATACTCGATTAGACATAGAACTCTCCCGACAAATGATCGTTTACTTTAGATGAAACTTAAAGACGAAAATAAATACAGCTTTTGCGAGGAAGATAAAGACACCATAGGTCACCTCTTCTTCGATTGTCATAGTATAAAAAAATGTGGAACAAAGTTAAAGAATGGATAGAGACAGGAACTAAAACCAACTTAAACCTTTCAAAAAGAAAAAAATGCCTTGGTTACCCTGAATACAGAAATAGAGTACTCAATATGATAATCATTATTGTCAAGTACAACATATTTAAAACAAAGCAAAATGAAGGACATTAAATTTTACATACATAAAGAATGACTTAAAGAAAACATATAATATTGACAAATTCAATGCCTATTCTGCTTGCAACTATTCGAAATTTATGACTTTTTGGTTAACCTGCCACTTACTTTTTAAAAACTAACCAAGACTAATTGAAATGCTATACCTTTCATCAAGTGTATTTGGAAAACACTTAAACTGAAACTATACCTGAAAATTGAAACTAAAATTGAAACTATAAGAAGATATATCAACATCGTAGAGGTAAAAAACATTCTTAATCTTACCTTAGTATTAAAACAACTTGGATTTAATTTCAGCTACATTTCAACTGAACAGTTCTAGGCAACAGGTCTCTTCTGATAGCTAATCAGAATGTTTGTCATGAAATAAAAAAGACTTGAAACCATGTATACACTCAGCATCAGATGCTGTCGACATAGAAAACCTGATTTAATTCGATGACTATATTCACCATACAATCTTGATAGAAAGATAATAAAACTACAATTTCTATACACAATGTTTCTTTATATATGAAACTATAATATTTCTGAATTAAAGTAAGAAAATAAAAATTATGTTTTCTGGAGACACATAGTTTTACTCGTAGATTGAGAATAATATAAACATGGTTAGAATACCTAACTGCGTGAATTATGGTATAGTAAAAGAACATGAATTGTTTCAGTGGCATCATAGAAGTTGGTAGTATAAGGACGACGATGATATATGGACATACAACTTCTTTATTATACAGTGGTGATAATAACTGCCTAATAATCAATCAACTTAATGCCAACCACTCAGCACTGGTATCCACACTGCTGTTATTCCCCTTTCATCTCGTAATATTACCATGAATACCCCTTGTATTGTTTATCGTCTTAATTACCTATATGTACATCATATATATATAATGACTGTACCCATCTTTTTTCCCATATGCTTGATAACGGTATAAGGATCTATACCAAAACTTCGCCACTGTATAATAAAGAAGTTGTATATCCATATATCATCGGCGTCAGTATAAGAACATCGAAACCAGTTTAAGAATAACCATTCTTTAACAGAAATTTCGTAAAGATTGACGTAATAAGGATACATGTATGTTCACATGAATATACCAATGCATGGTTGTATTAGCAGTCAGTGTCAAAACAAGTTGGTTCAGAGGATTATAATCTACTTTATATGAAGAAAGATCATAACTTCAGTAGGTCTGTCACTCTCTCGCAAGTTCCGTCATAATTTCAACCTTCAACAACCTTTTTCCTATAACAAGTGTTTCACGGTCTAGAATGGAGAAGCCTGACTGGATGAAATCACAGTAAGGTGTGCAATCAGCGACGTCGTTTCAAATCGCCTAGATTACTTCCGTATGTTTTCGGAGTTTTTGACACATGCCTAGCTACAGATACCAACTTCTTGATCACAATTCGGACATGTATGGACATATCTCTCCTGAATTGGACACAACAAGAAAAAGAATCCAAAAGGCAAACTGAAAAAGAACATGAACACAAATCAAAATGTTGTATTTTCCTAAACTTTACATGAGAACTTAGTCTAGGATCATTGGAAATATCAAAGGGTTACATGGAAAATAACGCATTATAAGCGTGCTGTTATTATTATAAGAGTTCATTTTGAATAGGTCCAAAAATACAGATACTATGGTCCAAAACCATTGTAAAGGCCATAAGAATAATGAAATGAGTATATGCTTACGTTTTGGACAACGATGAGGGAAAGGTTATGCAATGAAGGAAGGGATACCTTAGGAAGGATACCTCACTTCTGAAGCTTAAGTGAAATTTAATTTGATGCGATACATTTATAGAATTGGGAAATCCGCTGATTATTGGGGAGAACAATTTGACAGTGAAGTTACAAATAGAAATGAAATATGTCATAATGAAGAAAATGTTTCTTCGACATTGATACATACAAAAGCAGCGTGAAAAGGATCTTTATACATATGACAGCTCTATCCGTTTGATATTCCACTTCGGTGACGACTCCAGCACGACAGTGCTGGCATATGATTGGTACAGGAAATTGCGGGTACACCACGTGTTCTCCATGTGGAAGAGGAAGCGTGTCAATGTTATAATCCGGGACATTCCTTTCGTTCACCCTCCTTAAATCGTTTGCGTTCATCAGGACTGGATAAATAAAATACCAAGGGAACAACCAAATAACCAAACATTATATTATTGGATTTCTAGTAGAATGCCAGGATCGATCATGAAAATAAAGGGTGTAATCAGTCACTAAACGTATGGAACGTGTTATCAGTCATTTGTGACGCGTTAATGGCGTCGTGTTACAACAGGCTCATTGGAGATCCTACTCAATGTTAATGCAAGCCTGTTTCTCTAAAAATGCATAGCTTTGATGATAAAAACAATTAAAGTGACAGAACGTAGATCAACTTTCCATCATACATGATGTACTAGCCATCCCAAACTTGGCTTTGCTACGTATCTTACAAAAGAACAGAATAGTTCTATAAAATTTAGGAGTAAGTCAGTGTGAAAACATTGCCAGTTATCACTTTCCGTGTTTGATAAACACTCTTTTGTAATGGAGCAGGAGGAAATGTTGACTTATTGTTTTAAATGATTTTACAGTGCAAACATTAAAATCACAAGTATGCATTACCTTGTGGTCGAGGCGGAAAACTAACGTCGGTTGTGTTTTCCTCCATATGTTTATCAAATTGTGAAAAGCTTACACCGCGTTTTAATTTTTATCCAAACGGATATCAATTTGTGTAGTGCTGACCCAGCTACACAACATCCTGAAACAAAACCTCCCTAAATTGGATGCTCACCTGGCAAATTCACCATAGCTGTTGGCTGTTGCACAGGTTGTAGCACCGGTTGTTGAACAGGCTGTTGCACAGGTTGCTGCATAGCCTGTTGTACAGGCAAAACTGTGTTCGGTTGCGTTGCATCAATCTCTGGAAATGTCATTCATACAGTATAGAATTGCTATGGGGAAAAGCATTTTTAGCGAAATATTGGTGTCGAACAAATATTTCCTTGAATGAATCGGAACTCTAGGGAAACCGTGTAAGCAGAAACAGGTAACAAAATATCTCTTTATTTGCCCCTATTTGTTTTGAGGAACATTGTATTTTTTTCTATCATAATGGGAACAGCTTGTTATCAAAGGTGTAGAAAAAACATGGAAATGTTCTTACGTGTTTGATTTGAAGCCATCGTGTTTTTTCTTGATTTCGTCAGTTGATTCTGAAATAAACACAATTTCTGTGACATTTTTGTTTTTTCTATACATTACTATTTTCTGTCATATATTTGTCAAAAATATGAAAATTGAAAATAAAAACAGCCTTTTATGTTTGCAGGAGGCAGAAAAATAAGTCCCTGTTAAATAAAAAATAAACTCTTCAAAAAAAGAAACTTGACACTGACTTTCAAAGTTCAATATAAAGACCACAGATGTAAGTTAAACATTGAAATGAAAACTAAAACGCTGTTTGAAGATCTCTGTTCATTACATTTTATTCAGAATAAGCATGATTTTGAAATGCACAGGTGCACAAGTGTTTCAACATCACAGCGGTGCACAAATGTCAGTATAGGGTATGGCCACCATTGGCATTGTTTATTGCTTGGCACCGACGACCCGTGGATGCAACCAAGTTGTCAATTACAGCCTGTGGAATGTTCTGCCATTCGTGCTGAAGTGCTGCAAGAAGTCCTGGAAGTGTTTGGGGTGGTGGATTCCTACTGCGCACGCGTCGATCAAGTTCGTCTCAGAGATGCTCAATTGGTGATCTGGCTGGCCATGGCAATGTCTGGACATTACTACGCTGTAATAAAAGTCTTCACAAACACGTGCAACATGCGGTCGAGCATTGTTTGTCCTGCTGAAAGAGACCACCATGGACGTTGGCGTGAGGAACAACGTAAGGCTGTATGATCAAGTCCCTTTACCGTACTCCTGTGAGGTTACCCACAACATGCACAAGGGGTGTCATAACACCGTGACGAATCCCGGCCCACATCATGAAACTCCCACTTCCAAATGGGACAACCTCTTGAACACAGTCGTCAGCATAATGTTCTCCACGACGTCGGTATACACGTTGTCATGGGGTAACGATATCTAAATTCAGGTGGGACCCGTTATCGGACAGAAAGATAAGAAAAGAAAATAAACAAGCCAATAAATAACTAGAGAGAAGTGATTTATTTGCAGTCTAAACAAGACGATCACCGGGTACAGCCACAAACTACCCGTAATCCACTCAACAGGAGTTAACAACTAATTAAGGAAGTCAACAACCCATGAATAAACAAATAGACAAACTGTAGGGAATCACTCGATCATACCCCCAGACGTTGTAATAACAAGATAAGCTAATGGCCGTCTTAACGAGATAGCATTATCCCTAATCACTACTTGAGTGAGTAAATGAATAAGAACACTACTTTAGGTATAGTAGAACTTATAAAATAATGGTAGGGAAGGTAAGGTTACAACTGTAAGTTCTTAAAGGAAGTGATCACATACTCCAGAAAGGTACAGAGAAATAAGGAATATCAACCTCACCAATTCACCTCCAACGTCCCAGGTACACCCGTGACCTCTCCCCGCAAGGATCAAGCCAAGACCCCTGGTACCAGAGCTTGTTCGTTACTTATTGGCTAAGTTCGGACGTCAGTGAAGACAAGGCCGAGGAGATGGTAGCTTATCTAAGGATATCGTGAATCTGTGTTTCTTTGCGAAACTAAACTATCCCTAGCTACATAAATATTTAAGGTATGGAGCCCTACAATAGCTTATTGTAAAGGGCGCAAACTCCTCTACAAGAAGATATAAATATATATACCATGGCAGTATTGGCATATCAATGCTACATATAATAAGGCTGATAAATGAAGCATGAAAATGACATTTGAACATATAAGAATAGTCACAGTCAGCGAATAAAGACATAAATGATAAAAATAGAAACATGAATGTAAAGTACATAACATAAAATGTACTTTCGATCTATACAATAATTGATGATATTTTATGAAAGTACATTAGAGGAGAGGCGAGAAATAGGTCGCACGCTCGAACTGCGTGACACCTCCCCCCTTAAAAAGAAGAGATTTGCACATTAAAACATGTGAAAATATCTGAGAAATTGACAATGTACATAACTATTACAGCTCTCGAGACGTTGGCTGAACCGAAGAAGGTAATACAATATTACACCAATAATCCAAGAAAACTTACGTATATCGTAGAACCGAAATGGGAATTAGATATTTATCTAAATCCCATGAATACAATAATTGGAAGGCGGCACTTCCTCAATAAAATCATAAACAGTGGAAGTGCATTAGTATCTTATTCACCAAACAGAAAGAATGGCGTCAAAGTTGTTAATGATGATGGGGAGTATGGTTTAACTAGAAATGATGTTATTAACCTAATATTCCGGTTTCTCTATCAGGTTTTGAAGAATTTACTGAAAAGAATTACGGTGAATATATTTATATAGCTATGAATTTAGGGACTGTACCCGATGATTTTGTAACAATATTACCCGGACTAAACATTAAATGGACTGTTCCAAATAAGTCTCTGTATATGCTTATAACACCCGATGAGATAAATCATAATTTAGAAGGCGAGATTACAATAGAACGCCCTAGTGGGAGTAGGATCAGAGTTACTACAATACCTATGCCTAATAATATAGCTTTTAAAAGATTAATGTCTACTTCTCAACCAATTTCAAAAGACTATCTACGGACCTTTAAGGATTAGTTCCTAATATAATAAAATGCGGTCCGTATTAACAAACGACGTCAATGAATTTCGCTTGAATAGGATAAGCAAGATAAAAGATGAGATTATTAAAGAGTACGACTTTCACATGGCTAAAAGTAAATCCATTAAAAAAGCTTTAAATGTAACGGAAACACTGGATACAACATTAATTACTTGTAGTATCGCATTAGGAGCTAGTGGTGTGGGTGTCTTAGCAACCGTGATTATGGCACCCGTTCGGAATCACGGTTGCCGCGACTATAACCAGTCTCCTTGGAACATCGATGAAGGTTGCGTCCAAGAGGTTACGTTCTAAACTTAAAAAACATGAAGATATATGTATTGTCGTGAATTCTAAATTAAATACCATTTCTAGCCTTATTTCTAAAGCTTTGGATGATGACTGTATCTCTAATGAGGAATTTAATCTTATTACGGTTGAACATTCAAACTTTTATGAAATGATAAGGCAAATTAAATCTCTAAAGATTGACAGAGAAAATATTACAGAAATGTTCAAGAAAGACTAACCTGTATATACGATAATCATATCCAAAGTTGGATATGAGCTGTTGCATAAAAGACTTGATATTGATCGGCCCAAGTTGCTACATCCCAGGCAAGGAGTAACCTATTCACTATATGCATACCTAACTAGGTTTGGCCGACCAATATCAATAAAATATTTTGGTCCCCGATGAGATGTATTTCATACATTAAAAAATACGCGTGTCTAAAAAGGAGGTTTTTAATGTAATTCATACATTAGCTATACATTGAAAATTTCCCGTGGTCCAGAACCCCATCATTTTTTAATGTACTTCGTACATTAAAAAATACGTGTGTCTAAAAGGAGGATTTTAATGTATTTCATACATTAGCTATACGTGGGTCCAGAACTGTCATTTCATATCTAATTAATAAGTTTACCATAAGTTACCATTTAAGTTGCATATCTGCTAGTATTGTTGATAATCTATTTGCGATAAATATACGTGTTTTTTTAATTCGAATTTCGTTTAGATAAAGCAGGTATGTAAACAGGCTTTGTGGTCATTTTTTAACATACTTTTACAGGCAATGATTCAATGACAACCTATCGATATCGTAGGTAAAACATTGCGAAGTACAAATTCTCCTAAAAAGGAACACTAGTCGATATCGGAGTGGTAATAATTCATTATATATTACCTAAGTATTCAACAATTTGCCTGCATTCCTGCGCTAAATTTCATCTGCAAAGAATCATCGATGCGACAATTTTAGCTGCTTTATAGAGCGACCACCAATGCTGCTTGGGAATGCTGGTTGGAAAACAAGTTGAACGAGGTTTTGTTTGTTTGTAAAATCGATTGGTGCAAAACTTAAAATAGATTACCCAGCCTTGATGCACACGACACCGACCCGGAAGTTGAACCAACCTACTTTAGGGTTCAAAACGTGTTTACAGGTTTTCCAAAACAAACTTGGGTTACAGGAAACTGAATATATCACAAATTTGGTATTTAATGATGAAGGGATGAAGTTAAAACATCAATGAAACTCTTTTTTTTTTATCTGCCACTATTATTTATTCAGTCTTTGATCATCTGAAAAGTCAACTTGGTTTTGTACATTACAGGTGTAACCAGCCTGCATTTCTCCCAACAGAGGTAGCTCTGTCATAAATTCCTATACAATCTCTGTCTCAAAACGAACGTTTCGTGAACTAGAAGGTTAATTGGATACAATCAAAGTTAGTAGGGCAATCAGCGACGTCGTTTAAAGAGTTAATGCCGTAAGTTTTCCAAAAGCTAAACCTCATTCGAATATGCACCTTGCACTTTGAGTCCTCTTTACAGAACATTTAGCCACTGCATCATTGCATAGGCCTGTGTGACAACAAATATGTTATTCATACGTTTGGTGTTTTTTCATTGGCTGAAATATTGCCAGGCCCTGTGTAAACTTCGTAAACACACCCATGTTCCCATATCCGGTCCCCATGCAGATCTGTCTCAATCGTACCTTGTTAATATGTATATGTTATGTAGCAAGCTAGTAGTGAATACTTACATGTATATATAGACAAAAGGATGCATCTAAACAAGTCGCGACCTCTGTGACTGACAACAATATTGAAAGGTCAGAGACTTGCTACGCTGATGTCGTCTAGGTATCAAAGAAATTTGAACAAACGTCAGATCAAAAGAAACATCTTGCGTTCAAAGTACCTGCCAGGCACTGAAAACCTACCGCGTGAGAATTTTGTAAAACGTGGACCCCAAAAACAAAAACAAGTAAACAGGAAAACTGTCATCCTTCGCAATATTACTGCACTGAGATCAACCGAGGAGGCAGAGAACGTCAAGAGAAAGAAGAATTTAACTACCGAAGACAAAATTTTTATTCGATACAGAATACAGTGTACGTTGGAAAACCGTTGAGAGAGTATTTTTTAGAAAAAGGCATCCCAAGCGGTGTGTTGTGAAACATCTAGCAACACAATTTACTACACCGCTTTTAAAAGTGTGATGTGAAACAAGTAGCAACACAATTAACTATACAGCTTATAAAAGTGTGATGTGAATCAAGTAGCAACACAATTAACTATACAGCTTATAAAAGTGTGATGTGAAACAAGTATGAAACGCAATTAACTATACACTTAATAAAATTGTAATCCCAATGAGCAATATCACAAAATATACAAAAAATGAACACAATCATATAACATTCAGTTTATTAAAGCATGAATAATGAGCATCTTCACTAAACATAAATTTAAGTGAACTTACACACAGTAGCATTGAGGCTCATAACCATACATACAAATATACATCATACAATGCAACACAAATATTTTGTACATTTACAAATCGACAGTTTTCTTAGCTTTTTGATATTAAAGAGGGTGTTCATTGTTTTAATATATTTGGTATTATTTAATCATAATTTTCTCTTTCTAATTCTTATTTCTGACATAAAATAAGAAATAAAATTCATCACAAATATCTTCTAAGTTACATTTCATATCATTTATAAGGATTCGTCGCCATCAACCTTTCTCGATTGGGTGAAAATGGTTAGAAATTCATTTGTTTAGACAGACAGACAGACAATTTAGAGGCCAAAGGCCCGTAATATAAACTACATTTCCAATATTTTTACAAGCGCACATAAAAGGTTACAGTTTTTTTGCATTTACAATTTTAGCTCTAGTTTTATTAATAAATGTAAGCAATTTACATACATTTAAGATAAAATTTCTATCTTTACTGTTAAGGAGCTAGATGAAATTGTGGTTGTTAACAGTACTGTACAATAATCGAGTAATAAACTTATTTGTAGCATCATCATATCATTTACAATAAAATAGAATGTGCAATTCGTCAATGGTGGTAATGTTGTTTATTTTGCAGTAAGAACATACTCTGTCAGGAATTGATAAATTATTGTGTCGTCCTTTTTCTATGCCTAGTCCAAATTTGCTACACCTAAATTTTGCTAAGAGAGATTTACGATAAGGAGATATTGATAATGTAAGATAGCTTTCCACTTGTAGTGATGTTTTAAATTGTGTATTAGGAATTGAATCTGAAAGATTATGAATACTGGCAGACCATGAATGTTTCAGATTAACAGAAAGTCTAAGTTTAAACTATTTGAAAAAAGCCTTGCTATCCCCAACATCTTATGAGAAACCATATTGATATAAGATATTTTTTATGTATGTAACCCAAGTGGACCTACCCGAATCATCAAGAGATTTTAACTTATTATAACCCTGAAATGGGAGTCTTTGTGGATCTAGTTGAATTAACCTACACCGATATTTGACCGCTCTAGAACTAGAATAAAACTGTAATGGAAGCCGAGCACATTCTCCTAAAACAATACTGCTACTCACATTTCTACCAACTCTTCGGGGCCGCCTACAAATTTTAATCTGGAGGCTTTCAATAATTTTACAATAAGTCTCCCAAGACTTCAGATCCATAACACAAAATAGGCAAAATAATAGAATCAAACAGTTCAAATACATCATTAGGCAACAAAGTTCCAAAAGTTATTTGAAAATGATAAATAGAGATAAGTGCTTAATTACCTTTGGAAGTCAGACAGTGTGACAATGATGCAATGTCCTCATTTTTCTCATGCGAAATTGTAGTAAGGCAGGGCGAAAATTTATCCCCTTCTTATTTGCATAATATCTTCATGACCTCGAGTCCTTTTTAACAGACAATAATTTTAATGGTTAAAATACTGTAGAAAATCTACTTGAAGAACAAATTCATGTTTACATTAAATTATTATTACTTTTATATACTGACGATACAGTTATTTTACCTGAGTCAAATGGAGTTCTTCAACATGCCCTAGATGTGTTTTGTTCAGATTTTTGCACGTGTTGGATATTAAAAGTTAACATTTCAAAAACAAAAATCATAATATTCTCTAAAGGTACATGTAGGAAACACCCGTCATTTTCCTTTCATGGTGAAAATATTGATGTTGTTAAAGAATATGTTTATCTTGGTATTTTATTTAGTAACAATGGTCGTTTCTGTAAATGTATCAAACGCCTGTAAGGGCAAGCCGCAAGATCAATGTTCGCATTATTGCATAAAGGTAATATTTTATATGTCCTCATTGAGTGTCAGTAAAAACTATTTGATCAACTTGTACAACCAATACTTTTATAGTCATCTGAAGTGTGGGGATTTGAAAATATTATTTGTCTTGAACGGCTTCATCTTAAATTTTGTAAATCTATTCTTAAAATTAAATGTCTACGCCAGATTATATGGTCTATTGCGAACTTGGCCGTCATCCTCTCAGTATTTGTATCAAAACTATTTCTCTCTGGTGTAAAATCAAACTATCATATAAAATGTAACTTCTTATGTATACTTTACAAAATGCCAATCCTAAATTTAATTTCAGTTTAATTAATTCAGCTGAAGGAATATAGCCGGAAACAGGTTTCAATTATGTATGGATAAATCAAAATTTTAACAGTTCACACATTTTAAAATCATCTGTTAAACGAGTCCTTATTGATCAATTTTTTCCAAATGTGGACTGCTTCTCAAATTGATTCATCAAAAACTAAATACTACAAAATTTACAAAGTTAAACCCCATATCAACTCATATATTTTAGAACTCCCTCCCCTCAATCTAAGAATTTGGCTTACCCGCTTCAAAACTTAAAAACCATAAATTACCTATTGAAACCGGTCGGTGGAGTAAAATTGATAAGGACCAGAGATCTTGTAAACTCTGTAATATCTCCACCGGTGACGAATTTCCTTTCCGTTTGGCCTGCCCCTTTCTATCAAAATTAAGAAGTAAATATATACCTTCCATCGTATTACTGTAAGTATCCTTCAATCGAAAAGTATAAAAAAAAATATATAGACCTCATGAAAACTACTTATAAACCACTTTTACTAAACTTGGCAAAATTCGTTAAGGAAGGCCTACGTTAGTTTTAATCTATGCACAGCACATGATTATGTGTACGGCACACTACTACTCCAATTTGTAAATATATATTTATGTATATAGTATACTTAACTGTTCTCTATGTCACTGTTGTGAATTATGAGAAATAAAATTCTGTTCTGTTCTGTTTCCCTTCGAAGAACTATTTTTCATAATTCCTCTCATATCCTGAATTGCGAAACACCATAATCTTTGTTTTATCTAAGTTTACATTCATACCATTGTGTCTACAAAATAACTCTAGTGCATTTAACCTTTTCTGCAACTGCATTTGTTTATACATTTTCCGAAGATATAATAGTTAAATGTTTACCCATAAATCAAGGAGCAGAGTGTTGATGATTTTCCAGTTGTAATTTTAGCTCAAAACCTATCAGTCTGTTTTTGATAACATTTACAAGAGGGAATCTACCAAATTCAACAAAAACCATATAGGTAGGTGTACATTTCCGCATTGGTGTGAAATATTTAAGAAAACGAAGATGGACATTTTCAAATGAAAGCTTCTCAAAACCCAAGGTTTCATATTCATGTAAAAGACCTGGGGTAACAATTCAGTCAAACACTTTTAAGTGACAAGCAATGGAAAGGTTAAATTTTCTACATTGATTTGCCAGTGTTGGCTTTTCAACAGTAACAGTTTGCTTTTGCTATCATAATGTTGGACCAAAATAAAAATAAAACTCGACATTTCCAAGGGTGATGTCCCCAATAATGAAACTTCTTTTGCATTCCTTTTGAGATTCACCGAAAACAAATTATTTTGAAGAATTAATTTTAAGTTTCAATATATTACAATAATTACAAAAAGAATAAGAAGTACCTTGCAAATAATTGGGGTCTGAGGATATGAGAATAGTATCATTTGAATATGAAAATGCAACAAGTGTAATTAATTATTCCCAGTTGTTGGTGTCAAACATGTCAAACTTCCAAAAGGTCATTATTTCAGTAGTGGTTTTTTTTCTGAAAGTTAACATCTCATTGCTTATCAGTTACCATAGTGACCACAAACAGGTAAAAAGTTGAGATTTATGATTCAAAACCACGGCGCCAATGACTCTAACGTGATTTTAGAAAGTCACAAAGAGAAATATAGGTTGGCATTGCAAAGTAGGTCACTTAACTTATGTACATGTAAATTTGACGCTGAAATTCGACTTCTTAATATTTATATGTCCGTTTTTAATTTACAATCTAAATTTATGAGAATGTCATAAATTTGACATTTTACAGATAAAGATGTAACTGTAAAAGGGGCGATTTAAACTTACCTCAGGTCATATTGTATCTTGGTCACATTCAATTCAATTCTTTTATTTCGGTTTGTAGGCCATCGGCCCATGTACAATACATGTTAACAATTTTTATGATTTTGTAGAGTAGACAATAAAGTTATACAACGATAATTTATAACATGGTTAATTCATTGACATTCTTCTATAAGCAAGCGCTTCTCTGATGAAATTAGAATATTTTACAAGGGAATATCTACAATTACTAGTTAAAATATTATGATATTGAGTAACAAAATTTAACTGACCATTTATAAGAATGTATTTATCCCTTATTACATCATAAGCATTACATTCGAACAAGAAATGTATAGCACTTTCAGTTACACCACAATCACACATTTTACACCTCTTATCTACATTCACACCTCTAATATTGCAACGTAGAGGGAGAGAATTTAATCTAAGAAGACAAATATTTCTTCTTACAGATACTTGGTTGATAAAATTAACATAAAACTCAACATTTAAGAGTGACTTAATTTCTTTAAAGTGGATTAAACGAGAAGATATATTTATGTTACCAAAGATACGCTGTTTATCACAATCAATTACTCTATTCTTAAAATTATGAATAAATACAGAAACATCACCGACGTCTTGATTGAACCAAACAAAGCCAAAACCATAGGAATTTAACAAATATTTAACGGAAGTAGCCCAAGTTACCCTGCCAGCTGAATCTAACTTCTTCATATGTAAGTACGACTGTTTTGGATATCGGTTCTCGGACATCCTCAATAATTTACACCAATAGGTAATACATCTAACATAATAATCAACATACATATTAAATCTACCACAATCTGCTAAAACTCCATTACTTGAAACTTGTTTACCAACACCAAGAACATATTTACAAAAGTTAGTGTGAAATATTTCGACAGATTTCCTCTCTTCGAACCCCCAGACTTCAGACCCATACAATAAAACAGGCTTAACCTTAATATCAAACAATTTGAACATGAGCTTTACCGGAATATTAGGATATTTCATAAACAACGATTTCAAAGCAAACAGAGCTTTACTAGCTTTACCAACAAGAGTATGAGTACATTTTGTCCAAGATAATCTAGTTGAAAATAAAACGCCGAGATAACTATAATATGTTGAAGCTTGTACTGGATAACCATTATAAAACCATTTTTCATATGAACGAAGAATACCTCCATTACGGAAAACTAACACCTGAGTTTTATCCATATTAACCTCTATACCCCAAGAACTGCAATATTTATGTAATATATTTATCTTTCTCTGCAAACCTACAACAGTATCATCAAACAGATTAAGATCATCTGCATACATCAGTAACAGTAAATCTATATAATCTGAACCAATAAATATGCCTCTAACTCCTGATTTTTTTAACATATCCTGAAATTCCGTAATAAACATCGCAAAAAGAAACGGACTTAAAACACAACCTTGTCGAACACCGCTGACCGACTCAAAATAATCACCAATCTGCGAATGAGTAAGACGAACAGACGCCAAAATTTTAGAATACATATTCCTTAAAACTGAAAATAATTTACCCCGGACACCTTGTTTAAAAAGCGAATACCACAATAATGTTCTATTGACTGAATCAAATGCCTTTCGAAAATCAACAAATAGACAGTAAAAACGACCACCTGATTTCGAGAGATATTTCTGAACAAGACACTGTAATGTAAATATATTATCAATCGTACTGTAGCCTTTACGAAATCCAGCCTGAGCCTCAGGAATCTTATCATAACACTCTGCAAACACGTGTAGACGATTATTAATAACAATGCAAAATAGTTTACCCAAAACATCCATTAACGATATACCACGGTAGTTATCAACACAATTTACATTACCCTTCTTATGCAGGGGGACAATAATACCTTTTGACCATTCCTGGGGATAAACACCGGTGCTAAGAACATGATTAAAAATCAATACCAAATATGGTAATAACAATCGCAGACAACATGTAATCATTTCAGTCTTAATGCCATCCGGCCCAGCAGCTTTTCCACACTTTAAGTATTTTACTGCTGCTTCAATCTCTTCCGCAGAGATATCACTGTTCAATATACTGTCCACCTCATCATCAGTGTCTATGTTGGTCTCACAATCAAGTCCAACTATTTTATCCAACATATCTTTAGCGTTCTCGATCATTTCAATATCAACAGTGACATCAGTTATATTACACACACGTTTGAAATAGTCTGTCCACTGCGTGGATTTGATAGTGTTAGATAGGCGTTGTGAACCTGTCAACGACTTAACTTTACTCCAGAAAGATTTATTGTCATTGTTGAAACACAAGTTTACCAAACTGTTTACTTCGGATCTTTCTAGTTCAGCTTTCTTACGTCTACACAGCGATCTGTAGCTATTTCTCACTCTACAGTATTCTCGTAATTTATCTTTTTGTCCAGTGAGTCTAAATTCATTAAGATTTAATAGTTTCTTCTTTTTTAGATGTTCACAGTCAGCATCATACCACAGGTTAGGCTTTGGTTGGTTGGGCGTGTTATGCTTTAACTCAAGACCACTATTTACTGCACAAGTTTGGAGAATTGTTGTCAGTTGGTCTACTGCAATGTCTGTGCTAGTACTTAGGACATCACAACACTGATCCACACTAACCTCTTGTAGTAAGTGACATAAATGTCCTACAAAGGTCTCCCTGCATTCTTCCCTCCAGTGGAATCTAGGAATGGTGTAGCTCTCCTCACGCCCCTCGGTATTATCAGTAAGCACTGGAGTCACAGGACAAGATATAGTCGCACTGAGTGGGAAGTGATCGGATTCGTCCCTTGTGTGTACAGCGAAGTCTACAATCTTAGGAAACAAATCAGTCGAGCATAATACATAATCAACCAAACTACAACCATTCTCATTAAAACAAGTAAATGATCCGTATTTATCCCCAGGACATCTTCCATTCAATACATGGATGCTAAAAGTACAGCAGAGATTAACGAGATCTTCTCCGTATGTGTTCGTTACATCATCTCTTGATTTTCTTGGAGTTTTGAATGAGTCAATCGTATAATCCATGTCTTCAATACTTGGAATATATCTGTTATTGTCATCTATGATGTAGTCATATAAGTGACCAATCCTCGCGTTAAAGTCGCCTTCCATCATTATGTCACAATTTGGATATTCATTTAACATTTCTGTGAGGCATTCTTCAACAAAATCAATACCCTTACACGATCTTAAATCAGTTGCACTAGAAGACGTGTTTGGGTGAACATATACAAAACCTAACAGTAGATGACTCTGTAGATGGAGAAAGGATTTATCTAATATGATAAAAATCATGTCTGTATAGCAGGAAAAGACCCTAAGTATACCTTGTTGTAATGTTCTACGTATTCCAACCGCTACACCGCCTCTGTGATTAAAATCTCTATAATTAGTGTGTATCAAATGTTCAGGAAATTTCTCTTCAATATCAGATAATTTACAGTTGTCCCATATTTCTAAGAGTCCAAAGATATCAAAGGATGACACAAAGTTAACAAATTCACTGCTGTTAAGTTTTCGTTTTAGACCATTTACGTTCCAGCATCCAGTCAAGATTGTGCTACTGATATTGTCTATTTCAATGTCACTCACGGCCAGGCCACGCCCCTATTGAGTCTCGACGTCGTCATGTGTGAGGCTATCATGCCTTCTGATTGGTCCTCCTTTCAAAACAATAACAGTGTCAGTTTCAAGATCCCACGTGTACACAGAGTTATCAACAAAAAGCTTGTCGTAACGGAGATACGAACGTTGATCATTATTTCTTGCTTCCAACATCATAGATTTCAACTTTCTGCGTTTTTCTCTAACAGTCCTTGAAAAGTCTTCACCAATCCATAAATCCGAACCTTTTAGTTTCTTTGAATTTGTAAATATCTTACGTCTGTGATGATCGTCGGGTATGAGTGCAATAATAGCTTTGCCTTTCATAATCCGATGCGCTCGATTTATTGTTATTTCGGAATCATCAATTTCAAGTTTGTCTCGAATAACATTTCGAACAGCTAATTCACAATCTTCCCACCTTTCGTTGCTATTAACCCTCGGAATACCATGAAAAATTACGTTTGATCGTCTGCTTTGATTCTCGAGGTAATCAAGTTTGTCTTCCATTTTTGAAACACAATTTTTCAAAGTCTTATTTTCACTTTCAAGTTTCAAACACTTAGTCTCTACATCATGTATTTTCTCATTAATATTCCTTAAGGATAAATCAACAGCGTCCAACTTACTATGCAGATCTTGATTTGATTTGACAACATCTTCAAATTTCGTTGTGAGTGATTGAATGGCGTCGAACACTGATGCTTCTTTCATCTGTTTGGGTTCGGGTCCCTTCCCACGTTGTTGTTTACCGGCCCCTGCACTCCTTCAATGAAAGTTACAATGTGTAGCTTTAAGTTATAGGTCGAAACATGAACATAAGATATAATTATGGTTAACAAAATCGTTATCTCAAACAATGAACTTTATCAAAAACACCACAGTTTATAAAAGCGTGCTTTGCAACAATGATAATTTTCAGAAAATATAGGGTTTATAAAAACGAACATGTATTTAAACGTAAAAGGTTAATAAACGCGTGATCTCAAATAACAAAAATTTCCGAAATTTTATACCTGAGCATCAATAAGGCACCTCGCTTGCTTTGCTTTTTGAAGTTAAAACCAGAATATTTGAATGAATGTCACACTAACTCAGCTTTAACTTTAAAACTAAAATTGGAAATGGTCGAAATCAAATTTGAAAAGCATTATGTAAGAAATTGCAAAATGGAATGGACAATTACATGGTTCATTGATAGTCATCGCTTTTCTTGAAGATGACATCTAGGGTTTTGAGAGTCTGAGACTTTGGAGAATAGCCAAGCCAACCACACAGGGGAATAACACTTCAAGATTCTTCAGCTTCAGGAGTAAAAGTAAAGGAACCAACCTCCTTCCCACAATTGGACAAGTGTGGTTATACTTAAATCTTTTCGTGTTCATTAAAATATAGATTCCAACAGGAAGACTGAAAAGGAGCAGAAGGATGAATTACGATGATGTATACACTGTCATTCGCTTTCTTGGTAAATCATATCTTGAATGTGAAGTAATATAAGATTTCTGGCCTGTGATTATTTTGAAATGTAAGGTTATTGATTTTATCATTTTGAACGGCTAAGTGTTCGAGCCTTTTTTCAAGATTATAGGAGAGAACAATGATTGATGAAAGGATTATTCTGTATGGGTGATGTACAGAAAAATTTGAATGGCGGCCGAAATACCCACTTTTTGATCGAAGATTATGAAAAAGTCCCTAATATTGAAACGTCACTTTTGATACGTGCTTGTAAGCAGAATTTTTTGGTGAAAGATTAAACGGAAGCGACAAAGTATCAATGGATATCACCCACTCATTGTTTTCAGAGATTTGGTAGAGATTACATGAAGAGACTATCCATTAACTGGAAATTTCATTTTGAATGGGTGGTCTAGGGCCGGATTCTTAGATATTAGGCAAACAGAAATTTAACCTTGGATGGTTGCTTTAAAGAAGAATCTTAGACAAAGATTAATGGAAGCGACATACAAAATAAAGAATGCTTGATGTGGGAAATTCTCTGATCCTTAGAAATACGTTATTTGGTAGAGGAAATTCTTATGCAAAGTATGATATGCTATATAAAGGAATAATTTTTGGACATAGGTACATACCAAATCATCATTAAGGCGATGATCATCAAACAGGGAGTCCATTTACTTTAGTTTCCACCTTGATGATGACCCTGTCAGAGCAGTACTGACAGGTGATTGGGAGTTCTGAGAATAAGTAGCGCACATGCTCTCTATTTAGGAGAAGAAGCCTGGTATTGTTATAGCCCGTGACATCCATTCCAATATCTAATCAAGACTCGTTCTCGTTTAGCAGGAACTCTCTTGGGACTGGATGAAATATTATAGATAATATTTAAAAACAAAATGTTAAAAGAAGTCGTTCAGTTGTTACTAAATGTAAGTAATAGTTGAAGTACACTATACATCTTAACACATGTTACCAAAAAACATGTATTTAAATTAACAGGATAAATTTCCTTCATGTTGTATGCACGAGGATGTCATTTGCATTTAAACTCAATCGATGGAAAAACAGTGTTACTTTCGTTTTTGTTTTAGATTGTGTAGTCCTATGTCATTACAACTCTTTCGAATATAATCAGCCATGTTTGATTTACACATTTTAATATACTTACTTTGCAATGAAATAAAAGAATAGATTGTCTGTGATAGAAAACTGATTTTGCAGAAGAAGCGGGAAAACCACAAGAATGGATAACCTTTGGGACGGGGAGGATTCAAACACAGTGTGGAAATTTTTACATTCTATTTAGAAATTCATCGAAACTCGCATGATAACATATAACCAGTCTTCGCACACACATGATTTATTGATTTTTTTCAAATTATTTATCGTAAAGACATGTGAAAAAAATTGCATAATCCTATTTCACCTCAAACACTAGTTATTGTGAATTTTTTTGTAAAGGATCTATATTATTCTACTACATACGCATTACTCCAATTACACACAACACACATACACTGCATGAAATGGGAACAAACACACTTAATGAACACTTGATAATTGGTCCCAATACAACATGATCCCTTTTCGATGTACAACAGATACAAGACTTATATTGAGACACTAGTTCGTTTATTTTTGTCATGCAATAGTGTAAATGAAATCTGGCAACAACTAGAATCATTGTTACACCAGAAGGCTCTTACTCAATTAAAAATTACAAAAAAGCATTTTCTGATTTATCTGGATAAGAATAACGATTCCTTGAATATCATCATAATCTTGATAAAATACCTCGTATTTAAAAGCAAGCTGAATAAGACAGATTGCATGAGTTAATCACTCACGATATTAAAAAGGATATTTTGTGACCTTTTCTTTTAAAGAAAATTAATTTGATTAATACTTTTGGATATTACCACTTGACTTCTGTTTGTACTTATATTTCTATAAAGAATAAAGATTCTTATGAGGCTCACCTGCTATATTCGGTATAGGTGAAAGCTGTTGCAAAGGTTGTTGCAAAGGTTGCAGTCTTAGCTGTTGCCTAGGAAAAGCTTATTACGGTTGCGAAGCATCAGCCACTTGGAAATATCTAGACAGCACCGTTTAAGTTAAGTACAAATCATCAAAACGTTTTAACTCGTTTGTGTAGATTAGCAAAAGCTCTCTACAAATGAAAACTGTACAGTCTAAAAGTGTTGTAAACTATTTATGGATAAATCAGCTATTCCTAACTTAAGATTGTTAAATATGTTTGCGATATGTTTGCGAAATATGAAAGTGCTGAATTTACAGATGAACGGATGTCTGGAGTAAATAAATCAATACTTCTTGTATACAGAGACAGCAACTGATAAGGATTACAATTGGTGGATTATGTGACATTAAAGCAGCTCATAATTTGACCGTGTTAGCATTTATAAAATGAATGATAAAAATCCTAATGAGATATTGGCTAAATTTCTATTATGTAAAACTTCAAAAGCCATATATTGATACTACAATGTGACTTCAAAATGATATTTCAGATTAGATTGAAAGAATTATTTTTTATCTTAGTTCTTTATATAACCTCGCGTACGGTGTTTTCGAGCCCCTAAGACGAATAGCGACAATAACGATAAAAGCATAAGAAAACATCAAAATAACTTATCTTACCTTGAACTTTATTGATCTGGATGTTAGAATATTAAGATTTTGGTTGTTAAGAATTTTCATGTTGCAAGGTATTCTTCGACGTT
Source organism: Phorcus lineatus (assembly GCA_921293015.1). Lineage (NCBI taxonomy): Eukaryota > Metazoa > Mollusca > Gastropoda > Trochida > Trochidae > Phorcus > Phorcus lineatus. Next base: position 5,757,881 of record OV121096.1, on the reverse strand, counting down.
CGAAGCGTGCAAATTTAACAAATATTTCATGACGTCACTTGTTTTCGAGCCCCCGGCAATCATGACGTAGTCAACACATCGTTCGCTTGTGGGGGGTGATCTCATAACCTGAAGCGTTGTTATTTCACTTCCAACTCCTGCAAAACTTGTAAAGCGAAAATAACAGAAATATTTTCACAAAATCGACGAATAAAGCATAGCTGCTAGTGAATATGATTTCACAGTTCATTAATTGTAACGTATTGTTATCTGTCTGCCACAAGCAAAATATTTTTGATATAAAATATCAGTTCCTATAAATCACAGTACTGAAAATTAAGTGAATAATATACATTTGGCACTTGAAGTGCAAAAAAACCGGATCTATTCCTCCGAATTTTCATTGTGACAGGGGCACCAGAATTCTGCTGACGATCTCACAACGCGCACCTGCGTACAATATTGGAGATGTACCCAGTGGTCGCAACTTGGGTGTGTACACTGAGCCCACTTTGTGAATACAACTGACACACAGTTACGTAGTTCCTTTGGTTGGAACAATTTGCAATCACAACAAAGTTCTTCATCACTCTCGTAGTCGGTGTCTGTGAGGCTGTCACTTGTTTCAACTTCTTTGTATCGCGATAACCCCGATGTGCTTGCCTTCGGAGAGGAAACCTGACAACTTGTTAGATATGCTTCGCAGTGGTTTTTTTCTTCCCTGCAGATGGTAGCTTTCCCTTTTTGATACTTCCAGGATGAAGTTTCCTTTTTTTGACAGCATTTTTCAAAGAGTGCTCTTGAATCTTGGAGACTGTATGATCTTCTGTTATGGCTTTACCGCTCACAATCGAGCTTAGAACTTTACGTTTCACAGTTGGTGCGGATTTAATCGTTTTAAGAGCGTCTTCTTTCTCTTATGGACCTTTTTTTTTTCCTGGCATGAAACAAAAATCGTTGAAGGCTTTAAAGCTTCTGGGGTCACAACTGAATCATCAAATGGATATATTCCACACTTCTGAAAAGATGCCATGAAATTTCTTGGAGAAAGAGCTGTTGTATATGCTTTGCAAGCAACCGCGCACATGGTGTTCCTGTCAATTGGTGTTGTCACCTTTTCTCTCAAATGTGTCTGCTTCATGGAATTGTAGATGCGTTCCAAAGGACCGAAACAACCGACGTCAAGTGTCTGCAAGACATGAGACGTGTGAGCCGGCAAAACCATCAAGATTATATTCCGCGACTTTGCCCAGTCTATGATAGGCAGAGAGACGTGAGAACGATGTCCATCATAAAGAAGCAGGATCGGCTGTGATGGATCTGACCTTTGTGCGTATTTGAGAAAGTGGTCATTCAAGTAAGTGGTAAATATTCCTCCATTTGACCACCCAGACTCACTAGTTGTGCCACTCGTACCAGGAGTATACCCAGAAAGAACGTCTGAACGCAGACGCTGTCCCTTTAGTACAAAGGAAGGGGGGAGCTGTTGTCCAATGGCGTTGTCACAACCAATTAAAAGTTGTGGTTGATGACCTAGGTGTTGTTACTGCGACGGGGCGATAATCAGGGGAAGATACAACTTTGGTGGGGTGTATGATTCTCAATCAACCCTTTTTCGTCTACTTTGTAAATGAATTGTGGTTTTTCAAACAGATCATATTTCTCCAAAATGAACCGAAGTTCCCCAAAATATTTCGATATGGCTTCCTGTGACGTTGCTTTTGCCCTGAAAACTTCGAGGGGGCGTGGCTTTTCAAGCCTGAGGGAAGGCCATCTTTTCATGAAGCCGTAGTACCAATGGAGAGAAAATGGGTTGTCTGTCCTCTTCCGGAGATCAACAGCAAACTCGCTCGCCAATGATGTAACCTCAACCCTGGTGTACCCATATCCCACCCCACTCATGAACTTCAGATGTTGTACAAGACGTGATTCTTCTTCTAGTCCTAGAATTGGTTCCGTCCCTGACTTAACAGTTTCTGGGTTAATTCTACCCTTAGTGCGATCTCTCAGAGTCGTCTCAGGAACACAAACTTTCTAGCTGCCGTTTTTACAGGCATATTTTCCTCCAAAACAGCTAAGTATGCATTTGTTAATGCATATGGGTCATAGACCCTGTATGACGAGGGTCTTGAATTCTGCAATAAAACGGAGAAATTGTTTACTATGGTTATGAGACGACCCTTTTTATCGACCGCGAGGCAAGTTAAATATAGACGGCCACATGATCAAAGTCATGTGATCATGGCCGGAAGTTTACATTCTACAGTCGGAAAAACTCGAAATCGATATCGCTGTTCTCTGTGAAATATTTCACACCTTTAAATAGTAAAGGAATTATGGATTAGGAGAAAACGTGATTATTTCGCTCATTTTCATGTTTTGTTATATAACTTACCACTTGAAGCTTCTCATGCCACATAATTAACCCAAAGACAACTTGACAACTCTCTACCTGCGTTCCGCTTTGAAGTTGGTAACTGCATGACGTCATCAAAGTAAACCGCACGTGTAAGTTGGCGGCTCGAAAAGAGGTGACGCTCGAAAAGAGGTAACGTGGGGATAACTAAACATTTTCTCGGACATAATCTTTATTTAATAAACAAATTATCAATTAGTAATTCAATTTCCTTTGAATGAAATGCTTTTTCTGTAACAATATGATAGGACTCTTGACACAACGTCGTCCTATTCAGCAGACAACTGGTTCAGAAAATTAGATGTCAATTTTTTCTTCAACCTTACATTATGTCGCTGAATGTTTTCAATGCCGAAATAAAAGGTTATTGTAAATTTTGATATCGTATGACCTACACTCCTGGCTCAGATATGTATAAGTAGGCACATCTTGTCTAATCGGCATATTTGTAGGTTGCTGCAAAGATGGTTGTATTTGTTGCAGCCTTAACTATTGCATTGGCGAAACTGTGTACGGTGGTGGGGGGTCACTCCCTGGAAAGACAATCAGATAGAATTGTCTAAGTTTATGTGCAACTTATGAAAGGTAAGACTCCCTTACGTAAGTGAGCCATTTACTTTTGTCATCAATCTAATACTGACTATGCCAAACACTCAAAACCTTTTACGGGTAATGGTAACACGTATACTGATTAGACGTAACGCATATACTGTAACGTTGAAAGGATTACACTTCGTAAATGGTTCTACAGTATGTAAAAAAGCCATGAAAGTAATTTTGCAAAGAACGCAACTATTTCTTTACTTGCCATAGTAAAAGGTTGTTGCCGAAGTCAGGGTTTCAAAACAATTTTACTATTGAAAATACACAATCGTTCTGGGAAGTTTCAGGAAACTATGAAAACATAAATATTGACATAAGTACAATACTGGGCTCTAATTATTTTTTCTATTAATAATATAATATTCCATTACAATGGACCGTTGGATGTTTTAGGTAGGATCGAAAACATGGAAATGTGTCTACGCGGTAAATAAAAGGCAATCTTGTAGAAATCCAGATCACATCAGTCGATTCTGAAATAAACACCACTTCTGTACAATTACTATTATAAATAATACATTGAATTATCATAAGTAGTGACATATTTTCATTATGAGCACACGTGCACATAACACTTTTCCCTAGCAACGATTGTTTCAGGGCGAGCGATCGTATCTTTTCGTCTGTAACGTCATGAAACTGTTGTCCGTGTCGTCACAATGTCTTCTGATATCAAATATATCTTCACACGTTGATAAAATTTAAAAACATTCTAACTTTTAACAACTTGTGTTATCAGAAGACATTTGGTTGCGATTATTTATGTATTTCCAACATCGTCTATCAGCTGGTTGCAATGTATTATGTGCTTCGTATTGAATAACATGGTTTAGGGTTCGAATCCCAAAGAGTGCCTTACAAGTTTGTTGAAGAGATTTTTATAATATTCAGTTTTAGTTTTGCTTAATCTTATTCAAGTCACCCACGACCCGCTGATTTATTCAGTAGACAGTCCACCGATCCACCTCACACATACGTTTCATACGGAATATAACTTGTAGCGCGTTCATATTTCTATGCAAGAAATACAAACTTGGTAAAATATTTTACTGATAATTACTATTGAAAAGGTGTACAAAATTTATAGTTGGATCAATATGATAGCAATGTGGTAGTAACTGTTTTCTTAAGATTAAACTGTCTTTAGCGGACACTGGAAGAAAAAATTTGTACTAAATTTCAACATAAGTAGTTAATGAACAAAGTTGCTGAGGTTCTCAATATCAGATATTCTCTTCTAAATGAGGAGATTATTATCTAAATAACTGAAATAGAGCATTTCAATAAGATTTATTACTCAAACGAGATAAGTAGATTTCAGATTAAACGTTTAGATAAAGCCAAGAATTGAATATCTAGGTTAAAGCTAAACACCGTAACAAGATACTATGATGTCATAAACATGGGACATAAAACGAAAGTTACCTGCAACAACTGAATTCAACAAGTAATCATTAAAAATATTGATAAATTTTGAAAAGGTATCATTAAAAAGGTTATGGGTTAAGGTATCTGCATGTTTTGGATTCATTTTCGCCAGATATGTTTTATAATTTTATAAATATTATCTTTACCATGTTCAAAGTTGATCCGAAACATTCTATAAAAAGTCAATCCTTTTCAAATGATGGATTATTTATCACTGAATAAATGCACTCTGATCATCAGTTATTCACTAAAAATGACATCAGTTGTAGACTTTTTTAGTTGAAGTTTTTTATAAACTATTCATGCATACTCTAATCGATTCAATAATGGTCCAGGGGCCGTTGCACAAAACAACTTAACACTAAGGTTAACTTTAGTGCCATCATTTAACATTGCACTAAGGCTACCTTAGTGACTGTTTTGTGAAACGGGGCATAGTTAAATAGATTTCTTAATTAAGCATTTAATAAAGTTTCTTTTGATATCGGTAAGGACATGTTAGTATGTAAAAGATTGCAATATGTCGCCTAAGATGTTAACTCAACACTGAGTGACTAATCAAGACAGGTCAATAATAGATTTTATGAAATAATTGACAAAAAAAGATTAGATCACAAACTAATTACATCTTGGAAAAAAATAACGCAAGAATATTATTTTAGATGTTTGAGAACATTATGTTATAGTATTTTCACCGTGATGTTAAAAGGTATGAAATGATATATTTCGCTTCCTTGTGATGTTCTGGAGCAAGATTATCCGGATGTAATATGGTTGATGATATAGGTTAAATGCATCGCGATGGAGTTCAAATATATGTAAATATCTTTTACATGATATGAAGAATATATTGTTTGTTTTCAACTATAGATACATACTAGTAAGCGTTGTTTTATGGCGGTATTAGATTCGAAAAGATTTAATTAAATATAAGAGAAAATGACATGATATGAAATTTGAGGTGAGGTTAGGTGATTTGGGGTTTTCACTAATATCACAGCTGCTAGTGTTATGGCAGGGAGAAAGCCCGCAAAACCATTGTGGCTATGCATGCTCTGCATACGAGAAATGGTTGGAACTAGCACTGAAATTCAGTGTGGCATTGCACCCTGACTGCACTGCTTCTATAACAGTGTTATACTGAAAAGTTACCGAGCCCTCAGTGGGATTTGAACCAAAGATGTCTGAATCCGAGCGCTAGCCGCTGCGCTATCCCGCCCCCGAATAAAGCTATAGACATTGCAGATAAAAGTGATTGAATATTACCTTGGTATCTAAATCACCTGCATGTATCCTTTAACATTACTTTGGTATCTCAATCACTTGCAGGTATCCAATAACATTACCTTGGTATCTAAGTAACATGCTCGTATCCTATAACTTTACCTTGGTATCTAAATCACTTGCATGCATCCTATAACATTACCTTGGTATCTAAATCACCTGCATGTATCCTATAACTTGACCTTGGTATCTAAATCACTTGCATGCATCCTATAACATTACCTTGGTATCTAAATCACTTGCAGGTATCCTATTACATTACCTTGGTATCTAAATCACATGCTCGTATCCTATAACTTTACCTTGGTATCTAAATCACATGCTCGTATCCTATAACTTTACCTTGGTATCTAAAGCACCTGAATGTATACTATAACTTTAGCTTGGTATCTAAATCGCATGCATGTATCCTATAACATTACCTTGGTATCTAAATCACTTGCATGTATCCTATAACATTACCTTGGTATCTAAATCACATGCTCGTATCCTATAACTTTACCTTGGTATCTAAATCACATGCTCGTATCCTATAACATTACTTTGGTATCTAAATCATATGCTCGTATCCTATAACATTAACTTGGTATCCTAATCACATGCTCGTATCCTATAACATTACCTTGGTATCAAAATCACATGCTCATGTCCTATAACATTACCTTGGTATCAAAATCAAATGCTCGTGTCCTATAACATTACCTTGGTACCTACATCACCTGCATGTATCCTATACCATTACATTGGTATCTAAATCACCTGCATGTATCCTATAACTTTACATTGGTATCTAAATCGCATGCATGGATCCTATAACATTACCTTGGTATCTAAAGCACCTGCATGTATCCTATAGCTTTACCTTGGTATCTAAATCGCATGCATGTATCCTATAACATCACCTTGGTATCTAAATCACTTGCATGCATCCTATAACATTACCTTGGTATTTAAATCACTTGCAGGTATCCTATTACATTACCTTGGTATCTAAATCGCCTGCATGTAACCTATAACATTACTTTGGTATCTAAAGCACCTGAATGTATACTATAACTTTAGCTTGGTATCTAAATCGCATGCATGTATCCTATAACATTACCTTAGTATCTAAATCACTTGCATGTATCCTATAACATTACCTTGGTATCTAAATCACCTGCATGTATCCTATAACATTACCTTGGTATCTAAATCACATGCTCGTATCCTATAACTTTACCTTGGTATCTAAATCATATGCTCGTATCCTATAACATTACTTTGGTATCTAAATCATATGCTCGTATCCTATAACATTAACTTGGTATCCTAATCACATGCTCGTATCCTATAACATTACCTTGGTATCAAAATCACATGCTCATGTCCTATAACATTACCTTGGTATCAAAATCAAATGCTCGTGTCCTATAACATTACCTTGGTACCTACATCACCTGCATGTATCCTATACCATTACATTGGTATCTAAATCACCTGCATGTATCCTATAACATTACCTTGGTATCTAAAGCATCTGAATGTATCCTATAACTTTAGCTTGGTATCTAAATCGCAAGCATGTATCCTATAACATTACCTTGGTATCTAAAGCATCTGAATGTATCCTATAACTTTAGCTTGGTATCTAAATCGCAAGCATGTATCCTATAACATTACCTTAGTATCTAAATCACTTGCATGTATCCTATAACATTACCTTGGTATCTAAATCACCTGCATGTATCCTATAACATTACATTGGTATCTAAATCACTTGCATGTATCCTATAACATTACCTTGGTATCTAAAGCACCTGCATGTATCCTATAACTTTACCTTGGTTTCTAAATCACATGCTCGTATCCAATAACATTACCTTGGTATCTAAATCACTTGCAGGTATCCTATTACATTACCTTGGTATCTAAATCGCCTGCATGTAACCTATGACATTACCTTGGTATCTAAAGCACCTGAATGTATCCTATAACTTTAGCTTGGTATCTAAATCGCATGCACGTATCCTATAACTTTTCCTTGGTATCTAAATCACCTGCATGTATCCTATAACATTACATTGGTATCTAAATCACTTGCATGTATCCTATAACATTACCTTGGTATCTAAAGCACCTGCATGTATCCTATAACTTTACCTTGGTTTCTAAATCACATGCTCGTATCCTATAACATTACCTTGGTATCTAAATCACTTGCAGGTATCCTATTACATTACCTTGGTATCTAAATCGCCTGCATGTAACCTATGACATTACCTTGGTATCTAAAGCACCTGAATGTATCCTATAACATTACCTTGGTATCTAAATCACATGCTCGTATCCTATAACTTTACCTTGGTATCTAAATCATATCCTCGTATCCTATAACATTACCTTGGTATCTAAATCACTTGCATGTAACCTATAACATTACCTTGGTATCTAAAGCATCTGAATGTATCCTATAACTTTAGCTTGGTATCTAAATCGCAAGCATGTATCCTATAACATTACCTTAGTATCTAAATCACTTGCATGTATCCTATAACATTACCTTGGTATCTAAATCACCTGCATGTATCCTATAACATTACCTTGGTATCTAAATCACATGCTCGTATCCTATAACTTTACCTTGGTATCTAAATCATATGCTCGTATCCTATAACATTACCTTGGTATCTAAATCACTTGCACGTATCCTATAACATTACCTTGGTATCTAAAGCACCTGCATGTATACTATAACTTTAGCTTGGTATCTAAATCGCATGCATGTATCCTATAACTTTTCCTTGGTATCTAAATCACCTGCATGTATCCTATAACATTACATTGGTATCTAAATCACTTGCATGTATCCTATAACATTACCTTGGTATCTAAAGCACCTGCATGTATCCTATAACTTTACCTTGGTTTCTAAATCACATGCTCGTATCCTATAACTTTACCTTGGTATCTAAATCACATGCTCGTATCCTATAACATTACCTTGGTATCTAAATCACTTGCAGGTATCCTATTACATTACCTTGGTATCTAAATCGCCTGCATGTAACCTATGACATTACCTTGGTATCTAATGCACCTGAATGTATCCTATAACTTTAGCTTGGTATCTAAATCGCATGCACGTATCCTATAACTTTACCTTGGTATCTAAATCACTTGCATGTATCCTATAACTTTACCTTGGTATCTAAAGTACCTGCATGTGTCCTATAACATTATCTTGGTATCTAAATCACTTGCATGTATCAAATAACAGAAAAAACTAACCAGAGTCACGCGATGAACGAGAAAAAATCTGTATGCAGGTAAAACAGGTAAGGGGAAACTACAGGTAAAGCGTCGAGACTTTTGTTACTCAAGTGCATTTTGTGAATACAACATGGTGATATTACAATTGCACAAAAGACCGACGCGGTAAACGAAATTGAAGTGCGAATATTATAAACAGGTCAGGAAAGCTGATAATGTCACAAACTTTGTTTATGAGATATAGAACAGAAACTTTTCAAAGTATCATTTATTCAAGTCAAATATCAACGAAGAAACAACGATATGAGTTGTTTTTTCAATAGAAAACCAGTTTAAAGTGAAGACCTGAACACGCAGAAGATTATTGCATCCTTAGCAACATGGGATGTACCACTGAAATAACCCGGGGTTGGCGATTACATGCCTCTGTAAAATGTTATAGATAGGGAGAGTCTATGCTCTGGTGGAACATAATTTCATCCTCTAACAGACTGAGAGCAGAAGGTAGTAAACCAGTTATGTTTCACGGCGTTGTGTGTGTGTGTGTGTGGGGGGGGGGGGGGGGGGGGGGGGGTGAGAGTGATTAGTTTTGGGTTAACTCACTCACTCACTCACTCAGTAGTATTGTGATACAATTTTAAACATGATGTTTTCAATGTACTTTCGACCCACAGTGTTGTACGTCCCTTTCTAAAACTATTACAAGATTTTGGTCTTGATTTTTAAGGTTTTTCTAAGCTTTCAACTAGGTAGATTTAATTCTAGCCTCTGACTTAAGTCTTTTTCTAAATAGCTAATGTACACTTTAAATAAATATTTTGAAAACATTTGTTACCTAGTAAGTTTTTGTATTTTCATTTCAGAACAATAGATAGTCAGAATATATGGAGTGGCTAGGCTAAGATTTTGCAATGAACTTCTTATTCCTTATTGGAATAAGTGGATGGAATTCTTTAATCTAAATTCCATTTTGTAGTCTCGTTTTCTTTAAAGAGTTCTATATGAAATTACTATTGCTAGTATCTTCCATTTAGATACGTTGCGCACGCATTGTTACCATTCACCTTAGGTTGCGCACGCATTGTTACCATTCAGTTAAGTTTTATCTAATGACTTAGCCAACTTTAAGGCTTACGTTATTTGACTTTAATTTTAGGTTTAAGACTTAACTAAACCAATCAATAACAACTGAATTCTTAACTCAAAGAAAATCTTAAATTTTTATGAACACCGACCCTTAAAAATGGAAACTATCCATGAGAGTCAGAGATTTAAGATGTTTGCTATTACTTGTGGATTCGAACAATAATATTGTTGGTGCTGGATTCAGAAGACACATCGGTTGTTTTGGAGGATTGTGAAGTTTGAAGACCTCTTATCTGTATAGTTTGAAAAATTGGAATACATGTATTGTGTGTTGTCTGATGTTGAACATGACATGACAAAAAGGATTTATAAGGTGTGCATGAATAAACTAAAAAATCTAAAGCTGTAACTTCAAATAAAAGGTTAAGAAAACAAAACAAGAAAACCAATAGCTCTAAAATGTTACCAAATTTTTTTTAACTTCTTGTATCTCTATACATATCAGAATAACCTAAAACTTATTTTCGTTATCTATTTAAACCGAGTCCTATTCTGAGGTCTATAGATCAAGGTAAGCGACTTTCTCTCCGTGTCAGGGCCTCAGCTCTAGGTTAATGATTTTCGACCAATTACTGAGGTTTTCAGTCGAAATTTCTTAAAGTTAGTTAAGTTCTCCGCCACTTTACTCAATACCTTATCATTGTGTGGTTGTTTGAGCTGCTTCAGGGACCCCGGGAGCTATGCCTCCTGGAGCTTACATGCTCCTGGTTGGAGTCACCCAAGCTGGACAGGTCGACGGGTGGAAGCCAGACTATATTTGATTTGTTCTAAAACTTGCTTTCGATCCCTCAATATGCCTTTCTTTCGGACTTTTCCCTCGTCCTTTCGATCCCTTTCTTCCTAACCTGTCCACTCCCTTTTGGATGATTTTCATCCACGTGTTTAATAACTAAAATATTGTTGAAGACACGTTTAAAACACGTTGAGTCCCAACTCGCACACTCACTCACTCATTAAACTCACTCGTTATTACGTTTTGAGGATCTAAGCTTTATTAATCTCTAGGGCAAACAGCACACATACTCACTCACTCACTCGCTATCACGTTTTGAGGATCTAAGCTTTATTAATCTCTAGGGCAAACAGCACACACACTCACTCACTCACTCATTATCACGTTTTGAGGATCTAAGCTTTATTAATCTCTAGGGCAAACATCACACACACTCACTCACTCACTCGTTATCACGTTTTGAGGATCTAAGCTTTATTAATCTCTAGGGCACACACTCACTCACTCACTCGTTATCGCGTTTCGAGGATCTAAGCTTTATTAATCTCTAGGGCAAACAGCACACACACTCACTCACTCACTCACTCGTTATCACGTTTTGAGGATCTAAGCTTTATTAATCTCTAGGGCAAACAGCGCTAAGTTGGCGACCTTTTATCACATTCTTGTGGTCTCAGCTCTAGGTTAGTGACCCTTATCACTTTCTTTGAGCCTCGACTCCAGGTTAATGACCTTGTATCATTTTTTGGGGTCTAAGCTCATGGTCAGTGACCTTATTTCACTTTCTTCGTGTCTCCGCTCTAGGTAGTGACCTTTATCACTTTCCGAGATTATCAATTAAAATGATCTTGTATTACATTCTACGTGCCTAGGTGCAAGGTTTATGAGCGTATACAACTATCTTTGGGCCTCAGCTCAAGGTTAGTGACCTTGTATCACTTTCTAAGCAACACATTCTTAGTGTAAAATGTCAAGGTTTGTAACCTTGAATAAATTGCTTTGGTCTCAGCTAATGATATATACGGCCTACACGGTCTCGTTGCAGCTGCACGTAGCCCATAGCCCGTAAAGCACGAGTTCGTAACGCAATATTTTGAAACATTTATTCCTCGGAACACGGTCAATTTTAATCAGACTTAGCTTCGGCTTACATGCTCCTGGTAGAGGCACAAAATTAAGCTGTCCAAGTCAACATTAGAAGTCGGACCAAATTTGAGTCTCTCACTAAGCCGTTTTGTCTGCGTCTTTACCCCTGACGTCTCGAGATCTTTTCTCCCTGAACATTCCGCTTACTGTTGGATTTTTTTCATCCATGTGCTTGATAACGGACACATTGTCGAAAATACTTTCAACCCCAAATAATTTACTTAGTTCAAGTCTAAGATAATCAAGTAATTGAATTGTTCAAATGATGTTTTTTCTCGCTACGATTGCCTGGTACCGTGGTGTTTTGGGTGAATGTGAATACCTATCATTGGGACCCCATGAGATGTACGCATTCGAAGTTGCTCCAGCGCGATTGTGCCTTTGTTTCAATAAAATCGGGTCATTCAAGTTTATACTTTTTTGGATTGCTATTGGCTATTTAAACTTTTTGAGCACCTCTCTGCTTGGTTTCCACGAGTTTTAAGTTCAGAGAAACAGAAAACCAAATGTATTACCGCGGACACGCTGTGTCAAATGTGAATTTAAGTACTTAGGTTTGACCGAAAGGGCCTTGGTTCACCGTCATTGCGGGGTCCATTCTCTCCCCACAGAGCTAGCTCCGTCATAAATCCTATACAACCTCTATCTTAAAACGGAGGTTTCTCTGGCACGAAATGTAGAACGCTGATTGGATGCAATGAAAGTTAGTTGTGCAAGCGACGCCGTTTCAAAATTTATAATTCAAATCGCCTAAGTTATTTCCGGAAGCTTTACAAAAGCTATCCTTTATTCGAATATGCACCTTGCACTTTGAGTCGTCTTTACAGAACACAAACGCCTCGTATTGCGACTGCATCATTGCTTGGACCTATGTAACAACAAATATGTTATTCATATGTGTTAATTGGCTGAAATATTGCAACTTCCTGAAGCCCGAGAAACCTTCGTATTAAGGCAGAGGTTGTATAGGAATTTATGACGTAGCTACCTCTGTTGGGAGAGATTGCATGGGTCAGCGGTTAGGGAAAGTTTTAATTGCACGGACACATAAGAAAAACGAAATTTATAGGTAAATGGTTTTATTGTCTATAGTGTTGCACGCATCTAAACCCAGTATTCAGTAAACTGTCCTTTTGACATAGAAAGTGTTGTACATTCATAAGAAATAAAGAGATTATCAGCAGATTAAACTTTTCCACAAGTTCAGTTGCATATCCTTGGACCTGAAGTTTTACCATAAGGTTCAAAGTGGACGGAAAGAAATTAGTTTGGTTTACAATCAATGTCAGTGCAAAGAGAAGTTCTGGACATCTTGATCATCATCTTCCCCCGCAAGGCTCCATCACTGGTTAATTTAAGCCATGCTGTAGGGCGTCTAAATCCGCGGTTTGAGTGCATTGGCTTCTTCTGCCACAAGTTTCAACATTCATTAGTTTCCCAAAGGCACATTAAAGGTATGGTATTTCAATCATTTTTTTAACCTGCCTTTGTTGTTTTTTAATTACTTGTCAAAGTTATGGTAAACTTTCTTCTGGACGGTAGTTTTTAAATTCACAATTCTGTTGCGTATGGCTCTTTGATTCTACCATTCTTCTACAACTATGACGTGGCCTATGTTTCAGGCAAATGAGGCAGTGTATCACTGCACACACTGTATTAATGCGCATTATTGTCTTTCAATTAAAATTTTCAGGTCTTCCGAAAACAAGTTTTCCTATCCTGTGTGTAATAAAAAGATCACAAAACTCATGGTTGGTGAGTATGAAAAATATTCCAACTCGCTTTCGCTCGTGAATAAATCAAATAGATAAAAAAATATCTCTCGTTGGAATATTTTCCATATTCAACACCCAATCGTTTTGTAATTTCTATTTAAATTTCATATGACTTTTTGTCAAGACGTAATGCTTATCGCTTACAAAATACAGGCATGGCGAAGTACAAACTCGACTTAAAGAGCAAGAAGACATTTACTAAGATATGTCAATATCGTAGATGTTAAAATTCTACATCTTACCTTAGTATGAAAACAACTTGAATGTAACCAGCGCTAAACGTCAACTAAACAGTTCAGAATACCTCGATGCAAGGGGGAATATAACGAAAGAATAAACCTTTGCTTGTTCTACAGCCCGATTGGTGCAAAACTTTCAATAGATGACCTAAGCATTGGTGCATAAAACACCGACCAGGAAGTTGAACCGACCTACATAAAGGTTCTCATATTATTTGCAGTTGTAACAAAACTAAATTGGGTCACAGAAAACTGAATATGTAACAAATTATGGTTGAATGAAAAAGTTAAAAACTTTCCAATGTGGTTAATGAAATTCATCATCTATGACCTGCCACAAGTGTAATTTATTCAGTCGTTAATCATCTGAAAATTCAACTACGAAACAAGAAACTATTTTTTTTTACATCTCTCGGGGTTACTGAATTAATACATATGACGTTACTAAAAATAATCAAGGTACCAATAAAGAAACTAACAAGAGACATAACAAGATGGCATATCACCAGGTCCTATGTTAATAATATTGAATAAAACCAGTGAACTGAACAACCCAGTTGAAAGTTGAATTGGTTCAAACGCAAGGTCACATATAGATTAAATATAACATACTTCACATAGTCGTTTGCAGAATCATTTTAATCCGATACTAGTATTTCGTCAATAGTATTGACTCATCATCTCCCATACAAAGAAACTATGATAATTCAATTACACAATGATACAGTAGAACTTCAGGAAAAACAAGAAAATGATTCACTTCATTCACCTATACCATCTTGATATAAATATAACAAAACTACAATTTCTATTCAATTGCATCTTAACGCTTTCACTAATAGATTGAGATTCTTTGCAAAAGAAAAATTAACCCTTTAAGTGGCATTCTAGAAGTGGTAGTACACTGCAAAAATGGCGTTTTGATTTTAAACATGTTGCGTACGTGTTTTACTCAAAACATGTTGCGAAATGTGTTTAAATGCTAAACACATAACTTATCATATGTTGTAAATCGAAACATGTTTCAAATATAAACACATTTCATTTTACTTCAAAAATGGCGCTGTGATATTAAACATGTTGCGTACTTGTTCCACACATAACATGTTGCGAAATATGTTTAAATGCTAAACACATCAAAACATGTTTCAAATATAAACACATTGTACTTCGCACTTTTTCTGAATGTCACAAAACACAATGTGAACATATCAGTTGGAGTTACATTTATATTAAAGTTGACGACGACGATGATGATTATATTATTATCATTGTTTTTCATTATCATTATTGTTATCATCATTATTAATTTCATTATTATTATTACCACCAAAGAATCTACAGAATAACTGTATTATTACATACATCCTGAACAGTATAAAGTTTTAAAGTACTTATATCTTTTCACTATTTCATGATAAATAAACAGTTGTGTTATTCTTTTGTTAGATCTTGCTGACATTTTGAATACAGATGGCAATTTTACTATTATATTTGGTGTTTCCCGTTAAAGTTAATTCAAGACAATACAACACATGCCACAACTTCAAGTTGTTTATGGGTTGTTTTTTTTAAAAACACAGATCGATAGTGTACATTAGCAATTAAAATGATGTTGAAATGTGTTTTAAACATTTACATCGACAATGAATGATTGCATTTCACAAATATTTTGCAAATTATGTCTTTATTTATTTATGGTCAAGTAAAGAAATCATTAGACTACTTAAGAGTTTATCTATGGTATCAGAAGAGATTTTTGTCACCAAACACAATAAATTTCATATACTTTGAGATTTAACATGAGCAAGCAAGCAAACTGTTCAAATAACTTATTTTCCTTGCACCGGAAAGTCCTACAAAATAGCAGAAAATGAATAAGACTTAACCATTCTATATATTAATATATTAATTGAACAGGTATCATACTTAAAAGTCAGGTTATTCAGGATAAGAATAACAGTAGTTAACGGGAAGACATTTTCGCAAAAATATGTATATATGTTTTAGATTAACAATAAATGTTAACCAAACAAGCACGAAATCTCAATGATTTTCAGAACAACATGTCAATAAAATAAGGGACTGGGAAGACGGGACCGGTAAGGGGTTAGAGACAACAGACATCAGTGTAAATACCACAAACACAGGTGACCCATGAAAACAGGTTACTCCAGTGTACTTTTAAAAAACAAAAGTTTACTTCTACTAGTTGAAATTTTAACAAATTTTTTTTCACATTTCCACCCCAAAAAAGTGATTTTGAATAAATATTTAAAAACAAGAAAAAGCTTGTCTGTATGATTAGGAAACAAAGGTAAAGTTTCAGCTTCTCTTTGTTTCGAACCTATTCTTCTAAAGCACGTGGGTTCAGAACAAAGGAGTTCAGCGTTCAATACGAGTTACTTGCCCCTTGATTATATAATCATTGCGCGCTGAAAACTGAAAACGGACAATACCACCAAACATGAGTGTTCAAAGATTCGACGGTACAAATGAATTATTCAGACCAAGGAAGCAACAGTTTTTAAGGTAAGATTTGGTTCAATACACGCGATGTCACAGAATTATGATGATTTTAACGAACTCAGATAATGTATTTAATGAAAATAAAGATAGAGTGTTTTGTCGACCAGACGTACAATGATGCAAATAACAATACTTGTTCAAAACTACCATTCGAATATTACAGGCTTCTCTTACAAAAATTATTATATTCGTAATTGTTGTATGGATTCGATAAATGATAGAGTGTTTTGTCGACCAGACGTACAATGATGCAAATAACAATACTTGTTCAAAACTACCATTCGAATATTACAGGCTTCTCTTACAAAAATTATTATATTCGTAATTGTTGTATGGATTCGATAAATTTTGTAAACAGTGTTATTTCATCACTTGATCAAATGATTAATTGTAAGTTGTGTAACTTAAGTTATGAGGATTTCAATTAATGTTTTTAATGTTTTATGCTGCTCCATCAATAACCTATTTCATTAAAATTAGTTTCGCTAAAGGGACAGTAGCACGTTTTTTTAAAGAAGTTATCCTTCAATTTTTCCAAAGAAACATAAGTCTTTGCCGAATATATTGTCACCGAACGGTCAAAACGTCAAAATATTCAAGTATCCTGAAAAAAAATCAGTTGAGGTCATTTATATGAAATGAATGGTAATACATTATCATATCTTAACCAAACATTGTATGTTGATTTAAATGGTTTCAAATGATTCTTGGGATTAGAAATAATATTGGCTTGCAATTTGAAACAATTTTTTTTATTGAGATCACATTTTCCATCTTAAACGAAGTGGTACATTCCTTTTAGCATATATACTCAGTCTTTGGAAATAATGCTGAGTAGTTTATGAAGAAGGCACGAAATGATACGAATTCATGAAACCTTTTGTTAACTTTTTTTTAGGTGGAAGATCCTGATGAACCATGCGACACCACCGATGCTGTTTTATAAATGACCATGATGACCGAGAAAAAAATAGTCATGACAGTCCCAAGAAGTAGCAAAACGGCAGCAAAAGTTTATGTAAGTTATCGCTTGATATTATACTAAAAATAATTTTTTTTAAGGTTGCGTTTGCTGATTACATATTTATGTTGTCATAACCAAAGATTTGACAAATACTTTCTATATATATATACTGATTGAATCGTATGCAGCTTTGGAATTATATTTAAACTTCCATTTTTGTGTGGCAAAGATATTTCGAAACTAGCTACCACAAAAGCCTCAGATAATTAGTTTTTGGACCAATGGCTGCTGCCATAATTATATTTGATAGCAGTAGAAACTTGGATGATATTCCATATTTGAAGTTCTTCACTTAAATTCAGTAGAACAGTTAGTGTAGCATTTCTCACTTTTCTTTTTAGTTGAAGAATGATGACCAGCTGCCCCAAGGAAGAACCCCGAATACTGATTATCACCAACAAGTCCTCGACCCATTTTGATTATCATGTAATCATGCACAACTTGAAGAACCACAGTGCCACTAGCTCTTAAGTTTGTTGCTGTCGCTTCCCATCTGTAATTTGTTGAATTTTGATCAGGTCAAATTTGGCTGTAAAACAAATAAATATTGTGAACCTATCATATGTCTTATCTTTCATTTATCCTTTGTTTTGTTAGCATATTTTTTCACATTTGAAAGTTACTTCATATTATATTGCATATTTTTTTAAACTAACTTTAGATTCCTTTTGATACAAAATCACATTTTACATTATTCATTATCGGTTATCAGTTATTGACTTCAAGCATTTCCGATGCTAAAATAACTTATTTCATCAAAATGTATTTCTATTCTTTCTATCATATGGTGAAGTGCTAGAAGGTTATTTATGAACTAAAGAAAGACTTGCAAACCTAATATTCAATTCATTGCCGTTTCTGATAGTTGTCTGTTTGCATTTACATTTCTTTTTAGTTTCAAGTCTTGAATATCTTAGAAAATATTTAGTTTCATAGTTTACAACATGGTTAATACCAATACACCTGTCACAACATGTTTAAATCAAAACACTTTTTACAATATGTTTTAAATCAAAACACTTTCTACAACATTTTCTAAACAAAAAAGTGTTTCGATATTAAACATGTTGTGGAAAGTGTTTTGATTTTAAACATGTTGTGAAAATCTATGTGTTTAAAAAACAGAATCCCCTCCATGTATCCTATTCACTTGCTCGTATCTAAATCACCTACATGTATCCTATAACATTACCTTGATATCAAAATCACCTGAATGTACACTATAACATTGCCTTGGTATCAAAATCACATGCTCGTATCCTATAACATTACCTTGATATCAAAATCACCTGAATGTACACTATAACATTGCCTTGGTATCTAAATCACATGTTCGTATCCTATAACATTACCTTGGTATCTAAATCACCTGCATGTATCCTATAACATTACCTTGGTATCTAAATCACATGCACGTATCCTATAACATTACCTTGATATCAAAATCACCTAAATGTACCCTATAACATCACCTTGGTATCAAAACCACATGCTCGTATCCTATAACATTACCTTGGTATCTAAATCACACGCTCGTATCCTATAACATTACCTTGGTATCTAAATCACCTGCATGTATCCTATAACATTGCCTTGGTATCAAAATCACTTGCATGTATCCTATAACATTACCTTGGTATCTAAATCACCTGCATGTATCCTATAACATTACCTTGGTATCTAAATCACATGCTCGTATCCTATAACATTACCTTGATATCAAAATCACCTAAATGTACCTTATAACATCACCTTGGTATCAAAACCACATGCTCGTATCCTATAACATTACCTTGGTATCTAAATCACACGCTCGTATCCTATAACATTACCTTGGTATCTAAATCACCTGCATGTATCCTATAACATTGCCTTGGTATCAAAATCACTTGCATGTATCCTATAACATTACCTTGGTATCTAAATCACCTGCATGTATCCTATAAAATTACCTTGGTATCTAAATCCCATGCTGGTATCCTATAACATTACCTTGGTATCTAAATCACATGCTCGTATCCTATAACTCCTTTGGTATCTGAATCACTTGCTCGTATCCTATAACATCACGTTGGTATCTTAATTACATGCTCGTATCCAATAACATCAATTTGGTATGTAAATCACATGCTCGTATCCTATAACATCACCTTGGTTTCTAAATCACATGCTCGTATCCTATAATATCACCTTGGTATCTAAATCACATGCTCGTATCCTATAATATCACCTTGGTATCTAAATCACATGCTCGTATCCAATAACATCCCCTTGGTATCTAAATCACATGCTCGTATCCAATAACATCACCTTGGTATCTAAATCACATGCTCGTATCCAATAACATCACCTTGGTATCTAAGTCACATGCTCGTATCCAATAACATTACTTTGGTATCTAAATCACATGCTCGTATCCTATAACATCACCTTGGTATCTAAGTAACATGCTCGTATCCTATAACATCACCTTGATATCTAAATCACATGCTCGTATCCAATAACATCACCTTGGTATCCAAATCACATGCTCGTGTCCAATACCATCAATTTGGTATCTAAATCACATGCTCGTTTCCTATAACATCACCTTGGTATCTAAATCACATGCTCGTATCCAATAACATCACCTTGGTATCTAAATCACATGTTCGTATCCTATAACTACTTTGGTATCTTAATCACATGATCGTATCCTATTACATCACCTTGGTATCTAAATCACATGCTCGTATCCTATAACATCACCTTGCTATCTAAATCACATGCTCGTATCCTAAAACTACTTTGGTATCTAAATCACATGCTCGTATCCTATAACATCACCTTGGTATGTAAATCACATGCTCGTATCCAATAAGATAACCTTGGTATTTAAATCACCTGCATGTATCCAATAACATTACATTGGTATCTAAATCCCATGCTCGTATCCTATAACATTACCTTTGTATCTAAACCACTTGCATGTATTCTATAACATTACCTTTTTATCAAAATCGCCTGCATGTATCCAATAACATTACCTTGGTGTCTAAATCACATGCTTGTATCATATATCATTGCCTTGGTATCTAAATCACTTGCATGTGTCAAATAACAGAACAAAAACCTACCCAGAGTCACGCGATGAACGAGAAAAACATTTTTATGCAGGTAAAACAGGTATGGCGAAGGAACAGATAAAGCGTGGAGACTTTTGTTACTCAAGTGCATTTTGTGAATACAACAGGGTGATATTACAATTGCACAAAAGACCGACGCGGAAAACGAAATCACCTACATTGAAGTGCGAATATTATTAACAGGTCAGGAAACCTGATAATGTCACAAACTATGTTTATGAGATAGAGAACAGAAACTTTCCAAAGTATCATTTATTTAAGTCATATATCAACGAAGAAACATTGATATGAGTTGGGTTTTTTAATAGAAAACCAGTTGAAAAGTGAAGACCTGAACACGCAGAAGTGTACTCAAAGCAAGACAATACAAAATTTAGGTCAAGATTATTGCATCCTTAGCAACATGGGATGTACCTCTGAAAGAGCACGGGGTTGGCGATTAAATGCTTCTGTAAAATGCTATAGATGGGGAGATTCCATGCTCTGGTGGAACAAAGTTTCATCTTCTAACAAACAGGAGGAGAGGATAGTGAACCAGTTATGTTTCACGGTGTTTGTGTGCGTGTGTGTGTGTGTGTGTGTGTGTGTATGTGTGCGTGTGGGTGTGTGGGTGTGTGTGTCAGTGAGTGAGTGAGTGATTACTTTTGGGTTAACTCACTCACTCAGCAGTACTATGATACAATTTTAAACATGATGATCTTTTGAATGCAGTTTCGACCCACAGTGTTGTGCGACTTAGCAAACAAGACGTCCCTTTCTTAAACTATGATGCCGCCGATGTCTTCACCTAAGAATTTACTTTTTTAAAGTCATATTCTTATAAGGTTTTGGTCTTGATTTTTGTTTTTTTCTGAGCTTTCAACTAGGCAGATTTAATTCTAACCTCTGACTTAAGTCATTTTCTAAATAGCTAATTTACACTTTAAATAAATATTTTCAACAAATGTCTTGCATTTTGAAAACATTTGTTATCTAGTAAGTTATTGTGTTTTCATTTCGGAACAATAAATAGTAAAAATAATTCGAGTGGCAAGGCTAAAATTTTTCAATTAACTTCTTATTCCTTATTGGAATATTTGGATGGAATTCTTAAATCTAAATTCCATTTTGTAGTCTCGTTTTCTTTAAAGAGTTCCATTTATAATTACTATTGCTAGTATCTTCCATTTAGATACGGTGCTCACGCATTGTTACCATTCAGTTAAGTTTTATCTAATGACTAACTTTAAAGTTTACATGTGACTTTATTTTTAGGTTTAAGACTTAACTAAACCAATCAATAAAAACTGAATTCATAACTCAAGGAAGATTTTTATAGAAGACCGACCTTTAGAAAATGATAATATAATAATATCGTTAATGCTGGATTCAGAAGACAAATCGGTTGTGTTGGAGGATTTTGAAGTTTGAAGACCTCTTATCTGTATAGTTTGAAAAATGGAAATACATGTATCGTGTGTGGTCTGATGTTGAACATGACATGACTAAAAAGTATTTGTAAGGTGTGCATGAATAAACTAAAAATCTAAAGCTGTAACTTCAAATAAAAGGTTAAGAAAAAAACCTAGAAAACCAATACCTCTATAATTTTACCAAATAAATTCAACTTCTTGTATCTCTATACATATCAGAATAATTTAAACTTATTTTCGTTATCTATTTAACCCGAGTCATTTCTGAGGTCTAAAGATCAAGGTAAGCGACTTTCTCTCCGTGTCAGGGCCTCAGCTCTATGTTAATGATCTTCGACCAATTACTGAGGTTTTCAGTCGAAATTTCTGAAAGTTAGTTAAGTTCTCCGACACTTTACTCAATACCTTATCATTGTGTGGTTGTTTGAGCTGCTCCTGGTTAGGTCACCCAAGCTGGACAGGTCGACGGGTGGAAGCCAGACTATATTTGATCCCATTCCAACTAAGATTCTTGCAAACTTTCTTGATCTTCTTCTACCTGTGATAACCAAGCTTGTCAACAACAGCTTATGTACAGGTATTTTTCCTGATGTCTTCAAAGCTGCAGTCATCAGACCCTCACTCAAGAAAGCTAACCTTGACTGCAATGCCCTTAACAACTATCGGCCAGTGTCAAATTTGTCCTTCATGTCCAAGGTATTGGAGAGAGCCGTTGACATCAGACTCAGAGAATATCTATCCTCAAATAATCTCCTTGGAAAATATCAGTCAGCCTATCGTCCAAGGCACAGCACTGAGACAGCTCTTGTGAGAATAATTAATGACCTGCGCTGTTCTGTGGACTCAGGTAATGTTTCGTCGCTGATCTTACTTGACTTGTCAGCAGCGTTTGACACTGTGAACCACGACAAACTCATCAGTCGTCTCTCGAGTCAGTTCCACATCACTGACTCTGCTCTGGCATGGATTACATCCTATCTCCACTTGAGAACACAGGCAGTCACCATCAACAGTGAAACCTCTGAAAAAGTCAGTTTGCAAAGCGGAGTACCTCAAGGGTCAGTCCTTGGCCCTGTGTTGTTTGTGTTGTACACAAGTTGCTTCGAGAACATCATCGATGAGAAAGGATTGAATCACCATTCCTACGCTGACGACACACAACTCATGGATAGCTTCAAGCCCCAGCTCCTATCAACATCTCTTGCCCGCACAACTCTCTGCACACAACAAGTCAGTGCTTGGATGTCCAACAACGATCTGAAACTGAACAGCGATAAAACTGAGGCAATATTAATTGGTACAAAGCAGCGCCTTCAAAAGATCAGCTGCAATGAGATCACTGTTGTTGACACTTCCATCAAGATCTCTCCCTGTGTGAAGAGTCTGGGTGTTCTCATTGACTCAAATCTCACAATGGATAAGCATGTCGACTACCTATGTAGAACCTGCTACTTCCACCTCCGAGCCATTGGAAACATTCGTCACCTCCTGACCACTGATGCTACAAGAACCTTAATTCAGTGTTTAGTCACTTCTAGAATTGACTATTGCAACAGTCTTCTCTACGGCATCAGTCATGATCTGCTCACACGTGTTCAAAAAATTCAGAACACTGCCGCTAGAATCATTACAAGAACGGCCAAATCATCACACATCACGCCAGTTCTGAAGAGGCTCCACTGGTTGCCTGTACAAGCTCGGATTGAATATAAGATACTGTGCCTAGCCTATCAGTGTCAGCAGAACTTAGCACCATCTTATCTGTGTGAACTCCTAACAGTCCACAAGGCTCTCAGGAATCTCCGATCCGACCACCAGTTTCTCTTGTCTGTCCCTAGATCGAACCTGAAACTCTTTGGAGAAAAAGCCTTCTGTGTTGCAGCACCCAGCCTCTGGAACAATCTCCCTCTCGTCCTGAAAACATCCCCCACCTTTGACAATTTCAAATCTGCACTAAAAACACACCTCTTCTCAAAATATTACTCGGATTGAACTCTTCCAAGTTGCTATTGGACATCTGCTGTACGAGAGACTCCTAAGCGCTATGAGCATGCATTTGGATGAACGACAGCGCTATATAAATATCCATATATATATATTGATTGATTTGATTGTTCTAAAACTTGCTTTCGATCCCTCAATATGCCTTTCTTTCGGACTTTTCCGTCCTCCTTTCGAGCCCTTTCTTCCTTACTTGTCCACTCCCTTTTGGAGGATTTTCACCCACGTGTTTAATAACTGAAATATTGTTGAAAACACCTTAAAACCCAACTCACTCACTTACCCACTCGTTAAACTCTATCACGTTTTGAGGATCTAAGCTTTATCAATCTCTAGGGCCAACAGCTCTAAGTTGGTGACCTTGTATCACTTTCTTGTGGTCTCAGCTCATGGTTAGTGACCCTTATCACTTTCTTAGAGTCTCAACTCCAGGTTAGTGACCCTGTGTCATTATCTGGGGTCTCATCTCATGGTTAGTGACCTTTATCAATTCCTTAAAGTCTCATCTCCAGGTTAGTGACCTTGTGTCATTATCTGGGGTCTCAGCTCATGGTTAGTGACCCTTATCACTTTCCTAGAGTCCCAACTCCATGTTAGTGACCTTATATCATTATCTGCGGTCTCAGCTTAAGGTTAGTGACCTTGATCAATTGCATAAAGTCTCATCTCCAGGTGAGTGACCTTGTATCATTATCTGGGGTCTCAGCTCATGGTAAGTGACCGGAGATCACTTTCTTAAAGTCTCATCTCATGGTAAGTGACCGGAGATCACTTTCTTAATGTCTCATCTCCAGGTGAGTGACCTTGTATCATTATCTGGGGTCTCAGCTCATGGTAAGTGACCGGAGATCACTTTCTTAATGTCTCATCTCCAGGTGAGTGACCTTGTATCATTATCTGGGGTCTCAGCTCATGGTAAGTGACCGGAGATCACTTTCTTAAAGTCTCATCTCCAGGTTAGTGACCTTGTATCATTATCTGGGGTCTCAGATCATGGTAAGTGACCGGAGATCACTTTCTTAATGTCTCATCTCCAGGTGAGTGACCTTGTATCATTATCTGGGGTCTCAGCTCATGGTAAGTGACCGGAGATCACTTTCTTAAAGTCTCATCTCCAGGTTAGTGACCTTGTATCATTATCTGGGGTCTCAGCTCATGGTAAGTGACCGGAGATCACTTTCTTAAAGTCTCATCTCCAGGTTAGTGACCTTGTATCATTATCTGGGGTCTCAGATCATGGTAAGTGACCGGAGATCACTTTCTTAATGTCTCATCTCCAGGTGAGTGACCTTGTATCATTATCTGGGGTCTCAGCTCATGGTAAGTGACCGGAGATCACTTTCTTAAAGTCTCATCTCCAGGTTAGTGACCTTGTATCATTATCTGGGGTCTCAGATCATGGTAAGTGACCGGAGATCACTTTCTTAATGTCTCATCTCCAGGTGAGTGACCTTGTATCATTATCTGGGGTCTCAGCTCATGGTAAGTGACCGGAGATCACTTTCTTAAAGTCTCATCTCCAGGTTAGTGACCTTGTATCATTATCTGGGGTCTCAGATCATGGTAAGTGACCGGAGATCACTTTCTTAAAGTCTCATCTCCAGGTTAGTGACCTTGTATCATTATCTGGGGTCTCAGATCATGGTAAGTGACCGGAGATCACTTTCTTAATGTCTCATCTCCAGGTGAGTGACCTTGTATCATTATCTGGGGTCTCAGCTCATGGTAAGTGACCGGAGATCACTTTCTTAATGTCTCATCTCCAGGTTAGTGACCTTGTATCATTATCTGGGGTCTCAGCTCATGGTAAGTGACCGGAGATCACTTTCTTAATGTCTCATCTCCAGGTTAGTGACCTTGTATCATTGTATCACTGTTGGATTTTTTTCATCCACGTGCTTCATAACGAACATATTGTCGAAAATACGTTAACTAACTCCAAATCACTCGCTTAATTCAAGTCGAATATAATCTGGTAATTGAATTGTCCAAATGATGTTGTGTTTCGCTACGATTGCCTGGTACCGTGGTGTTTTGGGTGAATGTGAACTTCCTTATTACCTATCATTGGGACCCCATGAGATGTGCGCATTCGAAGTTGCTCCAGCGCGATTGTGCCTTTGTTTCAATGGAATCGGGTCATTCAAGTTTATACTGTTTTGGATTGTTTTTGGCGATTTAATGTTTTTGAGCACCTCTCTGCTTGGTTCCCAAGAGTTTTAAGTTTAGAGAAACAGAAAACCAAATGTGTTACCTCGGATACGCTGTTCCGAGTGAATATATGTACTTAAGTTTGACCGAGAGGGCCTTGGCCCACCCTGTCATTGCGTTTCTCCAGGGGTCCATCCTCTCCACACAGAGGTAGCTCCGTCATAAATTCCTATACAACCTCTATCTTAATACGAAGGTTTCTCGGGCACGAAATGTAGAACGCTGATTGGATGCAATCAAAGTTAGTTGTGCAATCAGCGACGCCGTTTCAAAAGTTATAATTCAAATCGCCTAAGGTATTTCCGGAAACTTTACAAAAGCTTAACCTTATTCGAATATGCACCTTCGACTTTGAGTCGTCTTTACAAAACACAAACGCCTCATATTGCGACTGCATCATTGCATAGGCCTATGTGACAACAAATATGTTATTCATGCATTCGGTGTTTTAATTGGCTGAAATATTGCCAGGTGGTTTATGTTGCAATATTTTCTCGCTAGGGGAAACTTCCTGAAGCCCGAGAAACCTTCGTATTAAGACAGGGGTTGTATAGGAATTTATGATGGAGCTACTTTTATTGGGAGAGAATGCAGGCATCAGCGTTTAGGGAAAGTTTTAATTGCACGGACACATAAGGAAAACGAAAATTATTGGTAAATGGTTTTTTATTGTCTATAGTGTTGAACGCATCTAAAACCAGTATTCAGTAAACTGTCCTTTTGACATAGAAAGTGATGTACATTCATAAGAAATAAGGAGATTATCAGCACAACAGAGTAAACTCTTCCACAAGTTCTTCTGTTGCATATTCTTGGACCTGAAGTTTTTTCCATAAGGTTCAAAGTGGACGGATAGAAATTAGTTTGGTTTACAATCAATGTCAGTGCAAAGAGAAGTTCTGGACATCTTGATCGTCATCTTCCCCCGAAAGGCTCCATCACTGGTTAATTTAAGCCTTGCTGTTGAGCGTCTAAATCCGCGGTTTGAGTGCAATGCCCTCTTCGGGCACAAGTTTCAACCTTCAGTAGATTGCTAAAGGCACAGGGGCGTTGAAATTTTGTAACCAAAAAAAAAGAGGAAACTTGCTGGCTGCTTATCCCATCTTATCATCAATTAGGACATAATACTGAAGTCAGTTTAATTCCTTGTTTGATTGGATGTTTTAGTTCTACCCTCAGAGTAGTTTTGGAACTACCCTCAAAGTAGTGCAAAGTAACTGTTTTGTAACAATACTAGACCAGTTATTGGGAAATATGTAATAGAAAGGGGAAAATAGTCATTTTGAAAAAAATCTTTTCGAAAAAATGTGTGGGGGAAGGGGGGGGGGGGCCCCACCCCAAACCCCCCCCCCCACCCCCCTATTCCTACGCCCCTGAGGCACATTAAAGGTATGGCATTGCTGGTTACGGGCTAGATGCAGCAAGGCTGGTATTAGCCGAAGATGGTGACTTGCACAACTTATCCCTTGCAGTGAATGCTTGATCAATGGCATATAAGAATTGTCCTTATGGAATCTAATAAGCAGCACGCATGGTGTATGGTTTGTACATTTACAAGATTATTGATAACGTCAACATATTTACAAATGTAACTTTAAGCATTTGTAATCAGCAGATATTTTAAGCATAATGTTAGATTTGGATCAGGTAATCTCATGATCGTGATATCATTATGACGTCATTGTCATAAAGTCATATTGAATTTTGATTTCAATTGCTATTTTTAAAATTGCAGCTATGTCACAGACATTGAACAATTCACTTCATTTGAGCAATAGTGGTCATAAAAATCATTCATTGCTTTTCAATGTGAAAATAAATGCCGGTTCTATCAAATTCGCCAATGATTGTTTGAAATATTGAAAACAGATATATGTTTCATAATGTACATCTATTCAACAGAGAAACAAACAAATAGTGGTTGTTGAAACATCGCATACCATGCAAATAGTCATATGAGAAGTGATTTCAATAAAAAATAAAATTATAACAAAACGGTTAAAAAATTAAAAAGCCTAAAAAAGAAATATAGACAAAGTAAATCACGTCAATGTGAAAATATTCAACACACCGAAACTTAAACAGTCACCAAAACGTTTTGAAACAACGTGCTCAATAAGATAAAAAAATTATCACAGATTTCTTTATAATGAAAATATCTTCATTTGGTTAGATGAAAGCAGAAAATTTACTGACGCGACATGAAAAACTTTCAATTTCAACTCTAGGTCCTTTATTAGAAGCCCAACTTAGAGCTTGGTGACTGGCAATACATGAAGAGTTGCGTCCCTTCATTCCTTCGATCAGCAGTTGTCTCCCTTGAGTTGTCTAGAGGCGCCGGTAGGAGCCGACATGCGCTCTGCAGCTTGGACAAGTGTGAATAACGTCCTTGCACCCATCAATACAGAAGGGAATCAGACAGCAGCCGGCCCAGCAACTGTTTTTCAAAAACGAAAGAAATTAGCTGAACAGGAACTAAATTGAGACTGACACCAATATATAACAATTTCTAGTTTACTTCACCATACAAACACATCTCACCCGGGAGGCATAATTCGCAAAGTCTCAATCACTTGCTAACTTAAATCTTGCTGCTGTTTGTAATCTTTCCAGATGGGCAAGCTCTTCAGCGTCCTGCGCCCTAACTTTATAATCCAATCAGAAAGATATCGAGGCTTTAATGATATAGTGGGGACGTTGCCTCTAACTTGACATTTTCTATAACATGTCTAGATGATAATGTAAATTTATATTTGATTTAAATTTACGAAATTTATATTAATCTTTTAAGACGAAATGAGGCACACTTGTTACTTCAACATTTAACAAGTTGAATATTTTAGCCTGTTGTATTGTTAAAAACACAGCACATCAATTTCGTATCAGGATACTTTCACATAAATAGAGAGACATTTTCATTGACATTTATCTGACCATGGTCCTATAGTTTCCAAGCTCTTCGTGCGCTAAGATAATCATCAGAAGGTCATATAGATGGAACTTACCTCTGTCTTTGCATATTTTCGATTTTGTTTCTGCGAGGATGGAGGATAAACTGTGTCTGGAGGGTAATCTGTCTGTCTGTCTCTATCGAACTCTTTGTCTGTGAGCTGTCTGTCATGAGAATGATAATAATAATACCTACTCGACTAGACAAATGTTGAGGAAATGGTACAGATGGAACTCATGAGTTCCTTTCCACTAAGAGATCTTCGAAGAGAAACTGTGTCTGGAGGATGATCTGTCTGTCCGTGTCGACCGTCTGTCGAACTGTTTGTTTGCTATGTGAACTATCGTAAGAGATACCTACCCGACCAGACAAATGATGCCGGCAGCAAGCCAAGTGAGGGAGCCGGTCTCATAGCTTGTGGAGGTGACGATCTGAGCGCTACAGTGTGGACACCTCATCTGGGCCGGGGACTCGCCGAGACGGGCCGAGTGAAGCACGACTCCGGGCTGCGTCACCACAACCGCTGTGGAGGAAAGTATACCACAATTATCTCCCTTGACGACCTTTAGAATGTTTACTTTATAAAATGATGTATGCGTAATAGAATAGAGGGTTAGCAAATTCAAATTCTTTATTTTCAAAAAGGTCACCAATGATGGTACATGAACTTAAACAATATTTCATAAATCATAGACATATGCATATGTAGTTTCCAAAGAAAGGTTGCAGTTAAATTCAAAAGAGTTTAGTGGTTCAGTGAAATCAGTCATGGTAACCCATCATACAAATACCTTCGATGAACCAAATTGTAACCTCATTACTATATGATGTTCACTTAAATGCGTATTTGTTTATTTTATCCATGTCTAAGAATTTGATATGGCCAAATCTTTAAAATCAGTTTGTTATCGCGAATATAATTTATACCATATTTGGAAATGAATTAAAGTTATCATTCGAGAAAATAATTAAAAGTATAGCCCTATTTTCAGCGTTTTATCATCCAGGTGACTGTTTCCACTATTTGAACAACACCATAAGTCATTTTAAGCCCAACTTTCAAAGAAGGCAGATGACCATATTTTGCGTGTTATTTGTATGTCCTTGAACTAGTTACAGTTAACTGTCTAATCTTACACGCGTCCCTAAAACTAGGAAACATTGGTTAATCGAAATTGTTTCATGAAAATTAGATCTTATCACAAGAAAAGTATCAAAATGGTTGAAAGGAAAGTGTCGAATCTTATAACCCATAACGGTAAATGTACATATTCCCTATTATGATATTATTCAAATAAATGTAACTACCCTATGGAGGAATAAAGAATATATATCGTTCAACAATTATGAGTTAACTTCATAGTTTTCCTTACTTGTATTTCCCTGCTGTGACTGTCCGTACCCGGGGGGTGGGGGGCCATACCCTGGCTGGGTGGGCGCATATCCAGGTTGCGCGGGCCCGGGACCATAGCCTTGCATTGGCTGGCCAGGTCCAGGTCCATACCCTTGGCCGGGCTGGTTGTATGTGTAGGCAGGGGGCGGGGCTCCTTCTTTAGACATGGCTTATTCTGTCTGGGACAAAGAGTGAATGGTTGATAATAAAACACTGAAAGTTAACTCTAAATAAAAAATGTAATGAATTGAATAATAACACACTCGCGGGTACATGTATGCCATGTATTTTACAACAGTCTCTCTTGCTTCTGAAAACATCGTTTTAAGTCACCCGTGTTGTAATATCAATATGACATCAATGCTTTAGGTATTACTCTCTATATGGTAGCTCGGACTTCTTGTTAGCTATAGCTATCATTTCTGACAAGAATTAAGACAATGACCATATTGATATTACAGAACCGTTTGTAGCAGTTTAATGACGAAGTTATATTCAAATAATATTTTTGGAAACATTTGTTTTCTATATTTACAGATATGATAATACTGAAAATTGGGAGATAGTGAATCTGTGGTTTCTATTGTAAGTAATGGCAAACTTTAAATCGAACAGCTTACATCTTTACTGTAAAAGACACTCATTCGATCCTGAACCTCACTAAAGTATGAAAATGTCGTTGTAAATATACATGGAAATGGAAAATAGAAAAGCAATGGCATAAAACAAGTATAAATCCTCTCAAAAGTGTTATCAAAGTTTCGTTTACTCATTAGAATCCCAAATATATTAAAACTATTATTATTATTATAGTATGTTTTTAATAATTCATTATTATAGTATGTATTTAATAAATCATAATTATACTATGTATTTAATAATTCATAATTATACTATGTATTTAATAATTCATTTTAAGAGTAAAATGCGCACCTGTACTTTTCGTTTAAGATAAGGAAATTGGATGTACTACACACACGATGAAGATACATGACGAGCTCACTTATTATTTAGAATAAACGTTAGAAATGTGACCACAGTTGTGAAAATGTTTATCACCGCTTCCTTCAATGTCCTTAGTTTGTATAGCATTCAAATAGAAAAAATAAGTATATCATTAGAAACAATTATTAATTACAGAAAGCTTATTGATATCAATCTTATCTAACATGGCACTGCAGGTCTCTCAATTTGTGAAAATCACAACGTTTTCAAATCTGTACATATTTATATCTCTAATTATAATACTAAATGCTTTCACCGAGTCTCTTGTACATTGGAATCTGTCTAAACCGACACTCGCTGGGACCGGAGAAAAATGTCGGTTTAGACAGAGTGTCTGATTGGTCAATGTTACCATTTTCATATTGACCTAGACATATGATAGAATTAAGATACAGTTCATACATAGGGACATATCACATATTGTCACTTCCAAATGAACAATTAAAACATTTATATTATAAATATATTATCTTTATTTCACAATGGGTTCATCACATCTCATTACAATACAACAATGAACGTAATGTACATATCCTACAACTCACTGTCCGTAATTAGCCTGAGATAAATGCTTCGAAAATCGGGAGAGTCTTTTTCTAAGGGGGATAACTTGTGCCCAATTAATTCCTTGTATGAAGAAATATGTTTCAATCAATGTTTACTATAGGACCAGTTTTAATAGATCTTACCAACAACAACAGACAGTTCATTCCTGACCAACAGTACCCAAGGCTTGCAAGGGTTCTAACGAAAGTCAAAGTGATTAAGATGTCAGAAAATCGGAAACGTCTCCGTTTAAACCAAACATGTCTTTCAATTACCATATAATCATTACATGTAGTAGTTGTATCATACTAATTTTTTACCACTTCGGTCGCATT